>CAWUFW010000163.1:4885197-5485197 GCA_963921515.1 Calotriton arnoldi | reverse complement strand
GGATGAGGGCTGCTGTTTCTCCGTTGTCTAGCAGGGTCCTGATGTCATCGGTGGCGGCGATGAGGGCGGTTTCGGTGCTGTGGTTGCTGCGGAAGCCGGACTGGGAAGGGTCCAGGATGTTGTTCTCCTCGAGGTAGCGGGTCAGTTGTTTGTTGACGATTTTCTCGGTGACCTTCGCGGGGAACGGGAGCAGAGAGCTGGGTCGGAAGTTCTTGAGGTCCTTGGGGTCTGCCTTGGGTTTCTTGAGTAAGGCGGTGATCTCGGCGTGCTTCCAGCTTTCCGGGAAGGTTGCTGTCTCGAAGGAGATGTTTATTATTTTCCGGAGATGGGGCGCAATGGCTGTACTGGCTTTGTTGAAGATGTGGTGAGGGCACGGGTCTAGCGGTGAACCGGAGTGGATGGTGTTCATGATCTCGCTGGTGTCCTCGTCGTTGATGTTGGTCCAGGAGAGCAGGCGGTTGGTGGTTGTGGGGGCAGTGGTCTCGGTGGTTGCCGGGGCGGTCGTGGTGTTGAAGCTGTCGTGGATGTCGGCGATTTTGCGGTGGAAGAAGGTGGCCAGTGAGTCGCACAGGTCTCGCGACGGCTGGATGTCGTTGGTGTTGGAGCTGGGGTTGGAGAGTTCCTTCACGATGTTGAAGAGCTCTTTGCTGTTGTGTGCGTTGTTGTCTAGGCGGTCTTTGAGTGAGGCCCTTTTGGCGGATCTGATGAGGTGATGGTGACTGCGGGTGGCGCTCTTGTGGGCGGCGTAGCTGTCCGCTGTCCGTTCGTGGAGCCAGATCTTCTCCAGTTTTCGGCATGTTCGTTTGGAGGCCTGGAGGTCTTCGGTGAACCAGGTGGCTTTCTTGCTGGTGTGGCTGTTGGGCGGATTCTTGAGCGGGGCGAGGGTGTTGGCGCAGTCGTCGATCCACTGTCTGAGGTTGCGGGCGGCGGTGTCGGGGTCGGAGGGTTCGGCGGGTGGGCTCAGGGCGAGGGTTGTGGTTAGCTGGTCTTCCGTGACTCTGCTCCAGCAGCGGCGAGGCATTTGTTCGGTGCGGTGGTGCGTGGTGGGCTTCCTGTAGGTGAAGTGGATGCAGTGGTGGTCAGTCCAGTGCGGTTCGGAGGTGTGGTTGAAGGAGACGTGTGGGCTTGCGGAAAAGATGGAGTCGAGCGTGTGGCCGGCGGCGTGGGTGGGTGTAGTCACGAGCTGTCTGAGTCCGAGGGTGGCGAGGTTGTCGATCAGGGTGGTGGAGTTGGTGTCCTTGTTGTTCTCGAGGTGGAAGTTCAGGTCCCCGAGGAGGATGTAGTCCGTGGAGGCGATGGCGTGTGTGCTGACGAAGTCAGCGATGGAATCGCTGAACTGTGGTCGGGGTCCGGGGGTCTGTAGATGAGGGTTCCTCTGAGGGTGGTGTTGGGATCGGTGTGGATCTGGAAGTGCATGTGTTCGGCGGTGCTGAGGGTGTCGTCGGTGTTGGTTGAGACTCTGAGGGTGTTCCTGTGGACGATGGCGATGCCTCCTCCGACTCCGTTGGTGCGGTCCCTTCGGGTGATCTTGTATCCGTCCGGGATGGCAATGGCGATGTCGGGGGCTGAAGCGGGATTCAGCCAGGTCTCCGTCAGGAATGCGACGTCTGGGGAGGTTGAGTCGAGAAGGTCCCAGAGTTCGATGGCATGTTTGCGGGCGGAGCGGGTGTTGAGGAGGATGCATCTGAGGTAGTTGGGTTCTTTCCTGGGCGGTGGTTTGGCGGGGCGGGTGCTGGCGAAGCTGCAGTTCCGGCAGGTGAAGGGCCCTTGGGTGCGCTCGGGGTGGCCTGGTAGCAGGCGTGATCTTTTCCGGGGTTGAGTGCGTGGAGGGTGCTGGCGTCGTATCGGGCGTCTGTTGATGTGGCGGGCACGGGGGATGCCCGGACCAGGGGGTCTGGCGCTGGGCGCGGTCACGGCGCGGACGGGCGCAGACGGGCTTGCCTTAGGCGCGCCTTCGGCGCACCAGCGGCGCGCCCGCTGCGCGGCCGCACGTCTGCTGCGCGGCCGCACAGCGGCCGCCATAAATGGGGAGGTGGGAGGGAGGAGCAGGGAATGGGGCAGAGAATGGGCAGTGAGGGGGCGGGGCCGCAGGGGCGCAGCGGCGGGAAACAGGCACAGAAGGGAAAACGAGCACAATCAGGGCATCAAGGGGGCACAGAAAGAAAAAAAAACGAGCACAATGAGGGGCAGCAAGGGGGCACAGAAAGGAAAAAAACTAGCACATCCAGGGGCAGCAAGGGGGCACAGAAAGGAAAAAACTAGCACAATGAGGGGCAGCAAGGGGGCACAGAAAGGAAAAACGAGCACAATCAGGGGCAGCAAGGGGGCACAGAAAGGAAAAACGAGCACAATCAGGGGCAGCAAGGGGGCACAGAAAGGAAAAACGAGCACAATCAGGGGCAGCAAGGGGGGCACAGAAAGGAAAAAACGAGCACAATCAGGGGCAGCAAGGGGGGCACAGAAAGGAAAAACGAGCACAATCAGGGGCAGCAAGGGGGCACAGAAAGGAAAAAACGAGCACAATCAGGGGCAGCAAGGGGGGCACAGAAAGGAAAAACGAGCACAATCAGGGGCAGCAAGGGGGCACAGAAAGGAAAAACGAGCACAATCAGGGGCAGCAGCAGGGCACACAGACGGAGCTGTGTGGTGGGGGAGCGACCTACCAGTCAAGGTCAGGGGTCGCTCCGGGACCTCAATATGTTTTGGGCCCTAGCCTGTCGCGTATACTTAGGCCTCCCACACAAGTGAGGTACCATTTTTATCGGAAGACTTTGGGGAACGCGGGGTGGGTGGAATTTTGTGGATCCACGCAGATTCCAGAACTTTCCACTACAGAAATGTGAGGAAAATTTGGTTTTGTTTACAATATTTTAGGTTTGCAAGGGATTCTGGGTAGCAGAACCTGGTGAGAGCCTGCCAAGTCACCCCATCCTGTATTCCCCTGGGTGTCTAGTTTTCAAAAATGTATAGGTTTCCTAGGTTTCCCTAGGTGCCGGCAGAGCTAGGGTTCAAAATCTACAGCTAGGCACTTTGTTGAAAAAGGGTCCGTTTTCACTGCGAAAATGTGGTGTGTCCACGTTGCGTTTTGGGCCGTTTCCTGTCGCGGGTACTTAGGCCTTCCACACAAGTGAGGTACCATTTTTCTCGGAAGACTTTGGGGAACGCGGGGTGGGTGGAATTTTGTGGATCCACGCAGATTCCAGAACTTTCCACCACAGAAATGTGAGGAAAATGTGTTTTTTTTACAATATTTTAGGTTTGCAAGGGATTCTGGGCAGCAGAACCTGGTGAGAGCCAGCCAAGTCACCCCATCCTGGTGTCCCCTGGGTGTCTAGTTTTCAAAAATGTATAGGTTTTGTAGGTTTCCCTAGGTGCCGGCAGAGCTATGGTTCAAAATCTACAGCTAGGCACTTTGTTGAAAAAGGGTCCGTTCTCACTGTGAAAATGTGGTGTGTCCACGTTGCGTTTTGGGCCATTTCCTGTCGCGGGTACTTGGGCCTCCCACACAAGTGAGGTACCATTTTTATCGGAAGACTTTGGGGAACGCGGGGTGGGTGGAAATTTGTGAATCTACGCAGATTCCAGAACTTTCCACCACAGAAATGTGAGGAAAATGTGTTTTTTATGACAATTTTTTAAGTTTGCAAGGGATTCTGGGTAACAGAACCTGGTGAGAGCCAGTCAAGTCACCCCATCCTGGATTCCCCTGGGTGTCTACTTTTCAAAAATGAATAGGTTTGAAAGGTTTCCCTAGGTGCTGGCAGAGCTAGGGTTCAAAAACTACAGCTAGGCACTTTGCCAAATAAGGGTCATTTTTCACAGTGAAATTGAGGGGTGTCCACGTTGTGTTTTGCGCCGTTTCCTGACGTGGACACTAGGCCTACCCACACAAGTGAGGTACCATTTTTGTCGGAAGACTTTGGGGAACGCGGGGTGGGTAGAAATTTGTGGATCCACGCAGATTTCAGGACTTTCCACCACAGAAATGTGAGGACAATTTTTTTTTTTGACAATTTTTTAGGTTTGCAAGGGATTCTGGGTAACAGAACCTGGTGAGAGGCAGTAAAGTCACCCCATCCTGGATTCCCCTGGGTGTCTAGTTTTCAAAAATGTATAGGTTTGCTAGGTTTCCCTAGATGCAGGCAGAGCTAGGGTTCAAAAACTACAGCTAGGCACTTTGCCAAATAAGGGTCATTTTTCACAGTGAAATTGAGGTGTATCCACGTTGCGTTTTGCGCCGTGTCCTGACGCGGACACTAGGCCTACCCACACAAGTGAGGTACCATTTTTCTCGGAAGACTTTGGGGAACGCGAGGTGGGTAGAAATTTGTGGATCCACGCAGATTTCAGGACTTTCCACCACAGAAATGTGAGGAAAATGTGTTTTTTTTTACAATTTATTAGGTTTGCAAGGGATTCTGGGTAACAGAACCTGGTGAGAGGCAGTAAAGTTACCCCATCCTGGATTCCCCTGGGTGTCTAGTTTTCAAAAATATATAGGTTTGCTAGGTTTCCCTAGATGCAGGCAGAGCTAGGATTCAAAAACTACAGCTAGGCACTTTGCCAAAAAAGGGTAATTTTTCACTGTGAAATTGGGGTGTGTCCACATTGCGTTTTGCGCGATTTCCTGTCGCGGGCTCTAGGCCTACCCACACAAGTGAGGTACCATTTTTCTCGGAAGACGTTGGGGAACGCGGGGTGGGTAGAAATTTGTGGATCCATGCACATTCCAGGACTTTCCACCACAGAAATGTGAGGAAAATGTGTTTTTTTGGACAATATTTTAGGTTTGCAAGGGATTCTGGGTAACAGAACCTGGTGAGAGGCAGTAAAGTCACCCCATCCTGGATTCCCCTGGGTGTCTAGTTTTCAAAAATATATAGGTTTGCTAGGTTTCCCTAGATGCAGGCAGAGCTAGGATTAAAAAACTACAGCTAGGCACTTTGCCAAAAAAGGGTCATTTTTCACTGTGAAATTGGGGTGTGTCCACGTTGCGTTTTGCGCGATTTCCTGTCACGGGCTCTAGGCCTACCCACACAAGTGAGGTACCATTTTTCTCGGAAGACTTTGGGGAACGCGGGGTGGGTAGAAATTTGTGGATCCACGCAGATTCCAGGACTTTCCACCACAGAAATGTGAGGAAAATGTGGGTTTTTTGGCAATTTTTTAGGTTTGCAAGGGATGAGAAGCAGTAAAGTCACCCCATCCTGGATTCCCCTGGGTGTCTAGTTTTCAAAAATGTATAGGTTTGCTAGGTTTCCCTAGATGCAGGCAGAGCTAGGATTCAAAAACTAAAGCTAGGCACTTTGCCAAAAAAGGGTCATTTTTCACTGTGAAATTGGGGTGTGTCCACGTTGCGTTTTGCGCCATTTCCTGTCGCAGGCTCTAGGCCTACCCACACAAGTGAGGTACCATTTTTCTCGGAAGACTTTGGGGAACACAGGGTGGGTTGAAATTTGTGTATCCACGCAGATTCCAGAACTTTCCACCACAGAAATGTAGGGAAAATGTGGTTTTTTTGACACTTTTTTAGGTTTGCATTGGATTTTGGGTAACAGAACCTGGTGAGAAGCAGTCAAGTCACCCCATCCTGGATTCCCCTGGGTGTCTAGTTTTAAAAAAATGTATAGGTTTGCTAGGTTTCCCTAGGTGCCGGCAGAGCTAGGGTTAAAAAACAACAGCTAGGCACTTTGCCAAAAAAGGGTCGTTGTTCACTGTGAAATTGTGGTGTGTCCACGTTGCGTTTTGCACCGTTTCCTGTCGCGGGCACTAGGCCTACACACGCAAGTGAGGTACCATTTTTCTCAGACGACTTTGGGGAACGTGGGGTGGGTAGAAATTTGTGGATCCGCGCAGATTACAGACCTTTCCACCACAGAAATGTGAGGAAAATGTGTTTTTTTTTAGGTTTGCAAGGGATTCTGGGTAACAGAACCTGGTGGGAGCCAGTCAAGTCACCCCATCCTGGATTCCCCTGGGTGTCTAGTTTTCAAAAACGTATAGGTTTGCTAGGTTTCCCTAGATGCCGGCAGAGCTAGGGTTTAAAAACTACAGCTAGGCACTTTGCCAAAAAAGGGTCAGTTTTCACTGTGAAATTGGGGTGTGTCCACGTTGCGTTTTGTGCCGTTTCCTGTCGCGGGCACTAGGCCTACCCACACAAGTGAGGTACCATTTTACTCGGAAGACTTTGGGGAACGCGGGGTGGGTGGAAATTTGTGGATCCATGCAGATTCCAGAACTTCCCACCACAGAAATGTGAGGAAAATGTGTTTTTTTTGACAATTGTTTAGGTTTGCAAGGGATTCTGGGTAACAGAACCTGGTGAAAGCCAGTCAAGTCACCCCATCCTGGATTCCCCTGGGTGTCTAGTTTTCAAAAATGTATAGGTTTGCTAGGTTTCCCTGGGTGCCGGCAGAGCAAGTGTTCAAAAACTACAGCTAGGCACTTTGCAAAAAAGGGTAATTTTTCATTGTGAAAATGTGGTGTGTTCACGTTGCGTTTTGAGCCGTTTCCTGTCGTGGGCACTATGCCTACCCACACAAGTGAGGTACCATTTTTATCAGGACACTTACGGTAATTCAGATTTGTAAAGCAACTGTTATTACCTATTGACTTTCGATGCATTTCTGCCTTCCAAATGAAAGACAATGTGTAAAAAGAAGTTATTTTGAAAAATGACCTATAATTCTCATGCTAGTATGAGTATTACCAATTTCAGAAATGTGCAAATATCTACTGTTTCTAAACTCTATATTGTGTTCCCATTTCAGAAATACATAGGAGTCTTTCATACCGAGTATTTCATGTATACATTTTCCCAGAATAATTGCTATATACCCGGTACATAATAAAAACCATTGCAAGACGCTGCTCAGTTTTTGGCTCTGGGTTCGTCGGGTTCTTGGTGAACCTACAAGTCCTATATATCCCCACAACCAGTAAGGTCCAGTGGATGTAACGGTATATTGCTTTCAAAGAGCAGTCATAATTAGAAGAAGTTACAGGTGAAAACGTTGACACAAAAGGCTGTTTATTTCAACTAAGTTTCCATTTTTCCTATATTTAACTGTTAGTTTCTATAAAGAAACCTTGATGGATTTACACAAATGACCCCTTGCTGAATTCAGCATTTTGTCTACTTTTCTAAAATGTATAGATTTCCAGGATCCATTATTGCTTTCATACCCATTTCTACCATTAACTGGAAGGAGGTTGAAAGCACAAAAAATAGCAAGCATAGGCTATGTCCCAGAAAAATGCCAAAACTGTGTGAAATTTTTTGGTTTTCTGACAAATGTCTGTCATTCCCTAAAAGCTGGGAAATGGAGATTTCAGCCCCACAAACCCTTTTTTGATACCATTTGCAGGGAAAAAGCCAGACGCTTTCATATGCGGGACTTTTTTCCCATTTTTCCCCCAAAAACCAAAATTTAGCTGTATTTTGGCTAAAATCTGGGACCCCTCCAGGGGAATCTACAAACCCTGGGTACCTTTAGAATCCCCATGATGTTGGAAGAAAAGGACGCAAATTTGGCGTGGATACCTTATGTGGTGAAAACGTTACAGAGGCCTAATCGCGAACTACTACAAATAGCCAAAAAAGGGCTCAGCACTGGGGGGGAAAAGGCCCAGCAGTTAAGGGGTTAAGTGTAAAAACTGATATGATCTTAGTGGTTTGATGACCAAACAATACATGGTACACCAGGATAAGAATAGAAGCAAGCCACTAAACAAAGTTAAAATACAATTAATTTATTCATTGCATATTATTAAGACATCCTTGATAGTGTTATTTTTATATAATAAAAGAGGAGTTTATTATATAAAAATAACAAATGGAGTCACAACGTCTTGTTATTTTGAGTGATGCATGTTTTTACATTTTCACGCTCAGGACCGGAAGTGCCTGTGCGTATCAGACTGAGCGACGCCACGCACCCGGAAGCGCGACAAGTGCTGGGTGCCGTGGAGCGTCTCCTTGTTTGAGGTTTGGGAGCTTTTGTGTTGTGGGGGCTTGGCCGGGCGTGAGAGAAGGCCCTGCGGCCAGGAGGCTCTCAGTTCCGCCAGCAGCGATGCGCTCTTGAGAGCGGTGCCAGAGGAAGTGGAGCCGAGAGAGCGGCCGCACGTGTGCTGTGTGCCCTAGACTTCACACAGGCGAGCTGCCAAGTATCTTTCATTTCTGTGAGTTACCCATCTGTTGACTCTGTAGCACTGAAGATCCATAAGTGTCTGGCTCGGCTACTTCTTGATTGCTGGCTTGGAGCTGCTTAAGAATTTACCACAATTTAACGAGACCAGGGGGCAAGGACTCGCTGCCCCAGCCTGCACCTCGCTCTCCCGAGCGCCCAGCGCCATCACCAGCGCCAGGAGGCGCAAGTTTAAAATCGGAAAGGGGCACCCGCAGCGCGGGACGCCCGCACTTACTGCCGCATTTCTTCTTCCCGCCAGCGAGACCAGGGGGCAAGGACTCGCTGCCCCAGCCTGCACCTCGCTCTCCTGAGCGCCCAGCGTCATCACCAGCGCCAGGAGGCGCGAGTTTAAAATCGGAAAGGGGCGCCCACAGCGCGGGACGCCCGCACTTACTGCCGCATTTCTTCTTCCTGCCAGCGAGACCAGGGGGCAAGGACTCGCTGCCCCAGCCTGCACCTCGCTCTCCCGAGCGCCCAGCGTCATCACCAGCGCCAGGAGGCGTGAGTTTAAAATCGGAAAGGGGCGCCCGCAGCGCGGGACGCCCGCACTTACTGACGCATTTCTTCTTCCCGCCAGCGAGACCAGGGGGCAAGGACTCGCTGCCCCAGCCTGCACCTCGCTCTCCCGAGCGCCCAGCGTCATCACCAGCGCCAGGAGGCGCGAGTTTAAAATCGGAAAGGAGCGCCCGTAGCGCGGGACGATCGCGGGCAGCGCCCAGAGAAGCCCGGGTCAAGGGTGGGCCCGTCCTTGCCAGGAAGAGGCAGGGCAGGGCCACCCCTCTAACGTCTGACTTTTCGTGGTTATACTGTGGACTGGAACAACTGCCAAACCGGATATTCATCGTCAGGTCGGTTCAATTGTGCGGCCAATAGTGTATTCTAAGTTAAATTATTGTGGCTGCCGAAGTGTTTGGAAGTGGGACTATATACTCAACATATCATCATTGACTGTATAATTTAAGCCCTTGCCAATACAGTTCTCAGTATGGGGAAAAGGAAAACAATGGAGGGTAATGGAGGTGGAGGTGGTGGGGGAAGTGCTGGGAAGGAAAATAGAGTAAAAAAGCCTAGAAAGTTACGCAAGAAGAAACATCAAGGAAGTAACTGCGTCATGAATAGAATAGACACACTTCTTAGTGAGTGCGAGGGTATTTTAGAGGGTGATACAACAGCACAGGTAGCTACCACTGAACACCCATATTGCCCCGCACAATTGGCTAATCCTAGTTCAGGGTGTCAGTTAACTATTCCTGTTATGTTTCACAAGCCGGCGGGTGGAGGAAGCCCATTAACCCAATTAACCCAAGCGGGTGGACAAACAGAGGAGAGGGATGGTAGACTTGCTCCCGATAAAATCGAAAATAACAACTATCGACTGTTGGGAGTCGAAGTAATATGTACCAATAGATTCTCCCCCCTAGTTGACCCATTAGCTGTCCCATTGGAGGAAGACGGGGTGGACACCCAGTTGCATACTAGTCATTCTCTGCTTCGTAGTTCCTCCCCCAAAGCCGCCACAGAGTTAAGCACTAGCCCGTTTTCCGATTCGCAGGGAACGCACGCTCTTATCCTGGAATTAAGTGTAGAAATAAATTCCATGCGAACAATGATCATGGAATTAACATCCGTAGTTAAGCAACTAGTGTGTAAGGCCCCTACTGAATCGGAACGTAAAAATTCTAACACACGGCAACAAGCTCAGCCCAGCCAGGTGAACTATCACACTCTAAATGTAAGCACTGTAACTAAGATTGCCCATAGTAAGGCTTGTGTTCAGCCCCACTGTCACACCTTACCAGGAAAGGAAATAACCTCCCCTGTACGGTTAAATTGTTCAAAAGTATTCAGTTCAAATATGAACACCGCACAAACAGATAATAGGTGACTCTCCTTGTTGGGAACAGGAGATTCCCAATCTAATCTTCAACAGCCAAGGTCTAATAGATCTAGACCTAACCTGCTCCAGGCTTCCACAATCTATATGGTTAATGTGCCTAAATATAACAATAGTAAAGCTTTTGAAAGCGCAGATTCCCTTACTAACAAGGCAATACATTGGATTCGCCATGTTAGAGGGTGTCAGTCTGTCATCCGGGAGGATATAATTAGAGCACAGAGACTTACTTTTAGAACACAATCCCTAGATTGCATTGAGCTGACATTAAAAGGACAAGACCTTGCTGAAAACATGCTTGCTTTGGAATTTCGTACCTCTTCCCCAGACCATTCCTCCATTCAGTTTAGACGGTCTCCACCGAGTGATAGTTTTGGAGGTCTACCTGGGCAACGAAATCCTTTCCCAGTTGGGTCCTCCACCTTGGATTTCAATGATTGACTTTTAAATAAGCCTCATCAAATATTGGATGCTCAGGTAGATCTTCCATCCAGTAGCGATTCATCTCCCTGCTCCGTTATTATTGGCAAGACATTATGTAACATTAGTGACCTGTCTATAGGTAATACAATGGTAAATTCAAATATGCAGGAAGATAAGGACATTCTTAGAGAAGGCATACAGAATACTCCTACTGAGCATGGTGTAGGTGATAATTTTCCAACTGACCATACTGTGTTATCCTGGAATATAGCCGGGCTAAAATCTAAGATTCCATCTCCCGACTGGCATACATTTATGGATGAATTTGATATATGCATACTCCAGGAAACCTGGACGGTGGACCCTGTCTACCGCGCAGGTTACTTAAATTTCTATTTACCAGCAGACAGTAGGGGGAAAGGTCGGCCTTCAGGAGGTCTAACAATTTGGGTCCGACAAGATATAGGTTTTGTCATACAGGTACTAGACTCCTTTAGCAAGGACATTCTAGCAATTTGGCTGAAATGGGGTAAACAGGAGTCAGTTGATATTTACAATATTTATGCAAGGGGGACAAATGGAAAAAAATCGGAAGTCATTGCGGCTCTCGATAATTTAGTAGAAGGGAACACCAGGGGTAGGAATGTAATAATTGCGGGTGATTTTAATGTGACTTTCGAACCACTCATAAAGGAGATATGTAACTTCGCTGAGGAAGAAGATGCCCAGTGGGGAATCCCTAAATTAGATCTACCCCCTATAAAAAAAATGGACGGATGTGGTGATTCAAATGAATTCACTATGCATGGAGAAATGTCTGAGGGCGGTAAATGGCAGATCCATATCTGATAGAGATGGTGCTTGCACATTTAATAATGGATTTAGTGCAAGTCGTATTGATTATTTATTGATTAATTTTCAGTTATGGTCTGCACTAAGGGATATGGTGGTAAGAGAGCGGTTGGAGAGCGATCACAATCCACTATGTTCAGTCTTTGCCCCATTGTCTGAAAATGTAGTTAACTCCCGCAATTGTGATTTAATCACCCTGGATTTGGTCCCCTCAAATGATATGAGGCGGCTAAAATGGGCAAAACTACTTGAGAGTCCGGAGGCTCTAGAAAATATATCCCTAGACATTGATAACGCAATTATAACTCTAGAAGCACTCCTGGCCAACTCTCCAACACCCGAGTCTGTTACAGGATTCCATGAAGAATTTTTTACACAGCTCCGCAATTACTTTTACAAACAGTGTAAGACTAGGGCCAATCACCCTGGTAATACGAACACCGATACCTGTAAATGGTTTAACGAACAATGTAAGATGGCACGTAGTTCCCTCGGGGCTGCACTAAAAGAAGGGGATCCTAATAAAGTGCGTTTGGCCAGGTTATTTTATAAGGGTACACAGGCGAAGGCCAAAAAATTATGGGACGAGAAGAGATGGCTGGATCTTAAAAGCGCTTGTGAAAGCAAAAACCCTAAATTATTTTGGGATACTGTGAAATGGGGCAGTGGTGGTCGACCGCCAGAACCAGTAAACCATGTACGGCAGGACCAGTGGGTTAGTCATTTTGAATGCCAATATGCTTGTGGTGCAGTGGATCTTGATAGGGCTGTCCCCTCTTACTATCAGGGTTCGGTTTTTGACGACGATGATGTTAGCCTTGCTCTGGAAGCTGTTTTGGGAGGTAAAGCTCCTGGGCCGGATGGGGTCCCAGCAGATATGTTTCTCTTTGATAAACGTAAATGGAGTCACTATATAATGATTTTAACAAACGAAATTGCTAAGGGCGCTCCAGTCCCGAATCCATGGAAAGGGGCTGAGATAATCCCTGTTTTCAAAAAAGGAGATAAATCCCAGCCTGGAAATTATAGACCAATTAGCCTAATAGATTCACTTCAGAAGATCATGGGGCGACTTGTTTTAAATTAGGTTCAGGTCTGGCTCGAGGAGCAGAGCATACTGTCACCACTCCAGGCTGGGTTTAGGGCACGTACAAGCACTATCGACCAGATATTTCGCTTTACACTACTTTATTGGAAGACAGTGGTCTTGGACAGAGGCAGCCTATATGCTGCCTTTGTGGACCTTAAGTCAGCTTTTGACCTTGTCTCCCGTAGTAAGCTATGTACAGTACTGAAAGATCTGGGGATGCCCAATGAGTTATTATCTCTTATTGTTAGACTCCATGAGGGAAATCACACAAGAATCAGGTGGGGCACACAAGGCCAGGTGACAAACTCCTTCCCAGTAGAGAAAGGAGTGAGACAAGGTTGTGTAATGGCTCCCACTTTGTTCTCGCTGTTTATAAATGGGATTGCGAAATTTATGGCAGCCACTCCTACTGATGCCCCAGTCCTAGCGGGTGAGAGAATTCCCATCTTAATGTTTGCGGACGATACGTTGTTAATCGCTAAAACACCGAGCGGTCTGCAACGGGCCCTGTCTCTCTTTGAAGAGTTTGTCATCTACGGGGCTTGGAAATCAACGTATCAAAAACCAAGTTTATGACCTTCAACCCGCATAAAACATTTAGAGGTAGCGTGGTCCTGAATAAACGTCCCCTGGAGCAGGTTAAAGACTTTACATACCTAGGAGTTATAATGCAGGGAGATATGAGATGGAACAAGCAGCTAGATATGGCCACGCTGAAGCTCCGACAGCTGTCAGGCACTCTACAAACAGAGTTTACTGCTTCTTTAACTAAACCAGTTAGCCCAGTTTTGCAAATATACAACATAAAAGTTGTTAATTCTGTGTTATATGGGGCGGAGCTTTGGGGTTTTAATACTCTCACCAATCTAACCATAGCGGAAAATCGGTTCTTTCGGAAGATAATTAATCTTCCGCAAAGCACCCCTGTTCGCCCGCTACTTCATGACCTAGGTAGGAAGGCAAAGGCCAATATAGCCAGACTCCGCCCTTTGCTTTACTGGAGGAGAATCTGGTCTACACCGGAATTATCTTCTTCTGCTGCTGGCCTTAAAGATCAAATGAGGACAGGTCATCAAAAAAAAATCAAATGGCTGCAGGAAGTTAAATTTACTCTGTTAAGCATAGGCATGGCAACACTATGGGAGAACCCAGAAAGCATTCCATTTCCCTCAAAAACTTTATTGAAGGAAAGATACTGGGGCTGGGTGTGTGACAATATCGTTAGGACTAGTGTCCCCTAACACTAACAGGGCACTTCCTGGACGTAAAGCCACTACAAAAGCTGGAACCATACTGGGACATAATAACTAAGCCTTACGACAGAAAACTCTATTTTCAATTTAGAATTGGCTCCCTACCAATAAGGACTTTTTCGGCCAAATGGGACAAGTCAATTGATACTTTCTGTCCCACTTGTCTTGTATATCCAGAATCCTTGGCCCACATGTTATTCGCTTGTCCAGCGTATAGAGCCCCACATCGCATATGGCTGTCTCCAATTTGTCGCTCTTTGGGTACTAGACAAAACTCCACAGCATTAAGGCTATTGCGTTCAGACACTAAGGCATCTATTGTTATAGCCTTGGCAAACTTTTTAGGATGGGCATGGTCTATTAGATCTCAGGCAATTTCGGCAACATAGTATTATATACTTGTTTTATGATAGTATTATATATTTGTTGTATGAATGTACATTTTGACCACTATTGTTATTATGTCGCAATGGAATTTGAACATTTTTTAAGTGATAAGAATGGAAAAGTTAGGCCTGGGTCTAATAGCAATGAATTTTCTTGCAAATGGCCAGTACCTGTTAAGGATTATTATATGGTTTTAGATTTGTTTTGATGATTAGAAATGAAGTTGTTCTCAAATTTTAATAGATTTTATTATTTTAAATGGGTACTTTTATGTTTAATATTTATTGGTCATGTATCGGTCTTTGTATTTGTGCTTTGATGACTTAATTGCCGAATAAAGCTAATTTGACTGACTGACTGACATTTTCACTTATCACTGCATGTTCCTTTCACTCAACTGTGAGAACAAGATCTTGACATACACTATCAAAGATGTTTCAATTATATGCAATGAATAAATGTATTTCATTTTAGCTTTGTTTACTGGCTTGCTTCTATGCTTACCCTGGTGTACTATGTATTGTTTGGTCATCAACTTAACTAAGACCATATGAACCTAATTATGAGTCTGACGGTCCTTGGACATGGTGGCGCAGCGGTGGGGGTCTTCCGACTGCCACATTATGACCTTTGTGGCCGTACCGCTCTGGGACCACCGACTCTGCCGTGGAACCTGTTCCCTGGCGGTAGCGTGGCGGTCAAGAGGCATCAATATGCTTGGTGGGACCACGGCGGTCCCGCCAAGCAAATTACGACTTTCCTCACCTCCACTGACTTCATGGAGGTCTTTCCTCCATGAAAACAGTGGCGGTAAGGAAAGAAAGGGGGCCCTACAGCGCCCCATTGTGCCTCACTCCATGTGGATACACAAAGTGGGGCACAACATGTGCCCCCCTGTGAGCATCCACACCCAGTTCCAGCATGGCAAAGACTTCACAGTCCATGCCGTGCTGGAACTTCCTTTGACATTCCCATTGTGGTGCCTATTTTATAGGCACCGCCATGGGAACGCCAAAGAAATCGCCCACCAATGACTAGAAAAGTCATTATACAGCTGGCGATTGTCACGCCAGTTTGGCAGTGCGGCGGTGGGGTGGTCCCACCGCTGCACCGTCAAACTCATATTCGGCCCCTATGTGTTTTTACACTTATGAGATTAATGGCCTAAGTTTACCGCTGATGTTTACAAAACAGTTAATTTCCCCAGGTTCTCTAAAATTGTGGGGTTCCCTTGTTTTATAATATATATACAAGAAGCAGAATATTGGTGCTAGATGGGTTGTCTGGATTGAAGCTTTCGATGATTTCATTTATGCGCTGGAAAAAGCAGATGATGAAAAGACCATTGAATATTTCAAAAATTGAGCAGTGAGAGAGCGAAGGAAGTGATAAAGAAAATACAAAGAGGCGAAGAAATTTCATACCGTCAAATTAAAGAAGTGTGTAACACCAAATTCAATCTGAAGCAGAACGCCGACTATGAAAGGTACATTTTCAATCAAGAGCGACAGAGAGCTGGTGAAACGATGGATGAGTTTGTAGGAAGATTAGAAATCCTCATCCAACACAGTAAGTTCAATGAGTTAAATGACTAAGAAGCCATTCATCTTATAGTCATAGATGGTTGCCTGTCTGATTCCTTTAGGCGCCGAATGCTGAGAGAAATGCTCAGTCTGGAGCTTATGCTTAAGGCAGTCAGAGCTGAAGAACATGCCGACAAACAAGCCGCTGACATAGAGGCCGTAGGAGCCCAGAGTGAATTGGCATTGAGTATGAAAAGCAAGAAAAACACAAGGTAGAAGGCCACAAAGTGATGTCTCTGTTTTCGATGTGGATTTTCCTTTCCACATGAAGGTAAATGTCCCGCCATTGGGCAGATATGTAAAAGCTGTGGGAAGGGGAACATTTTGTAACAGTTTGTAGAGCGAAGAAAAGAGCAAGTACGTCACGTCACGAAAACAAAATAGATGCTAGAAAGGCCCAAAAGTGTTCCAGTCATGCCCACCGAAGTAACCAGCAACATCAGTTGAGGCAAGTTAAAACTGAAAGAGGCCGATTGTCATTTAAGTCTTCGTCAAGAGATTCTTCGACGCCACTGTTGAGTGACAGTGAAGAAGATGGGTGTTCGATGTCAATACTGGCTACTGAAGGACATGCACGTGTAGGTGTGGCATCCTGCAAGGAAGAATACAAGTCTAAAAAGGATCAACAAGTGAAATCACAAAATTCCTTTGGACACTGTCTCAAAATCAAACTGAAGGGCAATGGTTGCTACATATCATTCATTATAGACATTGGTGCGTCGATAAACATCATGCCAGCCAAAAAGTACAATGAACTGTCTCCGGTGCCCCATCTCACACCATCGAAAATCAAAGCATACACGTGGGCAGCCTTGACACTATTGCATTGTCAAGGTTCATTTATGGTGACTATGAAACATAAAAAGACGGTACAAGCCCCAATTCATGTCTTTCAGGGCACTTTGTCGAGTGCCTGTCTACTCAGTTTCAGCACTGCTGCTGACATGGGACTAATTTTTGTGAATTACAATATCAATGCTCATCACGACATGGTGAATCCGTTTCTGTCAATGGTTCATGAAGCAGGAAAACTTACGACAATGAAAGCACAGCTCCACATTAATGGGACATTCATCCTGTTGCTCAACGACATTGCTAAAACATGATATAATTGAGGATTGTATGATGGAACCACGCATGCATTTACCGCGCATGCCGGTCTACGCAGGCTGAACAGCGAAATTCTTAACCATGAATATGCCTTTACCACGCATGCCTTTACAACGAATCATTCGTTGTTAAGGCATATATGGTAAACACATATCTGTGGTTAAGAATTCACAGGTAAGTTTTAGCCCCCTGACCCCGGCCCCCGCTCTGAGTTCCTGTACTACCCCACTCCCCCTCCAGCCCTAGTAACTTTTTTTCCCGCACCCTCCCCATATCCGTAAAAACTACCCCCTAAGCCCTAAAAACTACCCTGCCCACCTAAGTCCTAAGAGGTATTACGATCCCTGCCCCCAACCCTGAGCCCTAAAACGGCCCCCCAGGCCCTGAAAACTACCCCGAACTCCCCCCCCAGCCCTGAACGCTTCCTTGACCTGCCCCCAGCCCTGAAAACTTCCTCGACCCACCCCCAGCCCAGAAAACTACCCCCAACCCACTCTCAGCCCACAAAACAACCCTGACCCACCCCCCACCCCCACTTAAAATAACCCCGACCCACCCTCAGCCCACAAAACAACCCAGACTCCCCCAGCCCCACTTAAAATAACCCCGACCCACCCCCAGTCCCACTTACCTCACCGCGAGCTCTTCCTGTTTCCGTCCGTCTGCAAGCCCTACCACGCATATGCCTTAAGGCATATGCGCAGTAGGGCTTGCGTAGTTCAGCCTTCGTTGTAAAGGCTGTTCGTTGTTCAGCCTTCGTGTCAAAGGCTGTTTCCCATAATTGAGAGCTCTACTGGTCCAACACCATGGGTGTCGCTGATAGTGGTGGTACGTAAAAAGGACAGTGGAGGGTCTGTGCGAAATTGTGATGACATGCGTCAAGCAAACAGGACAATTCAAAGAAAACGACACCCAGATCCACACATTGATGGTATGATTACTCAGTTGAATGGTGCCAAAGTATTTTTGCGCCTTTAGCTGAACAAAGGATATCATAAGCTTGAATTGGAAGAAAATTGCAGGCACATTACTACCTTTTAAACTCATATTGGTTTGTTCAGATACAAAAGATTGAGTTTCAGAGTGTCTTCAGCTGCCAAACTTTTCCAAGATGTCATTTGTCGCATTATACAGTCTGTCACGCATGCTTTCAATTACAGGGATGATATACTAGTATTTTGGGGCCACATGAAAGGAACATGATAGAGCCCTTACATAAGTGTGCCGTCTACTTGCTGATGCAGGTCTTAAGTTGAAATCTGACAAGTGCGAGTTTCACAAAACAAGACTAAAATTCTTTGGGCACCTTTTCTCGGACAGAGGAATGACTCCAGATCCAGCCAAGGTTCAGGTTTTATCTTCTACCTCCCCATCACAAGATGTAACCATGCTGCATTCTTTTCTTGGTATGGCCAGCTACTGTTCCAGGTACAACAGGGACTTTGATACTGTGAGTGCCCCATTGAGAGAATTAACTAAAGGGAATGTTTCATTTCAGTGATCACAGGAGTGTGATCAAAATTTCAAGACGATTAAGCATGCAATTGAAAATGCTAATGAAATTGCTTACATTGATCCGAAATTGCATACAGAGATTGTTGTCGTTGCCAGCCCATTGGGTTTAGGTGTGATTCTTGCTCAACATAGTGGACATGCAAATGCATGAAGGCGTATTATAGCTTATGCAAGCTGAAGCTTGTCACAGACTGAACTAGCTTACTCGCAACCTGAGAAAGAAAGCCTAACGGTTGAGTGGGCTTGCGAACACTTTTATGTGTTTCTGTATGAGAAACATTTTACGCTTGGTACTGATTACCAAGCACTGCTCACTATTTTTGACAATCCAAAGGCCAAAATGCCCCCTTGCATTGAAAGGTGGGGGCTGTGACTACAAGAGTATGACTACATCATTGTGCACCGGCCGGGAAAAGATCAAAACCCTGCCAGCTACTTTTCTCGAGTGCCCCTACAGTGTCTGGGTACCCCTTTTAAAGTGGCCGAGGCCTATGTTAGCTTCATTGTGGAATCCAGCACTCCTGCAGCTGTGTCCGTGGAGCAATTAAGTGCTGCTACCAATGCAGTTAGGAATATGCTCATCTTCAAAGACATTATTATGCATTAATCCTGGAGAACACATGTTCGACCTCTTGATAACAACATTGAATATCAGAATTTCAAGAATGTGCATGATGAACTGTCAGTTACACAAGAAGGGATTATCTTAAAAGGGACGAGAATTGTCTTTCCTGAAAGTTTACAACAGCGAGTCATTGAAGTGGCACATGAGGGACATCATGGCATTGTAGCCACAAAGCGAACCCTCCGGGACTGTGTTTGGTTCCCTCATCTTGATAAGCGAGTTGAGAGAGAGCTCCAGGCTTGTTATTTATATAGCTGTTTGTCCCCCAAAATAACACAGCATCCTTTGAACATGTCGGATCTTCCAAAACGTGTCTGGGAGAAAATTGCAGGTAACTTCTTTGGACCCCTTGAAAATGGCTATTACCTCATGGTAATCACAGATGAGTACTCCTGGTTTCCTCTGGTGGAAGAACTTTTGTTAATCACTCATGATCGAGTAAGGCATATTTGCAACCTGGGGTGTTCTGTCCATTCTAAAATCTGACAATGGCCTACCATTCAATGGTCGGGAATTCAAAGACTTTCTTACACATTTGAACATCAAGCATCAGAAAAGCACACCTCTATGGCCACAGGCTAATGGCAATGTTGAACATTTTATGAGCACTCTTCAGAAGGCTGTCCACCGCGCTGCACTAGAGGGACTTGAGGTTGTCAATTCTTCATTGTATTCTTCTTTTTTATTTAACAACGGGGGAAATGTAGTGTCTCGAGTATCATAGAGCGAGGGACCCCTATGGTCCCTAATGGACTTAGTAGTCTTGTGACGCGAGTGATTGGGTGTGGATAATAAATTTCATGATGCAGTACAAGTCAGTTAACGGTTACCCTATAGAGAATAAATATGTCTAATACCGAGCTCCGTGTGTCGCGTGATTCATTTACATGCTACTGGGCTGGGGAGGAAGCTACACTGAGTACCTGCACTTCTTTAATTTGAAAGCAAGAGTACCTGCACTTCTCAGCACCGCTGCAATACATTTAATGGAAGAGTTCCCGCACTTCTCAGAAGCAAACTGGTACTCTAAATAGTGAGTACCTGCATTTCTATATTTCCAATTAAAATAGTTTGGATAAGTCTGTGGTATGCAATAATGCACTCACTGAACACCCTAGATCAGGGCTTTAAGTGGGATGAAAAAACTGGGGGTCTCTCGAAGGGGCGTGGCCAATGTAATTAAGGGCGTGGCTTAAAAACACGTAACTAAAAATCTGTTCTTAGCATAGTGTGCCGCCCGACTTGAATTTTGCTGCTTCTGTCATTGCATCCAGATATATGATACAAGTAACATCATACCTACAACAAGTCAGAACAGTTGGCTTTTGTCAATGGTTGTTAGTTGCATAAGATAAATAAGCAGCAACTATGGCTTGTATATAACATTGAAAAAGCTTCCACTTAAAGCCCTGGTGACACCACGACAATGTTCCTGCTCCTGAGTTTCAAAAAGAGAAGGGAAATCCAGAGAGAAAATGACTCTCTTTAAAGTATTTCCCTTCCTCTACAACGCTCACCTGGCATGAGGTCATGCCGTAACTTCTCCACTAGTGAGAAGTGTGAGCATGCGCACATCGACGTGCCTGCTGTCAGTGCAAACCGTTTCGAGGCCCCCTTTAAAAAACTGCCGGTGCTCAGCACCGGTGAGACCCGGCCCACTTAAAGTCCTGCCCTAAAACACTTTTTCAGAGGCCAATGTCATACTGAAGCATTGCGGCATAATTTGAATATGCTTAAACCACTAAAAGAACCACGCCCACTATATTATCTTGTCTCCTCTGCTTTGAAGGTTTATGTTTTCTGCTGAGCCTCGTTTTTGCTGAAGTATTCGGTATGGCTCACAAGTATTTGAAACACATCCATGCTGAGGTGAACTACTTTCTCGCCTGACACTGGCAGTATTTCAGCGAAGAGCTGCGTATCCGGTGCTTTGGAAGAACAACTGAGAATGAAGGAAGGTATCCCCCTCTTTAAAGTATGCAGTGGGCGTGCATTTTCCAGGAGTGTGTTTTGGACGGAGGAGAGCCGCGGCTGCTCGGTATCAGCGCTCTGGCTCCGGCGGGGCGGGATGGAGGCCGGGCGGCGGAGCCAGGCGCGGGTGGGTCAAGTACAGGTTGCAGAGCAGGAAGGAGGAGGGAGGGAGGGGCGGCGGTCACTCCTCGTCTTCTGTCCAGGGAAGGGAATGCTGGGGCCGCTCCATCAGCGTGGTATGTCTGTGTAAACATCATTAGGCAGCCTGCATGGGCTGACAGACTGCGGACCTTCGCCTCTTTGTACAAATCATTCTTCCCGCTATTAAAAAAAAAATACTGCATGTATTAATATTATATGGACGTTTCGTGGCAGCGTGAAGACTTGTAATCCCATCTCCTTTGATCTTGAGCAGAGTGAGGGGAGGAGTGCACATACAGGCGACGGCGGTGGGGGCAGCACGTTTTTTGTGCATTGTCTTTTTGGCTGACGTGCTCCCTTTCTCTGCAGGGGGAGGCGGCGCGTGCTCCTCTGATTCATGGCGATATTGATAAAGTGATGCGTAGTCTGGGGAGCACTGAAGTGAATCGAAGCGGCGGTTCGTTATTGTAGCCTTGCTGAGGGAGATCAAGAATGAGTCATAGGACAAAAAACATAAAACTGGATGCAGTACTTTGACAAGGTCTGCGGAGTAGTGATAGGGGTGTGCCGACTGCAGCAGCGGTACTGTATCATGTTTTTTTTTTGGTCTCGCGTTAGCCAAGACCTTTTGACTTCACTAACATTATATGTATCGTATACGTATAGAGGCTTTCAGCCAGCTTTTTCATCAATTGGTCTGTTATTGACATTTTTCTTCTGCCCTCTACAACATATGGCATGAGTGATTCAGCCCACGGTTAGCCATTGGCTAACTTCATTGTGAGTGATGGCATTGTGTCCTTTCACATGGAGCCTACCACACACAAAGTAGTTCCATTAAGTACCAGGGACTACTATGGCAACGTGTGCTTTTTGTGACCAAAAATATTTTTGCTTTTAGCCAATGTTTCTTTTCAGATTTTATGAGGGTCTGGCAGCTTCCGCAACAATAACGTTTTTCAAAAACCATGACAAAGCCAAAAGGCGGGTAGTCAACACCATAACATATTGACTTTGCCATTGCTTGTTATCATTTGGTTCTGGTACCTCAATTTCATTTGTGCAGAACTCTCCCTTAAAGCGCACCCATCACCTTATAAATATACAAAGCACATTTGTGCCCACTTGTAGGGTGTGGGGACTATGTTCTGAAGAACACTCCTATCTATTTCATCCTCTAGTCATGCTTCCTGGGCATCTTGTGGCCTAGTGGCCACAGCTGCTGACCTTTTAGCTTGGGGAACCAGGTTCGAATCATGGTCTTGGCTCAACATCACCTGGTAATGGCTATATCACTTACTGTGCCTAAAAATAAATGAAAACGTGTAATGTAGTCTGGTTCTGTTGTAAAGTGCACAAATGCGCTTGACCCAGGTTTACACTCCCAAAAACTTTAAAAACAATTAACAAATGCTAGCCCCCCAAATCTGGGAAGTTTGAATGGGCTTAGATCTAATGTTTGCTGGTGAGTGAATCCAGTTAAGTGAACTGCACTGTCAGGCCTATTCTAACGGAGAAGAGTCAATAAATAAATTACCTTTCAGAAAATACCACATAGTGCCTTTTCTAATGCAGAAGGCACTGTCAAATGTGGGCCGAACTTACAAACTCCTTTTTTACAATGCATGCATACATCAAATGTATTTTTTGCCATTCAAAACCCCCCATTTGAAAACATACTCACACATGCATACTTATCCACCATGTCAGAGCAATGTCATGCAGTCAAAAACTTATTACTAAGGTGTAAACGTTGGCAAGGCACTGGAAGGGAAATGTAATGCACTGACACAGCTACAAAAGTGTAAGGAAAACTGTAGGAAGGCAGATTGGCAAAAAGAAAGGCCCACTAACACTCAAGTAGTACACAAAGCCAGTAAGTCACACACCACACTTAGGCCAAATATTGTAACTTCAATCAAACGACACACACATCTAATTAATGCAGGGAATAGTAGAACCTGGTCAAACGAAAGAAAGGGCAAGTTAAATAAAAGGTAAATGTACAAAGGTGTATGCACAACTAGTGTTACCATGAGGGCCGAAGTAGTCCTTTTTAGGTCACAGCCTACCGTGCTGTCTGGTTTGCTAAAGACGTCTTGGGGTCATTCAGAAACCTAACCTAGGAATGCATTCCACCAGTTGCTTATCATTGGCTTTGTGGTTTGTAACTCACATTTTCTTGCTTTCTATTTGCTGGCTTTATTTGCTTTAGACTGTCCAGCTCGAGTGCGTCCCTTCCATAGCCTAAAAAATATTTTTAACTGTATTCTTACACAAACTCGCTTTCTGTAAACTGGCCTTTAAATCTTGTTCTTATCTTGTCACATTTGCTGTGCATTCAAAGACAGAGATCAAATGTCAGGTTGTGTCTTGCAGGGAGCTTGGTGTTTAGTTTTTCTTTCTCTTACTACAAAGTGAAAGGATTTATGTGACAGTCATGCTGGCTACTGGGTGCCTGCTTGAGGAAGGGCGTTCAATGTTTTTTTTTTTTTTTTTAGAACACAACAAAATATAAATGTCTGTAAATGAACTGTGCTGACGGACAAATCAATACATTGGGTGATGACATTTCCACAGATTATCGTTTGTGCGCTGTATACTTTTATCAGTAAAACTGTATGAGTGCAAATGTAATGGTCATTTCAATTGAAGATGTGTTGTCTGTAATGGCATTACGCTACCATACCATGCATACTCCACGTTACCCCACTCCACTGTACTCTGCACCACTCCACGCCACTGCACTCTACTCAGCACCACTCCACACTACGCCGCGCCACTCCACATTGTGTCACTGCACTCTTCTCTGCACCACTCCACTTTATGCCTCTCTACTCTACACCACTCCACTCAATTCTATGCCAATGCACTCTACCCCACACTACTCTACTATGCACCACTGCACTCTTTGCCACTGTACTCTCACCTCTCTATGCCTCTGCAACACTGCACTCTATGCCACTACACTCTATGCCAATGCACTCTACTCTGTACCACCCCACTGTATGCCACTGCACTCTGTAGCAATCCCGTCTATGCCACTCTAATCTACTCCGCACCACTGCACGCTACTCTAAAACAATCTACTCTACTACACTGCACTCCGCAACATTGCACTCAGCGCCACTCCACTCTATTCTTTACCACTCTTTGCCAATGCACTCTACATCACTTTACTCTAAACATATGCGCTCTAAGACAATCTACTCTCCACCACTTGGCTCTACGCCACTATACTCTACACCACTGTACTCTACGCCACTCTAATTCGCGCCACTGCACTCTATGCCACTCTACTATGTGCCACTACACTCTACACAGCTCTACTCTGGCCCACTGCACACTACACCACTCTACTCTGCGCCACTGCAAGCAATTGCAATGCATTCCACGCCACTCTACTATACACCACTACACTCTACAACAGTATACTCTGCAACACTGCACTCTCTGCCACTCTACTTTATGCCACTCTATTTTATGCCACTCCACGCCACTGAACTCTGCGCCACTAAACTCTGCATCATTCCACTCTACGCCACTGCACTCTATGCCAATCCACTCTAATCTACTCTGCACCTCTACACTCTGCGACACTCTATTCCATACCACTGTACTCTATGCCACTTCACTCTACTCTTAAACAATCTACTCTATGCCACTGCAGTCTATGCCACTCTATTCCACTCTGCGCCACTCCACTCTACACTACTCCACACCACACCACTGTACTCTGCACCAATGCACTCTACACCACTTTACTCAAAACCAATACACTCTATGCCAATCTACTTTGTACTACTGCACTGTACGCCATTATACTCTACACCATTGCACTGTACGCCACTTTACTCTGCACCACTGTACACCACTGCACTCTACACTAATGCACTCTACGCCACTGTACTCTACACTACTGCAATCTACGACATTCTACTCTGCAGCAATGCACTCTCTGCCACTGAAGTCTATGACGCTCTACTTTATGCCATCTAGTCTGCGCCACTCTACTCTTTGCCACTCTACTCTGTGCCACTCTACTCTATCCCCCTTGCGTTCTACTCTGCACCACTCTATGCCACTCTATGCCAATGCACTCTACGCCAATCTAATCTATTGTGCACCCCTGCACTCTGACACTGCACTCTATGTCACTTCACTCTATGCCTCTCTACTCTGCACCACTCTACTATGCACCACTGCACTCTACACCACTCCAGTCTAGGCCACTCCACTATTCACCACTCCACTCTACCCCACTCCACTCTGTACTCTACGCCAATGCACTCTACACCACTACTCTATACCACTCCACTCTACCCTGCACAACTTTACTCTACACCACTTCACTGTACTCTGAAACAATCTACTCTACATCACTGCACTCTATACCACTGCACTTTACACCACTCTACTCCACTCTACACCACTGCAAACAACGCTGTGCCACTCTACTCTACACCACTCTACTCTATGCCACTGCGCTCTATGCCACTACTCTATGCCACTGCACTCTACCCTGCATCACTATACTCTACCCTGCGCCACTCCACTCCACTATACTCTGAAGCAATCTATTCTATGGCACTGCACTCTGCCTACTCTACTCCACTCTGCAGCACTCCACTCTATGCCACTGCATTCTACACTACGCCACTCTACTCTAAACCACTGTACTCTACGCCAATTCACTCTGCACCACTTTACACAAAACCAATGCACCCTAGGTCACTGTACCTTTGCCAATTTCTCTGCACCGCTGCACTTTGTGCCACTATACTCTACACCATTGCACTCTATGTCACTGTACTCTATGCCACTCTATTCTACTCTGCACCACTGTACTCTACGTCACTACTCTCTGCACCACTCTACTCTGCACCACTCTACGTCTCAGCACTCTATACCACTGCACTCTATGCCACCCTACTGCACTCTATGCCTCTGCTCTCTATGTCACCCTACTGCACTCTATGCCACTGAAATCTACACCACTGCACTCTATGCCACTGCACTCTACTACAGTATACTCTGCAACACTGCTCTCTCTACCACTCTACTTCATTCCACTTTATTTTATGTCACTCCACGCCACTGAGCTCTACGCCACTGAACTCTGCATCACTACACTCTACGCTACTACACTCTATGCCAATCCACTCCAATCTACTCTGCACCACTGCACTCTGCGACACTCTATTCCATACCATTATACTCTACGCCTCTTCACTCTACTCTTAAACAATCTACTGTATGCCACTGCAGTCTATGCCACTCTATTCCACTCTGTGCCACTCCACTCTACACCACACCACTGCACTCTGTGCCACTACACTCTGCGCTAGTACTCTTTGCGCCGATGCACACTGCACCAATGCACTCTACGCCACTTTACTCAAAATCAATACATTCTATGCCAATCTACTTTGCACTACTGCACTGTACGCCATTATACTCTACACCATTGCACTCTATGCCACTTTACTCTGCACCACTGTACACCACTGCACTCTACACAAATGCACTCTACGCCACTCTACTCTACACTACTGCAATCTATGACATTCTACTCAGCAGCAATGCACTCTCTGCCACTGAACTCTATGCCGCTCTACTTTATGCCACTCTAGTCTGCGCCACTCCACTCTTCGCCACTCTACTCTGTGCCACTCTACTCTATCCCCTTGCACTCTACTCTACACCACTCTATGCCACTGTATGCCAATGCACTCTACGCCAATCTAATCTATTGTGCACCACTGCACTCTGACACTGAACTCTACCTCACTTCACTCTACGCCTCTCTACTCTGCACTATTCTACTATGCACCACTGCACTCTACACCACTCCAGTCTAGGCCACTCCACTATTCACCACTCCACTCTACACCACTCCACTCTGCAACACTGCACTCTACGCCACTACTCTATACCACTCCACTTTGCACCACTGTACACCACTGCACTCTACATTAATGCACTATACACCACTCCACTCTGCAACACTGCACTCTACGCCACTACTCTATACCACTCCACTCTACCCTGCACCACTTTACTCTACACCACTTCACTCTACTCTGAAACAATCTACTTTGTCACTGCACGCTATGTCACTGCACTTTACGCCACCCTACTCCACTCTGCATCACTCTACTCTACACCACTGCAATCAATGCTGCGCCACTCTACTCTACGCCACTGCGCTTTGCGCCACTACTCTATGCCACTACACTCTACCCTGCACCACACCACTCCACTTCACTCTACTCTGAAGCAATCTGTTCTACGGCACTGCACTCTACCTACTCTACTCCACTCTGCACCACTCGACTCTTTGCTGCACCACTCTATGTCACTGCAGTTTACACTACGCCACTCTACTCTAACCCACTGCACTCTGCTCCAATTCACTCTGCACCACTTTACACAAAACCAATGCACCCTAGGCCACTGTACCTTTGCCAATTACTCTGCACCACTGCACTTTGCGCCACTATACTCTACAACATTGTACTCTATGCCACTGCACTCCATGCCACTGCAGACTATGTCACTCTACACCATTGCACTCTATGTCACTGTACTCTATGCCATTCTATTCTACTCTGCACCACTGTACTCTATGTCACTACTCTCTGCGCCACTCTACTCTGCACCACTCTACGTCTCGGCACTCTATACCACTGCACTCTACGCCACCCTACTGCACTCTATGCCACTGCTCTCTATGTCACCCTACTGCACTCTACTCCACTACACTCTACGCCACTGCACTCTATATCACTGCACCACTCTACTCAATGCCAATGCACTCTACACCACTCTACTTTGCATCACTCCACTCTATGCCACTACACTCTACCCTGAATCACTTCACTCTAGTCTGCACCACTCCATTTCATGCCACATCACTTTACTCTGCAACACTGCTCTCTCCGGGACTAAACTCTTCTCCACTATACACTGCATTGCTCCACTCTACGCCACGGTACTCTACGCTAATCCACTCTAAACCACTCTAATCTACTCTGCACTACTGCACTCTACGACACTCTACTCTATACCACTGAACTCTACACCACTTTCCCCTACTCTGAAACAATCCACTCTATGCCACTGCAGTCTACCCCACTCGATTCCACTCTGCACCACTCCACTCTACACCACTCCACACTACGCCACTCTATTCTACAATGCTGCGCTCTGCCACTTCACTCTACACCAATGCTCTCTACACCACTTTAGTCAAAACCAATACACTCTACGCCACTGCATTCTATGCCAACCTACTATACACCACTGAACTGTACGCCACTATACTCTACTCTACACCATTGCACTCTACGCCACTCTACACCATTGCACTTTACTCTGCACCAGTATACGCCATTGTGCTCTACACCAGTGGTTCCCAAACTTTTGACTCCTGAGGACCCCTATTGAGTCACCACTGGAAGCCGGG
Source organism: Calotriton arnoldi (assembly GCA_963921515.1). NCBI lineage: Eukaryota > Metazoa > Chordata > Amphibia > Caudata > Salamandridae > Calotriton > Calotriton arnoldi. The sequence goes on along the minus strand of CAWUFW010000163.1, from coordinate 5,456,696 downwards.
GAACCCCAAGCAATTTGTATGATTTAAATTTCAAACATTAAAACAGTAATTCGAAAAAAAATAAACACACGTGCACACAAAACAAATACTCAAATTACTAAGGATTTTAGGGGCATATTTACAAGCCCCTATCGCCATGGGAACGTCACTTTTTGTGGCGATCCCGTGGCGATAGGTGCTTCGCCTTATTTACAAGGCAGTGTTAAGCCACTTAACATGGCTTAACACTGCTTTGTAAATAAGGCCCCCTTTCACGCAGTGCTTAGCGTGAAAGGGATGGGCAGTGGGTGTTGCGGTGGGCGTTCCACCGCAACACCCATTGATTTTGACGCTGCGCCCTATTTACAAGGGCAGCGTAAATAGGATGCAGCGCCAAAATTAAGACCAGGGAAAACAAGGTCTTAACTTGGCTAAACAAGGAGAAATGCTTTATTTCTCCTCGTTTTTGCTTTTTCCATGTGTGCTGCCTTGTGCAGCACACATGGAAAAAGCAAAACGCGTTGGATTGTTTATGTTCAGGAAGGTGACCCTTCCTGCACATTAACAATTTTTTTTTAAAAATGGCATTTTGTAACTTCCATGTGTGCTGCATTAAGCAGCACACATAGAAGTGACAAAACTACATTGCAATATTGTTTATGTGCAGGAAGGGGAACCTTTCTGTACATAAACAATCTTCCCCTGCACGCAAACACCCTTGCACTATGGTGCAAGGGTGCCTGCATTGCCGCTACACTGCTAAGTGTAGCGCCAGCACGGGAGGAAACGCAGGCCTGCACCATATTCTTGTAAGTATGGTGCAGTCCTGCATTTCTGAAGTGGCGGAGCGTGTCGTTAAGCCAAGGAGGCTAACGACACGCTCCCTCACTTCTGTTGTAAATATCCCTCTTAGTATTTCATATTGAAAGAATTTGCAAAAAACAAAAAAATGTAATGGGAAGGTTGGTGCTGCATCTCTGTGGCTAACTTTTAAATGGTTGGTTTTATTTCGCAGTACAAGGCTCCTGCTCCTGCCAGGGCCAGACTGGCAACCCAAAGCAGCCCTGGCAAATGTTTTCAGGCCAGTCCCCATACAGTGCACACCAAGTGCAGTGAGTGAGCCTGACTACTACAAAGGGGGCTTTGGGAGGCTCTCCCCCCAAAAATTTTAGGAAACAATGGTGCAGTCTAAAACACATTTATCATTATATATTGAATTGTATTAGCTTTTAACGAATAGTAAATGAAGACCTTACTATGCACCAGGATACGACAATCTTTGTTGGGGTTCTTCAATGGTTCCCTTATTATCACCCTCCAACAGTGCCTCTCATCTCTCCATAGCCCCGGTTGTCACATGTATTTCATTTGTTTTATAGCATCTCTCGTACTATTGTAGGATGTCAGAGTACTTTACATTACACACATATAGAGACAATGAATCATACGTGTAAATCAGTGTATAGAAAATGTTACATAAGGCAAAGGGGACTACAAGGTGTAGGATTCACATGTCATTCATACTGGTAGGCGGCATTTTTAAAGAGTGCTTGGTCTGGAGAAGCACAAACGTGTGATTCAGAACATAACACAGTGGTTAGCATTGACTTTAACAATACAAATGTATTTCCACCCAAATAAACCTTTTTAGCAGCATCAGGATAATGAAAGACTGGGAAAAAACATAAGATACTAACTTGTACCATGCAGTTTGCAAGCAGCTCTTTGATTAAAGTTTATAGGTCACTGTGCTAGATTACGGTTGTCACTTATGAACTGCACAGTAACAAAAGAATCTCTGTGACAAGAACAGTAACCCACTCACCTACGCACATAAAATACTGTTTTAGGTCTCGCCTACGCAGCGCGCAAGCGCTGCTTAGGAGGGACCTCTTGGCATCGCTCAGGACTTTTGTTCAAACTCGTGCATGTTTTGCACTGTTCTCTATTGCCACTCGTGCACGTTTGGCGTTTCCCTTGCGGGAGCGAGCAGCGGCGCCATCTGTTTGCAATTATCGCACCTTGCTGCTCGCTCCCGCAAGGTAAAGGCTGTCCATGGACTTCTTCCGGCCGCGCTCCACTTAAATTCCTTTCAGGGTGGGACGCTGCTACCTCATCCTTCTGATCGCGCTCATCTTTGACGCCGCCGGGCTGGTGTTGTCGCTTGTTTCTCGTGTTGCTTCTTCAACCCTCCTACCCTTCCCTTCACAGTGCTGCTGCCCCCTTACTCCAGTCGTCATTGCTGCCTGTACCACTACCTCCTCCCCGCATCTGCTTGCCTGTCCCGCACAATTATAGCGCAAACTTGACCCAAGGGCATTATAGCGCTTCACACGGAAATCAGCTCCCCTTACAAAACAGTTTTTAAGCACAGTGTAGTTAAGCGATTTGCACGGAATCACAAGATGCTGCGCCTGAGCCGAGATTGTAACCTAGTTACCCATTTCTAACATCCGCAGCCCTAGCCGCAACGGGTGTGATTTAGGAGATTTGTCATAAGAAGAAGCACTCCCTGAGCTGTGAATACGTAGTGCTTTCACCTGATATTGTTCGATTACATTAAATTAGGCCATTTACAGTGTTCTGCTGTTTGCTTTCCTTCTACCCCCTCCTGAGTGTGCAATGCACTCTTCCTAAAGTAAATGCTTCTGAGGTAATTTCCATCCTTCCAAGTCCTGTCGCTCTTTGGAAAGCTCTCATCCCATCTTCGGTCGCAGCTGTTGCCCCTTACCTCGGTCCCAGTCAGGGGTGATGAGAGATGGTTCTTACTGGCACAGACCATTCTCAGAACTTCTGGAGAAGGTTTGTAGCAGCCGCCATTGTCAAAGTCTCTGTGTGTTTGTGCCCCTAGCTCACCCTCGACATTCTCACTCCACCTCAGCCTCCCCGGCGAGCTGAATCCAGGTGCCAAAAGGCAGCATGAATAAAAATACATAAACATAAATGTAATAAAACCTCGTCCTTCAAGTCCTTGATCATTTTCTTTAGCAGTTGTTAATTTAATCAAACTTAATTTAAACTGCATTGTAACCACAATTAGGTAAAATGTTTTTACTAAAGTAACTCTCCAATAGCATTGATTAGTAAGCAAAAATGCAGCAAAAACATGTAGTGTTCTGAATTTTACAAGTTCAAAGACCAACTCCTTCTTCCGAAGTCAGTAAAGTGATTACTATTAAATTGACTGACGATGATATTGGTTAGTCACGGTGTTTAGTAGAGGCAGAAGTGCTATTTATTTATATGCGTATTATTAAAACTTACATTTATGTGGCTGTCACCAGGTAGCCCTGATTGCTAGGTCTCAATTAAGAGAGGGCTGAACAGCAGCTGCGCTGCTTTACAACAGGGCTAAAAGACATTGGCAAAGCCAAGAGCTCTTGCATAGGCGAGACCTATTGGCTTTGCCAATGCTTATTTAAAATGCATGGTACACGTTCTTTGCAGTAGGCATATCAACCCTCTGTGCTACATTAGACAACTCAAAGCTGCCACTGGACAAAACACTCATCTCACTCCAGCAAGTACATTAATCACTGGTATTATCTTGACAGGTTTACTGTTGCTCGAAAACTACTAATTATAGAAGGAACTTTGCAGTGCTTTTAAAACTGCTGCCTGCGGACCCCCTGGGAATGTGTCACGGACCCCTGGGGGTCCGCGGACCACAGTTTGGGAAACACTGTTCTACACCAATGAACTTTGCACCACTCTACTTTACACCACTGCAATCTACGACACTCTGCTCTGCAGCAGTGCACTCTCTGCCACTGAACTCTATGCCACTCTACTGTGCACCACTTTACTCTATGCTGCTGCACTCTACTCTGCACCACTCTTCACCACTCTACTGCACTCTATGCCAATGCTCTCTACCCCACTCTAATCTACTGTGCAACACCTCACTCTGACACTGCAATTTTCACCACTTTACTCTACACCTCTCTACTCTGCTCTGCACCACTTTACTCTATGCCAGTGCACTCTACCCCCTCCACTTTGCACCACTGCACTCTTATCCACTGCACTCTACACCACTCCAGTCGGCACCACTCCACTCTACACCATTCCACTCTGGAACACTGCACTGTACGCCAATGCACTCTACTCTACTGTTGTACCACTCCACTCTTCCCGAGTAGCAGCCGGCATGGCTCGCGGGTGGGGGGGCGGGTGCAAGGGGTCGGCGGGGGTATTCACAGGGGGTGTCACGGGGGGGATCGTGGGGGTGTCGTGGGGAAATAAAGCAAAATAAATAAAATTAAACTTACCTTTCCGCCGGGTCACGTGTCTTCTCTGCTCCTGCTCTCCTGCCTCCGACAGGAACAGGACGCAGGCAGCCAGGCTCCCTCCCCTAAGCCAATCACAATGCTGCAATGCAGCGTTGTGATTGGTCGGGACGGCGCCCAGCCATGGGCTAGTGGGGTGGGCATGTTCTCTGCATTGCAGCCTGCATGGAGAAGGGCAGAGTGCGCATGACTGGTTTGGGCGGCCCGAGAGGGCCACCAAACAGTCTTTGCGCTCTCAGGAGTGGGCAAACCACTCCTCCCCTGCCCTGCTCAAAGAGCAGAGCAGCCCCTACCACCCACCCGCCCGCCTGCAATGTGCAAAGCAAACATAAAGTGGTAATAATTAAAAGTTATTACCATTTTATGTTTTGGCTTTCTCGCACTGCAAGAATGCAGCGGGGCGAAGCTCCTCCGCCCTACTGGAGGAGCTGCCCCTGCTCTTCCCTACACCACTCCACTCTACACCCCTTTACTCTACTCTGAAAGAATCTACTCTACGCTACTGCACTCTATGCCACTGCAATGTACGCCACTCTACTCCACTCTGCACCACTCCTCTCTACACCATGTGAATCAACACTGGCCACTCTACTCTACACCACTCTACTCTATGCCCGTCTCTACAGTCTACGCTATGCCACTGTTCTCTAAACCACTGCACTCTTTGCCAATGTGCTCTACATCACTTTACTCAAAACCAATACATCCTACCCCACTGGACCTACGCCAACTACTTTGCACCACTGCACTGTACGCCATTATGCTCTACAACATTCTACTCTATGCCACTGCACTCTATGCAATTGCACGCTACGTCACTGTGCACCACTCTACGTCACTGCTTTCTGCACCATTCTACTCTGCACCACTCTACTCTGCATCACTCTACGACCTTGCACTCGATGACCCTGCACTCTACAACCCTGCACTCTGACACTCTACTCTGCATGACTGGATCACTCAACTCTACACCACTCTACTGCACTCTACATCACTGTACTCTGCCCCACTACACTCTATGCCACTGCACTTTACCCTACTGCACTCTATCCCACTCTACTCTACCCCACTGCACTCCTGCCCTGCACCACTCCACTCTATGCCACTTCACTGTGCGCCACTCTACTCCACTCTGCACCACTCCTCTCTACGCCATTGCACTCTGTGCCACTGCAGTCTACTCTGCACTGCTCTACTCTATGCCACTGCACTCTACGCTACTCTATGTCACTGCACTCTACACAACTTTATTCAAAACCAATGGACTCTATACCACTGCACTCTATGCAAATCAATTCTGCACCACTGTACTTTATGCCACTTCACTCTAGGCCAATCTACTCCACTTCACTGTACGACACTCCACTCCACAATACTCCACTCTATGATGCTCTACTCCATTAAACTCTGCTTCACTGACACTCTACTATACTCTATGCCACTCCACTCTACAGCCCTCTACTCCACTCTATGCCATTCTATGACACTACTCCACTCAATGCCACTCTACGCGACTCCCTCTATGCCACTCCATGCCACTTTACTCCACTCTATTCTATGACACACTGCTCCACTCCACTTTATTAAAATCTACTCCGCTCTACACCACTCTACTCTACAACACTCTACTCAACTCTATGCAACACCCTCTGTGCCACTCCACTCTGCTGTACATCACTCCATGACACTCTATGCCACTCTACTCTATATGAGAGAGAGAAAGAAAGAAAAGGATTGGAAAGAAAGAGGCAGAAAGGGAGTGGGGGTTGTTTGAACTTTTTTGTCAGGGCTTCTTTGGCATCCCAATCTGGCAAAGGTCACCACAATACCAATACCAGCATATCCTCACAAGAGGTTCAACAAAATAATTACGTAAATGTGTTTCTAAATTACACAGGAAAGAGCTAGTTTCACTTGTCACCTATTCCCACACCATCTCTGGCCATGTCACAGTACTGGCTGCACTCCATTCCCCAGTCACTGGATCATTCGAGAAGGTCAACAGAGTCATGGGTGGCATCTCATAGGCACCCCAATCCCAATGCTGGCACCAGATATTGAGAAGCATTATTAGTCGAGTGCAGCAGGACATCACCATGCTGCAGTCGCACCAGCTCAAGCAAGGTGTGGCACAGCTGTTCTGCAACATAGCATGCTTCCTTCAGATGCATTTAAGCCAATTACTATGTACATTTGGCCACCTAGGCAGATGGCACACCATTATTATACTCAAAATCGCTAACACTCTATCGATGTGCAAGCTATCTGAGGTGGCAGGGGTCACTTCACATACGTTTCACTGCATTTACTAGTGCAACGCATGACATATTCTTCTTCAGTTAGTCAGTGATTGTGCATCAATTGAATTCAGGGGGCTATGGAGATGTGGCTGCTTCAGTACAACACTCACTGAGTAGACATACATGTTCACTAGGGGCATACCATCAGGGTGAGTGCCAGGCATCACTGCAGTCTTTTCTACATAACTGTCAGGGGATGACATGCAATACCCTGTCTACTGCCGGTCTTCCAAGAGCAAAAAGAACAATTGATGGGCAGAATGCAGAACAATGTCATACATTCACCCCAGTACAGAGATCTGGGCCTAAATCCATCGTTTTTTTGCTTACCATGCCATTCCAGTTTGGACCCAGCCATATGCAAATCAGTCTTGACCCTGCGCCCAAGGGAGCAGTCCAGCCCGAACTGCCAGGCCAGGTCCTCCCTGGAGTGGAAACAAGCATCCTAGGACCAGTTTCGGGGTTTCACCCCTCACCAGCCAGGATAGCTTGACTCCTGTGGCATGGAGAGCACGGGACCCAAGTCTGGGCATACCCGTCCCACTCGGGGTGACAAATGCAAAAAGAACAATTGATGGACAGAATGCAGAACAATGTCATACATTCACCCCAGTACAGAGATCTGGGCCTAAATCCATTGTTTTTTTGCTCACCATGCCATTCCAGTTTGGACCCAGGCATATGCAAATCAGTCTTGACCCTGCGTCAATGGGAACAGTCCAGCCCGAACTGCCAGGCCAGGTCCTCCCTGGACTGGAAACAAGCATCCTAGGACCGGTTTCGGGGTTTCACCCCTCATCAGCCAGGATAGCTTGACTCCAGTGGCATGGAGAGCATAGGACCCACGTCTGGGCATACCCGTCCCACTCAGGGTGACAAATGCAAAAAGAACAATTGATGGACAGAATGCAGAACAATGTCATACATTCACCCCAGTACAGAGATCTGGCCTAAATCCATCATTTTTTTGCTCACCATGCCATTCCAGTTTGGACTCAGCCATATGCAAATCAGTCTAGATCCTGTGCCCAATGGGAACAGTCCAGCCCGAACTGCCAGGCCAGGTCCTCCCTGGAGTGGAAACAAGCATCCTAGGACCGGTTTCGGGGTTTCACCCCCTCATCAGGCAGGATAGCTTGACTCCAGTGGCATGGAGAGCACGGGACCCACGTCTGGGCATACCTGTCCCACTCAGGGTGACAAATGCAAAAAGAACAATTGATGGACAGAATGCAGAACAATGTCATACATTCACCCCAGTACAGAGATCTGGGCCTAAATCCATAGTTTTTTTGCTTCCCATGCCATTCCAGTTTGAACCCAGCCATATGCAAATCAGTCTTGACCCTGCGCCCAATGGGAACAGTCCAGCCCGAACTGCCAGGCCAGGTCCTGCCTGGACTGGAAACAAGGATCCTAGGACCGGTTTCAGGGTTTCACCCCTCATCAGCCAGGAAAGCTTGACTCCAGTGCCATGGAGAGCACGGGACCCACGTCTGGGCATACCCGTCCCACTCAGGGTGACAAATGCAAAAAGAACAATTGATGGACAGAATGCAGAACAATGTCATACATTCACCCCAGTACAGAGATCTGGGCCTAAATCCATCGGTTTTTTGCTCACCATGCCATTCCAGTTTGGACCCAGCCATATGCAAATCAGTCTTGACCCTGCGCCCAATGGGAACAGTCCAGCCCGAACTAGAGTTCCAAGAGCGACATAGATCTACCACTGCCTCATTCATAACTACCGCCATGAAGCATCACAAGGTGAGTAGTATATGTGAGAGGTGTTAAAGGAAACTAGGAGATACACGGAAATAACATTCCTCATGTGCACCTCTTTTTACCATATCTGTCGTATTGATATGTGTCCACTGTCTGATCACTTTCTGTGGGCTCAGTGTGATGTATTGGGTATGTTACATCTGTGTCGAGAGTGTAGCAGGGATGGTAAGCATTCAGGAGAAGAGGGTGCACTCCTTGCACAAATAGGCAGCATGTTGTTGGATACCACACTTAGCGTATGGTTAAGTATCCCCACCCCCTGGAACATGCTGGTGTTTCTGCACTAGCGATCTCTTGGAGGATTGTTCTGCAAGCCATGTGTAGTGCGGGCGAGAAGGGAAGTGTCGAGACTGTGGAGTTCAGTGCTAAGCAAAAGAAGTCTAGCTGCAGTTTCTTCTTCATGTGCCACTAGTTTCAGGAAAGGGGTATAGCTAAACCTGATGAAGTACCCTTTTCAAGGTGAGGGTGTATCCAGAACATTTTGGGGCTCCCAATGCAAGATACAGTAGAGTCTTTCCCTGTGACACTTGTTCCTGTTCATCATACATACAGAGGCTTTTTCAATAGGTGGATGCACTGTCCACATTTGTTTCCTTATTTTTCATTAAGTTTTTCTCCGCCTTTCTGCTTTTTTTGTCATTGATTTTTGCTTCTTGGGACTGGGGCAATTTCTGGATCTTCATCTGGACATTTTCCTTGGCTTTATTCACTTCGCTTATGTCGGGGGAGTTTGGCGCAGTGCCAGGAACAACTGTATTAATCTTCATCTTCAGTCAAGAGCTACAAGATTGCCAAATTGTTTTTTTACCTTGTGTGTTCTTTTCCTTCTAACTGGGACATGCTTAAGGAGACATTTGACACCTCTCACATGCACTGTTTTTCTTAATAAACCAAATGTTGTTAATTTTACAGCAAAGGTCAAACTGTAATTCAGTGCACAGTATCTGCAAACTGAATTCACTGTTATGACATCAGACATTAGAAGAAACCAAATATTGCGTATCAGTTGCCTTCAAGGCCATAGTATCCCCACCACCTCCCCCAGACCCTCCCATGCTTATGGGAGCAGCCCCGGGCTGCATGAATGGGTTTCTCTACCTTAGCACACCAATCCATCGTAGAACACCATTCAGCAACCCCAATGACCCAGAGAGAAATTGGGCTCCAGGGGGACTGTGTTCTGGCAAATCCTGTAGCACTGAATGATATTCAGGTAGACAGAGCTGCAGATATCTATAAAACTGGGTCTTGTGGAGGTAAAATTCTTCCTGGAGATCCCGAAAGGATTTCATATGGTAGCCTTTCCAGACATCCCCGAGATAGGAGACACCTATCAGGTCCCAGCGACCGAATCCATCCAAAATGGGACCTGGGGCATCCAACGGCCCAGCCACAAGGGTGTCGCCTGCGTCAGCTGTCGGTTCCATCCAAGTAGTGCAGGATACGCTGCCAACCCATAAGCAAGATTTCTAGATGAAATGCCAGGTCCCCCGGATCTCCAAACATTGATTGGACACAGTTCTGTAGGGCAATTCACAGTCTTGTTCGTCCACAGGAAGGAGCACAGTGCCCCAGTTATGCCCTTAAACAAGGATTTGGGGATGAAGAATGGAAAGTTTTGAAAGGCATAGAATAGCTGTTTGAGCACGAATATTTTGAAAAGTGCCATTCTCCCCAGAAGGAGGGCCGCCCATTTAGTCAGATCCTGACGGGTCCTGCGTAGCAGCGGTGTGAGGTTCAAACTCTAGGTGAGCTCAGGTACCAGGGCAACAGCCACTTCCAGGTATGGGAAGCTTAATCTGCGTACAGGAATGCAGCCCTGTCCAATCAAGCACCACCCAACCTCCACGGACAGGGACAAGGAGTGATTTGTCCCAGTTAACCATTAATCTCGGGGCCTCGCCATAGAGACGGAGCATCTGGAGGAGCCGAGGACTAGTCAAATGAGGTTGGCAAAGGAAGAGTAGCACATCCTCAGCTTACAGACAATGCAGTCCTCCAGGCAGTCGGCCACTGGAAGCCCCACATCTGAGCATCGTAGCAAACCCAGACCGCTAATGTCTCAATACCTTGGACAAAGAGAGAGGGAAAGAGGTGGCAGCTTTGCCTGATGTCCCTGCGGATTGCGAAGGGGACAACAACACGCTGTTGACTCTGACCTGGGGCTGGGCATATAGCACCCTAATAAGGAACTGGAAGCATGGTCTGAATCCTATATAGGAGAGGACCTGGGATAGGAAGTTCCAGTCCAGGGAGTCGAATGCTTTCTCGAAGTCTAAAAGCATAAGGACAGCGGGGTCACCAATGCGTTGTCAGTGCTCCAAAGCGATGTGTAGTCGGCATATGAGTTATCAGGTGCTTTGGCAGGGCATGAAGTCACATTGATCTGGATGGATAAGGGAAGGTAGTAATGGCAAAAGTCGATTAGCAAGGATTTTGGCAAAGATTTTAATTTCCATATTAATAAGAGAGATGGGACGATAGGACGAGCATATATCCGGGGAATTGCCCGGTTTGTGGAGGATGACAATTGTGGCCAGGTCCACCCCAGTAGGGAGGTGGCCCCTGCCCATAAATTCCAAATAGAAGTTAAGCAGGTGGGGGGACAGTTTGGAAAGAAACTGCTTATAATATTCAGTCAGCAAGCTGCCTGGCCCAGGCGTCCTGCACGAATGTACAGTGGCGACGGCATTGCCCATCTCCTCCACAGTCATGGCGTACTCAAGAGCTGCTCGATCTACAGTTTTCAGATTGGCCAGTGGTAGGTCCACTATCAATGGGTGGGTGTCCTCACGAATTGGGCTGGTGTCAATCATAGAAGGAGTTATAATAAGCGGTGAATTCGGATGCAGTCTCATTGGAGGAAGTGAGAGGTAGTCCCGAGGAGGTACGGATCTCCGGGTTAAGCCCGGAGATGGCATTCTGTGTCGCTTGCCAGTAAAGAAGCTTCCTGGATTCATCTCCCCATTCATAGACCCATCTGGTTAAGGCTATCCAACATTCCTTGGCCTCCTCCAGACACAGCTGACGGAGGGTGGTTCTGCAGTACTCAAGACATCTCAGGGACTGGGCATCTGCAGAGCCTCGGTAGCGATGCTCTAGGAGTACAAGTTCTGCCTCCAGCTCCGCCTCCCGCTGAAGGCGAGTCTGGGCCTGGCCCCTGAGGTGTGCTTTGGCCGTATCACCTGTTTGCTGCCCATCCACACTGTGCCCCTGGAGATTACAGAGTCTGTGTTGAGGTCGAAATAGGAGTTGAGCTCATGGGAAAGGTGCTCAGTACATTGCTCGTCAATGAAGCACCAGGCATTAAGGCGCCAGAGAGGCCTGTGGCCCGATACATGTTGGGCATACTGTAGTACCACCCGTGCATGATCCGAGATGCCATGGGGTAGGGTGTACGTGTACTGTACATTGGGGATTTCCGTGGTCAGGAGCAAAAAGCAGTCTATCCTGGACATACTGCCATGGGCCGCTGTCAGATGGGTATTCTCGGCCAGTCTCAAGTGCCACGTCCTCTAGGTATCACAAAGGCCGAAGGATGTTACCCAGTTCCCTAGTGGAGATGCAGGTCTGGGGCTGGTTGCTCTTGCCCTGTTACGTCAAGATTGAGGTTGATCACGTGACTGAAATCACCGCCATTGATAGTAGGGCCAGAACTGAGATCTAATACGACATCTCGGATACGAGCTAGAGATGTCCCGAGGTGGTGGGGTGGGATAAACACAGTCAGGAGATTGAAGTGACTACTCTTGAGGAGACCTTCCACACAGACTCACATTTGTTCCATGTCGGATACTGCGTGAGTGACAGAGAAAGGAAAGAATCTATGAAGGAGTATTGCTACATTCCAGGATCCCCTTGTGTGACTAGCATGATACACTATGGTAGCCATATAGGTGAGAGTCGGGCAGCAAGTGCCAAGAAGGTGTGTCTCCTGGAGGAACAGCGTAGCTGGGGAATGGAGTTTTGCAAAGCGGAGGACCGCCATCCATTTAATACAGTCTATAAGTTAACGTTCGAGGTCATTATCTTAAAGGATGCTATGGGGGCCACAGAGAGGCTGGTAAATTGCAAATGGGAGGCCCGGATGAGACGGTGACAGATCGCGAGGGCGGCCGAGAATGACAAGTCTGGGTCATAGTAGTAATTGTAGCATTGTGGACTATGTGGACAGTGAAAACGGAAAGAAGAAAACAGCACAACGAAACCATTTAAACCCCCAGTTCATCCCCCCAACTTCCCCCCACCCTACATTTCAACCCCAGAAGCATCTGTTGCCTGAACTTCCTCGTGAGAACAAACAGCAAAGAGAACAGAAGGAAAGGGGGTGTGAAGCGGTTGCTGGCACCTCCCTGCACCTATATTTGGGAAAGAAAAATAGAATATACTGCTGGCTAAGAAAAGGTATAGCAAGAAAATATTTTGTGACAGGAAACAGTTGTCAGTTACTGCAAAGAAGTGAGGCGTTGCCTCAGAGGCCAAAAGTTCAGAGAGTCATTCCACTTCCGCAGGTCGGGTCGCCCCAGGGTCTGGGACCAAAGGTCCTCAGTGGGGTCTCTCCAAATGCAGTGGGTGCTTTCATCATCAAGTGAACTCCGGCCACTCGCAATCGCACCCCTCCACCTCTGCCAGTGCCAGCACCTACGCCTCTCGCCACGGGGTGCACCCATGCCCGAACTCTGCATACTTGGGGCATCCAATCCCCGGAAGGAAGGAGGCATATGAGGCCTGAGTTCCTTGTGTTCGACTGCCCCGTTCCAGGCCAACGCCAGAGCCTCAAAGAAGTAGGAGCGAGATTCATGAAGGACCTTCAGTTTGGCCGGGAAGAGAAGGGTGTAGGATAAGTTCAAAGCCTGGTGTTTTTGCTTGATGGAGTCAAAGGCCTTGCGTTGTTTCTGGACCAGGCAGGTGTAGTCTGGGAAGATGAGGATACGGCTGGCCTGGAAGGGTATGGGTGTGAGAAGTTGGCCTGGTATATGCTGTTCACTAATTAAAGTGGACACCTTGCACCAGAACAATTCGACTCTTATGGTAGATAGGTTTAAGACAACCTTTATAGAAAGCTATCCTAGTGGTAGCTGTGGAGAGCAGCCTTCAGGCTAAGTCTTGAAGGAATGTAAAGCAGCTTGTTTTACCACACAATCTCTTGAATCACCAAATGAAAAGACACCACACAGGTATATATATCAAATATATATGTATTTATTAATAAACACTCTCTACTAATCTCTTTATGAGATTAGAGGACAGGAACATATGTACAAGTCAAATATTATCAGGATAAGTTTAGCACAATTGAATGTTACAATCTTAGTTTGCTAGACCTAGGTCTAGGGCATCTAGAATCGAGGGACCCCTAAGAACCACCCCAGGTAGTTGTAGGAAACCCACAGGGGACGGACGCGGTGACCTGGCACCGATGCGAATCCTGTACGAGTCTATGCACTCAGACGCGATTGAAATATCAATGTTAAAGGTCCCTTGCGTGTTCGAGGCGAACACACCGATCGGTCCTTGTACGAGTCAAAGGAAGCGGTTACAGATGGAATTGCAAGGGAGTTGGACGCGGTGTGTCTAACACAGGCGCGAACCATGTACGAGTCAGTGCGATAGTCGCACTTGGAAAGTTAGAGTTTTAGGGCACTTCGAGGGAAGCTACAAGCAAGTCACTTACAGGGTAAGTAGTTCTAGGGCCCACACCCACAGGAGCACCGTAGTGCTGAAGTTACCTCACCCAGGGGAGCCGGGTGCATAGGTGTTCTTTGGTGTCGGGTCGCGGCGTCGTTTTCAATGGGAGCCAGTGAAGACTTGCTGCTTGCGGCGACAGGAGAAGTGTCCGGAGGAATCCAAGCCTGGATTCGGAAGATGGAAGACCTGAAAGCAGAGGGGACAGTGTTCAAAGTCACTTGGCAGTGACTCGGGGCAAGGAAGATGGATGCCCACCGTCGTCGCAAGATTCAGGTCGTTCGCGGTTGCCTTGACTATTCAGCCACGAGGTCCAGGAGGCGTCAACGACAACCAGGAGCTGGATTCGGCGTGTCCCACGATGTCTGCAGCTTACTGCGGTGTCGGCAACTCGATCGGAGCCAACAAGCCTTGGTAACAGCAAGTCTCGGGGAAAGTGTGAAGAGACAATGGCGCAGACCAGCGAGGTCTGTGGGACTCACCCAGCGAGGGTAAGTCAGGGCTGGCCTGGAGCAACCAGGGGAGCCCTTTGGTTTCTTTAGAAAGTCTTCTGGTTACCCACAAGCCGGCTGGCAAGGGATCGCAAAGACGCCTTGGACGGATTCACTCACAGGGGCCCACGGTCACTTGGGACGTGGTAGGCCTCTGATCTTAGGAGGGATTCCTGCTGGAGGCTGGGATAACACGTGGTCCAAAGCACAAGTTCGTGGAACGTTGTGAAGGGGTTGCACTCGACAATAGTGCATGGTACCCAGGGGTCGCGGTTCCTCGTTACTCTTGGGGTCCACTGGCCTCAGCTCTGCTGGGGACTCACGATGGCCTTTGAGAAGTTAGGAAATCCACTTCTTGGGCTGCAGGGACTTCGGACTCCGGCGGGAGCAGCGTAGTTTGCGACCGTCGTTTGTAGTTTTTGGTGCCTGCCAAGCAGGGGAGTCACTCCTTGACTCCAAGGGAGATTCTTCAGTCTTCCAAAGGTAGTGGAACGTCGAAGGTCCGGGATTCTTCTTGTAGAGCGTCGTCCAGGGAAATCTAGGGTGCAATGCACAGGTTCCCCCTCTTATACTAAAAGAAGGGGAGGGACTAGCTCTATGACCCTACCTATGGGAGGGTCAGGGGAGTGGGTGGCTACACCCACTTCCCTTTGTCCAGTTTCGCGCCAGAGCAGGGACAGGTCGCCCCTGAGCCGGTTTGAACTGGCATATGCACAGAGGAGCCTTCTGCTCCCCCAGTGCAGGACTTCAAAGCACTCTAAGAGTGCACCCACCCAGCCCCAATACACTAAACCCTGTCTGGGAGGTGGTCACACCCCTTGGGACAGGATATCTATTGTTGGGCTTCCTCCACTGCGAGTGTTGGTCATCAGCAGGAGGGCAGCCCAGTGTCTGTGACTGGTGGCATCCATTTTGTGATGCCAGGGCTCTGCAGGATTCTACCGCGTTTCCACCGTAGGTACATGTCTATCCCTCTAGAAGGGTGGAATGCTACCCCCGCCGCCAGGACTGGCGGGGGGGTAGTATTCCAAGTTGTTTGACACCAAACACGACATGTTTCGATGCAGCCATTCCAAAGTTAGCATTTTACCGCGAGGATATAATGCACTTAAAATATATGGTTTAACCGCATCCACAAACAGCACCAGAGAATGCCAGGTGCAGAGGGGCCCTGCTCAGGCAGAGGCACCCCCTCACATAGAAGCCAAGCACCCTGCCCTCAGGATTGATAGGGCCTGCCTTAGGGGTGACTGATAGGGTTATATGTGTGTGCAGGAGAGATATAGGGAACCTATATCTCAGTGAGGGGTGCTAGCACTTCCTCACTCAGGCTGCAGTAGCAGGCCTGTGGTGTCAGATTTAGTCTGCTTCCCAGGGGTGGCATAATACATGCTGCAGCCCCTGGTAGGCCTGTGAAGTACCTATGCCCTTGGTACCTAAGGTACCATATACTAGGGACTCATAAGGTGCCACAGTATCCAATCACTAGTGCACCTAGAGTGCACTCCAAATCGTTTAGAGAGAACAGAGAGGCTGGGGCCCTGATTAGCAGGGTCCCAGCCTGACTATAGCCAGAAACCAGTGTAAACATCAGAAAAAAAGTGGGGGCAACATAAGAGGCAGATCCTACTCTTCCTACACAACCCCCCCAAACGCAGGGACACTAAACTAACCTTGACCAGTTGAGTCTTCGTGTTCAAAGTGGAAATACCTTGAGAGTCCATCTGCATTGGCATGTTGGGTCCCAGGTCTATGTTCCACTGTATAGTCCATCCCCTGTAGGGAAATGGACCACCTCAAAAGTTTAGGGTTTTCTCCTTTCATTTGTTTAAGCCATAGGAGGGGCTTGTGGTCGGTCTGAACTATGAAGTGAGTACCAAACAAGTATGGCCTCAGCTTCTTCATGGCCCATACCACAGCAAAGGCCTCCATCTCTATAGCTGACCAACGTTTCTCTCTAGGGGTCAGCCTTCTGCTAATAAAAGCTACTGGCTGGTCTTGACCTTCATCATTCAGTTGAGACAGTACAGCTCCCACACCCAGCTCAGAAGCATCTGTTTGGACAATGAACTTTTTGGTGTAGTCTGGACTCTGTAAGATGGGGGCAGTGCACATGGCCTGCTTTAGGTCTTCAAATGCCTTCTGACAGCTAGCTGTCCACTGAACCTTTTTGGGCATTTTCTTGGAGGTCAGATAATTCAAGGGGGTCACTATAGATCCATATCCCTTGACAAACCTCCTATAGTACCCAGTCAGGCCTAAGAAGGCTCTCACCTGTGTCTGGGTGGTTGGAGCAACCCATTCTATTATGGTCTGGATCTTGCTCTGTAAAGGCTGAACCTGGCCTCCACCTACAAGGTGGCCCAGGTACACAACCTGACTCTGCCCTATCTGGCACTTAGTGGCCTTGATAGTGAGGCCTGCTTTTTGCAGGGCCTCCAAAACATTCCTGAGGTGGACCAGGTGATCCTGCCAGGAGGAACTAAAGACAGCAATATCATCTAGATAAGCTGAGCAATAAGTTTCCATCCCTGTCAGAACTTTATTCACCAACCTCTGGAAAGTGGCAGGTGCATTTTTCAATCCAAAGGGCATCACCACGAAGTGGTAGTGCCCACCAGGGGTCGAAAATGCTGTCTTGGCTTTTGCATCCTCAGCTAATCTGATCTGCCAGTAGCCAGCTGTTAGGTCAAATGTGCTTAGATACTTGGCTGAGGCCAAAGTATCAATCAGCTCATCTGCCCTTGGTATGGGATAGGCATCAGTCCTAGTGACTGCATTGAGGCCTCTGTAGTCCACACAAAACCTCATTTCTTTCTTACCACCCTGGGTATGAGGCTTGGGTACCAGGACTACTGGACTAGCCCAAGGGCTATCTGAAGGCTCAATTACACCTAGCTCCAACATTTTCTGGACTTCAGTCCTGATACAGTCCCTGACATGGTCAGGTTGCCTGTAGATTTTATTCTTGACAGGCAGACTGTCTCCAGTGTCCACCTCGTGGGTGCACCAGGAAGTCTGACTAGGGGTCAGGCTAAACATATGTCTAAACTGTTGCAGAACTTGTCTGCACTCAGTTAGCTGATGGTCGGTGAGGCTGCTTGCCAAAGCAACACCATCTACTGACCCATCATCAGGGTTCTGAGAGAGCAGGTCAGGGAGAGGGTCACTCTCCTCCTCCTGGTCCTCATCAGTTGCCATGAGCAAGCCCATGTCAGCCCTGTCAACATATGGCTTTAATCTGTTGACATGGAGCACCCTCAGGGGGCTCCTGGGAGTTCCAAGATTCACCAGGTAGGTGACTTCTCCCTTCTGTTCAACTATTGTATGGGGGCCACTCCACTTGTCCTGGAGGGCTGCTGGGGCCACAGGCTCCAACACCCACACTTTCTGTCCTGGCTGGAATGCAGTCAGTACAGCCTTTTGGTCATGCCAAGCTTTTTGTAATTCTTGGCTGGCCTCCAGGTTTTTGGTTGCCTTTTTCATGTACTCTGCCATCCGGGAGCGGAGACCAAGTACATAGTCCATCACATCTTGTTTGGGGGGCTTGAGAGGTAACTCCCAGCCCTCTTTTACCAAACACAGTGGACCTCTCACAGGATGCCCAAACAGAAGCTCAAATGGGCTGTAACCAACCCCCTTCTGTGGAACCTCTCTGTATGCAAACAATAGGCAAGGAAGAAGAAGGTCCCATTTCCGCCTAAGCTTCTCTGGGAGTCCTTTAATCATTCCTTTCAAGGTTTTGTTGAAGCGTTCAACTAAACCATTGCATTGTGGGTGATAGGGGTGGTGAACTTGTAAGTTACACCACACTCCTTCCACATTGCTTTTAGATATCCTGACATGAAGTTGGTACCTCTGTCAGAAATGACCTCCTTTGGGAAACCCACTCTGGAGAAGACTCCAATGAGGGCTCTTGCCACCACAGGGGCTGTGGTGGTCCTCAGAGGAATTGCTTCTGGGTACCTGGTGGCATGATCCACTACCACCAGGATAAACCTGTGCCCAGATGCAGTTTGAGGGTCAAGGGGACCAACAATGTCAATCCCTACCCTTTCAAAGGGTACCCCCACCACAGGTAGTGGTATCAGGGAGGCCTTTGTTGTGCCACCTGCCTTACCACTGGCTTGGCATGTGACACAGGAGCGACAAAACTCCTTTGTGTCCTCTGACATATGTGGCCAATGAAAATGTGGAACAAGCCTGTCCCAGGTCTTGTTTTGGCCCAGGTGTCCTGCTAAAGGGATGTCATGTGCTAGGGTCAAGAGGAACCCCCTAAACTTCTGAGGTATTACCATCCTCCTGGTGGCTCCAGGGGCTGGGTCTCTACTCTCAGAATATAGGAGTCCCTCATCCCAATAAACTTTATGGGACCCACTAGCACTCCCAGCAGCCTCAGCAGCATCCTGCTGTCTGAGGGGTTCAAGAGAGGGGCAGCACTGTTGCTCCTTCCTCAGATCTTCCCTAGAAGGGCCCCCTGCCCCCAAGAACTCAACCTGATCAGGCTCCAGTCCCTCTGGGGCAGTTCCTTCTTCAGGATCTGCTTCACCTCCCTCTGGGGGTGAATCTGTGATCTGAGACTGAGGGGAAGGCACTGCCTTTACCCTACTGCTCCTCCTCTTGGGAAGCATCTGGTCCATTGTTCCAGGATCCAGAGCTGGTTCAGTGTCATGCATTCTTGCTTGTGACCTGGTCACAGCAAATACCTCTGCAGGGATGCCCAACATCTCAGCATGAGTCCATAACTCTACTTCAGACCAGGCTGAAGTCTCTAGATCATTGCCCAATAGACATTCGACAGGGAGGTCTGCACTGACTACAACCTTCTTGAGGCCAGTTACCCCTCCCCAGGAGAAATTCACAACTGCCAGACTATGGTTGGTCTTGACGTTGCTTGCATTGGTCACCTGGTACATTTCGCCCAGGATGATCTGTCCAGGGTCCACAAGATCCTCTGCCACCATGGTGACACTAGCACCTGTGTCCCTAAATGCCAAAGCCTGTTTGCCATTTATTACAGGCTGCTGTTTGTATTTGCCCAGATTACTGGGACTCACTAGGAAGGACATATTAAGTTCTCCCTCACAAATCAGCATTGCCTGAGTGGGCACTCTGACTAGGTCAGAGTCCACTTCAGAACCCAGGGTCAACCCTACTACACCCTTATTCTGTGTACCACCTCCACCAGTAGCTGAACTAGGGGGAACAGTTGCCTTAGGGGCAGGAGTGGTGGTGGTTTGGTCTTTGGACTTGTTACAGTCAGAAGTCCAGTGCCCTTTCTGTTTACAGAATTTGCACCAGGGCTTCTTTTGGCCTTTTCCCTTGTTGGATTGTGACTCCCCACCAGATGCAGATTTTTGGGGCCCTTGTGAAGACTTCTGGTCTTTTGACTTATCCCCACCTTTCTCAGAGCCCTTAGGATCTTGCTTCTTGGTGTCACCCCCTTGGTTCTGGGGTTTCTGCCTCACCCTGGTTCTGACCCACTTGTCTGCCTTCTTTCCCAATTCTTGGGGAGAGGTCAGATCCGAGTCCACCAGGTTCTGATGCAACAACTGGTTCTGGCAATTATTAAGGATCTGTTCTCTCATCATCAGATTATACAATCCCTTGCAATCAGTAACCCTACTGCCAACCAGCCAACCCTCCAGAGCCTTGGTTGCACAATCAACAAAGTCAGTCCAGTCCTGAGTCTGTGCCTTCTGGGTGTCTCTGAACTTCAACCTGTACTGTTCAGTGGTTAAGCCAAACCCATCTATCAGTGCACTCTTCAGGACTTCATAATCATCAGCATCCTCTTCTCTAACAGTGAGGAGCTTGTCTCTACCTTTATCTGAAAAGGAGAGCCACAAGATTGCTGCCCACTGCTTTTGGGGGACCTGCTGTACTCTACAGGCCCTCTCCATAGCAGTTATCCACTTGTGGATATCATCCCCACTCTGGTAGGGAGGAACAACCTTGCTCAGGTTCCTATGGTCTGGAATAGATTATCTGCCTCTAGGGACACTGTTGCTGCCACCAAGGGGTTCTAACCCCTCTCGTCTAGAAGCTCTCTGGATCTCCAGGGCTTCTCTATCCAGTGCCTACTGCTTGGTTCTGAGGGCAGCTCTTGCTTCCTCATAATGCAGCAGTTTGCACATTCTTTCAGAGGAGGTCTCTCTTATGGGAAAGTATGAGTTCCTCTGGTGGACATATTCTCTGCCAGAGTGATAAGAGTGCTCAGATTCCCTGGAAGGGGACCTATGCCTCTCATCCACTCTGTCAGATCTCTTAGGGAGAATTCCTCTGTCCTTTTCAGGCCCCTTGAGGCCTGGCCCTTCAATCACAGAGTCCTGGTCATTCGGATTTTCATCGTCTGACCCAGATACTGTAATTGACCCACCCACTGATTCAGACCCATTAGCTCCTAGAGCCAATCTAAGATCATCTGCTGTCAGCAGATCTATCAGGTGTAGGGTTGAGGGACTCTGTCCTAGTCTCAGGTGTCTTTCAATACACATGGCTCTCAAGTCAGAGAAAGCCATGTCCTTATACTGAGGCTGAGTGGATCCACTGGTTCCACCCTTTAAGGACATTCTAGTGTTGTGCAGTGTTGTACTACCTACACTAGTTTGTGGCCTACTGATACTAGCTTGAGCTGTAGAAAGGGTGTGCTATCCCTTGGCACACAGCTCTAAGTTCAGTAGAACTTATCGATACTAAGCTTGACTTTATATGTACCTTAAGTACCTATAGTGGTTTTCAGTTAGTAATTCAAATAGAGATTTTCTGGTAAAACAATAGCAAGCTGGAATCCCACACGCTGCCCACCAATGTGAGAAGTTGGCCTGGTATATGCTGTTCACTAATTAAACACCAGAACAATTCGACTCTTATGGTAGATAGGTTTAAGACAACCTTTATAGAAAGCTATCCTAGTGGTAGCTGTGGAGAGCAGCCTTCAGGCTAAGTCTTGAAGGAATGTAAAGCAGCTTGTTTTACCACACAATCTCTTGAATCACCAAATGAAAAGACACCACACAGGTATATATATCAAATATATATGTATTTATTAATAAACACTCTCTACTAATCTCTTTATGAGATTAGAGGAAAGGAACATATGTACAAGTCAAATATTATCAGGATAAGTTTAGCACAATTGAATGTTACAATCTTAGTTTGCTAGACCTAGGTCTAGGGCATCTAGAATCGAGGGACCCCTAAGAACCACCCCAGGTAGTTGTAGGAGACCCACAGGGGACGGACGCGGTGACCTGGCACCGATGCGAATCCTGTACGAGTCTATGCACTCAGACGCGATTGAAATATCAATGTTAAAGGTCCCTTGCGTGTTCGAGGCGAACACACCGATCGGTCCTTGTACGAGTCAAAGGACGCGGTTACAGATGGAATTGCAAGGGAGTTGGACGCGGTGTGTCTAACACAGAC
Source organism: Calotriton arnoldi (assembly GCA_963921515.1). Taxonomy (NCBI): domain Eukaryota; kingdom Metazoa; phylum Chordata; class Amphibia; order Caudata; family Salamandridae; genus Calotriton; species Calotriton arnoldi. Next base: position 5,434,736 of record CAWUFW010000163.1, on the reverse strand, counting down.
GCGAACCATGTACGAGTCAGTGCGATAGTCGCACTTGGAAAGTTAGAGTTTTAGGGCACTTCGAGGGAAGCTACAAGCAAGTCACTTACAGGGTAAGTAGTTCTAGGGCCCACACCCACAGGAGCACCGTAGTGCTGAAGCTACCTCACCCAGGGGAGCCGGGTGCATAGGTGTTCTTTGGTGTCGGGTCGCGGCGTCGTTTTCAATGGGAGCCAGTGAAGACTTGCTGCTTGCGGCAACAGGAGAAGTGTCCGGAGGAATCCAAGCCTGGATTCGGAAGATGGAAGACCTGAAAGCAGAGGGGACAGTGTTCAAAGTCACTTGGCAGTGACTCAGGGCAAGGAAGATGGATGCCCACCGTCGTCGCAAGATTCAGGTCGTTCGGGGTTGCCTTGACTCTTCAGCCACGAGGTCCAGGAGGCGTCGACGACAAACAGGAGCTGGATTCGGCATGTCCCACAATGTCTGCAGCTTACTGCAGTGTTGGCAACTCGATCGGAGCCAACAAGCCTTGGTAACAGCAAGTCTCGGGGAAAGTGTGAAGAGACAATGGCGCAGACCAGCGAGGTCTGTGGGACTCACTCAGCAAGGGTAAGTCAGGGCAGGCCTGGTGCAACCAGGGGAGCCCTTTGGTTACTTTAGAAAGTCTTCTGGGGACCCACAAGCCGGCTGGCAAGGGATCGCGAAGACGCCTCGGACGGATTCACTCACAGGGGCCCTCGGTCACTCGGGACGTGGTAGGCCTCTGATCTTAGGAGGGATTCCTGCTGGAGGCTGGGACCACACGTGGTCCAAAGCACAAGTTCGTGGAACGTTGTGAAGGGGTTGCACTCGACAATAGTGCACGGTACCCAGGGGTTGAGGTTCCTCGTTACTCTTGGGGTCCACTGGCCTCAGCTCTGCTGGGGACTCACGATGGCCTTTGAGAAGTCAGGAAATCCACTTCTTGGGCTGCAGGGACTTCGAACTCCGGCGGGAGCGGCGTAGTTTGCGACCGTCGTTTGTAGTTTTTGGTGCCTGCCAAGCAGGGTAATCACTCCTTGACTCCAAGGGAGATTCTTCAGTCTTCCAAAGGTAGTGGAACGTCGAAGGTCCGGGATTCTTCTTGTAGAGCGTCGTCCAGGGAAATCTAGGGTGCAATGCACAGGTTCCCCCTCTTATACTAAAAGAAGGGGAGGGACTAGCTCTATGACCCTACCTATGGGAGGGTCAGGGGAGTGGGTGGCTACACCCACTTCCCTTTGTCCAGTTTCGCGCCAGAGCAGGGACAGGTCGCCCCTGAGCCGGTTTGAACTGGCATATGCACAGAGGAGCCTTCTGCTCCCCCAGTGCAGGACTTCAAAGCACTCTAAGAGTGCACCCACCCAGCCCCAATACACTAAACCCTGTCTGGGAGGTGGTCACACCCCTTGGGACAGGATATCTATTGTTGGGCTTCCTCCACTGCGAGTGTTGGTCATCAGCAGGAGGGCAGCCCAGTGTCTGTGACTGGTGGCATCCATTTTGTGATGCCAGGGCTCTGCAGGATTCTACCGCGTTTCCACCGTAGGTACATGTCTATCCCTCTAGAAGGGTGGAATGCTACCCCCGCCGCCAGGACTGGCGGGGGGTAGTATTCCAAGGTGTTTGACACCAAACACGACATGTTTCAATGCAGCCATTCCAAAGTTAGCATTTTACCGCAAGGATATAATGCACTTAAAAGTATATGGTTTAACCGCATCCACAAACAGCACCAGAGAATGGACTCTGAGAGCTGCAGAGGGGCCCTGCTCAGGCAGAGGCACCCCCTCACATAGAAGCCAAGCACCCTGCCCTCAGGATTGATAGGGCCTGCCTTAGGGGTGACTGATAGGGTTATATGTGTGTGCAGGAGAGATATAGGGAACCTATATCTCAGTGAGGGGTGCTAGCACTTCCTCACTCAGGCTGCAGTAGCAGGCCTGTGGTGTCAGATTTAGTCTGCTTCCCAGGGGTGGCATAATACATGCTGCAGCCCCTGGTAGGCCTGTGAAGTACCTATGCCCTTGGTACCTAAGGTACCATATACTAGGGACTCATAAGGTGCCACAGTATCCAATCACTAGTGCACCTAGAGTGCACTCCAAATCGTTTAGAGAGAACAGAGAGGCTGGGGCCCTGATTAGCAGGGTCCCAGCCTGACTATAGCCAGAAACCAGTGTAAACATCAGAAAAAAAGTGGGGGCAACATAAGAGGCATATCCTACTCTCCTACACAGGGTCCATGTGTTTTCACCCCTTTAAGGATGGCACCCCTGATTTGTAATCGAAGACCCTGGCGATGAGGGGCCTAGGGGGAGCTTCCCGCAGGGGTCACTGAGTCAGGGACCTGTAGGCCAGTTTCAAGATAAACAGGAGGACAGGGCATCATGCAGGAGCCAGGATTTTATCCAGTCCTCCAAAACCCTTTCAGGGGATGAACCTTCCACCCCTCCAGAAAGCTGATGAAGCGGATGATATTCCTGCAGGCATGGTTTTCAGCATCTTCCGTGCATTCCTATAGAAGATTGATGGAGGTGGATAAACATTGGACGGTGGAGCTAAGGTCCCAAACAGTGTCTTTGAGCTCCAAGATGCATCCCTCCGTATTAGAGACCCTGTCCACCACATTATGCAGGCCTTGACATAGTAAGGCCAAGTCCACCCCCACCTCGCCAATGCTGGTCTCGAGGGCCAGGCAGGTAGCCTGCTTCAAGGATCAACGCGACGCCTGCGGCATCCACTGGCGTTGAAGTCAGCGAGGAATATATAGTAGAGCCCCAGACACAGGGGTGGTAAATCTGTCCATTTTCATCTGTGCCTAAGCGGAGGGAAGGTGATCCTTACCCATGACAAGGAGGCAGGCGCCGAGATCAACCAGCAGCGTGGGGCGATGTTACTGTGTCCCTCAGCCTGCTTGCACCACAGGACATAGTGGACAGCACGAGCAGCAATTCACCCCACTGCTTCCAGCCTTGAGGCTTTAGGGTAGAAGGAGAAAGCGGTGGATGCGGGGAGTCAGGAAGCCCACCGGGCCCAGGCTCCAGAAGACACACCAAGGGTCAGGACACTCCACCCATATGGGTTGGTGGGTGTTCCTGGTGCAGCGCCGCTGTTGTCTCCCTAATCAACGAGAGTGTCAGGGAAGGGGGTGTCCCCAGTCCTGGCCCAGCGAGGCAATTGAGGCCAGACACAGGCCCGAAAGACCCAATGAGGTCCAGAGCCCCAGGCACGGGGGGCACAGCAGATAGGGGAGTCTGTATCACGCCTCCAGCCCAAAGCGCACCAGCGAGGAGGCCACAGGAGTGGGTCGCTCTGATATCTCCCTGGGAGAGGCACCCTTGCTGCCACCACACCGACCTTGCCGCAGCCCGAACACAGGTCATATCCTCTCTTCCTCCCCTGAGGGGGAAGGCGGTCACAGCAACAGTCAACCCTGAATCAGGTGCTGCAGCAGGATCCAGGAGCGCCATGGGCCTCACCTTCGCCGGATGGCTGGTAGTGCAGGCCTCAGGACAATCCGTTCACCTCCCCTAGGGCCACAGCTGGCATTTTGTATTTCGCTGCCAGGCCGCTGCTCTGCAAGATTAAGGGGGGGGAGGCTGCGCCTACAGACACCCCCGGTCGGGCATTGCAACAGGATTCTTGAGCCCCAGGGGCTGCACCAGCTACTCGGCTTCTAGCAGCGTCAGCCTCAGGATCATCCAGTCATCTCCCGTAGGCTCTGCAATTGCCTTCACGGCCCTGCAAGATCGGAGGGGCGAGCGCCATGGCCGGAGGCCCCAATGCAGCAGTGGGGGCTCCAAGGAGTCTGGGCGGTCCCGTGTACGGTAGGCTGGGGCATATTTCTACTTGGAGGAGTCAGTCATTCCATTCGCAATCAAGAAGGATAGCCATCAGACCTCAGAGCCAAGTCCTTGGCAGGGTTTAAGATGGCTATGATAGAGAAGTCTACAGGTTATACAACAATCATTACTTCACTAAGTCTCAGTCTACATTTTCACGATAAGCTGTGGAATCTCATATCTGATTACAGACCAGATAAAGATGCTTGTCCTGCTCTCTTTGTAAAATATGGTGTACCAAACTAGTTATCTACAGGTATTAAATTCTGCTGTGAATGTAATGCAAGCAAGGTTAACACAAGTCTGGTAAAGCTACTTCTGAAATAACATCAACAACATGTTATATAGAAACATTCTCCAACTTTAGAAGACACTCATGATGAAATGTTCTGGAGTTCCCTTTGCCTTTAAGCATTACATCATGCACTGAGATGAAAACTGACAGCACTGGAGTTCTGAAGTGCTACTTGGGGAAACTATAAACTGGAATTGCGACTATACATAATCAGGTCGAAAGTTTAAAGATATTGAGAATTCAAAGAAGTGTCTATAGCATCTAAACAACTGGCAGCCTGTATAGAACCAGGTGAGTTCAAAAGCTGCACCACAAGGCCAAATTTGTAGTGCTGCAACACGAGGTAAAAGTCGGCAGCTTGCACACTGGTTCCACGCTCATGCATACTTCAGGTGAAAAGGTGTAAAACTGCGAAATGTGACAAGAAACGCAAACTGAATCCCTAACTAAATAACAACTTGAATCTTGAGCATCAGCAGGTACTGAAGAACGAACTGTGAAGCAGGTGTTAGAAGTGGAGCTCTGCAGCTGATGAGTCCTAGTGCCTCGACACTGGGGAGCACAAAAAAGTGCTGCAGGAATGCGGTTGAAGGGCTGGTATCAGCTAGTCTGGAATCTGAAGAGCTGGATCCTGAAGGGATGCTTCTGCCTCCTGTTCAGAAGCCTCAAAGAGACTCAGAGGGATCCAGACTAGCTCGTTGGTGTGGTTTTCACACCCAACAGCTGAAGCCACACTCAAGAGCTGGAGCCAGAAGAAGTCTCACAGCCCTTCAAAGAGTTCTACATCAGGTGTGGCTTTCAAAATGAGCCCACACATATTCACAAGGCCAAGGGCATGACAATAACCCCTTGCACAGGACGAAATTTGTATGCATAAGTGAACAATGAATAAATGTGAATGAAGACATTCTTCATTGCTTTTTGCAGATTATTTTGCATATGTTCTATCTCAATAGCTCCGCACCTACTTCAGACGTCCAACCTCCATACCTGAGCAGAGGTATAAGTGAGCATACACACTAATCTGAGGCATCATAGAGTGCACATTTGGCACCCTCAAATTGCTCCTCAGATATCCTGATCATGCAGGGGCAGTGCTATTGGATTCCCCTGAAATGTTGTGCAATGTTATTCTTGGCTATTTTATTTTGCACAGTATTGCAGTCAGACCACAGGGTCGGCAAGGGCTGCAGGCCACAATCCTGGTGGCTTGGTTCATCTTGCCCTAGTGTCCTGGGGTACATTCTTCAATGGCTGTGCAGCCTGGTCCAAGACCCAGTGTCCATCTTGTCCCATGTAAAATCAAGGAGATTCCAAAATGGATCCGACTGCTCCCAGCAAACATACTCTCTTCACAACAAAGAGTCATATCAACATCCATACTTCACTCAACCCACCCAGGATGGGACCAGTAAGCACCTCACTACACCTGAACCAAAAAAGGTCGATTCAGAGTTATCAATACACACAAATTAGTATGCTGCCACTGCAGCTTCATGTCATGAACAGTAGCCCTATGTCATCATAGAGGGCACACTTGGTTGTCCCCCTTCAGGTCACAGAACAGGTTCTAGACATTGGAATTATCATGCACATGCCTAGGCCTCACAGCACAGTTAGATTACCGGAGTATAAAAATGCGTAATTTCGGTTTCACAAGCAGTCATGTCATTCAGGGCAGGGCCGGACTGGGAACCCAAAGCAGCCCTGGCAATTATGTCGGACCGGGGGTGGGGAGCAAGTGTGAAGCACTGCTGCTTAACAAAACCGGCACCCAGCACTGCTGCTTTTGTTACTGGGGGCCTATATTGCAGCATCGCTGCAAAATCGGTCCTCGGTAACAAAACTGGCCCCCCACCGCTCCAGAACCGGCCCCCACCATCCCGCCTCCCAGACAAACGCTCAATGCCTGCTATGACCAGTCTGGCCCTGGGCAGGGGTGCGCTCTGGTTTACAATGCAGGGGACACTGCCGTCCCAAAAATCACCTTTCAATGGGGCATACACGTGGACCAACACCCAGTAATTCGGCCCAGCTCCATGAGACAGTCATTGACCCAGAGATAAAGGTCGGCATGTGAGCAAAAAAACCCATGACCTCTTGCTTCACCTGACCCAAGTGCTTGGTTGTAAATCACAGTGGATGGGCAGTTCTAAATCAATGGTGAAATGTGTACCATACCTCAGTCCACACATACCATTCTGAAACACCATTGTCTGCTTCATTGTCACATTACCTCCATTCATGACTATGTGACGCTCACACATGTTTATACTAATTTTGAATGCACAGTGACAAAGTTGTGTGAATCTCTGTGAAATAAGTTTGACGAATATGTGGTAGTTTCTTTTCAACTGATCTAAGTATGCTTTGAGGAATATTATGCACACCATGCATACATGTATTTATTACAAGGTTAATATTCTAAACAGTGTTATCGTGCTGATGTGTCAGATACTGTGGGGCTGTACGGGGGAACATTACATGTAGTAACATGTCTCTTTATTCATGACTTACTTAGGCCACGTTATCCCTCACATCTTTTCCGAATGGTTTACACCAACACAGCTCATGACCTGAGCTGCAGAGTGTGTAGAAACCAACACAGGATTGGAAACATAGGCAAAGACAGAGAAGTGCACACAGGAGTAACAGTGTCTCACAGTTCTGGCAGATCTTGTTTCTGGAAGTCAGACATCAAGGGAAAGTTGGTGGCGATTGTAAGAAATCGGGTTATTGGTTGAGGGGGGTGATAACCCTACTCAAGCAACAACCACAAACCTTTTCAGTGCGAATCACAAAAGTCACTAAATTAACCTGTGCTTAAACCTCTAGAAGCACGGCACAAAATCAGTCAGGCGTTACTTAGAGACAATGTGTAAACTATTTTTGCAGCACACAAGCACTAATAAAGTGAGAACACAAGAAAACTCCCAAACCAACTGAGAAAAATAGAAAAAAAATTCCTGAATAAAATGACACCAAAAAGAATTAAATCCAATTAGTAGGGACCGGAGTTATGAATTTCTAACATTTTTAGTGCAAAATAGCACCTAAAAGATCGAAGGGCCAACCGCAGGTATCTGGCCAAGTGAGACTGTGGCAAAGTCAAAGTTAAGGTGGACCGCGATGGAGTGTGGGTCAAATACACGAGGTGAATTGTGCCCAGTCTAGGCGGACCTCTGGACTTAGAAGACATTTTGAAGAAAAGTCCAGGAGAAAGTAGAGTTCAACTACACAAGGAATCAGGCTGTGTCGTCGTCCCCGGGGAGCACTGGACGAGGTCTCGGTGAAGCCGTTAGCGAGGGTGATAAAAAGCTCAGAGCAGGAGAAGCTGTTGATGGTGAGCCTGTTGTCGTCGAGCCCGGTAAAGATTTTTACCTTCGGACTTAGGCAACATTTTGGAAGTCAAAAACCTCCAGCAGGATGAAGCTGCAAGTCGTAGCTTAAGAGGGCTCTATTAGGCTGGATACCATCGCTCAGAGGTCCCACTGAACAGGATTTGCTACTGCGGTGAAGAACGTAGCTGGAGCTACCGCAAAGTCAGACAGACCAGCGATGCACTTTGGGCAGATCGGCTGGCCAGTAGATCCTGGTCTTCTGTTGGTTCTTGTGACACTTTTTGCTGAAATTTTTTCCAAGTCTTAACTTTTAGGGTTAGGCAAGAACGGCACCTGTAACACTACTTCCAAGTGCCCAGCGCTTGGGGGACACCACTTGGGGGGATAGGACTCATTCTAGCAGAGTCCAGGTTCTGGGTTCAAGGTCTCTGGAGCTTGTTATGTCCCTGTATCTCACACAGGAGGCGAGCCAACTAGCCCTTGGAGTTGCTCTGTTAGTCCTGGGTTCAAGAAGCAAGGCAGGTGTCTAGCACCAGGGCAATCCTATGGGGCGCAAGGCAGGCCTCAAGCAGCAGGGCAGCCCTCTGGTAGCAGCAGGGCGGCCCTCTGGAGAACAAGGCAGGCATCAAGCAACAGGGCAGTCTTCTGGGGTTCCAGGCAGTCCTTCTTCAGTCTTCCACAGGTCCAGGAGTGTGCTGAAGAAGTGTTCTGAGGGTCCAATATTTATATCTGGTGTCAGCCTTGGAAGGGAATGAATCTTCTGGGGTACCCCCACATCTAGTTCTAGAAGGTTCATCCCTTCCCCTGTCAAGGATCCAAAAAGTCTTGGGTGACCCATTCACAGTCATGTGGCCCAGGACACTGGCAGAGGCACAACAATGGTTATGGCAATAAAATGGCAACTTTCTAAAAGTGTAATATAAACAAAAGATCTAGCGCCCTATTTTTGTACTGACTCAACCGAAGAGGGTCAATAACTTAATTTACATTATCCTTTGTGATTTATTCACATCTTCTTCATAATGCACTTGAGTTGCTTGAATATTTTATAAAACAAGTCATCTGAAGGGCAAAGTTTTAAATGAATTCCATGGACAGAAACAAATAATACATAGTATGACATAACATGAACTTTGAGTTCACAAACTTAAACAGTGCATTAGCGAAAAACAAAATAACCAATTCTATGACCAGTCTTTCATTTCAAGATTAGCAATATACGACGGTGGTAACAATTAGCACATTGAAAAAGTCCTCTCCTGCCAGTATGCACTTGTGGGGGCCGCTACTTGTAAGTGTGTAAATTAGAGGAATAGGCAGTCTGCCATTATTTCCACTATCAAGTTGGTTTCTTGCGGATACTCTTCCCCCAGAAGCTAGGTCAACGCGTTTCGTACCCCTGTGGCATTATTGGGGTTCTCCTCAGGACCAAGACCGGGTCGATTCTGTGAACAGTAATATATAATATTGTATTATTCACCTTAAACTAACAAACCTCATCCTCTCCTCTCCACTTTTAAATAGTAACATTTTTAAGTACCTCTATTTTTCAGGTCGCTTATTATATCGCGAGTACTGGTTGTAAACGATTTCCTTGGAAGCCAACTGTCACTTTTCAATTGTGCAACCCAGTGAATTCAATAATGCACATTAGTTATCATTTTGAATAACATAGTTGGTAATTAAAATATTGCCTATCTTATTTACAAATCAATTACATCTTAACATTGCCTCAGCACTCATTCTGTTTCATATTTGCTGTTGTCATTATTTTTTAAACCGCGAACACTTCATTGTAGATGTTTTTAAGAACTATTAGGCAGTCAACTGTAACAGTTTTAATTCCTTCCATCTAAGGTTTTCAGTAGCGGCCCTGGTGTGTTTTAACTACATCACTCTGTTTTAACAAGAGAACCATTTGTTGATTGAAAACTTGCCTACTGAGTCCGGCGTGCATCTATTTCATTTTGCTTTCGTCGGCGTTGAACTCCGATAGATGGATAAATCGGCATCCCTAAAGACGAAGTTCATTAATTTCCGTGTTCTTTGTGTGCGGTCAACTCCGATCGCTGCATGAGTCGGCCTTTGATCTCAACAGGTAGCCTTGAAGGCTCAATGAATCAAGCACCATTTCAACACTCAATGCTTCATGGTATATGTAGTTCATTGTAACCCATAGGGGTTATACTGTTGCATGCTGGTTCTTGTAGTAGTGGTGTATAAATATATTGTATCAAATCCAGATCCGTAGGAATCATCCACTTTTTGGGTATTGTTTCTACTTTAATTCATTGTCTAATATATCCCAATTAAGATTCAGATTTTTTGGGATCTTTTTCTCCCAATCATAGTCTGCTGATCTCTGACATTTCATTAAGTCCTTGTGTCACCATGTTGAATTTCATAATTAAATAGGCTTCTTTTCTAATCAGAAGAATTTCAGGATCACCTCCTCTTGGATCTGGTTAATCATGCTTAGAACAGTCCACTTAAAGTCTCTGTGTGCCCCATTTCATTAAAATGATTAACCATAGGTGCTGCTGTAATCTTATTTTTAAGTCGTGAACGATGTTGGACAACCCTTTGCTTCACTTCTTGGCTCGTTTTTCCTATGTACATTTTTGAACACGGGCAAACTATTGTGTATACCACGTTCTTTGTTTGGCAATTGGAGAATTCCTTATGTCTCCATTGTACTAGGCCTTCTGTGTAAGAACAAATACAGACCATCAAAGATAATCACATGGTATCTGAAGCCAAAACTCTTCTAGACAAGATAGACAAGGAAATTATCTCTTTTAAGGACAACCCCATAGATTTTAAGTCAAGCAAATTTGAAAAAGACAAAAAAGCATTCAGTATTGAAACAGTGTATCCGTATCTTAAGGAAGATTTCTACACCAGACCAGATTTGCGGAGGATTCTGACTGAATATCAGGGACGATCTAAAACAAGATTTCTGACATTTTCTGAAACATCATCATCAGAGTCCACAGGAGAAGGCACATCAAATCAAAATCAACAGAGGCAGATGACTTTTTTAGCCAGAGGCCGGAAAAAAAACCAGGGAGCGATACAAGCCATAACCGTGGGAAATGCGCACAAGACGCCAATATTACAAAAATAAAAAAAATCGTCAAGAAATAATTTGTCAAAAAAGGTTCTCACAGAAGAAGAGGAAACTGTTCTTGAATTAGGATTCGGTTTACATTTTAGACATGGTAGACTTCCCACGGTATAATATTTTAGTGGTAGATATAGGATCCCTCAGGCAGAAAAAACTTGTGACTTGTGTTTTATACCTCCACCAAATTTAACGCACACATTGTTTGTTTGTTCTAAACTGCTTAGTTTGTGAAGGAAATATATATAATAATTTTTTTTAAATGTGTTCATACAATACTAGACAGTATGATGCTGTTTCAAAACCTCACACATTAAAAATATTTGCTGACATTTTAATTTAATTTTTTTATATTGGAGTACTTATAACATCAGTGATTTCTGTGGAAATCTGTTATCTTAATAAATAAGTAAATGGAGTCGTAAACCCAAACTGTAAGGAGCGGGCCTGTGCCAATATATGGCATAATGTGCTTGGGCGCATAAAAAATAGAGCTCCATGTTATGTGCCTCAAAGTCTTCTCTCGGAAAAGGTTGTGTGAGTATATTCCATTATATGCGTGGCTGCTTACCCACCCAGGCTAATTTTATCAATTGCGTTTTAAGTAGTTTGAAAAATGCCACCCTGGCAAGTAGGGGATATTGAGGACCAAATAGAGCAGTTTCAGCAGTATAATCATCCTCATTAGGGATATTCTGCCTGCCAGAGAGATAGGTAGTGATACCCATTGTATGATTCTATCAGTTATCACATCTAGGGCATTACCATAATTAGCACAGATCAGTTCTCCTCTGTCTCTGGAGATTGATATTCCTAAATGCCTGAGGTCAGATTTGCACCACTGAAGTGGATAGTCTGGTTGAAAACGGTCCGTGTCAGGGGTGAGGGGGAAAAGGTGGGACCTCTCCTAATTAATTTAGATGCCTGATATTCTGCCAAAATGCACAAACTTGCATATTACCACGTTTAGACTGACCCGTGGTTCCCTGATGTATAGCGTAATATCTTCGGCATATAAAGATATCAGTATCTGCCTGGTTGGAAATCTGATGTCATAGTCGGGGTGATGTTGTTGCATCTTGGCTGCCAGGGGCTCCATATCCAGCTCAATAAGTAATGGCGACAGTGGACATCCCTGCCTGGTGCCGTGTTCGATGTTAAAAGGGGCCAAGTAGGTCCCATTTATTTGTATTTTAGCTGTTGGCTGGGAGTACAGCAGAGCGATCCAGGTCAAGAAGGGGGGACCAGAAACCCATGTGTCGCAGAACCACCATAAGGTAGTCCCACTCCACAGAATCGAAAGCCTTGGTGGCATCGAGGAACACACCAGCCGCAGCAAGCTCTGGGTCTATGTCTTGCATTAGCGCAAATAAGGTGCGCAAGTTATGAGAGGTAGCCCACCCCGGTATAAAATCTGGCTGGTCAGGCTGTACCAGAAAATTCATCAAGAGGCTGAGACGATTTGCGAGAATTTTGACTAGGATTTTGGCATCGCAATTTATAAGGGAAAGGGGTCTGTAAGAGTCGCAACACTAAGGTGATAATCATCGCCTCTTTCATGGAAGGTGGCAACAGGCTGACCTCTCTTGCCTCTTGATAGACTGTTTTTAGGATCGGGACTATAGTATCAGTACATGCCTTATAGAAATCAGCTGGTAGCCCATCAGGGCCAGGGGCTCTACTCGAGCGAAGCTGCATGATGGCTTCCCTTATTTCATCTTCCTCCATATTAGCTGACAGGAATTCCCTCTGTGCATCGCTCAACCACCCGATGGCAACATCTTCTAAATATGCATCTATGTCTACTGTTTGTAATCTGCGTGAAGTGTATAGACATTGGTAGAACCTAGAGAATACTTTCATTATTTCCAGAGTGTCCCGGACCACAATATAATTATCATCTTGTATTTCGAGGACGGTATTGGAGCCTCAGGGGTTGCGGGCCATAGTTGCCAGTGTGCGACCTGGCCTTTCTCCCTCACTGTACTCCCTAGCTTGAAAGTATTTACTGTGGAAAAGGCATTCCCGCTCTGCTGTTTCCTTGTAGTCTGTTATGGTTCCCTAAGCTTACCGGTAACTTTAGAGTTCTGTGGATCTCCTGGGTTCCCCTCAAGAGTTTTAATGTCTACTTCTATTTTCCTGAGGTTATCGTTGATCGAGCTCAGGATCCCTCCAATCTTGGCCAGACAAATCCCCAGAATGGTAACCTTGAAAGCCTCCCATATTGTGCTGATCTGTGGGACTGAGTCTTTGTTCCTGTCAAAAAATTCTGCCACTTCCTGTCTCAGCTCCTCTTGGAATGCCCCATATAGGAGTAGTGTTGGAGAGAGTCTCCGGGAAGCTAGTGGGGAGAGGACATCTGGGGGAGACAGCACCATCAGCAGCGAGAATTGGCCCGAGTAGGTACGTGCTAAGTGGGTTACCTCCTGCAACCAGGCTCACAGGCCTCTGGATATGAGCCAATAATCTATTCTAGACCAGCTATTATGGACCCCAGAGTGTAATGTGCCCTCCTGTGCCAGCGGGTGGAGCGTCCTCCACGTGTCCAGCAATCCATGTTCCACCACAATGGCTCGGATATGCCTTCCCGCATGGGCTTGATAGTGGGATGTTGTGTGAGATCTGTCCCATTCCAAATTCAGTGCAACATTAAAATCCCCCCCAAAATAATGTGTGTGGAGCCGGTGTCTGCGATCAGTCCCATCAAAAAAACCTTGGTCGTCTGTGTTGGGGCAATAGCAATTAACAATAGTGATGGATATCGAGGCCAGCCTTCCCTCACACTAAAGTGTAATGGCCCTGGGGGTTACTGAGTGCGCCCTTTGGAGCATATGGAGTGCCCTTGCGAATAAGGGTCATGGTGCCCTGCGCATAAGTGGAGTAAGTCGCAAAGTATCAATGGGACACCCAGCGTGCTGCAAACGTAGTGTGCGCAGAATCCCCTATATGAGTCTCCTGCAAAAGGGCGATGTTATTATTGTGCCTATTTAGGTATGCCGGTATATGGCGATGCTTGCGTTGGTCACCCAGTCCTCGGAAATTTCATGGCAGGCAATTATATCTAACCTGTGTGATACTACGCGGTGCCCGGTCCGGGTCAGCCATTCCTAGTGGAGTGTTGATGTGCTGTGCGATCACTTCGGGTCCCACAGGAAAATGGTAGTATAGTCAGCAAGTGTAATGGTGTCAGCATGTACGGATGTGCACAGAAAATCAAACGTAACAATCCCTCACCCACCCCCTCCCGCTCTGACGGCCCAATCCTGTCAGAAAGTAGTGTCCCTCCCAATAACTAGAAAATAGTGAAACAGACTCAAAACCAACCAATTCGTCCACTCCAGGAATGTACACAGCAGTATCCCAGGAATGAATTCGGCCCGTAGTTGACATGCTTGGTGGCAGCATCCAAGAAGTGGAAATGAGATAGCGAGTAGTAGAAAAGAGATGATAGCCAAGGTGAGCAGCGAGTGGAGGTAGTAGGTTTTGAAAAAGAAGGTAGAGGTGAAAGTGGATGCTCAGTTGAGTATGATATAGAGAGATTCTTGGAAAGGTAAGAAAACAAAGTTAGGGGTATCCTTTGGGGTCATCAGCCAGAGCCAGACAGTACCTCCTCGAGTGAACGAGGGTGTCCAGGAAGCACATGTGTGGGCCTCAAGTGCCTCCCACCATGAGAACAAAAAGGATATCTTGGACATGGACTACCCCTCAGAAGGGTCTCATCAGTGAGGACCGGGATTGTAGTGAACTAGCAGGTGCACGAAGTTGGATAAGTCTTCCTCTCAGTAAGCTCTCTGAATACAGATTTGTTGAAATTGCTCGTGTCTCTCAAGGGCCTGCCTGGATGTACCATTGATCCTTCTCCTGCAGTTGAGCTAGCCCACCTAAGAGAGTGGTGTGGACGGCCTGGAAGACTGTGACGTTCAGCCGGCAGAGGGAGCACAGTCTACATTACGTCTCATGAACATTTGCCAACCTGCTATGAGCTGTTGAAAATATCGACTATACCCTGGTGGGTGATGCGAAGTCTAGCAGGATACATACAGCATTGCATACTGGATGTTAGTTTACTGCAGCCTCTGTTTGATAGACATGTATTTCCTTCAAGCAGGGGCTGCTCCTCCGTTGGAGCAGAGGAGCGTCGCCCCACTTAAAATTTCTCCCTAAAGCCCCAGAGATGAAAAATAAAATGATAATTTGTTACTATTTTATTTTTCATCCCCTGTCCCGAACATCAGGATGGGGGCGAGGCCGCTGCTGAGTGACAGCAGCAGGGAGGAGGATGGGCTGGCTAATGCACTGTTTAAAGTGTGCATGTCTGTTTGTCCGGCCGTCTTGTGATGGCCAGCCGCACATGCGCACTTTAACCCCTTGCATGCTTCGGACGGCCCCCGGCCGTCATACGTCACAGTGGGCGTGTGCGGAGGACGGCCGGGGGCCATCCGAATCCCGCCCACTATTTAAATCGCCCGCACAGCGCGAAAATGTGCGCAGCACGCAAGGGGTTAAATCTCTCAACCCAGCTATCTTAAGACAGCTGGATTGAGAGTAAGTGCTGGCCTATAGAGCACTGTGGAGCGCCGAGTGAGCCCGCTCCCACCAATCCTGGTGCTACTCACATGCTGGATGTGAGCAGCGCCAGGATTGGACAAGGGAGTTCCAGCATCTGGTTCCAGTAAAGAAGAGGCCCGGAGCTTGGACATCGCTCGCCCCAAATCCCCCATCCCCGTAAATGCCAGCCGGCACTGCCTTCAAGCCTCCTGTTTGGTTAGGGTGAAGTCAGGGAATATAGCCACAGTACTGCCGTCATATTGAAGCGAATGCTTCTCCCTGGCAAGTCTTAGGGCGGTGTCCCTGTCGAGATAAGTAAGCAAGCACGTAATGATTGGTCTTGCAAGGGTGCCCGGTGGGGGACGAGTCATCAGTGCCTAGTGGGCTCTCTCCACAATAAGAATCTTGGAGAAGGCATCTGCTCTGAACAGTGTGGTGAGGAGTCACTCCACAAACTCATCCATCCTGCCTGTGTTTGTTGTTTCAGGGATCCCCCATTATGCGCAGAATGTTCCTCCATGAGCATGCTTCAAGGTCCTCATTCTTGGCAGAGATTATTTTGAGGACTTTCCACATATTTAAGAGTTATTCACTGCTGTGTGAGGCTGTGTCTTCCATTGCAGATATCCGCTGTTCAGCTTCAGTGAGACTGCTGCTATGTTTTTCCAGTTTTTTGTGTAATAGCATCCATTCGGGAGCACATAGTATCCATTTTGGATTCAATTGAGGTCAGGTTCTGCTGCATAGTGATTAGGAGAGATTTCATATCAGCAGCATTGGTCGCCTCCTCCGTAGGGGAATCTGCAGCGCTATTCTGATCAGTGTTGCCGACCGGGGCACGAGCGGATATACGGGCATCAAATTGGAGCTTAGTTTGCTTCGTTTCAGTTTTCCCCATTGTGGCAATCGGTCGACAATGATGGTTACTGCACCCGTAGCATGTCTCAGCCCACTGGACGGTTGCCAAGTGTGGCCGGCACAGCGGCCCTCCAACGTAGGAGCAGCAGTGCCTGATGCAGGGTCCAGCACACAACCAGGGTAGAAAGTAGCATCGGTGCTCCCGCAACCCTGCCTCATCTCCACACCTCAATTTAGTTGGCATGTGCAGGCACAGGCAGCACAATTAAGCTGAGTACCAGGCCCCTTGCCGTCCACCTCACTGAGAGGTATGGGCAGGGACCCAGCACCTCTTTACCTGCAATATCAAGGCCGGCGCTTCGGCAGAGTTCTGAGGGCTAAAACCGTGGAGGCATCAGATAGTAAGCCTTTGCACTGTTGAACTCAGGGGTGTCCCATGGAGTGGCCTCAGCGTTCAATAGGGAGACATTTGGCGGCTACAAGGTTGGCAGCCGACATACTCGGTTATCTGACCAGTAGTGTGATTATTGGGCTCCAGAGTGGAACTGTCTATATGTGGCCACCTTAGGACCTCATCAGGCCAGGAGTCCAGAAGCCCAGGGCCGGCCAGCACCATCAAATGGGAGTCAGATGCTCCTCCCCTGTCGCACAACACGGCTATGGCTAGTTGAGTCCTCTGATGTGAGGGGGCCGAATATATGCACAGGCCGGAGGAGGCAGCGCGCTTCACAGCAGGGGTGGGAGCAGGTAGCAATGTCCTGGCATGCCCTGCTCAATCTCCTCCAGTAGGCACTGCGCCGTTCTTCAATGCACCACCCGGCACCAGCAGCGGTGTCCCGACCGCCTCTGCCAGGCCACCCCTCACCCAGCTGTGTTGTAGGCTGTAGCTTGCTGAAATCTAGCCAAGCAAAAATCCAGCATCGGGGGCGAGGGCGGGCGACGACCATGCACCACAGCCCAAGCAGAGTCCAGGCACCGGTCACTATACCAACAGCAATCCCACCAGGTGCCCTCCGCAGCAGGCAGCAGGTTTAGTTGGGAAGCCTCACCTTAAGCACCGATCCCACGCGTCAACCCCTGGAGCAACTGTTGGTGAGTTCTTGTCTCTCTGCTCCGCACGTTCACCCTGGCCAGGAAGCTCTGATCCTCCGCTCAGGCCTGCTGGAGACTAGGGGGTGCGTCAATCAGTGCGGTGCACGGCCGCCATTACGGGCGAAGCACGCCAGAAACTGCACAGCCAGGCCGAAGGCCCAGAATCCGTAAGCCTGTCGGTTATTTGCATTCACAAATGGCAGTGATCATCCCTCCGCATTGTAAAGGCGTCTTCAGTTGCCTAAATCTGCCGTGAGGGTGACATTTAGGGCAAGATATTGCCAGATTTGAGCCCCGGGCGGCTGGACCCTCACTCAGGTGCGGCCATCTTGCTCACTGGCCATGTAGCGCCCCCCCAAGAGAGAGGGTTAAGATGGTTGTATGATAGAGGCACGACTGGATAAACCACGCGTGCCTCTACCACGCAGCCTAAATCACAAATGTGTCTTAACCACGCATTCCTTTACCACGCATGCCTTTACCATGTAATTTCATGGTAAAGGCATGAATGGTAAAGGGGTATACGTGTCTAAGGTCGCGATCCCCCACCCCCTGCCCTAAGCTACAAACTCCCCCCACCCCTCTCCCCGCCCTGAGGTCCAAATACCCCTACCCCCTCCCAACCCCCACACTGTCCCTAACCCTTAAACACTACCTCGACCCCCTCCCAACCCCTTGCACTGTCCCTACAACTACCCCTTCCACTGCCCTTAGGCAAACCCCTATTTTAAAAAGCCACCCGACCCCCACAGCCCTAAAAACAATACCGCCCTCCCCTAAGCTCTAAAAACTACCCCGGCTACCCATTCCCCTCCCCCTGCCCTGAGACCTAAAACCCTGTCCCTTAACTGTCCCTTAACCTGACCCAGCCCAGCCCTGACCCAGCCCTAAAAACTACCCCGCCCTCCCCTAAGTCCTGAAAACTGCCTCGACTACCCATTCCCCTCCCCTGAGGCCTAATACCCTAACCCCTAATTAAAAAAACTACCCTGACCCTCCTCCAGCCCTAAAAACTACTCCGACCCCCCAGCCCTGAAAACTACCCCTGACCCCCCCAGCCCTGAAAACTACACCGATCCCCCACCCTGAAAACTAGACCGAACCCCCAGCCTTGAAACCTACCCCGACCCACCCGCCAGCCCAGAAAACTACCCCTGACCCCCAGCCCAGAAAACTACCCCCACACCTCAGCCCACAAAACTACCCCCCACCCCCAGCCCAGAAAACTACCCGACCCACCCCCAGCCCAGAAAATTACCCCGACCCCCCAACCCAGAAAACTACCCCTACCCCAGCCCAGAAAACTACCCCGACCCACCCTCCAGCCCAGAAAACTACCACCGACACACCACCCCAGCCCACAAAACTACCCTGACCCCACCAGCCCAGAAAACTACCCCGACTGACCCCCAGCCCACAAAACTACCCTGACCCCCCAGCCCAGAAAACTACCCCGACCTCCCCAGACCAGAAAACTACCCCCGACTCACTCCCCAGCCTACAAAACTACCCCCAGCCCAGAAAACTACCCCCAGCCCAAACTATCCCTTAGCTCCACTTACCTCACTGTGGATCTCTTCCTGTGAGGTCTTCCTGCTTCCGTCCCCCAGCAGCTAGACCACACATATGCCTTAACCACGCAAATGCGTGGTTAAGGCATATGCGTGGTTAAGTCAAGCGTGGTTTAGCTTGCAGAGTCGGAACACTTGTGGTTAAGACCGGGATGTTCCGACTGTTTCCCGGTTAAGATAGAAGAGATGAGGTGAAGTAAAGAGAGAGAAATGTCACAGAAAGATTATTGCTTAATGTACTTGCAACCAACTTCCTGAGAGTGCAAGGGCCAAGGCTGGGTTGGCCAGGCATGCACACTAAATGGCAGATTTATTTGTTAGCGCAATACAGTGCAGCAACCTGAGTTGCACAAGGGGCAGAATATTTATTAAAAATAGCCTGCTACTGCTCACTACCCCCGAGCTGGTGCACAAATAGGCTGAATAGCATCACGCACAAGCTTTACACCAAGGTGCAGAGGTGTGTGTGTGTTCGTGTGTGTGCCTGTGTGCTGTCTAGCACAGGATTTGTACTAGTATTGTACCCTTCCAGTACAAAAGCCTATGCCTAGACACATTATTTAACATTCCAACGTTGTATATGTGCTGTACAGTGCAGCAGAGATGATGCGTGTGGAATGTTTGCATAAATGTCTCCATGATAACATCTGCTTCAAAACAATGTTATTTGTTGATGCAAAGCCCGGTCTGGCTAGCTTAGAAGATTGTGCTTTGCGCCAAAAACTATTGGTGCATGTGCTAATCTGTCCAAGATACACCAAAGTAACGCTCCCTTGACGTAAAGTGGCGCAAAGCAGCACAAAGTGCTATTTGAGATGAGAAAAATGCACCTTCCCAGTGCAAATAACTTTTGCACTAGAATCTACCATTGCAAGAGTTTGTATTGCTTTTTGTCTCTTTGTGAGACTTTGCCTAGGCACAAACTTTAGTAAACGTAGCCGAAAGTTCCTGTTAACCTTGCACCGCTGTCAGCATAGAAAAAGAAGCGGTTTTTTAGGAGTAACATTGTTAATATAGGAATTTAACAGTACAATTCACTTTATCAGGGCCCCCTTGCAAAGTAGGGGCCTGGGAATTTGCCCACTTTGCCCATGCCTTAAAGTGTCTCTTCTACACCCGTTCCAAGTGACATCTTCATCTTATAGTGCCGATGGCCTGGTGCTTGTGTGAAAGGGGAAGGTTAATGTAGTGCGATGTGCCAGTGGGAAGATATCAGCTGCATCTGATGCAGCTTGAGAGAGAAAGATACATTTTAGCAGTAATGTTTTGTTGATGTCCCCAGGGGCCTGCATATTAGCGTGGAAGCATCAGTGGAGCATAGTTTCCCTTTTGCCTATCACAATTAAGAGACCCTGTCATGTCTGATCAGTTCAACAGCTCATTTAGGCCCTCTAGAGGACCATGCTTTCAGATGACGTCTTCTTAGTTAGGAGAAAAGATTATTTTCCTCCACAGAACAGTATTCGGTATTCTTTCTCCCTTCAGGCAAGATTTATATTTCATTACTAAAGTTGTCCTAAACAGGATCGTTGTCCTGCAACTTTTTTTATTTCTATTCCAAAAATGACCACAGCGTTTTGATGTGCTCGTGTCATGTCCACTAGGAAGGAAAGAAAATAGCAGAGGCTAAATTACTGCTGCAAGGGGACCAGCATGGACAGAATCAGAGTTCAGAGGCTTATCAGGTTTTCTGTTGGGTATTTTATACGTGCAGTTCAACGACTTGGCTACACAGTGAGTGGTGAACCCTCTTGCTTCGTTTTCATCCGTTGTGTTCTTTTCTGGTTCACTCGTGTCAAACTGCGGTGTCGCAGTTCACATAAAGGTAAGCGTGTCTCAACAATATTTTCTCCCTTCTAGGCTATCGTTACCTCCTCATCCTTGTCCCATTCCTTATGATTTGAGTGAATGTTCCTGTTCACTGCCCTGTGTTACTGCTTCCCAAGCTGTTCTCCCTTTCCATACTCTGGTAGACCCTACCCATAAAGTCCCTCTCGTCAGGACTTTCTGTTTCTTTAGGTCAAGCCTAGACAGTGCAGCTGTCAGGTGATCTGTTGTATGTACTTTGTGGGGTCTGACACATCCCACCGGTTTGGATTGGCTTATGTCTGTGTCCTTCCAAAATCATGGCATGCAATTGGCTTATGGTTGGTGCATGCCCCACCTTTTTTTGCAAGTTAACTCCCATGGAGTATTGGCTCGGGAACGAGCAGCGCCGCGCACTCTGCTTTCATGCCTATATCTTCTTGTTTAATTATATGTTCCTTTAGTGACTACGCTACTGTAGTCTTTCTACGCTGTCAATTGTTTGCTAGCCTAATAAGTCCTTTTGTGACCATCTGTACCTCTCGTCCTTTTTCAGTGTTTGGGTAAATTGTGCATCACTCTCCATGAATACGACTCCGAAGTGTTGCTAAGCTGCGGTGGCGCGGCATGCAGGGCCGTGCTCCCTAGCGAGTGGCAGGTCAGGATATTTAAAGTGTCCCGCGCCCGGCCCGTGATGGTTCCGGCAGCTGGGCGCCAGAATGCGACCTTGGTGCTCGTGCTCCACCGCACGCGGGGCTGTCTGAGCCACGCTTCTGTTACTTGGGGTTGGCCTGTTTGTATCCGCCTGATCAGTGGTGTCACTTCTGCTGCTTGCGGGCGGCGCTTGGTGCCTGCACACTGGGCTTCCGGGGCTGTTTCTGCTGCCATAGCCCCGCCCAAAGCCTGTGCAAACGGCGGCCCTTCTCCCTCTCCTTGTGTCATGCTTATGGGCAGCTATCTCAGCCACCCTGAGGCAGGCGTTGAGGGGGCCCAGGATAAGCAGCAGCGTGTGCGAGAGGCATTACACATGCCGAACCCCGCAGTACCAAGCCCGCAGCAGAGGATTAGTTACGGGAAAGGGCAATGGCACTTAAAAGTGAGGGTCTTTAATTCATAGTTTGTGTTTTTGCCATATGACTCTCTAAAGCCCAGGGCAATAGGTGCTTTTAGTGTTTCAATGTCCGTAATGAAATGGGAAGGAGTCGGTGTAGCAGAAAACTTGTACAGAGCAGTCGTAACAGCATCCCTTTTAACCCCTTGAGTCTACAGTCACGATGGGGACAAGTGGTTTTGGAGGGTGATGCCATTGAGGTAAATGAAGGTGAACCGGGTTTACATGGCTGGCGATCCATTTGTAGTGCATGGGAGGTATTTTGCTTGTTTGAGGGGGTGGTGTGCGTTGAAGGGCGTTGTAGTAGTATGCATGGGTTACATCAACTAAACCTGTGGTTTAGTTTATGTAGGGATCAACGCGAGCGCAGGCAGCTTAAGAATATCTAGAGGCTTACAAGGTTTTCGTAGAGTGAGCATTCGATTTGTAGGTGTTTCTTAGGACATAATTCTAATCGCCAGGTGAGCCGTTAAGATACTGTGCTCATATTTTGTGGGTGAACAATATTAACTGGCAAGTCTGTTGGGTTACAGGCAATGTGTGAAATGGAAATAAAAAGAGAAGGCATTCACTATTCCAGAGTACCTATTTGCTACTGAGGCGTACAGGTACTCTTTTCATTAAAGGTATTGAACCCACACTGCAACATGCTGGCATTCTCCCTTTGAAGTTACAGAAGTGTATGTACTCAGTACATGCTGATTTAAGCACTGGTTGGTGGGACAAATAGCTGTTAAGTTAGGTGGGATGCAAAGCTTTTGTGGCTGTTACAGTGTAAGAGCAAAGAGTTCATGAGTGGTAATTGAGAGTAGGGCCACCCAAGTGCATTTGGGATCTTCTGTGGTGTATGGAGTAGTGAGGTGTTGCATGTCCCATTATGTCACATAGACTGTTTGTTCAACGTTTGTCAGACCACTAACTATCCTAATTCTCTAAAAAATCAGAGGCACAGATCTGTTCTGACCACATAAGGTAAAAGATCTTTGATCTGAATCTAATGACACATGTGTAAAGATTGGCAGAGACATCAGCTCTGTGTAGAAAATGTTGCCCTCTGCTGTGGATGTAATGGGTGTATGCTTGATTCTTGATAGGTGTCCCAGAATGACGGTGCTGTCGAAAGCTGTGATGTATAAAGCTCACCTGCGGGTAGGAGGAGGGCTCGGTCATTAATAAATATACACGTCTTGAGTAGCGAGTAGACAATATGATCTTTTTCTCACTGTTTTTATGTGACGCCACAATCCAAGTCCTGCATCACATCCTACTGACCTAGCAATATATTTCTTAGAATGAGGAACGCATTTGTGGGGCGGGTGGGGTAGATAGTGTGCGGATCAGCATGCCAGAGTGAACACGAAGCACTCCTTTCAACATGTGCCAGGTTAGAGGCTCCCAGCTAGTTCTTTGGATTACAGAATTTAAAGTTTGCAAAGTAATTATCTAATGAGTGGTATATATTAGTTCAAGTAGATCAGAGCTGGAGATTTTCAATTGGCACGTGACGTTGCCTGAACTCTTAAAATTGTCACTGGTTATCTTTAACGTCTGACTACATTGCATTTTGTTCTGTTGTACAAACGATTGTATTAACTCGAATGCTTGACGAGTCTCGAAGTTTGCTGCTGGTTTCTACGGCTTTTGACACAGTTCATGAGCTTGAATTGCCTTGCTTGGTTGCCCAGTACTTAATTCTATTCCTTTCTTTTCAGAGAGCTCCCAAGCATGAGCCACATTTTCCTCTGACACCTCGACGGAGGTATCCTATTCAACAGACACAGTATGCAATGACGGGGGCAATGCCGACGGTGCGCTGGAATGGCTACCAACGCAAGGACGTGTTAACTGCTAAAATCTCCACAGTGGTGCACAGTCCAGTTACAGTGAAGATTGCTCCACCAGATAGTAAGATTGCCCGCGCTCCCATGTAAGTGTATAGCGTCTATTTGCTATTTTTGTGCAGATAGCTAGAAATTTTCAATAAGCATTAATATTTTGTAGATGAAATACTGCAGATATCAATCAATCAATCAATCAATCAGGCAATTGTGAAGCGTGCTACTCACCCGTGAGGGTCTCAAGGAGCTGGGGGTGGGGGGGGTGCAGCTCTGAGTCAGCCGAAGAGCCAGGTCTTGAGGCTCTTTCTGAAGGTGTGCAGAGTGGGGGAGCATCTGATGTTCATCGGGAGCTTGTTCCAGGTCTTTGCAGCGATGTAGGAGAAGGCTCTTCCACCCGCTCTTGTTCTGCGGATGCGCAGGGTTTTGGCGAGGGCGAGGTCGGCGGAGCGGAGGTTTCTCTTGGGAAAGTGGAAGGAGACTCTGTCGTTGAGGTATTTGGGTCTGGTGTTGTGGAGGGATTTGCAGGCGTGGGTGAGTAGTTTGAAAGTTACTCTCTTCTCGACGGGGAGCCAGCGGTGGTCTCGCAGGTGTTGGGTGATGTGTTCACGCCGTGGGATGCCGAGGACAAGTCTGGCCACGGTGTTCTGGATGGTCTGGAGTTTGCGTAGCAGGGCTTTGTTGATTCCGGTGTAGAGGGCATTTCCGTAGTCCAGTCTGCTAGTTATGTGTGCGTGGGTGACGGTCTTTCTGGATTTGGGGGGATCCATTTGAAGGTCTTGCGAAGGATGCGGAGGGTGTTGAAGCAAGTGGAAACGACTGCGTTGATCTGGCGGTTCATGGTGAGGGAGGAGTCGAGTATGATGCCGAGGTTCCGGGCGTGGTCCGTGGGGGTGGGGGGTTGCCGAGGGAGGTGGGCCGCCAGGTGTTGTCCCAAGCTGAGGGGGTGTGCCCAAAGGAAGAGGACCTCTGTCTTCTCCGTGTTGAGCTTCAGACAGCTGCTGCTCATCCAGGATGCAACGTCTTTCATTCCTTCCTGGAAACTGAGTTTGGTGGCGTCGGGTTCCTTCGTGAGGTAGAGGATGAGCTGGGTGTCGTCGGCGTAGGATACTATGCTGAGTCCATGCTGTCTGACGAGGGTGGCGAGGGGGGCCATGTAGATGTTGAAGAGCGTGGGACTGAGCGATGATCCTTGGGGTACTCCGCAGTTGATCTCTGTGGGTTTGGAGAGGAAGGGCGGGAGTCTGATTCTTTGGGTTCTGCCGGTGAGGAAGGAGCGGAGCCAATTAAGGGCGGTTCCCTGGATGCTGGCGTCATAGAGTCTGGCATAGGGTACGTGGGAGACGGTGTTGAAGGCTGCGGAAAGGTCTAGAAGGATGAGGGCAGTGGTGTGGCCTTGGTCGAGGAGCATGTGGATGTCGTCTGTGGTGGCGAGGAGGGCGGTCCCAGTGCTGTGGTTGCTGCGGAATCCGTATTGGGAAAGGTCGAGGATGGCATTCTCCCCGATGAAGTTGACGATCTTCTCAGTGACTTTGGCTGCGAAGGGACGCACGTAGATTTTCAGGTCCGTCGGGTCTGCAGAGGGTTTCTTGAGGAAGGGCTTGACTTCTGCGCATTTCCAGTCATCAGGGAAGGTGCCGGATTCAAAGGTGGTATTGATGGTGGGTCGTAGCTCGGGTGCTATGACGGCAGCTCTGTGGAAGATGTGCGGTGGGCAGGGTTCCGTGGGGGCTCCTGAGTGAGTGCTCTTCATGGTCGTGGCGGTATCTTCAGTGGTGACCAGGTGGTGATGGTAGGCTGGCTGTAGTTGCTGGAGGCAGGAGTGGTATATGGAGTCTGTTCGCTAAAGTTGTCATAGAGGGCCTTGATTTTCAGATGGAATGAGGAACCAAGCATGTTGCAGAGGTCCTGGGAGGGTGTGACATCCATGGCTTCACTGGGGGGTTTGGTGAATTCCTGGATGATGCTGAAGAGTTCCTTTGAGTTGCTGGAGGTAGCGAGGATTTTGGTCCGGATGAAGGTCCTTATGGTGGATCTGATGAGTTGTTGGTATTCTGTCATGGCGTTCTTCTAGGTGGTCTGGTTTTCAGCGGTTTTGCTGTTCCTCCATTGCTTCTTGAGATGTCTGCAGGTGCGTCTGGATTCTCGGAGGTCGGTGGTGAACCAGGTGGCCTTCATGGGGCACTGTCTGTCGGGGTTGTGGAGGGGGGCTAGCTTGTCTGCGCAGTTGGTGATCCACCGGTGTAGTTCTTTGGCTGCAGTGTTGGCGTCGGTCGAGGCGGGAGGGGGATCCTGGTTGAGGGTGGAGTTGAGGTGCTCCTCTGTGACCTTGCTCCAGTTCCATCGCGGTGGTCATGGTGTAGGTTTGTGAGTGGTGGTTTTGTTGAAAGAGAAGTGTATGCAGTGGTGGTCTGTCCAGGGGGGTTGGGTGGGGTGGCTGAAGTGGATGTTGTTCCCTCCTGCGAAGATGGGGTCGAGGGTGTGTCCTGCCTTGTGGGTGGGGGTGGTGACGAGCTGTTTCAGTCCGAGGTTGTCCAGGAGGGTGGTGGAGTTGGGGTCGCTGAGGTTGTCAAGGTGGAAGTTGAGGTCCCGAAGAGTATGTAGTCCATGGAGGCGATGGCATGGGGCGCGATGAGGTCGGCGATGGTGGTGGTGAAGAAAGTTCGAGGTCCGGGGGGTCTGTAGGCGAGGGTGCCACGTAGGGTCGTTTTGGGGCTGGTCTGGATCTGGAAATGGAGGTGTTTGGTGGTGGATGGGGAGTCACTCGTGCTGGAGGTGGAGAGTCAGAGGGAGCTCTTGTGTGCGATGGCGAGTCCTCCTCCTGGGCGGTTGGGGCAGTCCTTTCTCAAGATCTTGTATCCGTCGGGGATAGCGGTGGCGATGTCAGGGGCGAAGGTGACGTTGGTCCAGGTTTTCGTGGAGAAGGGGACGTTTGGCGCGAGGGCGTCAAGGAGATCCCAGATCTCTATAGCATGTCTGTGCAGGAAGCGCACGTTTAGGAGGATGCATCTCAGGGCTTCGGGGGTGCAGGCGTCCCGCGTGGGAGCGGCGGCCGTAGGGGTGGGGAGGATGGTGAAGGATTGTCGGCAGGCGAACTGACCATGGGTGGTGTTTGGCATCGCCAGCTGGCAGTTGTTGCTTCTTCTAGGGTTGAGTGCGTGGAGGTCAGCTGAGTCGTAGTGGTGGTTGGTCAGAGAGCCAGGGTCCCTGGCGCTGGTCGCGGTTGGGTCGGGTCGCGGATGGGCACTGACAGGCTTGCCTTTGGCGCACTAGTGGCGCGCCAGTGGCGCGGTCACCATTAAATAGGGAAGGGGTGAGGGAAGTGCAGCTGGGAGGCGGGAACCGGCAGGGGGGAGGGGCCGTGTGGGCAGCAGCGGCAGGAAAGGAAACGGGCACGTAGGATGCAACAATAAACAGAAAGACAGCAGATAACAAACACAAGGCACAATAACAATAAATACACAATAAATAATAAATACCAGGCACAATAACAAAAAAGACAGATGAAGACAGAAAACAGGCAGAAATACAAGGCACAGTAACAGAAAAGATAGAAAAACGGGCACAAAGACAGACAACAGCGGACCAGCAGAAGAGCAAGGCTCTCCCACTGGACTGCCAGGGATGAGGCGCAGGCAGGAGCCTGCGGGTGGAGGAGGGCCTCGAACACCTACCTTCGCAGAGAGGCGTAGGGAGCAGCGGCAGGGGCACAACAGCGGATCTGCTGGGGCAGAGAGCAGAGTCCCTGACCAGGAGGTCAGAGGTCTTGCTCACACGCCTGAACGTCATTGCATTGAATGTGAACGTTTTGATTAAAGTGACTTATTCAACACTTGCTCAGTTGTCTACATATTTGGCTTCATGCGTGCATCCTGCGCTGCAAGTAAGGAGGCATTGTTTTAGCTGTGCTTGCTCCTGCTGATGTCTTCTAGACTTTAACTTTAAATCAAACAGTTGGTAGTACCGATGGTAATCGTTTGATGGAGCATTTTGCATTTTGTTTAAAGCTGTTGTGCAACTCAAAGCTTGTTTAAGTCTAAATTGAGTTAAAGTGCTGCATGTTTTTAGCAATTTCTTCTTATAACCTGTTTTCCATTTGTTAATGTTCTAAAAGTGGATTTTGTTATATAGTTGGGAGCAAGTAAGAGTGTCACTGCCAGAAATGTAAAATTAGTATTCTTACTGAATTCTTGTGTTCTTTTCTTTTTGTGTGCCAGTCCAACTCACACCGGCAATCAAAGTCTATTTTGCAATAAGCATTTGTAATGCAATAGGTCTCGCATTTGCGAGAGTTTGAGCTATTGGCATTGTAAAGGACAATGCCTTTAATTTATGTGTTGCTTTTTAAAACAGATAAATAAAAGGCATTGTCATTTACAATGCTAATAGCCTAAACTCTCGCAAATGCGAGACCTATTGCATTGTAAATGCTTGTTTTTGTGTGCATTGTCGCTGCTCAGGCCTCTTGAAGTTTGCTGTGGCAACTCTTGTCGTTTTCAGTGCACTGTGGCCCATTGGTGTTATGTTCTGGGGGACCACCCTACTAGTCGTTTACTGAGGGGTGTGTCTTTGGGTCACACCCGGGAAATCCGCACTTTGGTAGCGCCCATGTAAAGGAGGGGCCGGATGCGGAATCCAGAAATAAAGAGGGGTACCGGAACCTGAGGCGGGCATTCGAGTACCACCCCAAAGTTCTACTGGTGTGTGTGTCCATTTCATTTACTTACGTCGTGTGCTCAACATACTGTTGCCCGCTCAAGCACACAACAAACTGGCGACGAGGGTGGTCGACCCTTCGCATTCCTGCAGCGATTTTGCCCTGCGCTCGATATTGACGGCCTCTGCCCCGTGTGGGTCCTGAGCGCTTGCAGTTGACGGCCTCCACTCCTCATGGTTCCTGGAGAGGGTGACGCCGTTGATCCTGGCCAGGTGAGGCCGCCAGTACATGCCGCATTTAGCCCCGCTGTCCCCACCGCCTCATCTTCACGGAGGCCGAGCCCGTGCAGTGGCACGCGATCGCTTGAACAAACGGGCGCTTAAGCCCCACCCCCTCCAACGCGCTGCAAGTCTTTCTCCATTTCTTCCTCCAGGACGGTGTACACTCTGAAGAAGCACGCTGCTGGCACTGGAGTGAAGTGGCTCCAGGCAAGGCCCTGCATATTTGCACTGCCATCAGGGCGCATGCTCTGTTTTGTTTGATTCCTTTTGAACTAAGGGGGGTTACCCCAGCCATCACCACCCAGGGCAGTATAAAAAAAATAAAAAAAACAGAAGAGAGAAGAAATAAAATAGTAATTTGAAACACATCCAATAAAGGGCGCGCAGACAGACACAAGAGAGGAAAGGAAGTGTCGTTGGGCGTTCTCCCTCACTACCAGGATCACAGCCACACAGTTCTACACCTGCCTAGATCACCACAGACCCCTCAGCACCTGCAGAACATTCGCACAATGGCCACGGTACCGCCTGTCTAACCATTCCTGCTAGATGGTCTGCCTTCGGCGCAAGTGGCCAAGTGGAAAGATTGGCTGGACCGGCTGGAGACATATTTTGCGGCAGTTGGTCTGGAAGCTGAACGACAACGCCCCATGCTGTTACACCTTGGCGGTGCTGCCATACACAAACTGGGAAGGTCGGTGACGGAGGCAGGCCCACCCCACACATACGCCACCTTAAAAGCAGCCCTGACCACGCATTTTGAGCCGCTTGCTAACCCCGATTATGAATGTTTTCTACTAAAGCAGGCGAGGCAGCTTCCGGAAGAGTCCGTGGACAGTTTTTACGCCAGGATCCGAGAACTAGCGAGCACGTGCACGCTGCAAGATGCTAACGACGAGATACGGGCGCAATTCATCCAGGGATGTGCGTCCGCAAAACTGAGAGAACAGATACTTCAGGTCCCGGGGATGTCCATGGCGGATATATTAATGATGGGGAGGTCTAAGGAGCTATCAAAGGTACGAGTGGCGCACATGAGGCAGTGCTGCAACGCCAAGTAAAAATGGAGCCAGTTAACGCCGTAGCACGTGGAAATCCAACAAAGAAGTCGGAGCGCAGCAAAACACCATCTACTGCTAGAACCTGCTATGGGTGTGGGGGGGCCGTTCCCCCACCAAGGACTGTGCCCAGCCCAAGGAAAGAAGTGTTCAGCGTGCAACAAACTCCATCATTTTGCAAAAGTATGTCGCTCTGCATCACGGAGGAGACCGCGGAACAAACAAGTAAACGTCATGGACACCTCCCATACCGCGGAAGATGAAGAGGACATGGATGACGATGATGTCAAGGGAGCTACACACGTAATCCACGCCATGCAACCAGACGGATGTCCGAAAAGGCGGATCCCGAAGTGCAGCGTTCTGGTTGCTGGACACCCTGTTCAGGCACTCATAGATACAGGGGCGTCCATTAACATCATGTCGAGCTCCCTGTTACAGGCTCTCCCCGCGCCACCGTCTCTGAGACAAACGTCGACCCAAATGTTCGCTTATGGGTCAACCACCCCTCTTCCCCTGGCTGGAGTTTTCACCACTGACATAACTCTCGCTCCACTCGAACCAAGGTCTATGTCACCCAGGAAGGGTCTAGAATGCTATTAAGCTGCCGAACTGCCAAACATCTACAACTGGTGGCGTTCGCCTTCGCAATTCACCAAGAGAGCGTGGAATCATTGGTGGACGAATTCAAGCTCCTGTTCGAGGGAATCGGATGTCTCAAGGATCACATGGTCCAGCTGCACGTGGATCACACTATTCAACCAGTGGCCCTCAAGCATCGACGAGTGGCATTTCATCTACGGCCAAAAGTGGAACAAGAGCTGAAGATACTAGAGCAGGCGGACATCATCGAGCGAGTCGAGGGACCGACTCCCTGGGTATCATCCATTGTCGTGGCAAGGAAGCCCAAGCAGCCAGGTGAGGTGAGAATTTGTGTTGATATGAGGCTACCCAATCATGCTATAAAGAGAGAGCGTCATCTGACTCCCACAGTTGATGACATCGTGGCCGAAGTGAGCGGCTCTCTGTGGTTTTCCAAAATGGATCTACGAGCCAGATATCACCAACTTCTGCTGGATCCAGAGTCATAACTACATTTTTGACACATGTAGGACTTCGAAGGTGTAAACAACTCAGTTTCGGAGTCTCTAGTGCTGCTGAGATCTTTCAAGACACCATTCGAGGGGTGCTGGCTGGCATAAATGGGGTTCTCAATGTCAGCGATGTCCTTGTGCACACCCCCACCCTAGAGGAACACCTATACCACCTGAGAGATGTTTTCCAGCGGTTGCAAGACAGTGGTCTCACTCTTCATCGAGAGAAGTGCGCTTTCCTCCAGAAGGAGATAGCCTTGTTCGGGTATCGTTTCTCTCAACACGAAGTATTCCCTGACCCGGCTAAGGTCCATGACATCCAGACAGCTCCGGCCCCCACCTCCGTGACCGGAGTGAGGAGTTTCTCCTTGGCATGGTGACATACTGTGGGCGGTTCATCCAAAACCTGACCGACCTCACCGCGCCCCTGAGAGTACTCACGAAGACCACCACCAACTGGGAATGGGGCCCCTGCCAAGAGAAAGCATTTCAAGATACGAAGAATGCCTTGTCCGCCGACACCACTTTGGTGTACTTTGACCCCGCCAAAGAATCAGAGCTGTCGGTTGATGCCAGTCCCATTGGTCTAGGAGCAGTGCGGTCACAAAAACAGGAGGATGGGGAGTGGGCGCCTGTGCCTATGCGAGCCGTGCCTTGACAGACACCGAGCAACGATACTCGCGTATAGAAAAAGAAGCGATTGCCGTGCACTGGGGATGCCGACATTTCCATTTATACCTCTATGGGCAACCGTTCATCGTACACACGGACTATAAGCCTTTGATCCCACTGTTCATGGGAGCCTCCTCAAAACCTCCAACCAGGATTGAAAAGTGGATCCTCGAATTACAGGAATATCACTTCCAGGTGGTGTATCGCCCTGGTGCGCAGAACCCCACCGATTTCCTGTCGAGTCACGCCAGACCAGCTACGGAGGAAGTGGAGGAGTACATAAGGTTGGTAGTGGAGCGATCCCGCCCCGGCCCATTTCGCTCGAGGAAATTGTGAAGGCTACAAAAGATGATGAGTGCTTACAACTGGCCATCGCTGCAGTGACGTCAGGAAAATGGCACCTGTTACTCGACAAGCTGCCCTGCAGGACGGAAGAAGCTCGCACTATGCTGAGTACATTACACAAGGTCCGAGGAAACCTAGCGGTATCCACTGAAGAGTGCCTCATGAGAGGATCCCGTTTGGTTATTCCCCGGATGTTGCAACAACGAGTGGTCGATCTGCCACATATAGCACACCAAGGAATTGTGAAAACGAAGTCCCGTCTGCGCTGTAAAGTATGGTTTCCCAGCCTTGACGACCTTGTAGAGCAAACTGTTCGCGACTGTGCCTTCTGTCAAGCGACTTGCCGAGCCCCCAGCGCCGATCAACACTGAAGACATACCACCGCACCCTTGGCACCGGGCGAGTGCGGATTTCGTGAGTCTCCCAGATGGGAGACACATGCTGGTGGTGATCGATGATTTCTCGAAGTATCCAGAGGTTGAGATCCTAGAGTCAACGACGGCGAGCAACACCATACCGCTATTGGAAAAGATAATGGGCACTCATGGACTCATGAAAGAGCTACGGACAGATATTGGTCCTCCCTTTTCTAGCCATGAAGTGGCAGACTACTTGCAGTCAAGGGGAGTGCGGCATCGGAAAATCACACCAAGGTGGCCTCAAGTCAACGGCGAGGCAGAGCATTTTCATGTGCACGCTCAATAAAGTTCTTAGGATAGCCTTGGCTCATGGCCAGAACCTGGAGTGTGCCCTATACACTTTTCTACGAGAGTACCGACTCACTCCCCACTCTACGACTCAAGTCAGCCCTGGATCACTCTGCATCAAAAGAGTGGTGGGAGATGTCATTCCCCAAGTGAGTCAACCATCGGATCTACAGCAACAAGTATCGGAAAGGTTGAAACAGCGACTAATTCAGAATGAGCGCATGTCCAGATCCCGCAGAGCCAGGGAGAGACCACTAGCAGTGGGAGATCTGGTCATGGTCAAGAACCGTAATCCACGAGGAAAATTCACACTTCCTTTCGAATTAGATCCCTGGACTGTTCAGGCAATCAAAGGAACTATGGTAACTGCTGGAAAAGCTGGGTAGACCATCACGAGGAGCATTTCCTATTTCAAGAGGTACAGACCTCCGGAGAGCTTCCGAAAGGAAAGACATGGACACAGAGTCTGGTGACATTTCACTACCGTCAGTGCCCTGTGAAGGGGCAACCTCCTCCCCTGCCAGGGAAGACCTGGTGACTGCCCGGAACCCAAGGACTCTTCCAGAACAGTTGTTGGGGTCGGAGCGCCAGAGTGGTCATGAAGAATGTCAGCAGCCCCGAGTGAGCCATGGAAGCGAGGGTCTGGACCGGGAGAGCCATCGCGGGAGTGGGAGGTACCACCTCAGACCTAAGCCGGCAGCCTCTTCCCGTCTGAGGGATTATGTATTAATCTAATGCCAAGCTTCAGAGAACATGTTTTCTGGGTTTTTCTCTCTCTCTCTCACTCTCTCGCTCTCTCCCTCTTCATCTCTACCTCTCGTTCCAGTTCTCCATATGTAATACCGTTATTTCCTGCGTTAAAGTTTTGCACTGTTGGAATTGTTTTATGCTGAACAAAGGAGGAATTTTATGTTCTGGGGGACCACCCCACTAGTCGTTTACCGAGGGGTGTGTCTTTGGGTCACACCCGGGCAATCCGGACTTTGGTAGCGCCCATGTAAAGGAGGGGCCGGATGCGGACTCCAGAAATAAAGAGGGGTACCGGAACCCAAGGCGGGCATTCGAGTACCACCCCAAAGTTCTACTGGTGTGTGTGTCCGTTTCATTTACTTACGTCGTGTGCTCAACATACTGTTGCCCGCTCAAGCACACAACAATTTGGACCTTTCAACCAAACTGTAAGTAGGTTTATTTGGTGCTGTTTGTTTGACTTTTGCGGTTTGCTGTAGCACAGAAGTTTTAAGGGTAGCGGCTGCTCTGGCACTACATATTTGATTAATCACAAACATTCCCTGCGGCACTCCCGTTGCCTGATGTCATGTTTAAAATTTGAGCTACCACTTGGCGCTGGATTCACCTTCCTTGCTGCACTCGCAGCACTTTTTTGGCTTGGTGAGAGTGGCTGCCCCAGCGCCACTTATATTATTGCCTGTGTTGGGGTTGCTCCCCACATACAGTTTACTTTGCTGCAGTTCGTTCTCTGCAAGAGTCGGGGTTTTTTTCTGTTTGTCTCGCGCTTTGGGGAAGCATTTAGAGTGTGCTGCGTACAGGCAAGATGGCGCATCCAGAAACCACACGAGCCGTCATTCTATGTGTAAAAGGCTGCTTTAATGAAACAGACGTAACCACCAGTTCTACAAACCCTGGCTTCTAGGCATACAAACTATTTAAAATCCGGCCACACTAAACATTGTATCAACTAACCATCCACCTACCCCCACCCCTAAGGAACCCCTCACATACCCAATACCAAACACAAACTCTGCAATCCCTCCTCACTCCAAACTTCGCCCGACCAAAACTCTTGCGTGTCCTCCAAACATTTCATTCCTCTTTCCTTTCCAATTGCCCCTCTCACCCCCCTCCCTCCTTGTATTTCTCAACGGGGTCTTAACCTGCCCAATTTCCTTTGAAATAACTATAAAACTGTTCACCTTCCCACGAGAACCAAGTACCTGCTTGCAAGCGACACCAACACAACATAAATCAATACATTCACACTTGTCTCATCAAAACCCGCTGCTCAGGCCCCACTTGTTTAGAAATTTACTGGTAACCCTTTCTTCCAACTAGGGGTAGGTGGGAGGGAAGCACTTCCTATTTCCCGCTCACCGACGTGTTGTGAAACTTTCCAACACTAATGGTCCTCTCAAACTAGGAGCCCTTACTTTTTTTTTGTAAACACATTTTATTAGTATTTATAATAAAACATGCATAACAATATTAAACAGCAAGTGGTCTTGCGACATGGAATTCCTGTGTAGGACTATCCAGCTCGGGGATAAAAAGGGGAATGGGTAGCATTAGGGAGGGTCAAATGAAAGTATGACTAACCCGTGTCAGGAAATTGGTGACACCGAGGTGGGTGAATACAGTTGGCTAGAAGGGAAATGTCAACCCCTGATTGAACGGAAACTTATGCTGTATTCCCTATGTTTCAGAGAAAAAGGAATGCGTCCGGTGGGTATAAATCCTAACTGCAGAGTGATAATAAATGAATGAATAAACGTGTTGCTTATAAAGTGCACTGCCACTCACAAAGAAGCATCCAAGCGCTGGGCAGCAGTATAATTAACTACATAACTGATGAATAACCCACCAAAAAGCAGTTCAAAGAATGAGAGATTAACAGAGTGAATCAGAGATACCAAATAGCCACGTCTTCAATTGAATTCTGAAGATGGCCTCCGATTCAATGAATCTCAGGTGACTAGGAAGATTGTTCCAGGTCTTTGTACCTAGAACAGCGAAGGATGTATCCCCTTGAGTTTTGAGCCTAAAGGTGGGGGGCTTCAATGATTGGCATATGAGGACTGCAGAGTCCGTTTGGTCATATGATGGGTGAATCTGGTGATTAGATATTTATGTTCCGCCGCTTTGTATGCTCTAAAAGTAAATAAAAGCATTTTGAAGAGGACTCTCTCATATACTGGCAACCAGTGTAATACTTTCAGAGCTGCGGAGGCCGAAGATCGACGAGGGTGCTTCAAAACCAATCTGGCAGCAGTATGTTGTACTACCTGCAGTTTCTGAAAAGTTTGCTTAGAAGAACCAGCGTACAAACTATTGCAGTAGTCAAATCTAGATGTTACTAATGCAAAGGCCACTGTCTTTCTTGCCTCTAGAGTGAGGTACTCCAAAAACTTTTCAGTGATTTGATCAACTTGAAACGCATTCCGCCTCTTCAAGAGGTTGTGGGTAAAATGGCAAAGAAGCATCAAATTTCACTCCCAAGTTGTTTACAACTTCTACTGTGGCAGGCGGAGGAGGCATAGAGCTAGGCCACCATAAATCAGGGTCAAAGGTGGTGGACTTGCCAAGCAACATGATCTCTGTCTTGTCCGTGTTACATTTTAAATGGCTGAGTTGCATTCACCTGACAATTTTAGTTAGACAGTTTTTGAAATTGAGCTCAGAGCCAATAGATGTTTTGTTTAACGCTAAGATCAGCTGCTTATCATCAGCATAAGATGTGACCTCAATTCCAAAAGAAGTAATCAGGGAGATCAGGGCGGCTATATATATGTTACATAATGCAGGGCTCAAAGATGAGCCCTGAGGTACCCCTGAGGAGACAATCTTTTCAGAGGAGAAAAATAGACCTAACATAACCGTTTGTCTGCGATCTGAGAGGAAGAATTTAAACCAAGACAGAGCAAGATGGGAAATCCCACAATTTTGAATACATTGCAGCAGGATGTCATGGGAGATGGTATCAAATGCAGCTGATAAGTCTAATAAAATCAGCACTGCATTTTTCCCAGCATCCAAGGTCAGTTTTAATGTATCTGCAACTTCCAATAAAGCTGACTCTGTCGAATGTCTAAGGCGGAAGTCAGACTGTCGTGGGTGGAGGATGTTTGCCTCTTCCAAAAAACGGTTAGTTGGTCATTTACCAATTTTTCCACCATTTTACTCAAAGCAGGTAGTAATGAAATCTGCCGAAGGTTATAGATGGTTGTGGGATCGGACAGATGTTTTTTCTGCAGTGGTTTGAAGACTGCTAATTTCCACTCAGACGGTCCTCCGCATTGGTCAGCGAAGTGTTCAAGACTTCATTAATCACTGGGTTGATGATGTCAACAACTTTGTGCAAAATATGGGGAGAGCAAGGATCATAAGGGAATCCTGATTTACAGGACAATATGGCCTGTCATGATTGAACTAAAGTAATTTCCTGAAAGGCAGACAAGGACGCTTCTGTCGGGGGGCGTTGCCCACTAGGTCAATCATTGGGGGAAAATTCATGCTGAATTTCTGTTGAATGGTCAATATTTTTTCATTAAAGAACAATGAGATTTGATTGCATAGAGTTTGAGAAGGTGGAATATCCCTGGCCAGTGCTTTGGGTTGTAAAAATGATTTAGTAATCGAAAAAATTGTTTTTTGATTAGATTGGACTTCATCAATCTGCGTAGAGAAGTAGGCCCTTTTCGCATCTTAATCTGATTGTGATAGGTTTTCAGGGCCCTTCTGAACTGAGACAGGTCCTCTATATCATAAGCTCTCCGCCATTTCCGCTCGAGTTGCTTGCAGCGGAGAGTTATTCTGCTAAAGCATTGGTAAACCATGGGGTTGATGGCTACGAGCTTGATTTTTTCTTTAGAGAGGTTCTGGAGCCAGTTCACTGGTGACATTGGTAATCCAAGTCTTAAAAGCAAGGTGTCCTCTACCACATTGCCTGGCAAGGTCGGCGTGGAGGAGGAAAAGTCAGTAGGAAGATTAGGGTCAGATAATTTACCCCATTTCCGTGTCGTAAGAGCGGGTAAACCTTGAGAGGAGGAAAGTGGGCCAACTGACTCAACTTGGATCCTAAGCGGAATCAGCATATGGTCTGACCAGGCCTGCTGAGAGGGGGGTTCAACTATCAAATTGAAGTTGTTGAAGCAAACTCCATCCAAAGTGTGCCCTGCAATATGTATAGGTTAAGTGACCTGTTGTTGAAGTCCAAAGGTGCTCAGGGTATTGATGAAGTTAACTACCTAAAATCTTTTGCTGCACTCCAAGTGGGGGTTGAAAATCTCCCAGCAAAGTAAAATTCGCATAGCGAAATACAAGTGGACCTAAGACTTCTCCTAATGAATTTAGAATACTGGTGCCTAGACCTGGGGGACGATAGATGAGTCCACCAGCAAAAGACAGGGATGGACCAATCTTGAACAAAAAACCAAGACTTTCTGCCCTTTCAAAGGGCCTACATCGAAGGTTTGGCATTGAAGGACATCTCGAAAGATAATCTCTGAGCTGCCCCCACGGGACTCTGTTCTATCCTGCCTAAGAATGGTATATCCCGGGGGCAGAGCACCAGCTATGTCGGGGTTTCACCACTACATATTCCAGATATGCAAAGGGGCACCTCCACGCTTATGGATTTTTATTGGCAGTGTGGCAAACATGCCTATACTCAGCTGGTTCCCGGATGGAGAGGACTGTGTTCCCTGGTCACCCTGCACACCCCGACCCTGGTCATTCCTGGAGAAGAGCTAACAGACTTGTACCAGCACCTGTTAAAGAAAAAGATGGGGCGTGGTAAAAATGACGACCAGGTGAGACATGTCTTCCTGTCTCTCCGGCCCACTGAACGGGCCCACTCACCTACACCTTGTGTAGCCGCACTTGGAGGCCCTTACAGCACTGCACCCGACCCAGGCTGACGGCGAGCACACCCAGATGATGATTTAGATGGCAGATGCCCCGGAATGGCGGCTGGGAGCTCGAGCTGACAGGCCTGGGTCGAACACCACACTGGGCAGCCTACGCAGAGGCCTGAGATCCCCGGCCTGGGGTGCTTCCTCCCCGCCGGAGCGATCGAGGCCACGCCGGATTGAACCCGCCCATCAGGCCTCCTGTGAGTGCCCTGCCTGTCCGTGACGCTGCCCAGGGGTGCCGAATGAGCAGAGCTGCCTACATAGCCCCTGGGGCAAAATGCCCAATGCCGGAGCCGACTAGAGATGCGGGGAGAAGGTCAGGTGAATCTGGTGGCTCCGAGCTCCCTCGGCTCTTCCAGAGTGAAGCCGCGGATGCCTGGTGCGACTCTCCCCCTATGCTGCATACCTGGAGAAGACGGCTGCCCACCCGCGATGGACTGGAGTGCTTCTCACTGACTGGCGGTCCCATGTGCATCGGCGCGACTGGAGCTCCCTGACGCATCTGCCTCTGCTTCCTGTTCCTCTCCCAGTGCGGGTGCTGCGGTGAGTCGGCCCCAGTGGCTGTGACCACTGGAAGGGTCTGGGGCCTGCAGCCTTTGATTTCTGGATTCTCCCTCTGCTCGGATTGCCCAGGGGTGCCGTGCCGCTGGGGAGGTAAACGCGGCCGGCCCCTGGAGCCCGCTCCTGCCGATCTCGCGTCTGGGACTTCTTTGCCTGCGGCCTGGGCTGATTAGGCCTGCGATTTGCCTTGCCCGCTTGCCATAGGGGTGGACTGACATAGGGGGACCACATCACCATACCCCACACAATCCGATTCCCTTAGCGCCTGGAGGCGGTGCTGGGGCCGCAGCTCTCTACTACTGTGCATTTTTGGGATTTGGTCCCACCCTTGCCGAAGGACCCTGTGGGCCCGCCTAAGGGACTTGAACATTCTGTCCCAAGTTGCTTGGGACTGGCGGCCCCCCCGCTCTCACTCTGAGGGCTCTCCACCAGTCCCTGATCCATCTGTGTCCTCAGACTCCAGAGAAGCTGAAGCCCTGCTCACCCGTTCCTTCATAGAAATGCTCTTTGCTTCTCTCCGAGAAGGCATACAAACCATGAAGAAGGAGCTCTCCCAGGATCTTAGAGAGGTGAGGAGGGATGTAGGCGCTTTGGGCGACAGGGTGGATACGCTCGAAGCGCATGGCACGAGCCGGGACGAAGAGTTTGAAAAACTTCAGCAGGAGAACCTTTGCCTCCGAGACCAGCACCTAGACCTCCAGGTGCACACCGAAGATTTGGAGACTCGCTTGCGCCGTAATAATATTCGCATCATGGGGATCCCGACGGGGCGGAGGGCCCAGATAACGCCTCCTTTGTGGGAGACCTCTTCCGAGAGATTCTATAGGTGCCCCCAACTTTGAGATCAAGCTCGACCGTACTTACTGCGTTGGTCCGAAGAGGCCCGCCTCGGCACCCCCTGTGGATATTCTCACATGTGTCCATGATTTTCCGCGCATCCTCCAACGGGCCCAGGATGATGGCCTCAAACAGTACCAAGGACACAAGCCAACCTTGTATCAAGACCTCGCCATGTCCAGTCTTCAGAAGTGGAGGGCATTTCGGTTGATCACCTCTCACCTCCATTCCATCGGAATTCCCTACTCTTGGGGACATCCCTTCCGCTTGATCTTCCACTTAGATGGGAAGATCCACAAAATCCGATCACTCAAGGAGGCTTGTCAGCTGTTAGACATTTCCGCCAAATCCCAGTAGCGGTCTCCACCGGCTAGTGAGGCGAATGCTGACCACAGTGCTCATAGATGGAAGATCGCTGGGCCTTCTCCTGCTTGGCTCCGCCCGACCTGGAGACAATGGCCAAGGAACATCGAGCAGTGTTGACATCCCTCAGCGAGGACCCCTCCGACCCAGCGCAGCCCTGATCTTCGCCATGCATACCAGTCATTGCTCTTGACATGTGCTTGTCCTCCTTTCTATCTCTGTCTTCCTGAACGGGTGGTGGGCCCGGATGGGGTGGGGGCGGGGTGGGGGTACCACTGGCCTCTTTCACCTCTCTCTCATGGGGCTTCTTGCCCAGGACATTGATAACATTTACTTTGTTGTGTTGTATATTTGTTGGTTTTTCATTGGGATATTTGGACTCCTCCCACTCCAGAGTTCCCCCCAGGATGGATCTCTCCACTGATATGCCAATGGGTCGACTGTTTCACGAGGTCGTGGTCTTGGTCCCTGGCCACCAAACATCACCCACCCCTGGATAGAGGCATCACCAGGCCTTCTCCGCAGCCTCCTCGATGACCCCAGATCTTAAGATCATCACACTAAACGTGAAGGGTCTCAACAACCCTGTAAAGAGGCGTGCGATTCTCTTACCTGGAACACTCAGGAGCCCACATACACCTTCTCCAGGAAACCCACCTTCTTGCGGGCAACACCCACGGGCTCCGATCTAGGGCATTGCCCCATCAGCTCTTCTTCTCCCTTCCCACCAAATCTGCTGGGGTGGCTATCCTTGTCTCTTCCACCTTCCCCGGGAAGATTGGTCCTAAGCAGCAGAAATCAGGGGCAGGTTATTGGCTCACTCACTCTCAATAGGCTCACACACCTTCACATTGGGTTCCTTGTTTGCCCCAAATGATGGTCAGGAAACCTTCCTACGCCGGGCAGTGATGGAGCTGACTAAGTCGGCAAACCGTTTGTTGTTGATGGGGGACAACCTTAGTATAGCCATCTACAGCGCAATGGATCACTCGGCATAGCGACGGGGCAGTCTGGGGGTCTCACGCACGAGGGGATACAGTGGCTGGGGGAGGTGGGTCTGGAAGACATCTGGAGAACTCTGCATCCCAACACACAAGATTACACTTTCTATTCCCACTCACACAAGACATACGTGAGGATAGATTATTTCCTGGGCACCTCTGGCATTGTATCCGACACCCACGCTGCGGAAATCATACCATGCTCACTGTCAGACCACGCATCGGTCACTCTCACGTTGTCTATCTCATCCACCTGTCCACCATCTAGAACCCGGCATCTCCGGGACACGCTCTTGCAGTAGTTCAGCAGATTACTATTGCGCTGCGGGACTTCCTTGCCACGAACGATAACCCTGAGACCTCTGCCACCACCCTCTGGGAGACTCTGAAAGTGGTGAATAGGGGGAATTTATTGAGATCGCCGGAGGAGACAATAAGATCCCTAGGGACAAGCAAGACCAGCTTTCATGAAATGTCCAGGAGCTGGAGCGCATTCAGGATTTTGCGCCCCTCTGATTTGGCGACAGCTTGAGACTGTGCGCGCTCAGTTGGCCGGCATCAACCTCGATAGGACAGAACACGCAGCGCTCCGGCTACACCTTCTGTGTCGGTGGAGATAGATGCAGGCGGCTGCTGGCTAACAGATTGGTGGCCCAGTGGCAATCATCAGGGGTCTCGTCGGTGATCGATACAGCTGGGGTAGAACAGACTGAGGACCAGCAAATAGCAGAGACGTTTCGCCAATTCCACGCAGACGTCTTCGCAGCACAGGTGCTTCCCTTGGACACTCCGGCTTGTTATCTCCGGGAGGCTGCTACCTCCAGGCTGACACAGGACCAAGCTGTGAGTCTGGACTCCCCGATCCAGACTGAGGAAGTGGTATCCGCTATCTCTCGACAGAAACCACTAAAATCCCCTGGCTCTGACGGCTTCTCTGTGCTTTTTTATAAGACATTCTGCCCCATTTTGGCCCCCATACTCACCAGATTCTATAATGTCATCGGAGTCTCTTTCACACTCCCACCAACCATGCTAGGGGCATCCATTGTCGTCATCCCTGAGCCCGTCAAGAACAGGCATCATTGCGCCTCTTACAGGCCGATTTCCTTATTGAATGCTGACCTCAAACTGTTTACAGGGATCTTGGCTTCGCAATTGACCACTCTCTTGCCCGGGTTTGATAGACCCAGACCAGGCGGGGTTTGTCCCCAATCGCCAATGCGGCAACAATATGAAATGGATACTCCATCTTATCGACAAGGCACAGTGCTTTGATACGAAGCACATGCTACTCTCTATTGACTCAGAAAAGGCGTTCGATAGAGTTCATTGGCCCTACCTGAGAGAGACCCTTTGGCACTTTGGTTTTCAGAACTGGTTTATTCAGTGGGTCCTTAGTAGTTACACACAGCCCTCGGCATCGGTGCAAGTAAACCGTTACTCCTCTGACCCCTTCCCAATCTGTAGGGGCACGAGGCAGGGCTGTCCGCTATCTCCCCTTTTGTCCGCCCTTTATATGGAGCCCATGGCTCAAAGGATATGAGACAACCGTCTTATATCTGGGGTTTGTTTTGGGGGGACAGACACACGATTAGTCTCTTACGCGGATGATGTTGTAGCTACGTTAGAGGATCCCTTAACCTCCCTCCCTGCATTCATGGCTGAACTCGAGTGGAATTTAAAGTCAACGTCCATAAGTCCCAAGCTCTCAATCTTTCGCTCTGGGCCCCCACGCTTTTCAAGTTAGAATGCTCTTACCCTATCCAATGGCCCTCGGCCTTGGTCCCCTATCTCGGGCTACAGGTCACAGCGAACACCCAGAGCACAGTATTCCTTAATTATAAAACCCTGCTTTGGCAAATACAATCAGACTTGCGTCACTGGAGACCACATAGCCTTTCTTGGCTGGGCCATGTGACGGCGGTAAAGTTGTCCATACTGCTGAAGATGCTTTTGCTTTTCCAGACCCTTCCGGTGGAGCCCCCTCCCTGGTCCCTCCGCACTCTACAGCAGGAGATCAATCACTTTATATGGGCAGATAAGCGGCCTCGCCTGCATAGAGACCTCTGTTACAGACCCCGAGGGAGGGAGGTCTGGGTGTACCGAACTTGCAATTGTATTACCAGGCTGTACAACTTAAAACCTTCGTGGACTGGTCACGCCCTGAATCCAAAAAGCATTCGCTATTCATGGATAGGGCGTTGGCGGGGCAGTCCCTGTGGAAGATTCCGTTCCTCCCCAAATCGACATGTCCCAAAAGCCTTTATCTGTCTCCCATCACACAGGCCCCTCTTGCTGCATGGGACAAGGTGGCCATGCGGGGGGGGGGGGTCTTACCTCTTTTCCATCACCGTTGACACCTACTGCGGACAATCCTGATTTCACTCTAGGCTTCTGCTCGGTAGCCTTCAGACAATGGAAACCAGAGGGCCGTAGATCTGTTAGACATTTCTTCAATGAGGACGGACCCTTGTCATTTGAAGACTTCCGCTTACAACAGGACGTCCCTGAATCGGAGCAATACCGGTATCACCAGATTAGACATTGGGTGATGCACCCCACAATCCAGCCCCATGCTCAACACGACATCACCCCTTTTGAGAGGTGGTTGCTTTGCAAACCCTCAAATGTTCTCCTCATGTCCAACCTATACGGCTTCCTTTGCCCCCTCCCCCCCACTGCCCTCCCTTAAATCCCTAGGTCAGAGATGATGGGAGTCCGAGCTGGGTCGCTCCTTTACACAGAGGGAATGGGAGAATATCTATCACCGTGCTCGCCACACTGCTCGCAATGTGGCAAGCATAGAAACAACGACCAAAATCGCTACCTACTGGTATCTCACCCCCCCCCGACTGCATAGGGGGAACCGCGCTCGCTGCCCCATGTGTTGGAGCGACTGTGGTTCCTTAGGTACCCTGACACACCTGCTGTGGGATTGTCCCAAATTTGCAGCCTATTGGGCACGAGTGCTGGATGATATTGATGGCCACTTAAACACACAGTTGCCCAGCTTCCCAGCCTACACCATTTCAGGCTTATGTAATGTCCTTACATTTCCCCTCAGGTCCCACAGGGGAAGGCAGATCGGCTTGGCACTGGGAGCAGCTCTCCAGATGATTCTATCACACTGGGGGTCAGTAGACATCCCCACTCACCTGGGTTGGCTGCACCGCCTTTGGCACATTTTGGGCATGGAACAACACTCCCTTTCGA
Source organism: Calotriton arnoldi (assembly GCA_963921515.1). Lineage (NCBI taxonomy): Eukaryota > Metazoa > Chordata > Amphibia > Caudata > Salamandridae > Calotriton > Calotriton arnoldi. The sequence goes on along the minus strand of CAWUFW010000163.1, from coordinate 5,390,873 downwards.
ACCAGGGGACTTCATCCCCAGATCTTTGGCATCCGTTTCCATCACTGCTTTCCACGGAATTCCGTGAACTTTCATGCCCTAAATATTTGCAGCTCTTGCGACTCACAGACTCCCCACCTACCACAGCCTAGGGGCAGCCTTGGTGCCTTTACTCATGACCTGAGAACGAATGGGGGTAGTGCTGGCAGAATGGATGCTGGGAGGGATGGGGGACGGGTTAGGGAGGGAGGAGGGAGTTTTGGGGTTTTATAATTTGTGTTATGTGTTTCAAGACTGTCTCCTGTTTTATCTTGATTTGCCTTTCTTTTGATAAACCAATAAAGAAATGTAAATCTAAAGAAAAAGACCACCTTGCTGCACCAAGCTCGAGAAAGGAGAGCAGTGGACTATTTTGGCTGGGTTCAGTTCAAAGACATTCCAGAAGAATTTAGGCTGTTCACGGAAGCACAGCTGGGGGCAGGGGGGTCGATACCCTTCTTCACCCTGCAGACAAAAGCTAACGCCGGCTGACTGCAGATAACCCGGTGGGAAATGCTCAAAATGATGAATAGCTCTGAGCTCAGCCTCAATTCAATCAAGGAAGAAATGCGAGCCATCTGCCTCACAGTCATGCAGCACCGTTATGTACTGGACTTATTGACTGCAATGGAGGAAGGTGTCTCTGCCAAGATCGTCACCGCCTGCTGCACATTCATCCCAGGAAACTACATGGACAATGGAACACTGAAGCTTGCCATTCAAGCACTGCATAATCTACAAAGAAGCATGCATGAAGCGGGAGATGCCTCTGAGCAGGTGTGGTTTTCACATTTTTTTCTCCTGGCTCCCATGATGGATATCCGGTTTATGTAAATCGCTGTTGCCAGTTATCATTGTGTTTGTATTGGTATGCAGGGTTATACAATTGGGGATCACCTGCTGTAAAAACACAGTCCCTAAACTGGGTAGAATGCAAGTAATTAGGGAGGAAGTGGTTGTCACTAGTGAACCTAAGGAACAACAAGCCCCAAGTACATTAATTGTTGAAATGCATGAGTCAGGTAGTGTAGAATCAACTAGAGGGGGGAATGTTAATATGGAAAGAGAGGCATACATCAATGGAAATGAAATATCGTCTTTATTAACAGATTCGCCTGTGAACTCTACGTCAACCTCGACTCACAAATATGTAGTTAGACAGGCGCTGAGAACTAGGCCCAGAAATTGCTGATTGATAGGTCACAGGTGGGAGGGTGTATAGCTGGCAAGCAAACACTCGGGCAGGAATATCTTGATCAAACCCACAGATAAGGCGCAGCAACATTAAAATGTTCTGGGGAGATTGCCCCATCAAAGGACACATGGCGAAGGGGTTACGCGCACAAAAAACACCATAAAGTCAGATACCACATGAGTCAGGAACACATGGCCAATCAGAACCTAGCACATGTAGTGATCATGCGCTCCCCATGCCGGATATCTGGACACATTTACTACTGGCCACACTGTGCCCACACGAGGTCGAGACCCACCTGTAGTAACCATTGACCATTAATTTATGACTCAAAAGGAAGCAACTAACGTTCCTCACCATATATGGTATCCCTGACACTTTTTATTACCTGTTGCATATTTTATATAAGAAGGACACAAACCAAATCTAAATTGAGACAGTCCTCAGACCTAGTGCCTGTATCTGTTCTCCTGCCGGAACTGTTTCATTAACCAAACTGTTCCTGTTTTGCCAAATGCCTCTTGTCTTCTGTTTTTACTAAGGAATTCTAACTCAAGCAACAGTGTGCATACAAGGAACTCATTTCTTCTACATTTTTACCTCAAAACATATCTTCTGAGATTCAAGGAAGGCTTGATAAGCCTTTTATTCTGACAACCCAATGGCCTATATTTTACTTGACATTCCCAGAATACATTTTCAGCTGGAGCTTGTAACCATCTGATCAAAGCATTTCTACCCTCAACCTACCGTAAGAACACCTTACTTAAGTATCAACTCCATAGGTATAAGACTTTCCCTACGAGTTTACTTCAGCTCTTCACTATGGGGGTAGTCAGCAAGGGAAATATGCATTCTCATAATAATTAAACGTGCATTTGTTTGTGGCCAATCTAGTTCTATATATTTGCCTACCTAGATTGATTTTTCATCAGGGTAGACAAGATTGTCTACTGTCATTTAGTGGGACCACAGGCTCATGGTCCTTTCCTTCCTGTCACTCTTACTTGCTTCAACTGTCCCCCTTTTGCCTTGCTCGCCATTTTTAGGAAATTCTCACCCCTCTCTAAATTCTAAACATTTCCTGTAGCTACTTTAGGTTTTGCTGGGTGTACCAAAGCTGCCTTTACCTCATGCTCCAGTTTTTTCTTCACTACAATGAAGCTCTCCCACTCGGTTATTGCCTCTGGCACATGCTCTGTGAACATTAAGATTCTAAAACCTTCACGTTGAAGATCCCTTTCCAGCTTTTCAGCTGTCAAGATCCTTTTTCATCTTCTATTCCCTTTTATCCAGAAGATCATTTTCGAGTCACCCGCCCTGCTCCTTTGCAGTACCTCTGTTTGTCTTGACGAAAAGTGCAATAAAAGGTCCTGACTCTTGATCCCATCTGGTTCACCAAGCATCATGTTGTGGTTTTGGTATCCTGAGTATTCCAGTAGTTCAGTCCTGTATGCCAGGGCTTTGTTCTCTTTGAAGAGCCTTTAGTTACATGTGGCCCTCCGTTGCCTGTTGCCTGACAATCTGTACCCTTTCCAGGAAACTAGACCCTGAAATACCCTCAACCTAAACTTGAGATTCAAACCCAGTTACATGCAGTTCTGGAAAATTTTGAAAATGTAACTTTTCAGTCCTTACTTTAATTAAACTCAATGGAGAAGAGGGGTCACAAGCAAATAATTTCAGACATGGTCACTCACCCATCTCTTTAAACTCTAAAGCCCCCATTCAACTAAAATGCTATATTCTTTCAACCCTCTATCAAGCACTCTGAAGTAACTGAAGGATGGCACATAGTATTTTACAGAACTCCTTAATTAATAGATAATAAATAGATACTGCACTCCTGGAGTTCCAGGCACCAATTGGGTGCCCCCTTATTCATTCCATTTATCGAATTTACGGGCAGGATATAGATTTTTCTATTCTGTACAGGACCTCCAGAACTGAGTCTCTGATCAGCAATCAGTCAAGAAATAGTAGTCAATATTTGCCAATTATTTCTCAGTTTTATTTTTATTTTATTCAATTTCTTTGTGATTAAATGTAACTTAAATTCACTCTGTATCAATGTTTGGCATTCAAATTTATCGTCTAATTCACCGATCCCCAAAGCATTTTGGGGCCAATGCCCTTCTTCAAGGGACTAATGTTTATTTTCGTTTCATGTGCCTCTGGTGATCCTCAGCAGACAGGAAGCAGCAGGACTCGTGTGTCTCTCTGGGCAGAGAAAAAAATTCAAAGAAATAATTGGTGAACTTTACTATTTCTTGATGATCAAGAAAACTGACCTAAACAGAATTGAAGGTAAGAGGTCATGCAACACAAAAACAGTGGTGCAACCAGGGATGACGCTATTTCTGAGTCGGAATATGCACAGAAACTTGGTTGATGTGTCATCGAAGGAAAGGGGATGATTAACCACAAGAATTTGCATCCTGATGTGTTTACTGTCAGCACTACAAACTGGCAATTGACAAGCCAATGCTTTACAAAACGAAAACATAAATAAATAAACAAATACATCATAACGTGACCTATTCCAACATTTTTAATAATATCAGCAAATAAAATAACTTACCAACGTGAAATCAGAACGGGTTAACCTGGTAAAAAATGGCGATTGTCTAACACAAATGTTTACATAGTAAATTAGAGTATACACTGGAGAGCTCAATACAGACCAGTTACAGTGTCAAAGGATTGTTGGCACCAAGCACTTGAAAGAAGAGGCCAATCAGATAGGGAATTATTTTACTTATTTTCACAAACTGACTAATGTGGAAACTATAAAAAACACAACTTGCTTAACCCATTAACACTATGAAGATTTACTGCTATTCAAAAATAGCAAAAATCTTGAACACCATATACAATCACAGACATTCAACTTACCCCATTACCCCTGCTGTCTTGGATCCTCTCTTTCCATCTTTAGCAAGAAGTTACTGAGATGGAGGGGACGAGTAAGATCAAAGCATCTGATCTACTGTTACATCCCTGTCTTCAAGGCTTCATTGGACATTTCTCTCCACAATGGTACCTAAATTACAAATCTCATTAACGCATCCCTTCTCATTGGCCGACCCCTAAACTGCTGAAAAAGGTAATTTTCACCCCACTTCAGAATAAACCTACTGCAAACCCAGTGGTCCTTGCCACCTAAACACCAGGGTCAGTCATCCTCTGAGTACGATTCTAGTGAAAAAGGTCCCAAGCAAACTTCAAGGGTGTGTGGAAAGGGACTGAAATGACAATAGCAAACTTTGACAAGAACCTACTGATCTGCTAAAGCCTTCTTTGATTCTTCAGTATCTACTTGGAGAAACTCTTGGCAGGTATTAATATGAGCAGGGAGAATGGTTGTAAATCTCAACCTCACCCTTAAAGTAGGTTCAGTAATCGTTCACAACTGGTCCATCATTCAGAATCTCATCTGCTGAATCTTTCCACCGGGCTTTCACCAGGCTTTTCCCCATCATTTCTGTGGTTAGCACATAAGTGCATCCATGCACTGGCTTAAGTGACTGAACTGGCTGAAGGACGAGCTACAATTTACTATGCATGTGGATGACACCCGGATCAACCTCACACAGGAGAACAGAATAAAAATTCAAACAATGGAATAAAATGCCTGGAGTGAATGTACCATTGGTTGAGGGAGAGCTGCATCTGCCATAATAGTGCCCGAGCACTGATCCTGTTATTGGGGTTCAGATAGATAAATCCCAAAAACCCTGGGGATTGCAATCCTCTCCATCTCTTGTTCCACTACAAAACCCTGGGATCTAGAAGCTATGTTGTATTAGATCTCACCTTGGTCCCTAAGTGATTGCACTGTTGTAAGGGGCATGCTTTCAAATATCTGTACTCTGAATTGAACGTTGTGTTCCTCTAAATAAAAATGGTGTGGAGTTTACCAAATATTTGGCTCTCCCTCTATTGGATTAATGCAAAATTGGACTACTTTGGCCTCCTAAAAATCCCAAAATACTCAACTCCCACTCATCCCATCTCTGATGCCCCTGGTATCTGGTTCTTGCTACTTAACGCTGGAAAAAATAAAAAGACTTTAACAGATGCAGACAGCTAGACTGACACTACATTTAGTGAATCAGGGCCATGTGTAACTGGATTTAAAGATACTCTGCATACTCCAATTGAAAACCATGATTAGACTCTAAGTCATATGTACAATGCATAATGTTTTCTAGAACAAGGCACTACACTAGCTATTGAAAGGTCTCCCTGGTCAACATTATATGCTGGCCATGAAACCTCTGCTCACCCATAACAAAGACGATCTGTCAATTCAAGTTCAAACTACAGAAACGCAGGAGTAGATCAGAAGGAGTTCAGTAGATCACGTTGTAGAATGCCGTTAGCCCCTTCTTGAAACAGGTAACACTTCTCACCTTCAAAAATCTCCTGAAAATAGAGCTAGTCGACAAAGTCTTCAACTGAGTAAAGGAAACTAGAGTTACAGTGACTGACTGAAGCCAGACAGGTGCTCGGTCAGGCAGAATGGCCAACCTCCAGCTTCAAATTATTCAGTCATCAATCCTTTGCTCTAATTATCCCTTGACTTCCATCGCCTCTAATGATCTTCCTATGAAGATAGCCAGCTCTCCCTTCTGTGTCTAAGGAGATATTTTCTTGATGTATCCCATGGTGATATCTATTCTTATTTACCACAGGCAGGACTCTAAACCATATAATTCGAAATATTGTATCTAATCAAATTCACCCACCAACGATACATGTCCATTGCGCAATGACATTTCATGCACAGCAAACCGCTCTGACACGGTCAAGTCCTCGCTATTCTATACTACCAGAGAATAAATTAATAACATGTAATTTTTTTTTCAATGTCTTAATTCGTAGTAAAGTTTACAGATTTTATTCTTAGAAATTTTACTTTTGCTGATTGTCTCCATTCAAAAATCAGAATGAAATGTTTCAAGGTTCATGACATTGACAACATTTGGGCACCATGTCATGAAATGTGTTAAAGCGAAATTGCACAATTTTATCCATAGTTTTCTGCAGCCAGTTTGCGGGCAATTGTCATACTAGGGATAGGTCTACAAACAGGTTAATGCTGGAAGAGAATGTCCAGTTTTCTGTTTAAGTACACTACAATAAAAATACTTATTTTAATATTGTTGTAAAAAGACTTCTAAGTTCTTTTCTCGAACTGATTTGTGCTCTTAATGAAATGCTTCTCTTCTGGTACATCCTATTTGCTCATTCGAGCTTTGAGTCTTTGGCGAATTCGTACTTTATAAGATGCCATAAAAAATAAAAACCAAAATCATTTAGTTTTTACATAGAAGTGGTGGGGCAAGAAATATAGAATTATAGATGGGTAGCAGTAAATAATGGGGATTTTTTTCACTGAGGGGTTTTGATTGGCATCAAATAGACAACAAGAGTGAAGTTTGAGTTATCTATGATGTCACACAGAACCTGAGGTGAAAAACATCCCGTAATTCACTTTTTACCCATCTATAATTTAATGTTATGTATGGCCCACTAAATCATCTGCTTTCAACTGCTACACAGGGATAGAGGAGTGATGGGAGAGCCATACACAACATGGCCTCTCCTCGCTGTCCCAAATTTTAAAAAAACATGGCCTCCTGCCACCCACCCCAACCAGTCTCTGTGCCTTCCCTTTCCTTCCCTCCAGAAACTGTGCTACCTGCATTCCTGCACTGCTCTGGCTTGCTGTCAGGAAGCCCAGCCTGAGCAACCTGGAAATTCCATTGTGACGTAGCAACAGTGAGTAACAAGCTTTGCTACCCACCGTTTCTTTATTATAGCAGTGAGAGAGTGAATTACTGGATTCGGAATCTAGTCGTTCACTCTAATGGCTCCCCATGAGAGCCATGCATAACAAGATTTGGAATGGTGTGTAGAGGGTTGCAATGGAGGCAGATGACACATTTGCGTCTTGTCTGCCTCTAAGCACAAATTGTTGCACATCCCTCTGCGAATGTAGGATGCAGGGAGATGTGCGCCGACTTCATCACTATCCCTACATATCATTGCCCTTGACTACATCTGTCGTGTCGTGCTAGTGACCCACGCCGAGACTGGTAAGCGTTTGGTATATTCTTTATTCTCTTGATTGCCTCGTGCCCACATGCACGTCCATTCCCTCTGCCCTCGTCCAGTCAAGTGCCCGCCCCACTCCCTGACCGGAAGTGGTGTTCGGTCTCTGTCCCCTCCCCTAGGTCCGAGTGCAGGGTCCTAGTACCCCTGACCCCAGGTCACTACATCTCCCCCTTGTCACGAAAGAATGTGAAGATAGAGAGAGAGAGTTTTTTTTATGTATTGTGTCGAAAGTATTAGGGGAAGAGAGAAAGATAGATAGAGAGAGAGAGAGAGAGAGATAGATATATATGGAAAATGGAAGAATGGAGAGACATGTGGTCATCCCCATCGCTACATTTCTTCAATCAGTCTTTTTGTCCTTTTGTTCACTCTTTTTGGACAAGTCTCTTTCTCTTCTTTTTGTGATTCCTCTTCTTGTCCTTCACTCTTGTCCGTCCATCTTCCTTCCTTGTCTGTTGCTCTGTTTCTCTCCTGTGCTTCTGTGGTCTCTGCCACAGCGTCCTCTCCGTCTTCATTGATGGTCATCACTCCTTTGAAGTGAGAACTGTTTCTTGTTATTCGGTATGGGCCTGCCTCCGCCGTGATCATTGGCCCCTTGACCTCCGTTACTATTAGCTGGTCCTTGGAGAATGGACTGTCAGACTTTCTCCGTTGCCACTGACGCACTATCACTTGGTCTCCCTGCTTGAGGTGCACTGTAGTGGCATGTCTCCTGGCATCTGCATATGTTTTCATTTTCTCTTTTGCCTCCTGGTCCCTGACAGCAATGCTACTGTGTTCTGATGGCCTCTTTGCTTCTAACTGTGGTAGACGTGTTCTGCTTGTCCTTCCCAGCACTAACTCAGCTGACATCTCCCTGTGGAGCTGTGGGGGGGTGTTTCTATAGTCTCGTAATACTTGACAGAGCGCCTGTCCTATAGAGATCTGTGCCAGCTTTGCTCTTTGGACAGCTTTCTTTATGTTGCCCATGAACCTCTCCACCATACCATTTGCTTGTGGCCACAGAGGCGTTATCTTCCTATGATGAATGCCTAGGTAGTTCATGAATTTTTTTAACTCCTCCCCTGAGAATGGAGGACCGTTGTCTGTCTTTAGTGTCTCTGGTGATCCCCAGGCTGCAAATATGTCATCTAGTACCGGTAGTGTCGCGGTGGCTGATGTCGAGGAGACGTGGCGTACTATGGGAAACCTCGAGTATTCGTCAATGATCACGAGCAAGTAGTTGCCCGTGTCTAGCAGCCCATAGAAGTCTGCCGCCAACGTTGTCCATACCGCCTTTGGAAGTTCAGACATTTGTAGTGGTTCTGGCTTCGCTGGCTGGCCTGTTGTTTGACAGATGTGACAGCTCATGATGGTGTCTTCCACCATTTTGTCTAGACCAGGGAACCATACCTTCTCCCATAGCATCTTCTTTGTCGCGACTATGCCCCTGTGCGCCTCGTGTGCCAAACTGACAGTCCATCGACTTAGCCCTCTTGACATCACTATCCTTGTTCCTTGCATGAGTATGCCATTTTCAGTCTCTGATAGTTCGTCGTGTATCTTTTTGAATGCTATCATTTCCCCTTGTTGACTCCATCCCCCATTGCGCAGTTGTTGTTGATGTGTCTCCATCTTTGCTGTCTTGTTGTTGCTTTCACTGCTTGCATTGTGTCGTCCTTTTCTGTCTCCTGTTCTAGTTCAGCCAGCGTTATCGGCGCCGGCGTGTTCTGTCTTAGTACGAAGTTGAGATATTCTTCTGCCATTGAGGTCTTCTCTGGTGCCTGTGGTAAGGGGTGTCGAGACCTGTAGTCAGCCGGGTTGTGCTCTTTGCCCGGCTTGTGCACTATCTTGAAATCGTAGTCCATCAGTCTTATGCCCCAGCGCTCAATGCGAGGCGGCATCTTTGCATTCGGATTGCCATATATTGTCACCAGAGCCTGATGATCAGTGACGATGGTAAATGGTTTTCCGTAAATGAACATGTGATAGTGTTCGCACGCCCAGACCACTGCTAAGCTCTCCTTTTCAGGTTGGGAGTATGCTCTTTCAACGTCAGACAGACTTTTGCTTGCGTATGCAACAATTTTTCTTGGCGAGTCTCTCCCTGGCAGGTGTTGTGCTAAGATTGCCCCTAGCCCTACCGGGCTGGCGTCTACGGTCAGCTCGGTGCATAGTAGCAGATCGAAGTAGGCAAGGTGGTCTATGGCCATCACGGCCTGTCTGATGGCTTCAAATGCCCAGCCACACTCTTGTGACCAGATGAACTTCTGACCCTGCTTTGTTAGGTCCCGCAGTGGTGTGCTCACCGTGGCGAAGTCTTTTATTTAGCGGGCACAGTAACTAGCAAGACCAAGAAACGACCTCACTTCTGCAACATCTATTGGAGGATTCGCCTTTTTTAATGTCTCTACCTTGCTGGGGTCTGGCCTCATTCCTTTTTTAGAGAAGATATGCCCAAAGAACACCAGTTCACTTCTTCCCAGCTCGCATTTGTCAGCGTTTAACGTTAGTCCTGCTTGTTCCAGCTGCAGGCATACTTCACGTAGGGCATTGTCATGTGCCTCATCGGACCGACCGAACACCAGGATGTCGTCGCTGTAGTTTAGACTGTTCTTTACCGGCCTGATCACCTGCCTTATTGTTTCCTGAAATATCTCCGCAGCTGATGATATGCCGAAACTCAGTTGCTTGTAGCGGAACAGGCCCATGTGCGTGGAGAACGTGGTGATGTATCTCTATTGCTCGTGGAGCTCCAGTTGATGGTACCCTTTGCACAGGTCCAGCTTCCAGAATCGGCATGCTCCAGTGAGACAGCTTATCATGTCGTTTAGGTGTGGCCCAGGGTGTCGTTCTCTTTCAATTGCTGTGTTTGGTATCCTCATGTCCACGCATATGCGGATCTTTGAGGTGTTCTTTTTTGGAACCGCCACTATGGGAGACACCCAGGGAGTCGGCCCTTCTGCAGGCTCAATGATGTCTTGTGCCAGCAGACTCTGTATTTCCTCTTCAACCTGAGGTTGTAGGTGTATGGGCACTCGTCGGTGATGCTGCGCCACAGGTTTGACTGCCTCGTTGATGTGCAATGTTATTTGTTTCCCTTTTAGCCTCCCTAGGCCTTGTAGTATGGCTGGATGTTCATGTAGAATGTTCCGTTTCTCTGACATGTGGTATGTCATGGCCAGGAGGCCCATTACCTGCGCCGTGACATTGCTCAGTAGGCATGGTGCTGGGATGTCTCCCCGTAGCACATGTATCTCTTCTCTGCATGACCGGTCCTTGTATGTTAGTGTTTCTATGAACTTCCACATGTTTTCCACCAGCTTCTTCGAGCCCCAGGTGAAAACATCGACAGTCGATGGTGATAGTGGCTGTCTTATTTTCATCTTCTCGTACTCCGATGTACACATGATGTTGCACGTGGCCCCACTATCAACCACGAAGCGTGTGCTGTTGCATCCTACTTCAATCTCCACCATTGCTGTTTTCTTTATTTGTTGCTTCTCCACAGCGTTGATGTGCTCTGGCCTTCGTTCTTCCTTGGGTGCATCTGACATCAAATACAGTTGTTCCGCCCTTTCCGACGCGACTGTTCCTCCCGATTCACCTGAGGAGCTGCGCTTTGCCATCTCCATGTGCCTTCCATGCCTGCTCGTTACTGCTCGCGGTCTTGCCGGTCTTCCCCGCTCATTTTTAAACTGTCTACTCATGCAGGCACTCGCAAAGTGATTGTCTCTGTTGCACTTTCTGCATTTCTGGCCCATTGCCGGGCATGCACCGACGTGTGGGAAGTCAAGGCCATACCGGTAGCACGTTCTTTCTTGTCTTTTCGTTGGCGGTGGCGGTGTGCTGTCCTTTTTCTTGCTGCTTCCCATTATGCGATTCGCTTGTTCTGCCCTTCTATCTTTGCCCTGCTCCATCTCTTTGGCGTGTGTCGTTGCTCTTGCTTCTGCTCGGGCCATTGTCAGTATTTTCTCCAGCGTCGTTGGTTCCTTCAGAATACGTGCGCGGAACTCCAAGGACTGGCAACCTTCGATGATGCGCAGTCGTATCGCTTGTTCATTGTCGAACTTGTCAAATTCGCAATACGTTACTAGCTTTCGCAGTCTTGTCGCGAAATCGTCTAGGGACTCCTCTGCTCGTTGACACGCAGTGTTGAATGTGTATCTCTCGAAGTCGATGTGTCTTTGCGGGTCGAACTTCTCTGTGAGACACTGTATCAGTCCCTTGTACGTCGCTGTTTTGTCGCTGGGGAATGTTGTGAGCAGGTCTTCTACTTCATCTCCCGCGAGATTCAAGAAGAGGTCAACGTGTTTGGCCTCTGCGATGTCTGTGGCGCGCATGTAGCGCTCGAATTGCCGAATCCGGCGTTCCCACCTGATGCCAGTCTGGGGTTCCGATATGCTGAATGGTAGTGGTCTGCGAAATATTGCCTGTGCGCTGGGTTTGTCATTTTCGTTGGCCATTGTTCTTCCTTTCCTTTGTCTTCCTTTTGTGATGCTGTGTGCCTTCTTTCCTTTTCTTGCTGCAATTTCCTTTTAGTTCTTTATTTTCACCTTCTTTCTGGCTTTTTTGTTAATGCCTGTCTTCAAAATGGCCGCCTGGCCTTCTTCAGCCTCTCATTCGCTGACCAGCCTGACTCTAAGATGGCCGCCGGTACTTCGATGGGCGAGATTTGCTATTGCATTGCCTGACTTCAACATGGCCGCCGGCCCTTCCTCAGCTCTTCATTGGCTGCCCCGCCTGACTTCAAAATGGCCACCGAGCTCTCGCGAGATTTCCAGTTGCTCAGGCTCTCGTTTAGTTAGCGGGCGGCTTTTCCACGATTGGGCGCTTTATTTGCACTTCCCTCACCTCACTCTCCTTGGTGCGGCCGGGGTGGGCTCCCGATGTCGCCGTGGATGCCGTACACGGACCAGGGTGGGCTCCTGGCTCCGTTTCTGTCGCGATCGGGGTGGGCTCCCGATTTCGCGTCTTCTCTTCTTTGGGGCCCGACGGACCAGGGTAGGCTCCTGGTTTTCGTCTTCCTCTGTGCTCCCGACGTCGTCTCGTCGATCGGCGGACCAGGGTGGGCTCCTGGCTCCGCGTGGGTGTGTTGGCGAGGTGGTTTCTTGTGGTGGCTCCGGATCCCACCTGCTCGTCGCCAGTTGTCGTGTCTTGCTAGTGACCCACGCCGAGACTGGTAAGCGTTTGGTATATTCTTTATTCTCTTGATTGCCTCGTGCCCACATGCACGTCCGTTCCCTCTGCCCTCGTCCAGTCAAGTGCCCGCCCCACTCCCTGACCGGAAGTGGTGTCCGGTCTCTGTCCCCTCCCCAAGTTCCGAGTGCAGGTTCCTAGTGCCCCTGACCCCAGGTCACTACAACATCCACAGGCATAATTTAGTTTGTTCACACACAGCCCCTATTGTGCAAGTACAAACTTCTGGTGGACATATGAGACTTAGGGCCTTATTTATGAGGGCTTGCGCCACCGTTGCATCACTTTTTTGTGACACTGCGGCGGTGTAAACAATGCACCACACTGCTCCCTAGTTACAAAGTGATGCATCTAGGCAGATGCGTCACTTTGTAAAGTATTGCGCTACATTAGACCTGCACCAGGTATAATGTATGCAGGGTGGGCGTTCCCCGTAAAATAGCTTAGTAGAAGTGGCACAGTGAAATCTATGAGATTTCACTGCACCACTCATACGACTTGACTCCATCACAATCCTTACGCATGCTTCAAACAGGCGAAAGGAGTGACGCAGGACCTTTACATGGGACTCGCCCATGTGTAAATGACACATTGCTGGAGTTACGTCAGTTTACCGACACACTCCAGCAATGCGTCATTACTGCGCCACCAGGTACGTCAGGATTCCTGATGTATCTGTGCAATCCTTGCGACATGGAGCGCCGTAGTGTAAATACGGCACATCCACGGTGTCGCAAGGATGGCGCTATAAAAAGTGGTGCATCTCTGTTTTTTCCCCAGCAATGCAACACTTTTCATAAATGAGGCCCTTAGATTTCAGAAACTCTGAAGACTCTTCTCGCCAAGAGGATCTGAAAATGAAGTAATACGTCACAATATGTTTCCTACGTGCTGAATGCTGGCTCAGTCTCACTTTCCCGCTCGTTTATTCCTTGATGTAGCATACATGCGCATAATGAGGAATCCCAGAAGACTTCAATGACAGGAAGGAGGATTACAGGCACGGGGAGTGTGGGGGATGAGGAAAAGTAAAATAAAGCCCTGCACAAGCAGAAAGATGAACACACGGTTCACAGGGTCAGCAAACCCAACAGAGCTAAAGCGATTGTCATTTGGGAAGGGATGGTTTACTGTGTAGGGCACTCATGAAAACGTTACCAGACACAGTCAGTGAGGGATCCCACACCCCTTCTCCATGATTTAGTGGGGGCGGGGCAGCCAGAGCCCCACCAGAGAGGAGCCATTGACTTGTTGCAAGTCACTGATCAAAGGGGTGCCAGGAAGGCTAGGGGAAGCACGACTCTCGGGCATCAACGGTGTAAAACATGCCGGCAGACAAGCCTGCCTTCTCCCTGCTTGTCTCACAGACACAGGAGAGCTGCTAAAAATGGAGAAAAATACCCCAGCTGACCTCTCGGCGGAGAGTTAAGTGCTGTTTGGAAGGGGAGGCAGAAACAGGGTCTTCTTGAGAAGAAAAACGCCTCCCCCATCTAATCCAATGGAGATTTAGGAGGCGTTGGTTAGATTTATGCCATGTCGAAGCTGGTTTGGACAATGGGCTAGCTTAAACATCCTTCAAACATTTAGCTAAGAGAGCATATTTAAAATGAATCATTCAGACCTCCAATTACCACGCACCAGTCTCCGCCCACGAAGGGTTACTAATGTCTGGGGGTCTGCAGGCCATTCGTCGTTTGCTTTCATTTGACAGGCCTCGTCCTAACAGCTCGCGGGACATAAACAGTTAGTTACTCGGTTCACTGGAGAGAGCGGAAAAATACCTGTTGATGAATGAAGAAGTTGTGAAGGGGGTGAGTAAAGAAGACATACTTTCATTTTCACAACACGTTTATGGTGTTTAAGGTGGGACTTTCAAAACAGCACTAAAAATAATACACAACACATTGTTAATATCAAAATGTACCGCAGTCTAGTTTGTTGAAAAAAAATCTGTTGACATATTAAGTGCTAGAATCCCATATTTAATTAAAGTGTATGTTTTTTTTATCATATGTTTTCCGGAAGTTCCCCGTGGCCTGTGTGGCAGTTAGGCAACCCTAGTGACCATTTTTGCAGCTGTCCTTAGAAACGCAGGAACCAGGTGCTACGTGTGCTCAGTGAACCGGCAAACACATCTTCAGACCATGACATTTAAGTGGTGTGCGGTAGAACGCTTAGGTCAGTCAGTACAGCTATCTTACAATAAATACATTTATAAACAGTTATTATTTTAAAAAGCAATGTAAGACTTCATTGATATTAGAGAAATATGCTTGGTAACTTCAGGAGGTCATATGGCATAAATCTTCCCCTTTTTACAGCAATGATGCAGCGATGGCAACACATTGAAATTAGACAATATTTCCAATACTACCACTGCTCAATTGATTAGATGGCCCAGAAGTAATGGCGCTCTAGGCCCCAACAGAGAACCAATAACTGTCTATAAAGACCGCTGCTTACTGGGCTGACTGGCTCTCAGTGGTTTTCTCATTTTGTTACACCAGTGAGTGCCTTAGTACCTAACTGCTGGAAGGGTTCCATACTTCATTCCATTTTCAAAAGGGGTGAACCACGAAATGCAAAAACCTATAGATTGATAGCTTTACTGGACATTTAAGCCAAATTGTTTGTGTCCTTAAGGGGGAGTTGGGAGGTTGGGTGGAAGTTAATAAACGTCTTCCCTTCTTTCAAGGTTGCATTGACTCTAGCAGCTTGTTGGGACAGAAAAGTTTCCCTGCATGGCTCAGGCGAGCATGCACCCCTGGCTTGAGGACCCCATAGCAAGTTCTGTATATTTTTTTTACTTTTTGTCACAGCACACACAACAATCATGTGCAATGTGGGTTTCCTGTGACACAGAATGCCACCCTGAGCATGCCTCGGCGGTATAGAGGGGTACTCTTAGTGCACCCTCCTTTACTGAGTTTTACTCCTGTCATCTCACTGGGCTGTTGAATACTGATTGTGGTGGCAGCATATTATAGAGGCAGGACAGGTCTTTGTACTTATCACCAACCAGGGAGAGTCATCTACTGTGGGGCATGGATGATCCGCGTTTGTGAAATTCCTGTGTGTGCTGGCTGCGCGTGGAGTGTGCCTGTTAACATTGACTTCACATTAATTCCTTTTGATTTCCTGAAACAAAGTAGTGCAAAAGATAGAGATGAGAGAGAACCCCTGACAGGAATGTGAATGACAGGGCTTTTCCAAAGCATTCATGAGGTCCTTTGTAGTGCAGCAAACGTAAGAGTGTGGAGGATAGGAGACAGAGAGTTCTTTTGAAATTGTAGGGAAATTCATCTGTCCTTTCCTGATCCATTGTTCCCTTGAAGGACTACCTCCGACAGGTTAACAGGTTGTTAAGTGGGGCAGACTCTCCCTCTCAAAGCAAGTGAAGAAGCTAACTAATTAGGATACAAATCATTTAAAATAACAGCTATGTGTGACATGATTAACATAAAATTTAAAGATGAAATGACATGCTTTTTAAATGTGCCGTCTGCACTATGCAGACATAGTTATTCATATAGGCCGCAGAAACGCTTAAATGCAAGATTTCTTTTAACTAGAAGTGAACTCGATAATGCTGTTATGTGCACAATGGAATTTAGAGACCTTACCTTAATGTGATTGTTGAGAATTATTCGTCGTGATGGCAGAATGTTCCCGTTTAATAAATGTATTCAAATTTGCTAAGAAACATATTATTGTAATAACTAAACTTCCTATATTCCCCATAATTCACATAATGCTTGAATAAAATAGTTGTACATTTTGAAATAGTATTTCTTGTTCATGTTAATGAAATGTATTACTAAACAGTGGTTTGCAAGCCGATGTTTCTCTTCTTTAGCATAGTTCATTGTTTACGCAATGAAACATTTAACATCAGAAGGTTAAACTGTGTTCGATGCCTATGGGCACGGAGGCTTATGAATCGAGAAGCTACATACGTAAAATGTCTGTAACAAACTTTGTGAGTTGCATGTTATTTCATGGAAAAGGAAGAGCTGAACTCGTTCTCAGATGAATGCTGCTGCATGATTGGATCCGAAGAAGGAAAGCCTGATACAATGTCTACAACATATTTTATGCAGTGTTAGGTCGAGCCTAGCGCAGCGCGCATGTGTTGCTCTAGGAGAGGGCCTCTTGGAATCACTCCAGACTTCCAAGAGACTTCTCCGTGTGGGTCGGACTCCTCCCACACATTCCATTGGCCTTTGCATGTGGCTTCCAAAAATGAAAGCACGCAAATGGCCAAAGGCGGGGGTATGTCCCGCCTTTTCTGTGAACGTTCACTCCCATGGCCTATGGGTCTCAGGAGCGAGCAGAGCGAGCAGCGGCACGCAGTGTGCCAGCTGCATTCCTTAAATTCCTTGCAGCGCGCGCGCGCGCACCACTCGCGGGCTTGTTTTATTTTGGCAGCGTACCACGTGGTAACGATAGCGGCCGTCTGTCTTTATTTTCCGTGAAGCTTGCTCCTTTTAATCTGTATTTGTATTTAATTTTTACAAGCCCAGCAGCTTTAACTTTAGTGGCCGCGCCCCTTCTGTTTATTTTTTAGGCAGCCCCGCAGTTTGTTCCTCAATGCTGCCCCACCCCCGGGAGCGCGCTAATCTTTCAGCATTAGGAACAACAGGGCGCCATGCTTAATATTTCCACAGGCACCCGCTTGACTTGCTGTCTTTGCCAATGCTTTTTTTTATACATTGAATCAAAGCGGCCGCGCCTCTTATTGTGCACAGCTCGCCCAACTCGTTTAATTTAAGACATCAAATCATGGCGGCCGCGCGTCTTGAGAGGAGAAGGAATGTTGACATCCAGTCCCCGCTGTGAATCCTTACTCAGGACCAACTGCTGCCGCTCACAGCGCCACATCCCTGTTTTTTCACTTTCCGTCTTTTGTTCAATTAATGTATAGCGCGCCTACTTGTGTATCTTAGTGGTACAGAACAGCCTTCCAGCATTGAAAAGCGTTTATACATTAAATACTTACTGTTGGACTTGGCCCTTTTTGAAGGGTCATCCCTAAACTTTTTGCCTTTCTCCTAGCCTTTTTTCTGACATGGTGTTGGTGGTTTTGGGACTCTGGGCACTTTAGCACTGCTGTCCAGTGTAAAGTGCGTTTGCTCTCTGTGATAAACATGGTAAGATTGGTCTACACCTGTTTGGCCTATTTAATTTACCTGTCAGTCCCTTGTAAAGTGGTATCTCATATACCAAGGGCTGGTGAATTAAATGCTACTGGTGGGCTTGCAGCGCTGATTGCCAAAGTAGCCTTTCAAACCTATCCCAGGCCTCTGCCATTGCAGGGCCTGTGCGCGCAGTGTTACTGCCGCTGTGACGTGGCACCTAAAGTGTGTGCCATGTCTGTGACCCCCCTTTTACTACATGTCAGTCACCCCTAAGGTAGGTCCTAGCTAGCCCTATGGGCAGGGTGCATTGTAGGTAAAAGGTAGGACATGTACCTTAAGTGTGTGACATGTCCTGGTAGCGACAAACAGCCATTTTGGTTTCTTACTACTGTGAGGCTGCCCTCCCATAGTAATGCATTGGGGATTCCCTGATAAGTGTTTCAGTGGTAATTCCTGATATGAGAGGAGCAGCGTGGTCAAGTTTGGTATGGTTGGAATAGGAATAATAAATGCTGCGCAATGGTGTGCGCAGATTTATTATAACTATTTTAGAAATGCCACTTTTAGAAGTTGGCATTTCTGTGTGCTATGTGTCTGCCTGCCTGATGTGGATTGCATGTCTGGCTTTGGAGTGACAGGGGCTGGTGAGGTGTGTGTGGCTCCAGGAGGGGCAGGGTGAGTCAGCGCTAGGCTGAATAGGGCATCTGCATTTGGAGTAGTTGGAGGAGTAGTCCCCTGACCCTGAATAGTATTGTGCCTGCCTAGGTCAATGCTGGCTCCGCCCCCCTGTGGTGTGTCTGATGGCAGAGCCCCCATCTCCCAAAGAAGGGTGTGAGCACTGTAAACAGAGTGCTCCAGAACCAGTTGGAACTGGTTCCCCCAAGCCCTGTGCTTTACAGGCAAAGAGAAATGTGGTATAAATATAGGGGCTGTGACCCATGTGTGGTGCTGTTCCTGTGCTTACTGGGGCTTGCTGCTGCTGGGGCCCAGAAGGAACCGCCACGAGGGCTTGCCTCCCTGCTGGAGGGCCCTGTGTGCTGGCCTCCCTGGGCCCAGCTGTGCCCTTGGACTGTGAAGGGCCCTAGCACCTCGTGAGCGCTACAACTTTATTTCCAGGAGAGAGAAGCTGGCGCCTGGCAGCGTGCTGCTGCAGTGACTGCAGGGGGAATCCCGGCATGGGGACTCCCCTGTGCTGCGGAGAGACGGAGCGGGAGCCACCCCGCTTCTATGCCATTAAGTGGTGGGAGCCCACCCCGCATTGTGAGGGGAGCGGGTGCCCACCCCGCTTTTATGCATTTTTAAGGAGCAGGTGCCCACCCTGCACTTATGCTCATTTTTAAAGCGGGTGCCCACCCCGCATTTCACCGCCAAGGAGAGAATCACCGCCGCGGCCCGGAAGCCAGGCAAGCTGCCTGACTGTGGGCGGGGCGTGCCGCGTGTTGCCGGAAGTCTGTGTGTGCCCGAGCGGGGCTCCCATGAGCGTGGGAGAGCCCTGCGGTGTTGTCCAGAGGAGCCCCGGTGAAGGGGGGCTCCACGAAGCCTTCCGGGGGGCCAGAAGTGGCACCAGAGCAGACCGAGGAGCCTGGGACAAGGCGGGAGCCTACCCCGCCTTTGTGTAGCCCCGCAGTGAAGCCGCCAGTGAGAGGAGACCGGGAGAAGGGAAGAGAGGCTCCGAGAGCGGGGCCGATCACAGCACACTGCTGGTGCCCTTCCCCAGCCCAGCGGAGTCCAGAGGAGATCCCCGGTGAGTGAGGCTTCCCTTTCGCACTTGGTCAGTGCCTTCCCCCTGCCAGAGGAGGCACCAGAACAGCCCCGGGAGCAGAGCCGATCGAGGCACATTGTTGGTGCCTAAGAGACCGGCCGCCAGGAGGTCGGAGCAGACCCTGCACAGCCCCGGTGAGTGGGACTGATTCCTGGTGCTTGTGGGTGCTAATTTCCACAGCTGCCCCGCCTGACAGTGGGCAGCTGCACCGTGGGGGCAAGTTGTGTTTTGGAGTCCCAGTGGGGCTCATGAGGCACAGTGAGTGCCAGTGCTTGTTTGTTTCTTCAGCTGCGCCGCCGTAGCGGGCAGCTGCAATGGTTGGGGGCCATTTCTGTTGCCAGGAAGGGGTGAGTTGCACCCTACGCCCCCCAGCGCATTTGCTCACCCAGCGCTTTGGGGCACATTACTTTTCGCTGCATTGGCAGCCAGAGGACCAGTGGACGGTCCTGAAGGAGCCCTGACATTTCTGGACATAGGGCATTGGAGACCCAGTGGAAGGCCAGTTGGCCTGGGGTCATTTATGTGATGGTGAAAGGGCGCAAGGCCCTAAGGTGATGTATACACCTGGTGGTAGTGTTACTGTGGTGCACTACTGAGTTCCTGCCTAATGTGTTTATGCTTAGAGGTGATTGCATAATGTGTTTATGCTGGTGATACCTAATTCGTATTGTGGTTATGCTAATGAGGTTTGGGCCTAATGTGTTAATGCCTAATGTCATGCTATGATATTTTAGGATGGTGTCTAATGCTAATGTGATAATGCTGAGGTCATTATGGTACCAGTAGTTACTGGTTGTGTTTTATATTTACTACCTGCATTCTGATGGTTCTGACCGTGGCCCGATTGGCCTGGTCCTGTATATAATCCCTTGTGAATATTGCCTAGTGCCAGTTGGCACAGTGTATATTGTGTGATTATGATTCTAATGTGTTTATGATAATACAAAGGCTATTTTTATATAACCTTGTGTGTAGTTTCTTTTGTGGTGTGCCTAGTGCGTTGCTGCTGTGTGTGTGTGTGTTGCACAAACGCTTTACACATTGCCTCTGGGATAAGCCTGACTGCTCATGCCAAGCTACCAAGGGGGTGAGCAGGGGTTATCTTCAGCGTGTAACTCCCTTGCCCTGACAGGAGTGGTGGTTTCTGCCTGCATTAGGCGCATGCCCTAGCCAACCAGAAATCCCATTTCTAACACTTACCTTCACTATGGCCCCGTAATGAACATAAATTACAGACCCTATGAAGGGCAGACCAAAAATCAAGTATTACAAATCGGACAGAGTTCAAAGAGAGTATTTACTACAACCTCCATACAAGTAAGTCATTCCAGTTCAGGTCTTCCTGCGGGTTTCGTTCACGCACTTGTGTGTTGATATCAGTGTGAAAGTTCCTGCATGTTTGAAACGGCTCCTTCGATGTGCAAATGAGGCGCAAATTTATAACGCACACAGAAGAACGCGCGCTCTTTACCAACAGCAAAATTTATTTAAATTCACCGACCAGTCCAAGCAGGGCAGCATTTGATAAATCTTGTGGCGTTTAGTTTTAGATCCCTTTATTAGCTGTATTGCATTGGTTAATAGTAGTCTGATAATTACAGAGCTTAAAAATGGCAGAAGTGGCTTATAAGCGCTATATAAAAATGTTATTACCATACGCCCAAAGATCCACCGAGGCTGGGTTTCAACTCAGGCAGATGCACCAGGCATAACGATGTGGGATTGCAGCGGGAGGAGCAATCAGCAAAAGCTTTTATTTTCGCAACACAACCTAATGCCTGGAAAAGCGGAATGGCTGGGGAAAATGTACACGAAAATAGTTGTCATTTCGGAGGCGTGACATGTAGCAATAGTAACGACATGTTTCGTGTAGCGCCTCGCACGACGCTTTATCCACAGAGTTCGTGCAGAGAGAACTAAGAGCAACAACTCTGCATCGGCCCGCTTTACCAGCTTAGGGGGCGCCGTGTGTATTGAAATACCCAGAGAGAGGAAGCTGTCAATAGTATAGAGCGCACAACAAAGGGGCTGCACCACTCTGTGTATCACCGCTGACCATGGGTGCTAGATCGCTTTACAAGAGCACCAAATTACAATAAGACTCTTTTTGGCTGGATGTAGGGGCATTCATGTGCCAGCACAGCCTTGGACATTCCCAGGTGTTGCACCCACTCCAAACGCACGGTAGTGTTTAGGCCTCTTATTTGTCACAACCTTACAAAGCTGCCATCTATACCAATGCAGTTCTGTCTCACAAAACAATGAGGATCTTTTTGAAGTGTACAATCTATCCTTATCTGTCTTACGATGCATTCCTCTTTTGGCTCGCCCCTTCTACTCCCACTCAATTCTCACACCTCCTCACAGTCCCCGATTCGTCTTTCCTTTGCCATTTACTATCTCCTCCCATTCTCCGCCATTCCATGTGACTCCTTTTCACTTCACTGTCTGACGCACCCATCGCCGCACCGTCCTGCACCGAGCAAGATGTACACGTCACAGCAAAATTACAAAATTAGTTTTCTTTTCCTCCTCACATGCAGTTAGGGTTTCAGTACCATCCGTCCGAAGGTGAAATGTATCAAACAATTTAAGAACAGTAGATGTTGTAGCACCCAGGATAACCTGCTTCATGGCTAAATACTTATAAGGTCCCAAAAGCGAGACCTATTGGCTTTGCCAATGCTTGTTATATTAGTGCGTGTTCCTAGTTAAAGGTTGTCTAGAGATTTGAGACTTGAAGCTGAGACCCAGACCCATTCCCTTTTCTTTTCCTGACAGTTGTAGCTACCGCTGCTGCTTTTCATCCTTTGCTTTACTATTGATCGATATTTACAGAGTGCTAGTGCACTGTATGTTTCTTTGCTCAAACTACCGAGACTCGCTGAGTTTCATGAACTACTCTTTCAGCTGCTTTAATTGGATTTTGAGCTTTATGCTCTCTTTATCCCACTCTTTTCCTTTTACATTTAAGCTCTTCATGAGTTCTACTAACTCTAACATTCTGGTCCCGTTCTTTAGAATAGGGTATTTGTCCTTTTCGTAACACGCTTGATGCATTACTTGATGATTTGTTCTGACCATTTTTTTATGAGACTTCAGAAAACTTACTTGAATTTATTGACTAATCTGAATAAAAAGAACACAAATAATCTTACTAATCTCTTAATGAGAAAGAAACTTTAAAAACGAATTTAAACTCTAATCATTGACTGAACTTAGAACTGTCATTGTGATTTAACTTATTATGATGAAATAGCTCCTGATTCAAAACACGGTGGCAAAGATTTGCCACCTGAAGCGAGTTATACTCGGAAGCCAACATGGGAACGGGGATTAACGCTGTAATTGACAATAAGAAAAGGTTGAACCATATTATTTAAATTTTGCCCCAACTCCGTGCTATCACTACTTAATCAAATCTTTAAGACTGGGAATGAGGCACAGCTTTGCTTGTGCCACCTCTGGAATTTAGAGAGCCCTGGTCATTCAATCACACAGTTAAACGGTCCTGTAGATTCTACGGGTTCAAGGGGAAAAATTCTTCTTTCATAGTTTATGCCTCTCCCCTGCCTTTTTAGTTTGAAAACATTTTATCTTTAAAATATGTTTTACTTTTTAAGTGACAAATGCATTGTCTGGGTAAAATGGGCTTTGCAATATATTTTTTTTAAGCATGAAGGGTCCCATTTGCCTGCCACAACTAAGTATTGTGTTTGATCATTTTTTAATTAGTCAACTGCTTATTTAAGTTTCACATATTTAAATGATTTATAATCATTTTAATTAATTATCAAATAAAGTAAAACTGAGAAAGAACTGACTACCCAAATTCAAAGATGGCCCTAAACATTCATAAAAAGAAAATGAAGTTAAAAGCCATTCTGGTGTGCCACAGCTCCACTGTAACCAGCTAAAGGATGTGAATTCTTAATCTGCCCACTCAGGTGGTACTGATGCGCTTTTGCCTCTTCAGTGAAACAAGACAAGGATGCAGATGGTGTGCAGGTAGCTGATTTCATTGTCTAAGGTGTACAGCCTTTCACCATGCCTTTGCCACAGTCTTTGTTCAAGTGTTGCTCCTTGCAGGTCAGAGACTGACCTGATAAAACTGACTTGGCCCAGCATGCACAAAGAGTCCTTCCTGCTAAATTTAGTGGTTGTGAATTACTAAAATAGGCATACCTTATAAATATGTTAGGTCTATACAAGCCCTTGAGTTATTCCTCTCAAGTTATGTATTAAACTTCCTTTCCCAAAGAAGTGCAGCTTATGGCTGCCTTAACCCTTTCCGTGCTCATGACGAGCTCAGCTCGTCATGCTGCGCGGTAGCGCTGTGCGCATGACGAGCTGAGCTCGTCACGACCCCACCCGCGATCGGAATGTCCAGCATACGAGCGGAATTCCGATCGCGGTCAAGGGGTTAAGGAATAGTGTTAAGGGTGTGGGATTTACAAAACACACACACACACTGATTTCAGTTTTACAGCCATAGGATTCTGTATTTCACACCAGCTTAGAATTACTTAAAACTATTGTTCCCTAGCATTTGGCCTCCACCCTTGCCCCATGTGAACATTGAAGTCATTGGTGATCCTCCCCACTCTTTCTGCATCAATTACTTCAGAATCTTGCAGTTTTACCTCACTTTTCAAAGGTTTTTATTGATGCATTTTACAAATGGTGAACAATCAGGTAGTGTTGCCAAGAGTAAAACAACCCAAAACAATAAACTTTCTGTCCCCCGCCACCCATAATCCCATCCCCACACCAGACCAGTCACACAATAAATAGTGATACTTTACACATCAGCATCTGGAGGTTCAGAGGATCCAAAGCAAGCCAGCAATCCAGGATCAAGCAGTCCCAGCGCTCGTAATGTTCATGAGCATGTTATACCCCGGAAATCTATGTATGAGTATGAAAGGACTGGGTCCCATAATTTCTGAAAGATCTGAGGTTTGCCCATGCAATTTTCTCATGCCTCAGCAGGTGCCAAGGTTTGCGTGTAGGGGTAGTTGGTTTCCCCTAAATAGAAAGAATGGTGTGCTTGGCAGTGAGAAGGAGGTGGGATATTCGTTTGCCTACAGTGGAATGGAGTGGATAGAATCCACCAATATCTGCCAAGGATAGCAAATTCAGGGAGCTTGTCTAGGTCTTGGCTCTGTATATGAGAGATTGCAAGAAAAATTGGGCCATTTATACTGACACTGGGAATAGCGATTTCTAAATTGCAATTTTCTCTGAATCGCAGTTAGGAAATCGCTATTCCTAATGTATTAGACTTTTAGTTTTTAAAATTATAGATTCCTAGTGGTTCGCAAATCGACCTGTCTCATGAATATTAATGAGGTAGGTCGCATTTTGCGACCCATTACAGAGATGGTGGCCTGATGGGGTCAGCAAACCACCATGTCTGTGATTGCTTTTAAATAAAGCAATCTTTTTTTTTAATGCAGCCCCTTTACCTGAAAGGAAAACAGAATGTGTCTTTAAAAAAAATGAAACGTATAAATGCAATTTATTTTAAGACTAGGCAGTGTCCATGGTTACCACCGCCTACTCTTAAAAAAATATATTTTTTCTAACATTCTCAAAAGGGAAGGGGTTTCTTGGAGACCCATTTGCAAATGGCTTACCATCTCCTTTGAGTATTACTGTTTTGTGACCGGAATTCGGTTGCAAAACATTAATACATACCATAAGTAATCGCTGTTTAGAAGTGATACCCTAAGCACTCCACTTCCAAATTGCAATTCCTTATTATTTCCTAAACCCATTTAGCAATTCGATAACATGTTAGCAAATTGCTAAATGGGTTTAGTACATTTGTACAAGCCATTAAGCAGTCACAAATGATGTGATTTAGCTAATCACAGGCTTGGCGACCGCTAAATAGCTTCATACATCTGCCCCAGAGTGACCCATAAAGTCTCCCAGTCGGGTGCATGACCAAAGGATGTGCATGAGAGAGTCTATGCCTCTGCATCCGTGCCATCAGGACTCAGGGTAGGTGGGATTGATAATGAAGACGTTATGGAGTGAGGAGGCAACAAAACAGTATTTTATAGAGAATCTCCCTGCACTGGGCATGGCAAGCAAAATTGTTGGTTCATAGGAAAACCTCTTACCACGCTTTGGCATCTAATGTGATCTTAAGATCTTTCTCCCATTGTAGTTGAAAGGAACATTTACCCACTGATGCCTGTGTGTTGAGTATACTGTAGGTGTTAGAGAATAAATGTTTGAAGGTGGAGAGGCGACAAAGGATATTCTCAACGGGTGTAGGAGCTCTCATATCATAAGCTTGAAACACTACTATGTGAGACTCAGTAGCAGATCTGGAGGTCATGAAAATGGTCAGCCTCGGGAATCCCATTTTCATGTTTCATCTCTACGAAGGTTTTCAATTAGCCTCCAGAAAGAAGTCCAGAAGGCGAAAGCAATCCTTCTTCCTCAAAATCTGGTAGGCCTGTGTCGCCAGTCCTGGAGCAAACTCCACGGTGTCTACAACTAGTGTGAAGGGCAGGAAAAGAGGTGATGTCCTGTTTGGCAGAAACCAAGTCCCAAACCACTAGTGTCGCTCTAGTGACTGGGGAGACTTCCATGAGCCTGCCTCTCATGTTCTTGGTATCCCACGGTACCTCACCCACCGGTCTGGCTGCAAGGTTCTGATCTATGAAGCACGGTTGTTTATCCATTTCCCCTCTAAGCCATTCATTCATATAGTGTAGTTAAGAGGCCTGTTAGTAATGCAGTAATTGCGGGACTTCAAACCCACTCTCCTTAGGGTGTTTTGTGCAAGACTTGAAGGCAAATCTCAAGCGTTTCCCCTTCCCAGATATAAGACATACAGACATTCTGGAGGCGAGCAATATCCTCTCTGCTGATGGGAAGAGGCATTGTTTGGACTAACTACAAGATATGCAGTAGTAAGGTCATTTTGAGGGCCATTATGCATCCCACTCATGAAAGGGAGTGATTCCAGTGAGGACTTAACCTCAAGCAGGAGGAGTTCAAGGCTGATTTTGGCACAGGTGGAGCGGGATGGCATCAGGAGGATGCCCATGAATTTGATAGAGTTTGTGGTCCATCAAAATTGCATTGTGTTGGACAAGGAGTACCCTGAGGGATTTCCCCCACCAAAATTAAGCCTTCAGATTTGGTCATTTTGAACAGGCAGGCCGGTGACTGCTGGGAATTCCTCAAGATAGGGAATCAAGGCGTGATGTGAGCGCTGAGGCTCTGTGGGTGTGAGGAGAACATCATTGGCAAAAGCTGACACCTTAATGTCGTGGGTCGTTTCTAATTTTCTGCAGAAGGGGCTCCAAGAAAAGGTTATGCATGAGTGGAGATAAGGGGTAGCCCTGCCGAGTGCTGTGGATATAAAGGGGCATTGATGACTGATCAGTGACTTAAACTTTGCTCTGGGGTTGCTGTACAGTGTGGAGATCCATCCCTAGATCCTAGCCCCCTGGCCAAATTTCTGGAGGACATCAAACATTATCCCCCAGTCCACCCTATTGAACGCTTTCTCTGTGTCGAGTGATAGGAGGTCTGCTGCCTTCCATTTTTTCCTGGCTAAATTAATGAGGTGAAAGGTGAGTTTAGTCTTGTCAATTGTGACCCGTTTAAGTATGAAGCCTCCTTGGTTGGTATGGATTAGGTCTGGCATCAGTTTGTCCAATTGATTAGCAAGGGCTTTCAAAAAGAGTTAAATAACAAGATTGAGTAAGGAGATTGGCCGATAGGATGGCTCTTAGATGGTTTGGGGATTAAAGCAGTAGACATCTTGGTCATGCATGGAGTATCTCCCCTTTCTGCACAAACGTATTAAAGAGAGTGGTTAGGATAGGGATGAGCTGAGGAGCAAAATCGCAACAGATCTAATGTCATCAATACTCCCCCTTTTCTCTTCCAAACCATAATTCACAAAAGCAGGGGTCCCTCAAAGCTCTATCACCTCACCCATGCTTTTCAACATTTACACAAAGTCACTACCGGCACTGATCAATCAATTTAAACTCACATGCTATAACTATGCAGATGACACACAAATACTCCTTAAATTGGAAAGCCCCAAAGAAATTGGAAATTCACACATTTTCAGTAGTCTCAGAGCTGTGGATCAATGGAAGAGATGGAGCCATCTCAAATTGAATGCTTCCAAAACGGAAATACCTTTGTGTGGCGATTGGAAAAATTATGACCCGCTTACCGCCTAGCCTGATGAACTGGGAACACCACCTAAGGTATCAAAGGAAGTAAGAAACCTCGGAATTACCATGCACTCCAAGCTATCAATGAATGCCCAAGTGTACAAACTAGCAAGATCAAGCATGTTACTGTGAAACTCTGCGACGCATCTTTCCCCACCTGGGATTTCCACACAAGGTCCAGGCTACTATCTCTATTGTTCTTTCTAAACTTGATTATGCCAATAGCCTTTACCATGGATCACCTTTTACAACTATGAAAAGACTACAACGGATTCAGAACTCTGCTGCCGGACTACTCTTACTCTTATAAAGCCACAAGACCACATCTCCCCTGCCTTGAAAGCCCTACATTGGTTACCGGTTGCCATAAGATACACATTCAAGCTGCTTTGTATTACCCACAAAGCGATACATGGAACAGGACCACTCTTAATCAGGAATAAAATCACCACAAAAATTCAACAAAGGAACCTCCACTCTAGATTGGTACCCCACATCAAAATCCCACCATACAAGTAAAGAACCATAGGTGGCACATCCTTCTCTGTTCAACCAGCCAAACTATGTAACTCCTTACCCCCAAACATAAGATCCACGGATAACTACCTTATCTACAGAAGACTACTCAAGAGTTTGCTCTTCCCCACATAACCACCATACGCAAACCTAAATATACAGCATATCCCTCTGTGTATAAGCATTTATTTGGACTATAGAGGTGTACCTACATATGTGTATTGATTTGTACAAACGTGTATAATAATTATGCTTTAAATATATAGATATTCATTAGTTCTGCTTAACAAATGTACATACTGATTATAATTATATTATTCTTTGTTTAACATGTCTATAGGTGACTGCATGAATAAGTATATCTTTTATCATAACTATTTATCTACAATTGTTTTACTATTGACTTACAAAAAAAATAACTTAAAGTACAGCAACACTTGAAAGTCTGAGTTTATAAAATGCAACTTAAATCTGCATATATTACCTTCCTTCTATATATATACCTTCCATGTACTTATGTATCTTTATATTCATTACTTGGCTTTTAATTCAGCATCTCCAATGTACTACCCTATATCTCACCCTATACCTCTCGCAATATATCCTCTACCTCCACTCTCTCACTCATCCCAAACCCCATTCTACTACTATGATCCCCTAAATAACCCTTTCTAGACACTTTCCTCCTCAACCGCTCCTTGTATCATCTCATACCTCTTTTACTATTCATATCTCCCAAACAAGCCTTTCTAAACTCTTCCCTCTGAGTCTTCCCCCTCCACCTCCCCGTTACTCATCCCAAACCTCCTCCTACTGCTATGAACTCAAAAATAAAAGAAAAAACTTTCTAGACCCTTCCCTCTTCTACCCGTCTACTATCCTTTTACAATCCAAATGACAAACTCACATGTCCACTGCTCAAATTAATTTCATATTCTCCTATACTAATTCCCCACTAATCCTCTTTGGGTACCGGAGTAGCAAGCTACCTGCCGAAAAGTGCTTCAAGACCTAATCAGTGGTAGCAAGTGCTATATAAATGCAAACCTTTCACTCTTCTACCCCTCTACTATCCTTTTTCAATACAAATAGCAAACTCACATGTCCACTGCTTAAATTAATTTCATATTCCCCTATACTAACCCCCCACTAATCCTGTTTGGGTTCCGGAATAGGTTGCTACCTGCCGAAAAGCACTTCAACACCTCATCAGGGGTAGCAAGCGCTATATTAATGCAAACCCTTCTCTCTTCTATCCCTCCACTATCCTTTTCAATCCAAATAACAGACTAACATGTCCACCGCTCAAATTAATTTCATATTTCCCTATACTATTTCACCACTAATCCTTTTTGGGGTCCGGAGTAACGTGCTACTCACCGAAAAATCGCTTTGATGCATCATCAGAGGTAGTAAGCGCTATATAAAAATGCAAGTACAATTACAAAATGTTTATAGAAGGGTGGGGTTAACCCATCGTGGCCCGAGCTTTAGAGGGTTTTTGCTGATTGATAGCCGCTAACACCTTGACAACTGAGATGGGTTCATCGAGTTCCTAGGAGGAGTCTGCTGAGGAGATGTCGAGTGGGCTACATATAAGGACCACTAGAAAAAGTGGAAGGCCTGGAACTTGGTGTCTATGGTAGTGATCCAGCGCAATATTAGGCAACAACATTCATACACCATATACTCACTTGGGCCCATACATTCACACTATACTAATACTTACGCTGGGTGTCAGATGTACTCTTTTATCAAAGTCCCTGCTACCAATTACCTTCTGATTGAAGAGTAATAACTTACCAATGGATCCTTTGCTAATTGGGAAGTTTAAAATGAGTGACATTCATTATAGTACATAATCCTGAAATAACCACTGAGTCAGGAAGTTTTAAAATGTTTATCTAAAGTTTTGGCAGAGTAAAATACAGAAAACACGGTACTTGATTGAAAATACCAAAGAAAAAGCATAGAAATGATTTTGCTAATAAATGACGGTGTTTAAGGAAGAGGAGAAGATAGAGACAGCAGCGCAACTAAAGGTTGCAGTATAATTACCTAAAATGCGAGAACCAAGCCCCTTAGCCAAGGTTTTGGAAAAGATAGGACCCAGGAAGGATGAAGAGTAAAGACTTCTTCCAGGATCAGGACAGGACCGGTGACCTCTCTATAACGACGCCTGCGCCGTTCCCCTCTCTGATACTCGACTTCTCTCGATTCTCCCGTGCCTTCCTTCTAATGGACTCCGCCGCCCCCTCCTCAGTACCTCTTCTGGACAGGGATTCAGTCAGCAACCGATCAGCATGGCAGTCTGGAGCTCTTCTGTGTGTTCTGAGAGTCAGCTCTTCTGTCAGCATCTCCGCTCTCCTGTGCTAACTAATTAGCTAATTCTATATCTGTTATACCCTTCTACGCCCATGTACCTCCCCTTAATGTTGCTAAAATATGGGACCACTATTTCTGATTGGACAGGGACAGGGGTGGATTCTCGCACCATATCGTTTTGGCCTAAATTGTAAAGCCTATTGTCTTTACGTTCCCTCCCCTTCAAATTAATACATTCGCTTTATTTCCCACCCGTCTCATGACAAATGTTATATATTTTACAGGAGAAAAGTAACTAATTGTTCCGCCGGAAACATTGGGTACATCATCTTCGGCCAATAGGTCGTGGCCTTGGGAGACGTCCAAGTTGACTTCACTTGGCAGGCATACAGGACACATGCGCAGAACCCTCTGTCTCTCGAGTTTCAAGACACCAACCCAGGCCCAAGTTTACGAGTTACTAGAAGTGCAAGAAGATAATATTAAAATCACAAATAAAAAGTTTCACTGTATACCCACTTTCCCTAACTCTATTCCCATTTAATCAAATTACTATCCTGCATTAGTAGCGTTAAGAAAACGACAATTTAATAAGGACATAAGAGCAAGCTTAAGCATGTGAAAACATTTAGCGGCCATTTTAGTGCACACTGCGCAGAAGCAGAAGTTTCCCACCAAGCAAAGAAAGACGTCACACAATGTGATCAGGTTGCGGCATGCGCATTGAGGTTCCCGCGCTTTAGCGGACATTTTGGATTACAGACAAGCGTTATTCATTAGTAAAACACATAAGCAAGCTTCTGTCCCTCTTGTGTTTGTGAATGCAAAGTTTAGTTTTGACAATACAAGTTTAATAAATTAATACTATGAGGAAGATTGCGTACAAGCAAGTTTCATTTTTGAAACCTTGCTCCATCAATCCCCTCTCTGATGGCGTTTCTGAGCCATCAAAAATACTACCCTCATTCAGATGCCAACTTCTAGCAATTCGTTTCATTCTCATTTTTACATTTTCTGTTTTTCACATCCCCTTTCAACTTTTTGTATAAATCACTTCTCCATTCTTCAAGTTCTATTTCATCTAGTTTTCTTTTCTTTCCTTTTCCTGTCACTTTATATGTTCCATTCTTTCTACAGCATTTGCCCCATATTGTTATTGCCAATATTATTATTGCTATCCCTGTTAAGGGTACTAATATTTGACCTATAAGTCCTTTCCCTATATTAGCAAACCAGGTTCCAATTGACGCAATACTATTTGTCAATCTTTCCCATACACTATCAACTTCCAGTGGTTTAAGTTCTTTCTCAAGTTTAGTTATGTTCTGAATATACGTTCCAATTTCTGCACTCTTATCAGGAATATTAGTGCAACAATGTTTCGTCTTCAATAATTTACAGACTCCTCCCTCTTTTGCCAATAGAATGTCAAGAGCAAGTCGATTTTGCATCACCATAGATCTAATCGCAACCATCTCCGTATTAATCATTAGAAAACCTCCAGCAGTATCCGTTGATAAACGATCAACCACTGTAGACAATTTACATATTTCCTTGAGTTCAGAATTATTCCCACTGAAGGTATCAATGCACCAAATATATCACCTACAATTTCTGAAAAACTAGCTCTTTTACTACGTATTAATTCGCTATTGTTTTCATTGCTCCCAGTGTTTCTTTTTACGTGGTATATCTTTGGAAAAACTATTCCAAAATAACAACTTCCATACCACCGTGCAGGAAGCCTAAAGTAAGCCTTATTCCCACATACATAATAGATTCCAGGAAAAACTGAATCTGTTCCTCCTTTGAGTCCCCAACCTTCAATAATTAAAAAATTGTGTTCACATTCATTGGTACCGATGAAAACATTGTTATAATCAGTCTTTAACCTATGAAGACAAATTTTCCCTTTCTTTACGAAATCCAGAGCCATTGCAGCTTGAGCTCTACCAGGTGTATAAATCCCTTCTTTCTTCGCCCAAGGTGGCAACTGAGCCTTATGCTCTGAAGCTTTCTTTTGAAAATCATGTCTTCTATCTTCTACTAAATTCAAAAATATCTTTTCTTCTTCTAGTAAAGAACATGTTAGATTGTGTCTATGTGCATGTGTTATGTCTATCGATTTCATTGTTAAGAAAAACTCTCCCATAAACTGTGCGTCTTGACTAGTAAGCACTGGGTTCATACTCTTGCGAATAGGAACCTCTGAAAATATCACATCTAAGTTTGAATAATATTACTGTAGCCTACCTGTTCTGTAAAATAAACTTGTTAATACACTACATGAGATGCCATATGTCAGTGGTAAATGATGGTATGTTAATCCTTCCGCTACTGATTCAGGTAACTTCATACAGACATAACAATTACTAACTTCCATTGTGTCTACATACTGAAACAATAATTTTGTGAAAACATTTAAACTAGTGTCGTTATCAGCTATTTCATGATGAATTTCTGCCTCATCTTCTGCCATTAATTCTACTCTACTGCCCTTCATGTTTGCTGTCCTTCCTTTAGTTTCATTATTTATTTTCTTATCTATTATCATAAGGTAAGGAATTGCTACAATCAGGACTAACCATACTATAAGCACCAATACTAGACTACATATGCAGATTGCACAGCATCTCCTACAACAATTTCGTTTTGGTCTCCCAGTAACTCTATCATCAGTCATTTTTCGACAAGGAAGATTGCTCTTCTTATCTCTTCTTCTTTTCTTTAGATGATTCTTTTGTTTAGTCAGGGTGGTCTTGTTTCTTCTTCGTATGTTAGTTCTGCACTTGTTTCTTCGCCACCACTGTCACTTGACTCTGAGCTTTCAAAATCTTCAAGAATGATATAAGTCCAGTCAGGACCTTTGAATTTGTTATTCACAAGTCTCAGTCTTTTACTTTTTCTTTTTCCTGACTTTTTCTCTTGTTCAGTTTGACTTGTTACTTCAGGTACTTGTTCCGGATCTTCACTTCTGGTTGTTATGTGGTATTTTACTCTTTTGATGACACTTGGCCAATGATCTCCTTTTCTTGTTTTCTTTGTTGGCACTGTTTCTTTGTTTATGTCTTCAGAGATCTCGTTATTTTCACTGCTCAATACTGTTTTGTTTTCTTTGATTACTGCTTCTTTTGTTTGTTCTTTTTCAGGTCTGATTTGTTTCTCTTCAGTAGCTCCACAATGGCTTTCAAGATGTTGGCTTTGTTCCCTTTTTATTTCTTTATGTTCATCTGTATTTACCCCTTTTTCTTTAGTGAATTCTTCTTGATCTAACTGCTTCTAATCAGGGCTTATTGCACTGTGAACTTCTGCAGCCTGACCTGATTCTTCTAAACCTGTCTTTCCCTGTGTAAAGTCAATTAAATCTTCACTGTTTTTAGTCCAATTTTCTTTCCTTATCTGATTTAATTCAGGATCTTTTACTATCTTTTCTTCTTGATCCTGAACTTCTTCTTCTTCACCTAACTGATCTTCTTCAATTTCTTCCCATTTTGTTTGATTTCTCGTTCTGTAATATACTTCAGGAACTTCTACCACTGGTATCCAATCCTGACTTGTGCTCGGTTGTTCTCCGTCAGCTTCTCTCGAACCTCTAACCTGAGATTCCTCAGCTGGGCAACCTTCTGCTTCTTCAGTGATTGGCGTTGTCTGTGGATTCTCTTTTTCAGGTTCTGGTACTCTTTTTGTGTGGCTTACATGAATCCAATTAGGAAATCTTGCACACTTCACCTCTGTATTGGTGGTCAATATGACTTGACAAGGTCTGCTCCACCTGGGTGATAGACACGTTTCTCTGGTGTGATTCTTCACTACCACCCAATCACCAGGATTCAGATCATGTTCTAGTTCAGGCTGCCTGGAAACTGCGTCTTCTCCAACCTGATGAGAGACAGAACGCACTAGGTCAGCCAATCCTTTGCAATAATCCAAAACCATATCATCAGATATATTCACCAGTTTGTTTGTGGGAACATGTGTTTGTCTCATTGCTCTTCCCATCATTATTTCGTGGGGGCTCAATCCTGTCGTTCTGTCAGGTATACTTCTGAGTCCCATCAAGACAAGTGGCAATGCGTCTGGCCACTCTAATGATGTTGATGCACACATTTTTCCCAATCTTGACTTTATAGTGCCATTCAATTGTTCAACCACTCCAGAAGCCTCTGGGCGATATGCACAGTGCAATTTCTGTTTAATTTGAAATGCTTCACAAATTATCTGGATCACTTCGCTATTAAAGTGTTTTCCTCTATCTGATTCCAAAGATACTGGGAAACCAAACCTAGGTATGAGCTCTCGTAACAACAGTTTTGCAACTGTAATACTGTCATTTCTCCTAGTAGGGTAAGCCTCCACCCACTTTGAAAACAGACACACTATGACTAGTACGTATTTCAGTCCTCTGCATGGGGGTAACTGTATGAAGTCGAACTGGAGTCTTATAAATGGGCCCTCTGCCTTTCCAATTTTTCCAAACCCAATTATCGTTTTCCTGCCGGGATTGTTAAACATCTCTGGCAAAGACTCTCTGCAACAGCCCTGAATTTGGGATTGTACCAATTTTGTCTGAACAGGCTAATCATTGCATCTCTCCCTATGTGTGAGTCTCCATGGTGCATTCTAGCCATTTGTGAGAGTAAACAGTCTGGCATGACTGGTCTGCCATCTGCACTGATCCACACTTCATCTTCTCCTCTTTGGGAGCAACCCACTTTGATCCACAAATGCTTCTCACTTTCATCAACCTCATCTTGCAATTTCTTCACTTCATTCCAAGTTTCAGGTGGCATATACAGCATAAGTTGGCAGCTGATTCCCATTCTTTCCACCCTCTTATTGACTGACATTCTGGTTTTGGCACAATGTTGAGCCACCAAGTCTGCATATCTATTGCCGACTACCACCCAGTCATCTCCTGACTGATGTGCGGCACATTTCACCACAGCCAATTCTTTTGGTGATTGTATTGCTTCTAGCAATTCCCTTACAAATTGTCCATTTTTAATGGGGGATCCTGAAGAAGTCATGAAATCCCTCTGCATCCACAGTTGGCCAAAATCATGCACGACCCCGTAACCATATTGACTATCAGTAAATATGGTCACTCTCTGATTCCTCCCAATTTTGCAAGCTTTTATCAAAGCAATCAATTCAGCTACTTGTGCAGATTTGACTCCTGGTAAATAGGATGCTTCAACTATTCCAGTTAATTCACATACCGCATAGGCAGCAGTTAGTTTACCATCTTCATGTCTTTGACATGAACCATCGACAAATAACTCCTTGTCTGGCTTTTTAAGAGGCTGTTCCTCTATGTCTGGGCGTGGTTTTGTACATAATTCTGTAATTTGTACACAATCATGTTCATCTTCTTCATCATCTTTATTTGTTTCATGATATGGGTCCGGCAATAAAGTTGCTGGATTTATTATTGTACACCTTACCATGGTCACATTTTCAGCACCCATTATTATCCTTTCATATTTAGTCAGCCGACTAGGAGTAAGATGCTGAGTTCGGGTTCTTGTCAATAGAATAACAACTGCATGTGGAACATACACTTTTACAGGATGTCCCATCACAATTGACTCGCTTTGTTCAATGCTCAAACACGTCGCTGCTACTACTTTTAAGCATCCTGGCAACGCGGCTGCTACTGGGTCCAATGTAGCAGAAAAATATGCTATAGGACGTCTGTCTAGTCCATGTCTCTGAGTTAGGACAGAAAGTGCACAATTTTCTCTCTCTTGACAGAATAATGCAAATTCTCTTTTACAATCAGGCATGCCTAAGGCAGGTGCTGAACAAAGTGCGTTTCTCAATTTTACAAAAGCTTCTACACTTTCATCTTCCCATTCAACAGGGTCCTTTGCTTTCTTTTTCGTCATGTTAATTAAGGGTTTAGCCAACATGGAAAAATTTGGTATCCATTGTCGACAGTATCCTACTATTCCTAGGAACATTCTCATTTGTCTTTGAGTTACATGCATTTGCATTCTCTTAATTAATTCTACTCTTTCAGAGGTTACTCTTCTTTTTCCCCTCTCAATTTGGTGTCCCAGATATTTAACAGCTGTCCTGCAAAACTGTAACTTTTCAGGTGAGACTTTATGCCCTTCCTCAGCCAAAAGATTTAATAATGCTATGGAATCAACAACACAGTCTTCTCTGGTGGTCGAAGCTACTAACAAGTCGTCGATATATTGAACTAAAACTGAACTTCCTGGCATTACTAGTTTTTCAAGGCACTTTTTCAGTATCTGATTGAAAATTGAAGGACTTTCTGTGTATCCCTGAGGAACACGGTTCCACACATAGACTTTGTTCTCAAATTTAAATGAGAAAAGATACTGGCTGTCTGGATGCAACGGTATTGAAAAGAATGCTTGACACAAATCAATTACTGTGAACCATCCTGCATTCCAAGGAATCTGGTATAGAATTACTGCAGGATTTGGTACTATGGGACAATAAGGTTCCGCAATCTTGTTTATTTTACGCAGGTCCTGAACAATCCTATATTTTCTGCTAGGTTTCTTTAGTCCCATGATTGGTGAATTACATGGGCTACTCATTACTTCTTTTAGGATGTTTTGTTTTACCATTCGATTGATTTCTTCAATGACTCCTGCTTTTACTTCTGCACTCATTTTGTATTGTTTAGTATTTGGGAAAATCGCACCTTCTTTTACTGTAATTTGAACTGGATCTATTTTTGCCATAAGTCCTACTTCTTTTCCGGTGAAATCCCATACTATTGGGTTTACTGTACCTTTTAATTCTTCTGGCAACTCATCTTTTGTTATCAACGAAAACATTTCATCTATTTCTGTACCTTGTTTTGCAACCATAATTTTATATACATGGTCCTCATCTGGTGTCTGAACTGCCACACCATCCGGCGTGCAGAAAATTGTACAGTTCATTTTGCACAATAAATCCCTACCTAATAAATTTACTGGGCTAGAATCGCACACTACAAATTGGTGCATTTCTCTGAAGTTTCCTATTTTGACTTCCATTGGTTCTGTAAGAGGTGTTCTAATTCTTTGATTAGCTACCCCTACTACTTGGATATCTTCACCAGAGAGAGGAAGGTCTGGGATGTCTGCTGATCTCACAGTAGACCTGGTAGCACCAGTGTCCAAAAGGAAAGTAATATCATTACCTTTCACATTTCCTTCAACATATGGACCAGACTGATCTACCTGTAAGGATGCGCCAAGTATGCACTCCTTCTTCCCCTCTCCTAGGCACCGTCATGAGTCGTATTTACAATAATTGTCCTGCAAAAGAAATTGTGATGTCATATAATCATTCTTACCACTCCCTCCTGGGTATCCAATGTCTGTACCATGTTTTGCTCTGCTTACATTACCCTGAACAGGTGGAGGTGGTAATTGACTCTGAGGATTTACACCCTGTTGAGAGTCATTCTGCGTCTGTGGATTTAAGTTTTGATTTGGGCCATTATTATTCCGAATCTTTTTACATTCATCCTTCCAATGCCCCAATTTTCCGCATCCATGACAAGGAAATTTCTTTTTAGCTTCTTCTCTACCCATTCGTCCTCTAAATTTTCCACCATTTCCCGTATCACCACTCGTTCCAGAATCTTTTCCTGGATTTTCACTCGGATTTTCCAAATTAATTCCCTGCTTCTCTGCCATTTTCACCTGAGCCCACATCACTTTTTCCTGCAATTTCTTGTGTCTATCCTCAATATCGTCTCCACAATATTTTGCATACTTCAGAATCTCATCTATGGGCTTTCCCTGCCAACACAGCATATGTTGTTTAATCATCTGGCAAGTCTCTGGCTTCAGACCGTAAACAAACCGATACACAAACTGACTCATGTTTTTGTCTCCAATGTCCTCGAATCCACTATATTGTTTAAACACCTGCAATAAACGCTCATAATAGGAATGTACTGTTTCACTGGCTTCTTGGGTTGTTCGATCTATTTTCACCCAATCTGTTTCTTTCGGGGTATTTTCCCTTTCAGGTATGTTATCACCTGCTGATACTTTTTCATCACATCATTTGACGGGGCACCTGTTTTCGGATCTCTAGGATATTCATCACTAGGCCAATCGACTGTGATCTTACAATCTGTCCATAAATCGGCAGGTACCACTATGTCAAACAAACCATCCAAATCCTTTAACAATACCTTTGACACCTTCACAAACCTTTCAACCTGTTTGTACCATTCAATTGGTTTTTCTCTCAATTTTGGAAAGTCATTCGTAAATGATAAAATATCCTGTCTGCTCCATGGGACATGTACATATCCTCCTCCCGCAACTTCTCGCATCGGATACATCTGGTCTGCTTTTCCTGCTTCCTTCATCACATATTCTGATGCTGTTCTACTTGTTCGTGCTTCTTCCTTTTTCTTGGCCCACCTAGATCTCCATTTATCTAGATCTCCCCATTTTTGTAAAACTAACATTAATTCTCTTATTTGTAGTCTTCTTCCAGATGCATTCATATTTTCTAAATCTTTGTCTGCAAATT
Organism: Calotriton arnoldi; assembly: GCA_963921515.1. Lineage (NCBI taxonomy): Eukaryota > Metazoa > Chordata > Amphibia > Caudata > Salamandridae > Calotriton > Calotriton arnoldi. Next base: position 5,351,876 of record CAWUFW010000163.1, on the reverse strand, counting down.
CTGCTCTATATGGTTTCTGTAATACTTTTGATCTCCCTATTTCGATTCCCATTTGTAATGCTAAGTTGGACAATTTTTCATGGAATATCTTTACATTTCTAGTGATACTCCTGCACAAGAATAATAATTCTTCTTCATCGTAGGTATTCAAGCGTTCTACTCCTACATTCCCTGCTATTATTTCTTCTAATTCAACTTTAAATTTATGGATATCCAGTACTTTTGGAGGTGTGCATTGTTTAACTGACCCTTGTACCCATCTTTCTAGATCAGGTGTTACTATGGTAGCACTTTTTGCTCCTGATGAAGTTACTAAACTTACATCTTTTAAACCTCCAGGCACATCTTTTCTTGGAGTACTATTTACAGAACCTCGAATAGGCAAGTCCATAAGTGATATTGTGGATTCACAGTCACTAAATTGATCCTCAATTATAACTGGAGCTTCAAGTCTGGGATTACTCACAGGAGTAGGTGCAAGTATGGGTTGTGGACAATTTCCCTGAGTACCATATAATGGAACTACTGGACCAATTGTTACTGGTATGGTCAACGAATCAGGATGTACTTTTATCTGAGTTATTTTCTGTATTAATTCAGTTCTGGTCTTTTCTAGGGCTTCTATTTCTTTGTCATGAAGTATTCTAGTCGGGGTGAATTCATGCATTACCTTTGGTACCATGGGAGTTTGTGGTGGTGCACTAGGAGGGCATCCACTTGTCCCTTCCTGATATGGTGGGGGATTTCTTAACATTTCTTCCATAAATTCGTCTTCTGAATCCTAATTTCTCATTACATGTTTTGTCTTTTCCATACATTTCCCTCCTGATTTCTCTCCTTCTGTGAATAGTGGATATAGTCCTTCTGTAATCATTGTCCTTCTCCATTGTTTCATCTGACCCTCTCTCGACTCACGTAAATATCTGGGGTAAAATCCTGGATAACTCCTATTACTTCTAGATCTATCCCGCTCAAATGCCTCGGTTTCCAATTCTTCTAGAGCTTCGTACTGGGTTAATCTAGGTCTGGGTTCTAAATCATTCATCCTCAATCTCAAGTTTTGAAGAATTCTTCCATTGAACGTGCCATTCTGAGGAAATGATAATACTCCATCATTTTTGGTGTATTCTATCCAATTTTCCATCCATACACAGGTATGATAACCTCTCTCCATCATCATAAATGATGCTGGCGTTTTTGCTGGTGGAATAATAATTCCTTCTCTAGTTTTGATTGGTTTGTCCTTTTTAAAATAATTCTTGATCTTTTGTAAGAATGACATTTTTCTCTTTTCTCCGTACATTCTATCTAATCTTCGGTGTACAAAATTATATTCTGCAAAACCTAGGAATCTCCTATCCGGACGATTTCCTGTTAAAGTCGGATCACGTTTTAACATGCAATCCTTATCCACTAAGAATTTTGCTTCTATAGTTTCGACCAATCAACTGTCTGCTATCTTTTAATTCCGAGCCAATCCTTGCGCGGCCTTTTTGGTGACGTTTCTTTGTCAACCCCTCCATTACAATCTGCTCTTTTCTGTCCTCGCTGGTTTAACCAATCCCAGCGCGGCTCCTTTGACGTCAGTACTACTCCTGACTACTGACCCCTCCTTTACAAGGGTTTTTCCACACCCGCTGTTTCAACCTACTACAGCGCGGCGTTTTGTGACGTCAGCTCCCTCTCCGGCAACTGACCCTCCCTTTACAAAAATTTACGCAAACTTATATTCTCTATAAATCTTAATTAAATTTCAGTAACAACATAAAACATTCGCTATCGTGCCAGTTTCCACTAATTTCGAAAAAGATAGTTTCTTCCACACTTTAGTAAAACCTTTCCGTTTACTAATACATATACTACAAGTAAACACTTCCGTCTACTCTTCACACAAGCTCCAGAAGTACCTGTTACTTCTCCAATGTTACCCTTACTAGGTGATATAACATCAAATTTTTATCAGCGTACCCTTTTTGCTATTACTCACACGCATAGAGTCCCTAACGAGTACTTGAAGTCCTGCTTAACTTCTCAGTACTATTTCTGCCTGACAGATAACCTCACTGCAGTATGGCTTCCACTTGCCACCCACTATTCTTTTTACCTACCCCGGGGTATTCTGGACAACATGTAACAAAACTCAAAAATAAGCGGGTGTTAGTTCATAAAAATACAAATAAATTCTCATTACCCAATTAACAAAGAGTAACAAAAACCGTCCTCTGCTTACCAGAAAACTGATCCAGCGCAATATTAGCCAACAACATTCATACACCATATACTCACTTGGGCCCATACATTCACACTATACTAATACTTACGCTGGGTGTCAGATGTACTCTTTTATCAAAGTCCCTGCTACCAATTACCTTCTGATTGAAGAGTAATAACTTACCAATGGATCCTTTGCTAATTGGGAAGTTTAAAATGAGTGACATTCATTATAGTACATAATCCTGAAATAACCACTGAGTCAGGAAGTTTTAAAATGTTTATCTAAAGTTTTGGCAGAGTAAAATACAGAAAACACGGTACTTGATTGAAAATACCAAAGAAAAAGCATAGAAATGATTTTGCTAATAAATGACGGTGTTTAAGGAAGAGGAGAAGATAGAGACAGCAGCGCAACTAAAGGTTGCAGTATAATTACCTAAAATGCGAGAACCAAGCCCCTTAGCCAAGGAGTTGGAAAAGATAGGACCCAGGAAGGATGAAGAGTAAAGACTTCTTCCAGGATCAGGACAGGACCGGTGACCTCTCTATAACGACGCCTGCGCCGTTCCCCTCTCTGATACTCGACTTCTCTCGATTCTCCCGTGCCTTCCTTCTAATGGACTCCGCCGGCCCCTCCTCAGGACCTCTTCTGGACAGGGATTCAGTCAGCAACCGATCAGCATGGCAGTCTGGAGCTCTTCTGTGTGTTCTGAGAGTCAGCTCTTCTGTCAGCATCTCCGCTCTCCTGTGCTAACTAATTAGCTAATTCTATATCTGTTATACCCTTCTACGCCCATGTACCTCCCCTTAATGTTGCTAAAATATGGGACCACTATTTCTGATTGGACAGGGACAGGGGGTGGATTCTCGCACCATATCGTTTTGGCCTAAATTGTAAAGCCTATTGTCTTTACGTTCCCTCCCCTTCAAATTAATACATTTGCTTTATTTCCCACCCGTCTCATGACAAATGTTATATATTTTACAGGAGAAAAGTAACGAATTGTTCCGCCGGAAACATTGGGTACATCATCTTCGGCCAATAGGTCGTGGCCTTGGGAGACGTCCAAGTTGACTTCACTTGGCAGGCATACAGGACACATGCGCAGAACCCTCTGTCTCTCGAGTTTCAAGACACCAACCCAGGCCCAAGTTTACGAGTTACTAGAAGTGCAAGAAGATAATATTAAAATCACAAATAAAAAGTTTCACTGTATACCCACTTTCCCTAACTCTATTCCCATTTAATCAAATTACTATCCTGCATTAGTAGCGTTAAGAAAACGACAATTTAATAAGGACATAAGAGCAAGCTTAAGCATGTGAAAACATTTAGCGGCCATTTTAGTGCACACTGCGCAGAAGCAGAAGTTTCCCACCAAGCAAAGAAAGACGTCACACCATGTGATCAGGTTGCGGCATGCGCATTGAGGTTCCTGCGCTTTAGCGGACATTTTGGATTACAGACAAGCGTTATTCATTAGTAAAACACATAAGCAAGCTTCTGTCCCTCTTGTGTTTGTGAATGCAAAGTTTAGTTTTGACAATACAAGTTTAATAAATTAATACTATGAGGAAGATTGCGTACAAGCAAGTTTCATTTTTGAAACCTTGCTCCATCAGTAGCATGCATTGTGTCAGCATCACTTATTTCGCCAATATGCCAACGGCATGGTGGGACCACAGTTTGCCAGCATAGTACCAGATTTGTTGAGGAATCTGGCCTCCAATCTAGTGAGAATACAATTGGCCCTATTTAGCTCCAATGTGCGTAACTTGTCCCGTACTGCCAAGACCTTCCTCCAGAGCTTATTGGAGGGTGAGCAATTGTGTTGTTGTTCAAGGGCAGGTAATTCTGAAGTCAACTGGAATCTGGTGAGGTCACACATGTGCTTAAGTCTAGCCACTTCCTTGATAAAGTTCCAACTAATATGCGCTTTGAGAGCATCCGCACACTGCTTTTGTCTACGTCTCCTGTGTCGCTGAAAGTAAAATATTCTGTAACTTTCTCATAGATCTCGGACTCTACCACCGGGTCCAGGAATAGGGAATTGTTGAGACATTGCTCTTTACCCGTCTCCCTTCCAATGAAGGGTCAACAAGACTATTCCATGGTCAGAGGGAATTTTGGTAATTCACCTGCCTCTGCTATAGTGTGCTCAAGCCTCTTGCCCAACAAAAGAAGGTTGATCCAAGCACATGTGCGGTTTGCTGCTGAGTAGTGTGAGTAGTGTATAATGTGTGGGTGGCATGTACACCAAGGATCAAGCAGTCCCAGATCCACGAGCAAAGCCCACCCATTGAAGGACAGCTCGGGGGTCCTGCCATGTCGCTGGCATGATCTATCTTGGGCGGTGTCTAGAATGAGATTAAGATAGCCCCAATTATGAGTCCCTTGAGCAAAAGCAATAAATTGTCTCAAGTGTGGCCCTCTAAAACCACTCTTGCCCAGAGTTTAGGGTGTATATTGAAGCTAAACAAATAGGGAGACTCTCCAAGAGGCCATTGATCACCAACCACCAGCCTGATTTCTCAATCCTATAGTTACATTTAGAAAAGGATACTGACCTGGCAAGTAGGATTGCTGCGCTAACCTTCTTGTACCAAGAAAAGGCATGCTATTAGAAAAGGAACTCTTGAGATAGCAATCTGCACATGTCTGTCCGTAAGTGTTTCCTGGAAGAAGCATATATGTGCTCTAATGGAGTTAAGTTCACTCAGGATACCCAGGCCTTTAGAGAGGTTATTAATCCCTCTGACGGTATAGGTGATAGGTTTCAGATGAGTAGAGGTAGTGGTCAAATCACATTAAATGTAAGGCAGAGGAATCAAAAGTCAGCCCAGCCCAAAATGTGTTCTGTGTGTGCACTAGTGAGTGGTTGTTGGTGTGTGGATTTCAACCCAACAAAACTTCCCGAACTGTAAAACAACAACATTAAGTGCCCAACAATGGGTGAAAACAAGTCCCTTAGAGCCAACAAAGTGAGAAACCATACCATGTGCATGAAGGCTACCACATTCCGGCATGAAAACAGGAATAGGGGAGATTTGCATTGATGACACCATGAAATAACCCTGTCCTTGCCTGTCCTAGCCAAGTGGGGAAAGTCCCAATCACAGTAGGGATTTCTGAGGGGCAGGTCCCTGCCCTCCTCACTAGAGAAGGGAACCACAGTCATCTAAATATTTATCGTGGGGTGTGGCTAAGATGGCGCCCATGTAGGATGCTCGGTCCGGCTCCTCCATCCTCCCGCCGCCTACACAAGCTGCTACCACCGGCCACGGGCGCCGAAGACACCAAATCCTAGAGCGGATCCCCTCTAGACATAGTTTCAAGTTGTGGGGAGCCACAAATCAGCCTCCTTGCGTGCCTGGGACAGATTAAGAAAGAACCCGTGGCCACGAGGCGGAGCAGCCAAGATGGACGTTCCGAGGACAAGGGGATTGGATGAAGAGGGACTCCCGCTCCAGCGTGTCTGCAGCGACAGACAGGGGGCCCTCCTTGTGGAGGAGCTCCCACAGTGGGGGCAAGACGATCAGGGGGCCTGCGTCCATCGGTAACTCTGTGGCCTATGCCCCGCCTGTGAATAGCGGCCCATGCGCGGCACCTTCAGCAAGATGTGGCCTGCTGATCTTTACCATGTGGGGCCCCTCTCTTCGTGAACTAGTGTGTCAGTGGTATGGTGTGCTCGCTGAGCAGTGGGGGAAATTGGTCCCCTCTCAATACAGATGTTGAACGGGGCACCTTCTGGTGATCCTGATAAACAATGGGTGCGCCCTGGACTGGTACCGCTGCAGCCCGTGCACTGATCTGCCTCTGGCCTGAGGGGTGCCCTACATGAGGGACTCTGCTGGCACACCGTTGCTCCCCGAGCTGCCTGGAACCGCGGTGGTGGGTCCCCACAGACACAACAAGATACCCTTTGTGGGTCAATTGTGGTTTGCTCTGGAAGGCTACGCTCACATCCAGCACTAGCACAGCCTGATCCTCACATCCAGGGCCCAGAGACCAGCCCATCGCAATGGCTGCGGCATGAAGAAAAAAGACTGCTCCATGAAGGACTTGCTTGTGCGCACCTCCGAGCTCCAAGCCAGGTTGGCCCACAGCCCCAGCAGCCATTGACAGCAACAGATGAGAGAGCTGAGGAGGCACCACTGACGAGGACATTTATGAAGGAACTCTTTGCTTCCTTATGGGAGGACATCCACTCAGTGAATCTCAAACTCCAGTAGGACCTCAAAGATGTCAAGCATGACCTGGCAGAGGTGGGCGATAGGGTCTCCACACTCAAGGCCAACAAGATTGTGCTGGTTGAGGAGGTTGAGCATCTACGACAGATGTTCTGCAATTTCAGGAGCAGCAGACAACACTACAGGCCCATGCTGAGGACCTAGAGAATTGCTACCATAAGAGTAATATCCACATCCACAAAGCACCACAGCGGGCTGAGGGCACAGATGTAACGGACTCTTCCTTCACTTCCTGGAACAGTTGGAAGAGACCAGCATACAGTTGGACAGGGTACATAGAGATGGGCACACTGACACCGGTGGGGGTCGCTAACCAGACATTCCCACATGTGCACACAACTTTCATTTCATTCTTTCATTTGAAAGAAATCATCCTAATCAAGGCGAGAGCTGCCCACCCTGTGCAGTTCCAAGACCACAAGCTAGCACTGTACCAAGACCTGTCGCCCCTGACCCTTTAGAAACGCTCCCCAGAAGTAAAGGAGTCTCATACAACTGGGGTCATCCATTCGCCTCATTTTCCATTGTGATGAAGCCTTACATCAACTCGGGACCCTAAAGGAGGCCCACCACTCTTGAATCTATTCAAAATTACACTGATGAGGGTCCCCCTCACAGGCCCCCAAACTTCAAGAGAGACGACCATGTAGCTGGCACCGGGTTGGGAGGGTCGCCCTAGGGCTTCCGCCTGGATCCCAAAACTATGGCCCTGGAGAGACAAGAAGTAATTGATAGCGGAGAACACAGATCCCCACACCAGCTAAATGGGTACCTTGTCTGACACCAGCATAGAGCCTCCAGTGATGGCATTCTTCCTCTACCAGCGGTATGCAGCAGGGGAACTCGGAGCTGCTGCTCCAGGCATTGAAGCAGAGTTCAATGACCCTCGTCTCAGGATCTTGCATGAGACCACCAAGAAGATTGCTTGTTGTTGCTGGACTATTTCCATGTTCTCATGTTTATTTTGTTGTTGGGGGTTCACAAAGGGACAGTACATGTAAAGAGTTGCGTGTGTGCGCTCAGACTGTATCCACCTATACATACTGCACCACACCACCGCTCTGGGCACCAACCACATCTCACCACATTTACATGACAGCTGACACGTTTGTGCACTTACTCTCATTTCGGCCCATGCTACCTTGAAGATTCTTTCCCTCAATGTCAGAGGGCTTAACAACCTCATTAAGCGGAGAGTGGAGCTGTCCATCCTAGAGCATAAGGGTGGGGACATATGATTCCTCCAGAAAACGCACCTTATGCCTCACGATTGGCATAGACTAAAATCACCGTACTACCCGAGCCAATAATTTTCCTCCAATACCACTAAGACAGGAGGGGTCGCTATTCTATTCGCCCGTTCCTTCAAGGGAACTGTTAGGGACAAGATTGCTGAAATTCGGGGGAGGCTACTCGCATACCATCTACAGGTGGGGGGCTCTCCTTCACCATTGCATGTATTTATGCCCAAACGATAATTAGGAGAAATTCTTGAAACATGCAATACTGGAGACCCTATACTCCCCTGACCACACAGTTTTATTTGGGGATGTCCCTAACTTACCGCTGAACAATGAGTTGGGCTGTTCCAACAGGATTAATCTGATAGCCTTCAAATTGCAGGTAGCCTTAGCCAGCACCGGGACACTCTTTCTGAGCAGCTGAGTGCTTTATAAATCTCTTATCATCATCATCATCACCATTCTGGTCAATGTTAATTATGTGGGCTAATCATCATTCTGGTCAATGATATGTGCAGACAGGGGCCCTCTCGGAGAGAGGTGTGCAGTTGCTATGGGAGGTCGGCTGAGAGACCTATGGAAGTCAGCTCACCCGCAGATGCAGGACTATACCTACTACTAGCCAGCCCATAAATCTTATGCCAGCATTGACTACTTTTTAAGAACATCGGCCCTACAGGCCGAAGTCAAAGAGGTCGAAATTAAACCTAGAGCTCTTGCCGATCATGCCCTCCTATTGTGGGCCCATTCTTGGAGGTTGCAGGATATTCTACTACTCCGGCAGGCTACAATCTAGAAACTCATGCAGACTATCACTGCCTTCTTAGAGACCAACAACACCGCTGCCACTTCCACAGTTACACTGTGGGAAACACTGAAGCTGGTGGTGAGGGGTGAGCTTATTGCCACCTCAGCTGCTGACAATAAACTATGTAAGGACAAACAGAGGGAACTGGAGGGTCAGAAGCAGGAATTGGAGGCAATTCATAAGAGGACAGGGGCATCAAGGGTCTGGTAGAAGCTAGAATCAACTTGGGTCCAATTGCGTAACCTAGACCTTGACAGGGCAGAATATGCGATGCTCCGCCTCAAACACATCTTGAGCACGGGGGGGGCAAATGTGGCAGACTGTTCACCAACAAGCTCTGGGTTAAGCTCCAGGCTGAGAGGGTGGGTGCGAACTGGGTCCGGACGGCATAGAAACTACTGATGACGCAGGTACAGCATCAACCTTTAGGAGTTTTTACTCCTCGCTGTACGGAACTCAGGACCTCCAAGTGACTGATGCTCATGAGTACCTTCAGGAAGCCAACTTCCGACTGACCCTACACCAGACTACCTCACTAGAGGTGCTCATTTGCATTGAGAAGGTGAGCTCAGCAGTGTCCAGCCTGAAAGCCCTCAAATCCCCCAGACCAGATGGTTTCACTGTTCTTTTTTGCAAAACCTTCTGCCAGATCCTTGAACCAATCCTCACTAGATTTGTTTATTTCTTCACAAACGTGGGGACTCTTCCATGCACTACACTAGAGTTCTTGATCTTCGTAATCCCCAAACCTGGGAAAGACTAATGCAGTTGTGGTTCCTATTGCTCCATCTCGCTCATAAACATAGATGCTAAACTCTTCCCAGGTATCCTAGCAGTGAGATTGGGCCCTCGTATGCCGGGTTTAGAGGATTCGGACCAGTCTGGGTTTATTCCTCACCGACAATGCGGGGACAACACCAAAAGAATCCTACACATGATGGACAAGGTGAAGCACTCACAGAGGGAGATGATGCTCTTGGCCATAGATGCTGAGAAGGCCTTTGACAGAGTGCATTGGTCCTATCTGGAGTCCACTCTCAGCCACTTTGGCTTTGGAATCATGTTCTGCAAGTGGATTCTCAGTAGCTATAGCAATCCTAGAGTAGCGGTTCGGGCCCATGAGCAACAGTCAGACCCCTTTAATATAAGCAGAGGGACTCGCCAGGGTTGCCCACTGTCCCCCCTTTTATTTGCCTTATACATAGAGCCCATGACCCAAAGAGTCAGAGACGATCCCCAGACAATGGGGGTTCAGTTCGGGAGGGGGGGGGAATGTCCACACCATAAGTCTTTACACAGACAATGTCCATGTAGTGCTAATAGACCCCCCCCTACGGTCGCTGACGACCTTACTGGATGAATTGGACCGGTTCGGGAAGGCGTCTGGTTTTCACATTAACCTCCAGAAGCCATAGGCCCTCAATCTATTGATCACTCCCATGCGGGAGCAGCTTGTTGCCCAATACCCTTCAACATGCCCTGCTTCCTCAGTAGCATACCTCGGGGTACAGATTGCTCCCACAATCTCTAATACGGTGCTGCACAACTATTGTGCACTCCTGCGCCTAGTCAAGACTGATCTCGCTCAGTGGAGACATTATCACCTCTCCTGGCCAGGAAGAATAGAGGCATTGAAAATGACAATACTCCCTAGGGCCCTATTTTTATTCCAGGCTCTGCTGCTGACTCCCCCTGCAAGCATGCTCAAATCCTTGCAAGCAGAACTTAAACACTTCATATGGGACGGCAAACGACTCTTCTGCATCGCAAGCGGATCTGCTGCCCCCCCGGCGGAGGATGGCTTAGGTGTCCCTTTTATCAAGCAGCACAGCCCCGCTTCCTGGTGGAATGGAGTAATCTGAAATCTGAGAAACACTGGTGCTTTATGGACCGTGCTGTAGCCAGGGAACACCTCTGGAAAATTCCTTGGCAGCAGCAGAAACACAGGGCGTGGGGCCTGTACTCCTACCCGGTCGCCAGTGCGACCTTTGCGTCTGGGACAGAATAGCCATCTGAAGTGGACTGACCACTTTCCCTTCGCCGCTCACCTCCATAATAGGAAACCTGGTCTTTGCACCAGGCCTTCCTCCCACAGCCTTCGCAACATGGCAACAGGCCAGCTGCAGGTCCATCAGACACTTCTTTGACGCAGACGATCCTATCCATTTCGAACAACTGAAATCAGACTATGACATCCCTGAAAAGGAACGCCTCCTTTACCTGCAGATTAGGCACTGGGTTAGCCATCCTGATGTAGGGCAGGGGGCTCAGAGGATACTTACCCCTTTTAAGAAATAGTTCCTCCTCACAGAGGGAGACAAGCGTATCATCGCCAACTTGAACGCCCTCCTGATCCAACCCCACACTGAAGAAAAAACTCCAGGCCAGAGAGGGTGGGAACAGGAGCTGGGGCAACCACTTATACCCAAAGAATGGGGCACATATACTTCAGGGTGCACCACACTGCATGTAAAGTAACACAATGAGGGCCCGATTCACAGAACTAACTTACGACAAAATCCTAAACTTACTACCATTTTGGTATTCACAGAATGAACTTACTCATTTTGGTATTCACAGAATAAACTTACTCATTTTGGTATTCACAGAAGACACTTACACATTTTGTGTAACTTACACATTTTGTGTAACTTACACATTTTGTGTAACTTACTCATTTTGTGTAACTTACACATTTTGGTATTCACAGAAGGCACTTACACATTTTGTGTAACTTACACATTTTGTGTAACTTACACATTGTGTGTAACTTACTCATTTTGTGTAACTTACACATGTTGTGTAACTTACACATTTTGGTATTCACAGAAGGCACTTACTCATTGATGAGTAAGTGCCTTCTGTGAATACCAAAATGAGTAAGTTAATTCTGTGAATACCAAAATTGTTGTAAGTTCATTTTGTGAATACCCAAATGTGTAAGTTCATTCTGTGAATACCAAAATTGTTGTAAGTTCATTCTGTGAATACCCAAATGTGTAAGTTCATTCTGTGAATACCCAAATGTGTAAGTTCATTCTGTGAATACCAAAATTGTTGTAAGTTTAGGATTTTGACGTAAGTTAGTTCTGTGAATCAGGCCCTGAGTGTGGAAACGGCTACTAAGATAATGACTTACTGGTACCTTACACCCGACAGGTTGTATCAAGTCACTCGCAGTGAGGACTGTTGGAGGGGCTGTGGTGCACTGGGGACACTCCTTCACTTCCTGTAGGCTTGTCCAAAGCTGACTCCATATTGGGACACAGTCTTGATGGACATAGACATGCATCTTGACACACAAATCAAGCGCTTCCCGGCCCACATTAGCCTTGCACTCGGTGCAGCGCTCCAGGTGATACTCGTCTCCCACACTGGGACACAGATAAGGTACCAGCCCACAAATACTGGCTACATAAACTATGGTGCATTCTAGGTATGGAAAAGATAACTCTGTCCACTACCCACAAACCAAAGACGATCCAGGAACTGTGGACACAATATATATACTATGCTGCTCTCCATAGAGTTTTCACGAACTGACATATCTGAAATACCTTCGTTTGCTGCATCTGATGTCTGCCTGTGCATCGGCAGGGGTGGGGGTCTAGCAGGGAAGGTGTGAGTCAGGAGCACATTAAGAAAGTGAGTACGAGAGAGGGGTATGTTTAGGGTGGGAATTGTTGAGTTATTGTTTGTTCCTCATCTTGCTGTTATTTCTCAACCGCCTCCCATTGTAAGACGGACTGCCCCCCCGAGCGATGCCACTGATCACAGATGTATTATTGTACAACCTTTACTTTGAAAATTAATTAAAAGAGATGTGAAACATAAATATTCATCGCCTTGCATTCCATTGTCGGTCATTCATCAAATATGTTCCAGGAGCTGGGACTTGCTGTTTTTGATCTCTGTGGAGCTGTGCCAGCATACTCCCCCCCCACCCCTTGGTGTCCGGAGACCCTCTGCAGCCAGATCCATCCTGCTGAGGCACTTTCTGGCCATCCAGAGCTTCGTTCACTGGGCTGCCCGATGGCAAGTTCAGGATCTGTTTCACTACAGGAAAGGAGTTAATTACATGGGTGCGACCCTCCCAGGTAAAAATAATGGGAACTGGATGTGCCCACCTGCATTTTGCATCACAAGAGATCATGAAGCCCGTAACAGGCTTGTGCCGTTTAGCAAGCTGAGAGATCCTGGAAGAGTTGAAGCTGTGCGCCGTTGAATGAGATGGCAACCCCCCCTGTCGCGCTTTTTTTATAATCTCCTCTTTGTTCGTGAAGCGGTGAATGCAGGTTAGGGCACCTGGTATGTGTTTCCTTGCTCTGCCAAGAGGCACCACCTTGTGCTCCCTGTCCATGAGGATTGGGTAGCCGCTGCTTCTCTCCAAGATGGCAGCACAAAAAGATGGTGGATGGAATGCTGAACAATATCAAGCATTCACTGCCAATCACAGATCTGGATTAAATCCATCATTTATTTGCTCACCATACCACCCCAGTTTGGACCCAGCCATATGCAAATCAGTCTTGACCCTGCTCCTCATAGAAACAGTCCAGCCCGAACTGCCAGAACAGGTCCTTCCTGGATTGGAAAACAAGCATCCAGGGACCGGTTTCAGGGTATCACCCCATATCAGCCAGGCTAGCTAGGAATCCTGTGGCACAGCGAGCACAGGACCCACGTCCACGTTTCTAAGAAGGTGTCAAAGAGGTCAGAGAGGTATACTGGGAGATTGGTGTGCAATACACTAACTGGGACTCCACAAATGTGAATGATGTGCAACAGGATCTGTCCTCAAGGTCTTCGCATTTCTCCCGCCGGCTAATTTGCTGGCCCCCAGTTGGAGGATACGTTGCTGCAGAGCTTCACATTCTTCAGATTGCAGTCCAGAGATTGTTCAGTTTGTGCCGCCTACTCACTGAGTTCTTCGACATTCCACTGAAGGGCATGCAAGTTTTGTTGAAGGTCTTTCTTGACCTCATTGATATAGTCCTTAATCTCTTGAAAGAGTTGAAGGAGAAAGACTTTAGTGATGGGTTGGTTGTGGTCCTCGGAAGTATCGCCCTGACTGGCGGACGCAGGTGTGCTAGTGCATCGCTTCGCTGCAGGGTTCTTCCTGTGATGAGTGCTGGAGAAAACATTTGATAGTGGAGTCTTTTTTGCCTCGACCCCAGCCATGTATTCGGAACCAGGGAGAGGACGACACCGAGCACTGGATGGGTGGTTCCTGCAGGCTGTCTCCCCCTCCGCAGGAGACGACTTATGGTCAAGGTCTTCCGATATGTGGGAGTGCTGTCCTTCAGGGGTCCCCCAAAAGGCCGCTGTTGTCACCCTGATGTGCCCAATCCATCCATGCAGCAGTTGCGCCTATACTCCCCTAGCCTGTCAATCATCACACTACATTAACTATAGCTCGCCCTTTCTCCATGCACTGATTATACCTTCGCATATCATATAAATCATAGCATGTGAAATTATACGAGTGATAATAAGACTATGCCATCTGAAATGACATCATTTCCCAGAACACAGTGCATGTTAGAGTGGCAAGTTATAATTAATGTAGTCTAGCGATTGATGCGAGAAGAATGTGTACGGAGGTGCACGCCGTATAGTAAATTGAAGGTGGTACATAAATTATAAATGTAACTTCTAACTAGTGGTGGGCAAACTAGAAATGTAAGTAAAACTATAAATGTATAGTTTCTCCTGTTTGTATAGTTTAAGTTAGGTTTATATATGAAGAATAAATGAAGTTTTCCTAACTATTACTTAGCTTTAACCTTTGTTTTTTCACTAAATTAAAATGGTTATTATTTTTTAGTAAAAATGTATTTCAAATCACAGTTAGGCCTGTAGCCCGTGCACGACTTGTTTTCGTGTGCACTGGTGAGTGCAACGAGACTTGCTGGCTGCTCGCCAGCGTGCGCAAGATTTGCTGGCTGCTAGCGTGGCTTCTGGTCGCAGCATTGCATTCCGGCACCATTTTCGTGATGCGGGCAAGCTTGAGAGACCGCAGCTGCACCTCGAGCTGATTTTCTACTCGAGAAGCAGCTAAATCTACTCAAAAAGACATTTTCGAGTTAATATTCTACCCAATGCGGCCACAATTTGTCTTTGTTCTTCATGCCATGAGACAGGGGGCCATTTTGTGTAGTCATTGTCCATAGGCCTGCATGTGTTCTTTGTTGTGGCCATGCCTCCTTGTTTGCTGTTGTTATGTGACCTTGTGGTTGGTGGCCATTTTGTGTAGCCAGCCAGCCAGTGTTCTTTTGCCATAGACCTGCATGTGTTCTTTGTTGTGGCCATGCCCCCTTGCTTGCTGTTGTTGTTTGACTGTGTGGCCAAAGGCCATTTTGTTTAGCCAGCCAGTGTGCTTCTGCCATAGACCTGCATGAGTTCTTTGTTGTGACCATACCTCCTTGCGTGCTGTTGTTCTTTGATCATGTGGCCGGTGGCCATTTTGTGTAGCCAGCCGTTGTGCTTTTGCCATAGGCCTGATGGTGTTTTTTGTTTGTTGCCATGCCTTCTTGCTTGCTGTTGTTGTTTGACCATGTGGTCAGTGGGCATTTTGTGTAGCCAGCCAGCCAGTGTGCTTTTGCCACAGGCATGCATGTGTTCTTTGTTGTGGCCATGCTTCCTTGCTTGTTGTTGTTTGACCATGTGGCCAGCTGCCATTTTGTGCAGTTACCCTTTTTCCAGTTTTCAAAGCCATTTTCTTGGGAGATTGATAGGAGAGGGCTATGCCTTTTTTTTGTTCATTGTTTTATATTATATGCATTTTTTTGCATTTTTCTCCTGCACCTCCTTGCCTCCCCCAGTGTGTTTCTCATAGTCCCCAAGTACACCAGTAATTAGTTTGTTTTTTTATGTATTTTTTATTTTTGCATTTTTGTAATTTATTTTTTACATTTTGGTAAAATAATTTAAAAAAATTATGTAATGTATTTATTTTTACATTTTCCCTCCATTTTCCTCCATTTTCCATAGGCCCCTGCCACACACTAGCATTAATTTTTTAGGCTTGTCATCATTACTCATTTTCCCTTGGATTCCCGGCCTATCATAGGTGCACAGCGGCACACCAGCATTACGTTTTTTAAGTATTATTATTCAATTTTCCATTGGACCCCTGCCTGCCATAGGTGCACAGTGCACACACCAGCATTCATTTTAAAAGGACTATTCCATTCCTCCTTTACACCCTGCCTGCCATAGGTGCACACACACCAGCATTCATTTTCTAAGGGTTATTCCATTTCCCCTTGGACCCCCTTGTCTGCCATAGGCGCACACGAGCATTCATTTTTTAAGGATTGTTCCATTTTCCCCTGCACCTCCCTGACTGCCACAGGTGTCTCCCTTAGATGCACATAAAGCAGCAGTTACATTTCTACGTTGTTTTTCTGATTGAAAATGAAATTTTATGGTATGGTGGTGGTGTGGTTTGACTTTGAAATGAATACACTATTGTTGTTAATTATTTAGGATAATAACTTAAGCAACCATACTAAATTATGTTATCTGTGCCTGTACTAATTCAAACTGCAAGAATGCCATGTTTCACTAAATATTTTTCTGTCTTGTTTGCTTTAGCTGCACAAGAGACATCACCCAAAGTATTGCCAGACAGAAGGCCTGTACAAAGTGACGTGATGACGCAACATGTTATATGAGTCCTCCAATCTCTTCCACTTGTGCAGCTAAGTACCACTGCCAACTTCAAGATGGCCCCAAAGAAAGGTGCTGCCAAAAAAGTGGCCAATGCGAAGAAGAAGAAGCAGATTTCCACCACTGGTGTGCCAACCAAAACCTTTTTCGGGATACATGTGCATGCCGCACTGGCCTCTGGGCAGCAAGCTGGGAGCAGCATGCCTTCATCAATGGCACCACCCCACCTTAAACCCAATCCTATGTCTCTCAGCGAGGCAGCCACTGCAATCATGGCAACGTCAACGAACAGTGACTGTGAATTGGATTTGTCTCTTTCGCATAGTAGTACCCAATCATTGCAGGAAACTGAGCAAAGTGGACGACAGCCACAGCCAGCAATAGTAGATCTTCTTGAAGTAGGAGCAGAACAGGAGGTTGAGCTTCCTGCTGAGAAAGAACCTCATTTTTTAGAACCATTGGCTTTCACTGATCTCCAGCAAGAAAAAGGAAGGGTTCTCCACCATCTTCTCCAAGCCCCCATTCTGATGATCTGGACATGGATTGGATCCCGGCTGAGTCTGAGACATGCCAGGAGAGGCAAAGCAAAAGGAAAGTTTCTGAAAGACTCCCAATTATGGAAGGGGATGAGGATGACGAGACAGTCATTGTCATGTAAGCTGACTCAGAGGACACCACCATTACCCCTCCAATGCAACCTGCTCAGAGGGATGTGGCACTGGTACCACCACCACCAGCTTCTTTATTTGTAAGGCCCCTACTGAGACCTGCATCCACCACTACCACCTCAGTTGAAGTGCTCAGTGCAGAGAGGCAATTGTCGACACACCTGCCTACCTCCAGTTCTTCAGGCATTGGCAGTGGCACGAGTGGCCCACTGAAAAAGTTCACTTCCCCAGTTTGGGACTTGTTTACGATAAGCAAGCAGGAGGATAACATTGCAATAGGCTCCATTTGCCGCGCAAGTGTTCATGGAGGTAAGCCTGGTTCACACTATGGTACTGGAGGCCAAACGACCTATATGAAAGAACATCACACAATCCGGTGGGAGGCGCACCTTAAAACATTTGCTGCAGGTGGTGGTGGTGCTGATGAGAGAGGGAATCAGCTCCGATCATGGTGGGAGGTGAAGGTGATGAGGAAGAAGAGGGTGACAGCTTTAAGCAAAGCAGCCCTGTCCCCAGCAGTGCGCCAGTATAATATTCCTCATCAAACCTGAAATGGCATAAGAGTCAGATAGAGGCACTCCGCATACAGTGACTGCCCCATGACACACATTGACTCTACCACCTCCGAGTTCTCTCCGGAAGTCACCTTCATCAGTGGCACCACAAAAGAAAAAAATCCAGGCTACTATTACAGGCATGTTTAGGCAGGAAGGTCCCTACAAACTCAACCACCCAACAGCATGTTTGCACAACGGGAAACTAGCTAAAATGTTAGCAGTGCTGGACCTCCTCCCTTGTTCTTTTGTGGAATCAGTGGGACCTTTAGAATTTGTGGCGTCCATCTGCCCCAAATGTCAGGTTCCCAGCCGGAACTATTTTGCCAGAGTTGCTGTTCTAGCACGCCATCCCTATGTGCTGCAATTGGTTGGACAATCTTTGCAGCAGAGTGCTGTTCACACTATCCACCTGATGACAGGAATCTGGACCAGTTGTCAAGCCACTGATTACATGTTTATCACTGCACACTGGATCTCTTTTGTGGGGGTTAGGCAACAGCTATCTACAGGTCTTGGGGCTGAAGAAACTTAAGGGCATGCAACAGTAGCCAAGTTCGCCATGGAGAAATCCCACACAGCTACAAACATCTTGGAAGACTTTAACAGCAAGGTGTTTGAATGGCTGCAATCCAGAGGTTTCAGAATTGGATTTGTTGCCAGGGACAATGGCAGTAATATAGTTGAAGCCATGGCAGACGGTGGCTATTTAAGGGTCCTGTGTTTGGTGCATTGCATCAACCTGATTGTACAGGAATTTCTTAATGAAGAAGACATAGTCAGCAACTTACTGCCCACCTGCATAAGAATCTGCACTCATTTCAGCCATTCTTTTAAAGCCCGGAAGCAGTTGAGGATCATTCAATATGCTAACAGAGTACCACTTAAAGCCATCGAACTGGAGGTGCCAACGCGTTTGAACTTGACCTATTACATGTTGCAACGTCTGTTTGAGCAATACAAACCAATCAATGACTATGTCGGTCAAAGAGGAGGAGATGGAACTGGGAAAAGCATGAACATGGAGATAGACAAATGGGGCCTAGTCAACTGCTTGACACAGATGTTACTTCCTTTTGAGGTTTTCACATGGGAAGTCAGCAAGGAGGACAGTACGCTGGGCCAAGTATCCCGTTGTTGCATCTACTACAGAACCAATCAAAAAGGTGTCTGAAAGGTTTGCAGGTGTGAACAAAAATGCAGAAGCACATGGCTTAGTTGAGAGCTTAATCCTTCACTTGGCTGTTAATATAATGCTGTAAAGAGACATTGTGTCATCCAAAGAGAACATCTGTGCCACAATACTTGATCCAGGGTGCAAAAAAAAACTGCCCACGTTACTTCCATTTTCTGAAGGGGAGGTTTCACAATTCAAGATATGGATTGTTGAGCAAGCTAGAGACCTGGAAGAAGAACAACTGGAAATTAGAGTCCCACTTCCGGGCAGAAGCTCTGGGGTGCTACATTCAACTTCCAAAGAGAGCAGTGCTGTTGTCTCACAGTAGCCAACACCAGAAACAAGAACATCTGCAACAACTACAACAACAGAAACAGAGGAATCAGCCCCAACCTATGCATTGGCTTGGTTTCAAGTGGCAGGGCTTAAGTCCAGTGCAGAGGCAAAGGCAAAAGATGTCAAGCAAGTGGCAGCACCAATAACCATTTAGAGGATGTTCCAGGACTATCTGGATGACCCAAGAGAGGTCTATGTGGATCACAATCCATTGGTGTATTGGTATGGGAAGATGAGCCAATGGCCAGAGCTCGGCATCCTGGCAATAAAATATCTGGTTTGTCCGGTCGCCAGTGTGTCTGCTGAGCATGTGTTCAGTGCAGCTGGTGCAGTTGTCACAGTGAGAAGGACCAGTCTCTTGCCTCAAAACATGGAGGGATTGACCATAAAAAAAATGAACCAACACTTCATACCACACAAATACACTCTTCTTGAAATCCCACAGGAGGAGGATGAGGGTGATGATTTGTCAGACTTAAGTTGGTTAGAAGACCAACTTCTGGGCAAACCACCTGAGTTTGAGGGTGCACTCTACTTCCCTGACTAAGTAGGACACCATAGAACCTTTTAATTATTTATTGTCTAACTGCTCCACCCCCCAAAAAAAGGATACAGCTAATGGATCATTATGTTTGTGTCTGACTTACGCAGCCCCATCAGTTTTAGGCACATGTATGGCCGGATTGGAGTTGGACCAATGGTCACTGAAGAAACCTTCCCATACCCTTCAGGACATTGGAGACAATGCCTGCCTCCCTCCCATGCCTATCCTTTTTATATCACCTAGCAATGCTGCCCCGGTAAAGATCATTTGATTTACAAGGCTGCCAAATTCCAATCTGTTGCTTGCATCAAAGAGGAGATACAATTGTGTACCTACCACCGTGCTTGGATTAGAACAGGTAACTATTGCACCAATGAGTGATATATTATTGAGTGATTGTGAGTGATGACTGATGATTCATGTGGTGGGAGGGTGTTCCACTAACTTGTAAACTTGATTTCAATGATTCGCAATGTTTAGGGCCTGATGGGTGAACATTTTTCCTGAAGGTGATTGGCCCTTTCACACTTACCAAGTTTTACTTGCAGGTCCCACTCCTTTTTTCTGGTTCTTCAGAGACCAGACCAGTCACTTTAGTTAACAAACACAAATCTACACTAAATACTCAAATTATGTTTCGCTTCTTGTTCGTCAACAGCATTGCACTACAGGTCTATCTCATTCAGATCGGGAAAGAGTTGGACTGATTTGTAAATCGGAGTAAGGAGGAGGATGGAAGGACTCAGGGTGGGACTACTTCAAAAGCCAGAAGAAGGAAGTTATCAACTTCAAAGGGAAACCATGATGATGATGATAACTCTGAGGCCTACTCAGCTCTGTGGACTGGAGAGAGGTGCGTTGATTTGGGAAACGCAGCTGAGTGTGTCTGCTACCTCAAATGTGAATCTCCTCTCATGTGGTTGTGGTCGGGGGGCCTGCTGCTTGTAACTGGAGACAGGCTTGTGATGCCACATCATCACATGATGCATGCACTTGGTTAAAGGTTATGATGACAGTTGTGAAATTGATCAGTCCAGTACATACAGCTACTTGTCCTTGATTGGTTGTAAATTGCTCTCACCTCTCAGTTAATTGATTGCACATGAGTCATAAAATGAATGATTGCAGCAGCCTATGCTCTTGCTTGGCCTCTGAGTCTTCTTGGTACACTCCTCATGAAGCTTAACCTCTGTCCTTCTAGAATCTACAATACCGTTTCTGTTTTGCACTCCGCAGGCCTTCTCTACTACTGCACGAAAGGTGAAAGCTCTATAACACTCTTGCTTACCTTACCTGACTGGTTCAGCCAGGCACCCAAGATGGACGTTCTGAGAAGAATGTAGATGCACCGCCCAATTTGGCAATACAGTGTCATTTTTCTTTTAACAATCATAATTTTAAAAACTGTGTGGGTTCACTTCACTCCTACATAATTTGTATTTTTCAAACCTAGATGACAGAACATTTAGTTATATAATAACTTGGGTCACTGGGGCTGAAGGACTGTTTGCAATGCATTTAACTGGACTGTGTCATTCCTTTATTTCCTTCCACAACAGATTGATGATGATGTGCTGCTTATCGCCCTGATGAATATTGTTGTTGTGTAGTGTTTGTCTTTGTCACACCTTTCCCCAAATCCCCATCTATTCATCAAACCCCTAACCCTGTTCCCCCAGACTGTTTGATTTATAGGTGTCACTTAATTTACACCATAAATGGATCACATACTTGGTGGGGCGGATGTGGTGAAAGTAACACCAACTTACTGTGGATCTTCGATTACCTGAGCAGTAGCCCACACCAGCCCCACTTACCCACCCATGCATAAAAGGGATCCATATTTTAGATATATAACATAATTCGTCAACATCATATTTCAGGCCTTGTGTTGAGTAAGCGCTTAACCTTGTCCACTCCTGAATCTGAGTCCACTTCTCCTGACTCAAGGATTTCGTAACTTTAGTTTTAATTAAATACCAGCTCCCTATTGCTCAGAAGAAGTTACTATTGCTAGTTTTGTTATAATATCTGAATTCTTTGTTGTGTCATGGTGGCAGTAGTCTGGTCTCAGTCTTTGTAAAGCTATATTATAATTATAACTCACTAACTCTGTGTTTTTCTTTCAATTTAGTTGCCTGTGATGGATAATCCTTTTGATTAATCCTACAGTCGGGACCTCGCTTGTGATGCCTTCCCTAATGGCGCACCAGCCTTCTACTGCCATTAAGAAGGCACCCTGGGAGACCCTGCAGGAATGTTTTGGAAGATTGAGAGAGGTAGCATCCATCTCTTAATCTATTCAGGTAAGAGAACTATGGAGTGAAGTGAACTAGTTTAGTTAGTAAGTAACTAACTTCTATTGCAGATAAGTAATTTCTTCTTTATCTAGGTTGTTGTAGGCAATATAGGCAATGGCAGGATACCCCTAATGGTCAATTTTAGATGGCTAATACACCCCCTTATTATTATTATTTTTTTAACAAAATACAACCGCAATACATCACTACAGTTCTATTAGTAGTATCTTCTATTGAAATTATCACAGTGGGCATTTTGTTGGTTGACAATGTTAGAAAAGCCAGGTAGTCATGCGAAACAAAAACCTTTGTAATGGAGGGGCAGAGCTATGATGACTCTGTGTCATTGAAGCATAATGAAGGGGTGAAATAAACTGGTCAATGAAGGACATATGGGGCCTGATTCACAGAACTAACTTACTTCAACAACGTAAAGTTAGTACTTTTTGGTATTCACAGAATACACTTACTCATTTTGGTATTCACAGAATGCACTTACTCATTTTGGTATTCACAGAATGCACTTACTCATACTAACTTTATGTCCGCACTCGGGCCGGAGATTCCGGCCCTTTGGTGGAGATTCCGGCCCTTTGGTGGAGATTCCGGCTCTTTGGTGGAGATTCCGGCCCTTTGGTGGAGATTCCGGCCGGTTGTGGAGATTCCGGCCGGTGGCGGACATTCCGCCACCGGCCGGAATCTCCACAACCGGCCGGAATCTCCACCATTGGGCCGGAATCTCCACCAAAGGCCAAAATCTCCACCTCCGGGAAGGAATCTCCACCAAAGGGCCGGAATCTCCACCAAAGGGCCGGAATCTCCGGCCCGAGTGCGGACATAAAGTTAGTATGAGTAAGTGCATTCTGTGAATACCAAAATGAGTAAGTGCATTCTGTGAATACCAAAATGAGTAAGTGTATTCTGTGAATACCAAAAAGTACTAACTTACGTTTTTGACGTAAGTTAGTTCTGTGAATCGGGCCCATGGTCTTGGTTGGCAAATGCAATTGGACCTCATACTACCTTCCTGCTATGTTGCATTGTCATGGAAACTTCTGGTATAAAATGAATGATAACAGAGCACACCATTGGAGGGGTCCACCATGACCATGGGCACCCCTTGTTTTACTGTTTGAGCATGAGCAAGAAAAATAAAGCCTTCTCAACAAACATGCGTAGAGAAAAATAGCTTACTTGGCCTGCAATCTTCACAGTAGAATACCTCAAATCTGTTCTCTTAGCCTTACAGTACCAGTCCTCAAGATATATCATGGGACAGGGAAAACTTACTAACAAAGCAGAAGAAAGCTACATACCAATAGTACAGACAGGAGGAAGTCAGCTACCGAAACATGAAATATAGAAAAACAGGATAATGCAGGGAGAACAAGAATTTAACAAGCATTAGATAGGAGACAGTATAAAAAAGAATAAACAAGGCAAATTATTCTAATAGTGGGAGAAGTTAAATGCTAGGGAAATAATAATGATAATAACAGGACTTACTGGGCCCAGCAGAGCCATCGGCCGATACGCTGGTGGTGGTGGTACTTCCATCTGCTGCAGCACTGGTGGTGGCAGTCCCGTCCTAACCCACGGTTGATAATGCCCTCTTCTTGCCCTTCAGTGCTGATGTGCGAAACAAAGAAGATAAATAAAACAGATTATTGGTACAGTTAATCTCCCCAAAAATATTTTGACAGGCAAAGGTAAACGCATTAACAGAGTACTTTTCTAAATCTGATCTCCTGTAGTACTAGTACCTAGTTGACCTAGTCCTAATTTCCTAAACCTAAGCTCTATTCCTATTTTCCTAAACCTAAACTACATTTGGAACTACAAATGCATTGCATTTGCAACAAATGATGTTCGCTTCTCAACCCCCTTTGATGGGCCAACTCAGTCTCCCTTTCAATGCATAGGTGCGTATTACACATCACTGGGAGATTGGAACTGTATGAGCTACATCAAGAAAGGCACAGAGAACGCTAACTCAATGATATTACTACTACCAACTATCTTAGTGACAGGGCAGAGTCTTTATGATTTCTTAAATAATCAGCCCAAGGGAGTGCCACCGTCGCTGAGTACAATTACATAGCACTGAGCACCTGGCTAGCTCAAACTGGGTCACATAATATTCGTAACGTAAACTTAACTTACCTCTGAGTGTGAGCAGCATGCTGGTTGAAAAAAACATATTAGCATTGTAGAATACAACAAATAAATAATTACTTACAGAGCCCAGCAACCTCGAAGTCCAGCAGGTCGAACAGGCTCTGCTCGCAGTCGATGATGTCCACCCAGCGGTGTGTCAGCTGCTGCACCGTGCACTGTACCCAAGTGTACCGGCACACCCACCGATGCACTCTACCCCACAGTAGCCGATGCTCCCGCATGATGTACCTCCTCCCAGGCCTGCCGCCTGCTGCCAGCATGGAGGGGAGGTGGCGCTGCAAATGAAAAGTAAGTTCGGCAACCTCTACCTCAGAAAAAATGTAGTGGGCTACAACACTTGGTGGCCGCCGCTTCTACTCTCTCGCTACTCTGACATAACGCTGGGTGGGAAAAAATTGCAATAGGAAAAATAGGAAGTTAGAGAAGAAGGAAGGAAGAACTAAGAAAGTAAAGGGAAAACAAACAAAAGTGCAAAACATCACGGAAAACGAAAAAAAGACAAAAATGTAAAATACACAAACACAAAGACACACACTGATAAAATAAAGGTAAATGAGGGGTAGATGAGTGGGACGAAGGGAAGAGTGGAATAGATTAGATTGGTTTGAAAAATCAGGCCCAGCACCATGCACAAAACAGGTAAAACAAAATGGGTGAGCCCATGCGGACCATGTGGTGCAGTTTACACTGATTTGTCAGAGCGAAATGTGCTACTGGCATGAAAAAAGCAGCACGAAAGAGCGGCTGAGCATCCTTCCGCCACCCGTTTCATGGAGTTCCATGGAATCTCTCTGAGTTTTTTTGGGACTCCATGGAATTCTGCAAAGCAAAACTCCGCAAGTTCCACCAAGGCCTAATAATAGTGTTGAGTGTCATTTATTTGAGTGCTGTTAAGTGTAGTATCATAGAGTATAGTAAAGGACAGTGTTGTACAGTGTAGTGTCATAGAGTCTAGTGTTGTGGAGTGGAATACAGTGGAGTTGAGTAGAGTGGCATGGCATTGCATATAGTGGAGTAAAGTGTTATATACTGGAGTGGAGTGGAATGGTGTGTCGTATAGTGGAGTGGAGCATTGTACAGTGTAGTGGCGTGTTCCACAGTGGAGTGGAGTGTCATACAGTACAGTTGAGTGTTGTACAGTGGAGTATCATCGACTGTAGTGTTGTGGAGTAGAGTGTCATTGAGTCAAGTGCCGTCGAGTGGTACAGAGTTGAATGATGTAGAATGGCACAGTGTGGAATACAGTGTTGTACAGTGTAGTGTAGGGGCATACAGTGTAATACGGTGTTGTACAGTGGCAGAGAGTGTAGTAGAGTGTTGTAGAGTGAAACGGTATACATTGGAGTGTCGTACAGTGGTGTACAGTGGGTTAAACTGTCATACAGTGTAATCGAGTGGAGTGGCGCAGCACAGAGTAGACTGAAGTGGAATGGTATCTCGTATAATACAGCGCCCTGGAGTGTAGTATACTCTAGTGGCTTAGCATACCATGGAGGAAAATGTTATAGAGTGGAATGGTGTGTCGTACAGTGGAGTGGTATGCTGTGCTAAAGAGTGTGTGAAACTGTCATTGAGTGGAGTACAGTATAGTGGCGGAGAGTGGACTGCAGTGTTGTACACTGGAATGAGGAAGAGTAGATTAGAATATGGTACAATGTGTTACAGTGGAGGGGCATATAGTGTTATAGAGTGTAGTGGCAAAGAGTGCAGTTGAGTCGAGCGCCGTTGAGTGGAGTGGCGTACGGTAGAATAGTGTAGAGTGGAGTGTCGTAGAATGGGGTGATGTCCAATAGAAAAGAATACAGTGCAGTGGCGTACACTGGAGTTGCGTAGAGTGGAGTAGAGTACAGTGAAGTTGTGTTCAGTGGCGTGTGATTGACTGGATTGGCGTACAGTGGAGTGGGCTAGCGGACTGTGGACTAGCGGACTGTGGAGTGCCATTAAGTGGAAGAGCACATAATGAAGTGGTGTAGAGTGGAGTGGCATTCAGTCGGATAGCATAGATTGGAGTGGTGTACAGTGCAGTGCCGTAGAGTGGAATAGCGTACAGTGGAGTAGCATACAGTTGGGATGCATACACTGAAGTGGCATACACTGGAATGGCGTAGAGTAGAGTAGAGTGAAATAGCATAGAGTGGAGCAGCATAGAGTGTATTTGCATACAGTGGAATAGAGTAGATTACATTGGTGTAGAGTGAAGTAGTGTACAGTGGAGTGTCATATACCGGAGTGGCATACAATGGAGTGGTTTACAGTGAAACAATATTAAGTGGAGTGGCATAGAGTGGAGTGGGGTACAGTGGAATGGTGCGCAATGGAATAGCGTACAGTAGAGTAGCATACACTAAAATAGCAGACAGTGGATTCACGTGCAGTGGAGTGGCATACAGTGGAGTGGCATACACTGAAGAGGCGTATAATGCAATATAAGGGGTTCCCCTGCTAGCGAATAGAGTTCCCAAGGCATGGACAAAGAACTGAAATATGCAAAAATCTTGGGCGACTATATATTCATCAAGTATCATCTTAGCAAAACGGGGCAAAAATATTCAATGACCAAGAAGGCAAATATTATCAAATTTTAGATATTTATTATTCAAAGCATGTTATATTTCATATATCTTACTTTTTTTTTTTAAATGTTGTATCTCTCATTAAGAAAACCCCCATTAGCAATATATTTCATTATAATGTCAGTCATACTATCTCTCATACTCTTTCATCCATCCACAGCATACAACATAATGAAAGATTCTCATAACGAAACGAAACAGAACATTCAATATTAATGGTGAATACCAATGAATTTTGTATGAAGCACCTAGACAATCATTATATATATAATCTGTCAAACAAAGTTACCTATATGTCATATTTTTCTCTTATATGTTGTTTTTCTCAGATAGTGGCTACTATATAATATATTTTTTCTACGCGTGTTTCGGCAGAAAGCCTTCTTTAGGAAGCCACAGCTTGTAGAACTTTAGGCTGTATATATTGTTAGCCTACATCTGTATTAGAATCAAATTATTGCTTCCAGTAACTCACAGCCGACAGCTAGTACCGGGGCTCCTATGCTTGCCCCTTAGGGATTCTAAAGATATTTTGAAGGATAAAACCATCCGGTGCCATCCATTGGGTGCCCAGTGTTCTAATGCACACAGAGGCTCAGAATTGGACTTAGATGCAGTGAAATGGGTGGTTGTCTCTGATCACCCATGGCTCACCGGGGAATTATAACAAGAGACGATGGCCTCTACATAACAGTTGTCACTAGCGTCTTCTCGTCTCACCCTGGTCAAGCGGCGTACACTACAGTGGCATAGATTTGAATAGTGTACATTGGAGTGGCATAGAGTGCAGTGGCACACAGTGGAGTGACGTAGAGTGGAGTAGCCTATAGTGGAATAGCATACAGTGGAGTGGCGTACAGTGTTCTGGAGCAGAGTGAAGTGGCATATAGTCGAATAGCATAGAATTGAGTAGGGTAGAGTGTAGTTGCGTTCAATGAAATACTGTATACTGGCGTGGCGTAGAGTGGAGTGGGCTACAGTGGAGTGGCAAAGAGTGACTTGGCGTACAGTGTAAGGGCGTAGAGTGGAATAGTGCACAGTGGAGTGTTTTCGAGTGGAGTAGCGTAGAGTGGCATACAGTACAATAGTGTATACCGGTGTGGCGAAGAGTGGAGTGTCATAGAATGGAGTGTGGTAGAGTGTAATAGCGTACAATGGAATACAGTAGCATAGAGTGCAGTGGTGCACAGTGGAGTGAGGTACAGTGTAGTGACATACAGTAGAATAGCGTATAGTGGAGTGGTGTAGTGAGGAATAGCGTATAGTGGAGTAGCATACACTAGAGTGGCATAGAGTGGAGTGGCGTAGACTGGAGTGCCATACAGTGGAATAGCGTACAATAGAGCAGCTTCCACTGAAATGGCGTACAGTGGAGTAGCGTAGAGTGCAGTGGCATACAGTGGAGTGGCATACACTGTAGTGGCGTACACCGGAGTGGCATAGATTGGAATAGCGTACAGTGGATTGGCATAGAGTGCAGTGGCATACAGTGAAGTGGGGTAGAATGGCGTGGCATATACTTAAATAGCGTAGAGTTGAATGGCATACAATGGAAAAGTGTATACTGGAGTGGCGTAGAGTGGAGTGGGGTACTGTGGAGTGGTGTAGAGTAGAGTGACGTATAGTGGAGTGGCGTAGAGTGTAATAGCATACAGTGGAGTTTTGTAGAGTGGAGTGGAATAGAGTGGAGTGGCATACAGTAGTATAGCGTACAATCAAGTGGCAAAGAGTGGAGTGGCATAGAATGGAGTGTGGTAGAGTGTAATAGCATACAGTGTAGTAGCAAGGTACATTATAGTGGCATATAGTAGAATAGCATAAAGTGTCATAGAGTGGAGTGGCATAGATGGAATAACGTATAGTGAAGTGGCTTAGAGTGTGG
Source organism: Calotriton arnoldi (assembly GCA_963921515.1). NCBI lineage: Eukaryota > Metazoa > Chordata > Amphibia > Caudata > Salamandridae > Calotriton > Calotriton arnoldi. Next base: position 5,323,476 of record CAWUFW010000163.1, on the reverse strand, counting down.
TGGCATAGAGTGGAATAACTTATAGTGGAGTGTCGTAGAGTGCAGTGGCATAGAGTGGAATAGCATACAGTGAAGTGCAGTAAAGTGGAGTGGCATATAGTGAAGTAGAAGATGGAGTTGCATAGAGTGGAGTGGTGTAGAGTGGAATAACATAGAGTGGAGGGGTGACAGAGCAGTTGCGTACAGTGGAATAGCGCAGAGTGGAGTAGCGTACAGTGGAGTGGCATAGACTGAAGTGGCATACAGTGGAGTTTTGTAGAATAGAGTAGCATAGAGTGGAATGGTGTACAGTAGAATAGCATACAGTGGAGTGGCAAAGAGTGAAGTGGCATAGAATGGAGTGTGGTAGAGTGTAATAGCTTACAGTGGAGAAGCGTACAGTGCGGTAGTGTAGAGTGGAGCGGCGTATAGTGAAGTAAGGTACATTATAGTGGCATACAGTAGAATAGCGTAGAGTGGAGCATCATAGAATGGGGTGGCATAGAGTGGAGTAATCTATAGTGGAATGGTGTTGAGTGGAGTGGCATGGAGTGGAATAGCATACAGTGGAGTGGAGCAGAGTGGAGTGGCATAGAGTGAAGTAGAAGATGGAGTGGCATAGAGTGGAGTGACGTAGAGTGGAATAACGTAGATTGGAGTGGTGACAGTGCAGTTGCGTACAGTGGAATAGCGTAGAGTGGAATAGCGTACAGTGGAGTGGTGTAGACTGAAGTGGCATATAGTGGAGTGGTGTAGAGTGGAGTAGCCTTGAGTGGAGTGGGGTAGAGTACACTGGCATAGAGTGGAGTGGCGTACAAAGGTATAGCATACAGTAGAGTTGCGTACTGAGGAGTGCCATAGAGTGGGATAGCATAGTGTAGAGTCATACAGTGGAGTTGTGTATAGTGGAATAATGTAGAGTGGATTGGTGTACAGTGTAGTGTGGCATACAGTGTATGGCATAGGCTAGAGTGTTGTACCATGGAGTGGCATGCAGTGAAATAGCATGCAGTGGAGTGGTGTACAGTGCAGCTATATTGGAGTAGAGTGTGGTAAAATAGACTGGCGTACAGTGGAATAGCACAGAGTGGACTGACATAGAGGAGAGTGGCGTAAGGTGTAGGGATGTAGAGAAGACTACGTAAGGTGGAGTGAGGTATAGTGCAGTGGTGTAGAGTTGAGTAGCGTACAGTGGAGTTGCGTACAGCGTAATAATGCACACTGGAGTATGGGTAGAATGGAGTGGCGTGGAGTGGTGTAGAGTGGAATAGCGTACAGTGGAGTGGTGTACACTGGAGTATGGAATAGCATAGACTGGAGTGGCGAAGAATAGAGTGGAATACAGGGGAGTGGCATAGAGTGGAGTGCTGTAGAGTTGAATGCTGTAGAGTAGAGTGAAGCAGGAAAGAGTATAGTGGGTTGACTAATCGAGTCCTGTGGACTGGTGTATAGTGAAGTGTTGTAAAGTGGAGTGGTGCACAGTGAAATAGCATAGAGTTTAGTGGCATAGACAGAAGTGGTGTGGAGTGTAGTGGCATACGGTGGAGTAACATACAGTGGAGAGATGTAGAGTGAAATACCGTTGCGTTTACTGGCATACAGTGTACTGACATAGAGTGGAGTGGCATATAGTGGAGTAGCCTAGAGTAGAGTGGCGTGGGGTGGGGTGTCATACGGTAGAACAGCGCAGAGTGTAGTAGTGTAGAGTGTAGTGACGTAGAATGGAGTGGCATAGAGAGGAATGGTGTAGGATAAAGTAGTATAGAGTGTAATAGCATATAGTTGATTGTCGTAGAGTGGAGTGGCATATAGTGCAGTGGTGTACAGTGGAGTGGCATAGAGTGGAATAGCTACAGTGGAGTGGAGTAGAGTGGAGTGGCATAGAGTGAAGTAGAAGATGGTGTGGCATAGAGTGGAGTGGCGTAGAGTGGAATAACGTAGAATGGAGTGGTGACAGGGTAGTTGCGTACAATGGAATAGCGCAGAGTGGAGTAGCGTGCAGTGGAGTGGCATATAGTGGAGTGGTGTTGAGTGGAGTAGAATAGAGTGGAATGTGGTAGAGTACACTGGCATAGAGTGGAGTGGTGTAGAGTGGTGTGGTGTAGAGTGGTGTACAAAGGAATAGCATACAGTAGAGTTGCGTACTGTGGAATGTCATAAAGTGGAGTGCCATAGAGTGGGATTGCATAGAGTGTAGATTCATACAGTGGAGTTGTGTATAGTGGAATTATGTGGAGTGGACTGTGTACAGTGTAGTGTGGCATATAGTGAGTGGCATAGGCTAGAGTGTTGTACCGTGGAGCGGCAAACAGTGAAACAGCATACAGTGGAGTGGTGTACAGTGCAGCTGTGTTAGAGTGGAGTGTGGTACAATAGACTGCCGTACAGTGGAATAGCGCAGAGTGGAGTGGAGTAGAGTGGTGTGACATAGAGGGGAGTGGCGTAAAGTGTAGGGATGTAGAGTGGACTGGTGTAGGGTGGGGTGAGGTATAGTGCAGTGGCGTGTAGTGGAATAGCGAAACTGCAGTGGCGTAGAGTTGAGTAGCGTACAGTGGAGTTGCATACAGTGGAATAGTGCACACTGGAGTGAGGGTAGAGTGGAGTGGCATAGAGTGGAGTGGGGTAGAGTGGAATAGCGTACAGTGGAGTGGTGTACACTGGAGTATGAATAGCATAGACTGGAGTGGTGTAGAATGGACTGGTATACAGTGGAGTGGCATAGAGTGAAGTGCTGTAGGGTGGAATGCTGTAGAGTAGAGTGTTGTAGAGTGAATCAATAAAGAGTATAGTGGGTTGACTGTGCAATAGCGTATAGTGCAGTGGTGTATACTGACGTGGAGTACAGTGGAGTGGCATAGAGTACAGTAGCTTAGACTAGTGTTGTGTGGATTTTTGTACAGTGAAATAGCGTACAGTGGAGTAGTGCAGAGTGGAGGTGCATACACTGGAGTGGCATAGACTGGATTGTCATAGAATGGAGATGGTGTAGGGTGTAATAGCATACAGTGGAGTCATGTAAGTGGAGTGGCATAGAGTGGAGTGGAGTAGAGTGCAGTGGCGTTCAGTGGCTTAGTGTAGAGTGGAGCGGGGTATAGTGAAGTGACAGATTGGAATGGCGTAGAGTGTAATAGCGTAGAGTGTAATGGTGTACAGTGGAATGGCATAGAGTAGAGTGGCTTAGAGATGTGGCAATTGAAACACATGTAGTGTGAAAGTGTGTGAACGGATGTAGATTGAATATGTCAGGTATGTACATTATGAGGTGCAAATGGTGATTTTTGGTAGTATGTGTGATTAGTGTAAGTAGTGTTAAAGTTATACGTTTAAAAAAACTTAGTTATATATTTTGCCGCGGTATACCACATTATGTTTGCAGCATTCCACGGTACATGTGGATGAGAAGTCAGTATGTGATTGGCTAATGGCTGGGTTTACCAAAGGTAAAAGGCAGCCATGTCGTTTTTAGGACAGTTTCACTGCGTTCTGCGCTTTGATGCATTGTGGGTTGCGGTCTTAGATATAGGTAAGTAGTAGGTTTTACTGTTGATCACTACCTATTACCGCTTTATGAAAGCTTTAATAGTTATAGAATTTTATTTAGAAATGTCTTTATATTCTTACAGCAATTTAGCGAGAACTGGACAATTGTTTTGAAGAAATTTAAGTAGTGCAGTAATTTGTAGATATTACTTTGCTGCTCTGTAGATTTTCTTGTGCATATTTAAATATGTTAAACAGAATATACACTGTAGTACACTATATTTTGAAATATAGTGTATTACAGTGTATTTTTATTTTCCTAAAATAAATTTTTTTAAGTACTGCGGTATTCCGATGCAGTACTACGGTACTCCATACATTTTTGTTGGTATATAGAAATCAATACGTATTTTTCCAGAGCTATTATCACTTTAAAAAAGTGGGTAAAGGTAGTGCACAAATATCAAACCTAATACTTACCTATATTCTAAGGGCGAAACGCAGAACATAGTCACATCCCTCCACGGTTCTATCGTTTCTTCTTCAGTCTTTAATATCACATTGTGCCATATGATGGAAACAGCCTGCACCCAGATCCAACTGAGCATGGCTGTAGGCCATGAAGGGAGGGCTTTGGGTAAGGGGTCACTAACTACAGGTCATCGCAAAGCCCAGAGCTTGCAGCACATGAGCAAATGGTGTGTGCAATGATTTTATATATATGTGTATATATATATATATATATATATATATATATATATATATATATATATATATATATATTATCTACTGGCGGTCGCCAGTAGATAGTTATAGTTAGGACCTATTTTCCATAGGAAATCCGCGACATTCTATTTGAAATAACTCTTGCGTCGGTTGACGAATCTTCGCGAATTTTTCAAACTTTATGGCCCGCTCCGGTCCGCTCCTACCCTGTAAGTCTCAGGGTGATTCGTCAAGCGGGGGCCGAGAAAAAGGGGGTCCCAAAACGTGTTTTCCCCATTCATTTTCCCATAGGAAACTTTAGACACGGCTACAGCCCGAACTGCTGAACGGAATTACACCAAATTTGGCAAAGAGGTAGTTCTTGGTTCAGAAAGAACCCTTTTTGTTAAATGGTGTAAATCCGTTCAGTAGTTGCGGAGAAATTAAAAAATAAGAGTCAAAAAATCAATTTCCCATAGGAAACTTTATGCAAGGCTACAGCCCGAACTGCTGAACGGAATTACACCAAATTTGGCAAAGAGGTAGTTCTTGGTTCAAAAAGAACCCTTTTTGTTAAATGGTGTAAATCCGTTCAGTAGTTGCTGAGAAAATCAAAAGTAAAAACACATATATATCTGGGCGGAGCCTAACCACACATGTCATCGTGAGATCTGATTGGCTGTCAGCACTTCATCCTGGAATTGCTGGCAGCCATCTTGGGACCAATATAAATGATAGTACCCCATTGAAATGCATTGTAGTGAATCGAAGATTTTGAGGGTTACCAAAAGGAGAACTATAAAGGGTGATAACAGACTTTAGTTACATTAGAATTCATTTGTTGATGGTACCATACTAATTTCAGGAATTGTGGTGTGTTCTAAGGTGATTTTACCCTGTGAAAAACCTTCTGCTGGGATATCATGAATCATGTTTGAGAGAAAACTATTTTCACATGCTTGTCCCATACAGTTTTGGAAGGTGCCCCAGAAGCTAAAATGAGAGCATATTTTCTGTAAATTCACATTATCTTTCTCAGTCATGTGAGAATGAAGTCTGACATTCTCAGTAAAACATGTACATCCAACAAGGGCAGAGACTGTCAGTTGATTCCTTTGTGTTCTACTGCAGCTTCCCAGAGTGTTCTAAAAAACAACTAGAGTGCTAACAGCCTTACTTATGACAAAAGTATGGCACACCTGAAGCCATCTTGATTGGAATAAACTGGTAACACTTAAAACATTTAATTTAAAAAGGAACAAAATGATGGGGTTCATCTTGTCATAGAAATTATGGTTAGTGCTCTGGAAAGAAAAATTAGGACATGTTTCAAGTGTGATCTCAAATATCTTCCTGTTATATTTCAACAGGAGCAGCCTGTCAGTTGATGCCTTTGTGTTCTACTGCAGCTTCCCAGAGTGTTCTAAAGAACAACTAGAGCGCTAACAGTCTTACTTATGACAAAAGTATGGCACACCTGAAGCCATCTTGATTGGAATAAACTGGTAACACTTTAAACATTTAATTTAAAAAGGAACAAAATGAGGGGGTTCATTTTGCCATAGAAATTATGGTTAGTGCTGTAGAAAGAAAAATTAGGAGATGTTTTAAGTGAGATCTCAAATATCTTCCTGTTATATTTCAACAGGAGCAGCCTGTCAGTTGATGCCTTTGTGTTCTACTGCAGCTTCCCAGAGTGTTCTAAAGAACAACTAGAGTGCTAACAGCCTTACTTATGACAAAAGTATGGCACACCTGAAGCCATCTTGATTGGAATAAACTGGTAACACTTAAAACATTTAATTTAAAAAGGAACAAAATGAGGGGGTTCATTTTGCCATAGAAATTATGGTTAGTGCTGCAAAAAGAAAATTTAATGCATGTTTTAAGTGAGATCTCAAATCCTCTTCTATTTCATTAGAAAATTCTGACATGCAGACTGAAACAATCACTTTCAATACCAGCAGTAGACTTCCAGTTAACTCCTTGGTGAGCAGTAGCTTTACTACAGTGATCTAATGAACAACTAGAGTAATAACATTCTGAATTTATGGCAAATGTGTGACACATCTGAATGCCTTCTTGATGGAATCAAAGTAAAAAACTGAAAGCATTTCCTACTGAGGAGACTGCAGTAAATGAGGAAATTAGGAAACTTCATAACAAAGAAGTCTTCCAAGATGGCCACCAGTGAAAAAAGAGCCCAAATGTAGCACAAATATTACCCAGATGTAGCCCACATATAGCCCAATGACAAAAGTGTGCAAAACACTTTTATTTTTAGTTTTTTTGCAGTTTTATGTAGTGCAGACTGGTCAGGTATTGGAGCGTTGCATCTTAAAACATGACCCCCTTACACTACAAAAACACCACTGCACTACCCTAAACCCTAAAACACTACCCCAGCACGACCCCCGACACTACACAAGCACCACTGCACTATCCTAAACCCTAAAACACTACCCCCAGCATGACCCCCTACACTACACAAACACCACTGCACTACCCTAAACCCTAAAACACTACCCCAACACCACTTCACTAACCTAAATCCTAAAACACTACCCCCAGCACGACCCCCTACACTACCCAAACACCACTGCACTACCCTAAAACATGACCCCCTACGCTACTCAAACACCACTGCACTACCCTAAACCCTAAAACACTACCCCCAGCACGACCCCCTACACAAGCACCACTGCACTACCCTAAACCCTAAAACACTACCCCCAGCACGACCCCCAACACTGCCCAAACACCACTGCACTGCCCTAAACCCTGAAACACATACCCTAGCACGACCCCCTACACTGCCCGAACACCACTGCACTGCCCTAAACCCTGAAACACCACCCCTTCACGACCCCCTACACTGCCCGAACACCACTGCACTGCCCTAAACCCTGAAACACCACCCCAGCATGACCCCTACACTGCCCGAACACCACTGCACTGCCCTAAACCCTGAAACACTACCCCCAGCAAGACCTCCTACACTGCCCGAACACCACTGCACTGCCCTAAACCCTGAAACATCACCCCCAGCAAGACCCCCTACACTGCCCGAACACCACTGCACTGCCCTAAACCCTGAAACACCACCCCCAGCACGACCCCCTACACTGCCCGAACACCACTGCACTGCCCTAAACCCTGAAACACCACCCCCAGCACGACCCCCTACACTGCCCGAACACCACTGCACTGCCCTAAACCCTGAAACACCACCCCCTGCACGACCCCCTACACTGCCCGAACACTACTGCACTGCCCTAAACCCTGAAACACCATCCCCAGCACGACCCCCTACACTGCACGAACACCACTGCACTGCCCTAAACCTTGAAACACCACCCCCAGCAAGACCCCTACACTGCCCGAACACCACTGCCCTAAACCCTGAAACACCACCCCCAGCAAGACCCCCTACACTGCCCGAACACCACTGCACTGCCCTAAACCCTGAAACACCAGCCCCAGCACGACCCCTACACTGCCCGAACACCACTGCACTGCCCTAAACCCTGAAACACCACCCCCTGCACGACCCCCTACACTGCCCGAACACCACTGCACTGGCCTAAACCCTGAAACACCACCCCCAGCACGACCCCCTACACTGCCCGAACACCACTGCACTGCCCTAAACCCTGAAACACCACCCCCTGCACGATCCCCTACACTGCCCGAACACTACTGCACTGCCCTAAACCCTGAAACACCACCCCCAGCACGACCCCCTACACTGCACGAACACCACTGCACTGCCCTACACCCCGAAACACTACCCCCAGCAGGACCCCCTACACTGCCCGAACACCACTGCCCTAAACCCTGAAACACCACCCCCAGCAAGACCCCTACACTGCTCGTACACCACTGCACTGCCCTAAACCCTGAAACACCACCCCCAGCATGCCCCCTACACTGCCCGAACACCACTGCACTGCCCTAAACCCTGAAACACCACCCCCAGCATGACCCCTACACTGCCCGAACACCACTGCACTGCCCTAAACCATGAAACACCAGCCCCAGCACGACACCCTACACTGCCCGAACACCACTGCACTGCCCTAAACCCTGAAACACCACCCCCAGCACGACCCCCTACACTGCCCGAACACCACTGCACTGCCTAAACCCTGAAACACCAGCCCCAGCACGACCCCGTACACTGCCCGAACACCACTGCACTGCCCTAAACCCTGAAACACCAGCCCCAGCACGACCGCCTACACTGCCCGAAAACCACTGCACTGCCCTAAACCCTGAAACACCAGCCCCAGCAAGACCCCTACACTGCCCGAACACCACTGCACTGCCCTAAACCCTGAAACACCACCCCCAGCAAGACCCCCTACACTGCCCGAACACCACTGCACTCAAGCCTGAAACACCACCCCCAGCAAGACCACCTACACTGGCCGAACATCACTGCACTGCCCTAAACCCTGAAACACCACCCCTGCACGACCCCCTACACTGCCCGAACACCACTGCACTGCCCTAAACCCTGAAACACCACCCCCTGCACAACCTCCTACACTGCCGGAACACCACTGCACTGCCCTAAACCCTGAAACACCACCCCCAGCACGACCCCCTACACTGCCCGAACACCACTGCACTGCCCTAAACCCTGAAACACCACCCCCAGCACGACCCCCTACACTGCCCGAACACCACTGCACTGCCCTAAACCCTGAAACATCAACCCCAGCAAGATCCCCTACACTGCCTGAACACCACTGCCCTAAACCCTGAAACACCACCCCCTACACTGCACGAACACCACTGCACTGCCCTAAACCCTGAAACACCACCTCCAGCAAAACCCCCTACACTGCCTGAACACCATTGCTCTGCCCTAAATCCTGAAACACTAGCCCCAGCATGACCCCCTACACTGCCCAAACACCACTGCACTGCCCTAAACCCTGAAACACCACCCCCAGCATGACCCCCTACACTGCCCGAACACCACTGCACTGCCCTAAACCCTGAAACACCAGCCCCAGCAAGACCCCCTACACTGCCCGAACACCACTGCACTGCCCTAGACTCTGAAACACCAGCCCCAGCAAGACCCCTACACTGCCCGAATACCACTGCACTGCCCTAAACCCTGAAACACCAGCCCCAGCATGACCCCCTACACTGCCCGAACACCACTGCACTGCCCTAAACCCTGAAACACCAGCCACAGCACAACCCCCTACACTGCCCGAACACCACTGCACTGCCCTAAACCCTGAAACACCAGCCCCAGCATGACCCCCTACACTGCCCGAACACCACTGTACTGCCCTAAACCCTGAAACACCAGCCCCAGCACGACCCCCTACACTGCCCGAACACCACTGCACTGCCCTAAACCCTGAAACACCACCCCCTGCATGACCCCCTACACTGCCCGAACACCACTGCACTGCCCTAAACCCTGAAACACCACCCCCTGCAGCACCCCCTACACTGCCCGAACACCACTGCACTGCCCTAAACCCTGAAACACCACCCCCTGCACCGCCCCCTACACTGCCCGAACACCACTGCACTGCCCTAAACCCTGAAACACCACCCCCAGCACGACCCCCTTTACTGCTCGAACACCACTGCCCTGCCCCAAACCCTGAAACACCACCCTAAGCACGACCCCCTACACTGCCCGAACACCACTGCCCTAAACCCTGAAACACCACCCCCTGCACGACCCCTACACTGCCCGAACACCACTGCACTGCCCTAAACCCTGAAACACCACCCCCTACACTGCCCAAACACCACTGCACTGCCCTAAACCCTGAAACACCACCCCCAGCACGACCCCCTACACTGCCCGAACACCACTGCACTGCCCTAAACCCTAAAACACCACCCCCAGCATTACCCCCTACACTGCCCAAACACCACTGTACTGCCATAAACCCTAGAACACTACCCCCAGCACGACCCCCTACACTACCCGAACACCACTGCACTACCCTAAACCCTAAAATACTACCCCCAGCACAACCCCTACACTACCCGAACACGACTGCACTGCCCTAAACCCTCAAACACTCCCCCAGCACGACCCCCTACACTACCCGAACACCACTGCACTGCCCTAAACCCTAAAACACTCCCCCAGCATGACCCCCTACACTACCCGAACACCACTGCACTGCCCTAAACCCTAAAACACTCCCCCAGCACGACCCCCTACACTACCCAAACACCACTGCACTGCCCTAAACCCTAAAACACTACCCCCGCATGACCCCCTACACTACCCAAACACCAATGCACTACCCTAATCCCTAAAACACTACCCCCGCATGACCCCTACACTACCCTAAACCCTAAATCACTACCCCCGCATGACTCCCTACACTACCCAAAGACCACTGCACTACCCTAAACCCTAAAACACGACCTCCTACACTACACAAACACCACTGCACTACCCTAAACCCTAAAACACTACCCCCTACACTACACAAACACCACTGCACTACCCTAAACCCTAAAACACTACCCCCAGCAGTACCCCTACACTACCCAAACACCACTGCACTAACCTAAACCCTAAAACACTACCCCCAGCAGTACCCCTACACTACCCAAACACCACTGCACTACCCTAAATCACTACTCCCAGCGCGACCCCCTACACTACCCAAACACCACTGCACTACCCTAAACCCTAAAACACTACCCCCAGCACGACCCCCTACACTACCCAAACACCACTGCACTACCCTAAACCCTAAAACACTCCCCCAGCACGACTCCCTACACTACCCAAACACCACTGCACTACCCTAAACCCTAAATCTACCCCCAGCATGACCCCCTACACTACACAAACACCACTGCACTACCCTAAACCCTAAAACACTACCCCCAGCACGACCCTCTTCACTACCTAAACACAACTGCACAATTTGTTACATAGGTTTCAGGCACGTTATAGTTAGAAATTAGCATTTAAAAACCTTTGAAATTCACTGAAAAAACCATAGGTTTCAGACACGTTATAGTTAGAAATTAGCATTTAAAAAACCTTTGAAATTCACTGAAAAAACCATAGGTTTTAGGGACAGTTATAGTTAGTTGGACATTTCACTCGTACAAAACCATAGAAATTCCCCCGTTATAGTTAGTTCAGCTAACTATAATTCGCGCCCCCGCAATGCACTGCCGATGACGTCACATATGACATCACTCATGACATGGTCAGTGACATCACATCATTTGAGATGTCATCAGTGATGTCATCAGTGATGTCACTGACCATGTCATGAGTGATGTCATATGTGACGTCATCAGCAGTGCATTGCGGAGCGCAGTCATAGTTAGCTGAACTAACTATAACGGGGAATTTCTCTGGTTTTGTACGAGTGAAATGTCCAACTAACTATAACTGTCCCTAAAACCTATGGTTTTTTCAGTGAATATATATATATATATATATATATATATATATATATATACACCCAGTATAAGGCAATTCACCGAAACGCGTCGATCCGAGATTGTAGATTTAAGGGACTGTGCATTTTGCCATGTAAAAGCAAAATAAATATGAACTTTTTTAAAAAACTCACCTTGGAATAGTGGAGTTGCAGTTTGTTGACCGGGTGCCGCTGGATTGGGTGTTCGGGAGGAAGAACGCCAAAGGGAGACATATATATATATATATTTATGAAAACCTGATGCAAATGCAACAGATATACAATATATATGATAGGATTATATGAAAGAACATTTGACATGTATCGAAGAAAATTGTCTATTGAGCTTGTACATATATAAAGTATTAAAGTACTGTGTTACGAAAATGTTATTAATATTAATAATGATATAAGGATCAGTACTGGTTGTTGAGAAATATAAAATATCAATAATGACATCAAGAGGTATAGAGAATCTTGTTTATGTCTACTACAACACTATTCACGAGGTAACAGTTTCTTTTATGTCTATGGTAGCACTATTCACGTGGTAACAATTAGCAAGCACTTGTCACTTTAAAAATGGTTCCTAAACTGTTTTACCATGTCATGTGATCAAGGCTCGGACGAGCCAAAACGTTATGGCGGCATTGCAATAAATTAATTTTGCACAAAGATCGTTGGTCCGTGTCTGTGTTGGGAGAGAAAGATCCGGTGAGATACGGAGTGAAGTCATATGGTTGGCCGATTTGGTTTCACACGGCCATACACGGGACCCCCTTTCCGAATTGGTCAACGCTCGAAGTGAAACGACAATTCCAGGTTTACCCGGAAGCAGTTCTGATTCCAGGAGGAAACGCAGCGTTTGACCCCCAGAACCTGAGCACACGCCAATACCGGGAGAAGCTCTGCGGACGCCGAGTCGGAGGACGCTGTGAAAACGGGGACGAACCCAGGTAGGACAATCAGGTATTCTGGGGTAGAAAGGAGTGCAAAGCAGACAGAGCTAGTGGTAGTTAAAACAGCCATAACTCACGCGAGCAACGAGTGAAAACAAACATTGCAAATATGTCGGCCGACATGGTACGGGATAGGGAGGCGGCGGCAATGAACATGTTTTCGGATAACCTCCCAATACCACCAAGTATTAATGACAAAGGAAAAGGAGATAATTTAAATAACACCAGTTCTGTGAAAGAAAATTTTTAAATATTAGAAAAAAAGATGCGCAGCGAACAGAGTAAGTTGTGGGAGACACGGTCACTACAGAAATATATCGATGTTAACAGAATCCCAAGGGGATTAAGAATCCTCACAGCTCCAAGTTATGAGAACCCAAATCCTGAACTTATGCGAGAATGGGCTGAGAGCAATCTCGAATCATCCCGAAGATTGGTTTTAATATTAATTAAATACGCTGATATTGATCGAACACAACTCTTAAAAGAAATTGATGAAATCAATGACAATTTGGAAAAAATAGATGCAACAGATGAAAAAACAAAATTGAGAAATGAAATGATGCTCAGGCTTAAAAAAGAAGAGGACAAAATTAAAGAAAGGAAGACGTTTAAATTTCAAAGAGATCGCAATGACTACGAGTTAGGGCAGATATTCACTTTTGCCAAAAACTACGACGCATTACGAGTGTCTAAATATAGGATGATGGAAAACTCTAAAACAATCAGTAAAGTGAGAGAGGCAACGACGGAAACATCTCAGTCAGATTTGAGCTCGGCTGGGGGAAGTGAATCTGAGTCTGACATGAGGAATCCAGTGACATATAACTAATCAAGAGGGGGGGAGTGTAGAGGTATGAAGATAGAATCAACCTCCTATCAATACTTTAATTAAACAAAGAGATTCTACCTTTAATCAATATATCTTACTTAATTCAGAAAGACGAGTGACGTAAGTGGTGAGGTAGTGTTGTCAACCATGATATTGTCATGGAGGACACTATGTGTTTTTAAAATACCCCTCACACACCAAGAATCCCTTGGTGTCATGCTTCATCATGGGGGTCTTCCCGTCCCTCTACGGGGCGGGCGTGCTACGACCTACAAGGATGCGGGAGCACTTTTAAAGTGAGAAAAGTTATGTGTAGTGCAAAGGTGAGAGTGGTAGGGTAGGAAAAGATAATCGTGAATTAATTAAAAATTCCCTGGCTGGTGGAAAAAATAAACTTTATTCTATTCCCTAGCTGGAAATGTTAAAAAAGGGGGGGGAAAGCGTAGGGGGTATCCTATTATGAGTTACCCTCTACTTGGTCAACATGTTTCAAAAGCCATCCCCATGGCTTTTTCGTCAGGACCTTTAGATGATCCCTACTACTCTTGCATGTATTAATGCAATATATATGCCTAATTTGATTCAGCTGCTTTTCATGCTCCAAAATCTAATTAAAGCATGCCTGTAAACAACATACCCATTTGGTATCTCCGATAACCTATTTTGGTAAAAATGTAAAGAAAATGACATAATAATGTTTAAACAATAAAACACATCACCATTATGTGGAAATGGCATATATTTTGCTGTGATATATTTTTCACTGTGAGAAGTGCACCACACCTATACTTGCGAAGTGGGTGCTGTGCTGCCCTTCGAAGATTGCAAATCACTAATCCTTTTTAAAAAAAACACTTCTTAAGAACACGAAAGTTTACACATATTCACAAACATACAAGTACTTCATTCACATCCTGTACTGTTTAATTACCACACAATGCATCCTTTCTACTCATATTACACCCAGCTTTTCGCAATCCTGAACGTAGTAGTAGTGGATAGATACACTAGTTCGAAAAAGCTTCATGAGCCGTCACGGAAGGGCGCCTGTAATAAGGAAATAGAGGGGCTGTGCCCTCGCCTGTAACTCCTCCGTGCAGCTCCGTGGAACGTTGTGTGTACGTTCGGAGCCATTACTTATACTGTCATCACTTAAGCAAAACCGACTCAGCTGATACTGCAAGGGTTTTGGAGGCTTCAACCGCTGGAACGTTAACCCTTCAAAATGGCCGCCTGTTTTTGTGCCAATCTACTCATAGAAAAGAGCTCACTTCCTGTATTTCGTTTCTACCTCGCTGTATTGCTGGTGTCCTGCAGGTATTGATCTATTGATATAGCGTGCAAATTTATACATGATGTAACTGATTCTTGCTGAAATAAACGGCTATATTTACACAAATTGAAAAATATATTTTTTAAAAATATTTTTTTTTAAAAGGATTGAAAAAGAGGTGGTTCTTCGGGTTCAGCTCCAGACTGATTGGTCACACTGTATTGCTGCTGTCCTGCCAGTGTTGGTATATCAATGCAGCGATCAAAAATAGTTGATAGTACCGATGTTGCCGGTCCCTGGTGAACAGCAATTACCAAGATTGAAAATTAGTGCTGTTATGGGGATCTACTCCAAACTGATTAGTATCCCATAATATTACTGCTGTCCTCCCGGTGTTGGTGTATCAACACCGCTTTGTGATAAAGTGACAAAACATATTAACAATCATGACGAAGCAACCAGCAATATTAAAAATTATTATTTGGATGTTATTCAAACATTTTCAAACGTGGTGCTTATTTGGGGTATATAGACCAGACTGATTATTTAAGAGTTACAATGAATTATTCCTTAGCAAAATGACCCGCATGGTATTTTCAACGCTGGTCACCTTTGTAATGAGATGTCAGGAGATATTAGCTCAGGGTTAGCCATTAGAGTCCTTACGTCCTATGTACATCATGGTAATGATAGTGTTTTCTTTATCTGTTGATATCCCCGATTGACAGCAGGGATTGCAATGGTTGAGTAATAGGCGAAATTACAGGTATGGTCCCCAGTGGGGTGTTCAAGAGAGACCATATGTGCAAGTAGTTCTGGCCTTCTTTATACTTCTTTTTGTACAAATTTGCGGACTATAGTTGTCCCCACGGAATTTCATAATTTAATCCAAAGGTGTTCGTTTTCAAACGAAATACCCATCTTTGTTCTTTTTCAAAAAGATGTTGTTCATCTGTGATTTGTTCAATTACTGTCCATGAGATTTCATCAGGCGTATGGCCTTTCTCCAGGAAATGTGAAGCCATTTTGGTGGTACTCCTCCCGCATCTGATGTTACTTTTGTGCTCTCCTATCCTGATCTTTACTGGACGGGTGGTTATACCTATATACTCCATTCTGCATGGACAGGTGATTAATTAAACAACATTTTTGCTATGGCATGTAGTAAATTTCCTCTGTTCCCACCTTGTGCCATTTTGAAAGGTGATTTCTCTGCTTTTCTTTGTCAGTCGGCAGACTTTACAGTTTCCACAAGGATGATGTCCTGTGATGTGAGACATTGATGTTGAGTGGCCAGTACGTCCGGTCTCCCGTGGTCTTGTGTGCACAACCATATCTCTGATACGCTTCCCTTTTCTATGTGAGAAGATTGGTTTAGGTAGATTTAATCCTCCGCTGTTTAAGATACGCCAATGCTTGTTGACGATCTTAGTTATCTGATTGGAGTTGGTGTTAAATGTTGTCACACAAATCGGACGCTTGTCTTCTTCTTTCTATGGTGTGGGTTCCAAAGACTTTCCCTGCAGTTGTTACGTGCTCTTTTGTAAGCTTGATCTATCACCTTCCTTGGGTATAGTCGTTTTTCCAGTTTCTTTTTAGATCTTCCGATTGATGTTTGAAATCTGTGATTTCTGTGCAATTCTCCTTAGGCGTAAAAATTGGCCGTAAGAGAGATTGTCTCAGAGATGTCTGGGATGGAAACTCTGGTATAACAACAGGCAGTTTTTGGATGTAGATTTGAAATGTGTTGTGGTCACAAGTTTACCTTCTTTAGGATATATGTTTAAATCAAGAAACACTAATTCTTTGTTTGAGATGTGCTTGTGAAATTCAAAAATTCGTCTTGATAGTTGAGCCATGTGATGAAACGTTTGGCTGTGTTCTCATCTCCATCCCAGATAATCAAAATGTCGTCGATATACCGTTTCCATATATTTATATTGCTCCGGAAAGGGTTGTTGGTATGTAGGATGCTATGTCTCTCCAAATCGTGGACATAGAGACCAGCTATACTGGGAGCATATGTGCTTCCCATGCTGGTCCCATGTTTTTGGAGGTACAAGGTTTTATTGTACTCAAAAAAGTTTTCTTTCAAAGCCAGACTACAACACTCCATGATGACATTTCTAGGTGTTTGGTATTCCCACTCTGTATCGAAGAGGACTTCCCACAGAGAAAATAAAAGTTCAGATATCAAGCATGGTTGAAGAAGCCATGGCCCATGGATGGATATCAAAAAAAGAAGGGGATTTTCTGACCAAAGACTCGCCTAGGACACCGTATCTATATACAATCCCAAAGATACAGAAGGACCTGAACAATCCACCAGGGCGCCCAATAGTGTCAGGAATAGGTTCCATCTTGGAACCAGTCTCAAAATTCGCAGATGCCTATTTAAGACCATCGGTACAAAAAACATCGACGTACTTAAGAGACACCAAAGATGTCCTGATACTTCTCGAGGATATGCCATTTGATCCAGTGAACCAACTATTGATCAGTTGTGATGTGGAGAGCCTGTACACAAGCCTCCCCCACAATGAGACTCTGACCATTATCTAAGAAGTCCTCTTCGATACAGACTGGGAATACCAAACACCTAGAAATGTCATCATGGAGTGTTGTAGTCTGGCTTTGACAGAAAACTTTTTTGAGTACAATAAAACCTTGTACCTCCAAAAACATGGGACCAGCATCGGAAGCACATTTGCTCCCAGTATAGCTGGTCTCTATGTCCACCATTTGGAGAGACATAAAATCCTACATACCAACAACCCTTTCCGGAGCCATATAAATATATGGAAACGGTATATCGACTGACATTTTGATTATCTGGGATGGAGATGAGAACACAGCCAAACGTTTCATCACATGGCTCAACTATCAAGATGAATTTTTGAATTTCACAAGCACCATCTCAAACAAAGAATTAGTGTTTCTTGATTTAAACATATATCCTAAAGAAGGTAAACTTGTGACCACAACACATTTCAAATCTACATCCAAAAACTGCCTGTTGTTATACCAGAGTTTCCATCCCAGACATCTCCGAGACAATCTCCCTTACGGCCAATTTTTACGCCTAAGGAGAAATTGCACAGAAATCACAGATTTCAAACATCAATCGGAAGATCTAAAAAAGAAACTGGAAAAACGACTATACCCAAGGAAGGTGATAGATCAAGCTTACAAAAGAGCACGTAACAACTGCAGGGAAAGTCTTTTGGAACCCACACCACAGAAAGAAGAAGACAAGCGTCCGATTTGTGTGACAACATTTAACACCAAATCCAATCAGATAACTAAGATCGTCAACAAGCATTGGCGTATCTTAAACAGCGGAGGATTAAATCTACCTAAACCAATCTTCTCACATAGAAAAGGGAAGAGTATCAGAGATATGGTCGTGCACACAAGACCACGGGAGACCGGAAGTACTGGCCACTCAACATCAATGTCTCACATCACAGGACATCATCCTTGTGGAAACTGTAAAGTCTGCCGACTGACAAAGAAAAGCAGAGAAATCACCTTTCAAAATGGCACAAGGTGGGAACAGAGGAAATTTACTACATGCCATAGCAAAAATGTTGTTTACTTAATCACCTGTCCATGCAGAATGGAGTATATAGGTATGACCACCCGTCCAGTAAAGATCAGGATAGGAGAGCACAAAAGTAACATCAGATGCGGGAGGAGTACCACCAAAATGGCTTCACATTTCCTGGAGAAAGGCCATACGCCTGATGAAATCTCATGGACAGTAATTGAACAAATCACAGATGAACAACATCTTTTTGAAAAAGAACAAAGATGGGTGTTTCGTTTGAAAACGAACACCTTTGGGTTAAATTATGAAATTCCGTGGGGACAACTATAGTCCGCAAATTTGTACAAAAAGAAGTATAAAGAAGGCCAGAACTACTTGCACAATTGGTCTCTCTTGAACACCCCACTGGGGACCATACCTGTAATTTCGCCTATTACTCAACCATTGCAATCCCTGCTGTCAATCGGGGATATCAACAGATAAAGAAAACACCATCATTACCATGATGTACATAGGACGTAAGGACCCTAATGGCTAACCCTGAGCTAATATCTCCTGACATCTCATAACAAAGGTGACCAGCGTTGAAAATACCATGCGGGTCATTTTGCTAAGGAATAATTCATTGTAACTCTTAAATAATCAGTCTGGTCTATATACCCCAAATAAGCACCACGTTTGAAAATGTTTGAATAACATCCAAATAATAATTTTTAATATTGCTGGTTGCTTCGTCATGATTGTTAATATGTTTTGTCACTTTATCACAAAGCGGTGTTGATACACCAACACCGGGAGGACAGCAGTAATACTATGGGATACTAATCAGTTTGGAGTAGATCCCCATAACAGCACTAATTTTGAATCTTGGTAATTGCTGTTCACCAGGGACCAGCAACATCGGTACTATCAACTATTTTTGATCGCTGCATTGATATACCAACACTGGCAGGACAGCAGCAATACAGTGTGACCAATCAGTATGGAGCTGAACCCGAAGAACCACCTCTTTTTCAATCCTTTAAAAAAAAAAAATATTTTTAAAAACATTTTTAAAAATATATTTTTCAATTTGTGTAAATATAGCCGTTTATTTCAGCAAGAATCAGTTACATCGTTTACAAATTTGCACGCTGAATCAATAGATCAATACCTGCAGGACACCAGCAATACAGCGAGGTAGAAACGAAATACAGGAAGTGAGCTCTTTTCTATGAGTAGATTGGCACAAAAACAGGCGGCCATTTTGAAGGGTTAACATTCCAGCGGTTGAAGCCTCCAAAACCCTTGCAGTATAAGCTGAGTCGGTTTTGCTTAAGTGATGACAGTATAAGTAATGGCTCCGAACGTACACACAACGTTCCACGGAGCTGCACGGAGGAGTTACAGGCGACGGCACAGCCCCTCTATTTCCTTATTACAGGCGCCTGATGCAGCGCGTACAATAAAAACTATTCTCCTCCCAGGTTACTTATAGGTCATCCAGGGGCAAACTATATTTCTCATATCCACATGACGATGGGGCCCATAAACATCGCCTAACACACACACACACTCCTGGATTTCCTTTACACCTTTATGAAATTCTGTACTCCTAGGAGAAGCATGAGAACTAAATGGAGAACACTATTTATGTACCGCTGGAAGAGCCAGGATATCTTATTACCTTAATTTGTCACTTTCTTTTATTTATTTCTTAAGATATTCCTGCTCATTGTTTTGTCGATGAATCATTCATTTAAGAAATTAGTTCATAGTGATTAAGACCAGCTGAATCACAATAACCAATTACTGATGTCACAATCATTTAGGAAAATAACCACTGAGTCATTTTGGGTTTAAAGAATCTTAAATTTTATATAGTTCTTAAAATCATGAAAAGAATTTTTAATACTTTATTCAATTATTCATTCTTAAATTCAAATATTTATTAAGCATAATCAATTTATTGCAGAAAGGAAATTTTGTCATGAAACCAAAACCCTAATTACCTGCCTAGCTTCCTAATTTAGCCTAATGATTTCTAACCTATGTTAGGAATTAGAAATAGCCTGATTCTCATACTCAACTGGAAAATTAAGACAGCAACAGCAACTTCAGCTCGTCAGCATCAGCTACCTGCAACCTGTCTCATCTAACAGTCTTTCAGCATCTCCCGCTCAGTAAGGGATCGATCAGGACCACCCAGCACTGGAAGCCACCAACACGATTCTTCAACTCCTCTCCTGACTGTGACTGCAAACCGCGACTGACCCCCTCCCACTAAGAGTAGGCCCTCTTATACCCTAATTCTAACTTTGCTAACTAACTGTTGCAACATTAATATCACGCTTTTCTTTCATTGGTCCATGCATGTCAGCTTATTCATTCTTTTAATCAAGTTCTCTTGGATTCAAGGGTCCTTGGATCATTTCCTTTCCCATACGCTTAAACATTTTCATCCGATTCGATCAGTTCATTTGTAACTTCTTTCGACACATTCGAGAACTCCGCAGTCATTGTCCTTTCTCTTAAACTTGTTTCCCACGGGCCTTCTGCTGATCATCATGGCACACTATCAGTTCAATTAGGTCACACCAGCCTTGACCATTTCTTGCATCCAAGCGTCTCAGTAACCTCACGAGGTTTTAGCTTTTTTCTCCGTTTTCATCCCATATCACGTGTCCCCTTTGCGCCTGCGCACATCTTCCCACTGGCGGCCATTTTATATCGCCACTCGGTTATACTTTTAGAAGCACTAATTTGAGGCAAACAAAACATAATTAAAATAGAGAAAAATAGCCCTTTCGTTTCCCTCCCGTCATCTACGTACCCCAATTAGTTATTACCTAGCAGAAAGCAACATTTAAGCTGTTCCTTACTTACCATCACTATTGTTTTTGCAACGACACGTTTTATTTCTATGAGCACAAACATGCATTTATTTTTTAATTAGTACGCATTTATTTTTACGTTATAATTAGACACACGGACATCCATTAATAGATTATTTAGCACATACATTGGCATATTACCATTCCCACACATACAGTGTTGATTAATACATTTAAACGAACATTTTATTTAATTAATTATAAAATTTGTTAGGGGTTAAATTTTTTTATTTTCCTGCTCCATCAACTTCCCCCTTTGGTGATTTTTAAATCACCACATAAAACCCAAGTCATACTTCTTTTCAGGCAGCATGTCTTTCATCCTTTGCTTTCTGTTATTTATACATCTGTTTCTTCTTCATCTTGCCTTTTAGTCTCTTTATACATGCTTTCTTTCATTTTCTCCAACTCAATTTCACCCATTTCTCTCTCTTTCTCTCATTATTCTGTTATTTCTTTTTATCTTATTTTGTCTTACTTTTCTCTTTATACATGTTATTACTATTTTCAATATCATGGCTAACAGTATTACTATAGTTGCTACTATTATAACTTTCCCTATCACTAGTCTACTCATCCTAGTTAACCAATTCGCTACTGAAGAAAACCCTCTACCAAGTTTTCCCAAAACACTTTCAACCTCCAGTGGAACTAGTTCTTTGTGCAAACATGTAATATTTGTAATATACTTCTGTATATTTTCACTGTTATCAGGAATGTAAGTACAACAATGTTGGACTTTCAACATTCCACAGACTCCACCCTCTTTTGCCAAAAGAATATCAAGGGCAAGCCGATTTTGCATCACCATAGCTCTCATGGCAACCATTTCGGTATTTACCATTAAGAACCCTCCCGCAGTATCTGTAGACAAACGGTCTACTACTGTGGATAACTTCCGAATTTTAAATGCATTCAAAGATATTCCCACTGCTGGTATCAATGCTCCAAAAATATCACCTACAATTTCTGAAAAACTTTCCCTCTTTCTACGTGTAAATCTATTAATCATCTTGTATGTTCCCTTTTCTTCTCTGTCCATGTGAAAATATTTTGGAAAGACCAGGCCTACATAGCAAGTTCCATACCAATGGTCCGGTAACCTGTAATAAGCTCTATTCCCACAAATATAATAGATACCTGGAAATATTGGATCTTTTCCACCTTTGAATCCCCAACCTCCCAGAATTTGATAATTGTCATGGCAGATACTGGAACCTACAAAGTAATTGTCATAGACTGTCTTATTTCTCCTAATACACAACTTTCCTGTTTGCGGCCAATCTAATGTCATTGCGGCATTTATCTTTTTCCCTTCATGATTTCCTTCCTCAAACGTCCATAAGCGTTTTCCTTCCTCTTTTATTGCTTCTTTTTGAAATTTCATTCTTCTTTCTTCAACCATTTCTAAAAATACTTTTTCTTCTTTCTTTAACTCACAGGTAAGGTTGTTACTAACTATTTCTTCTAACGTTAATTTTCTATGTTCTAAAAAGAATTCTCCTAAAATTTTTGCTGGTTTTACTTTGTTAAGTTCGGGTACTACTGGAATGTTTGCAAAAATCTTATCTATATCAGTATAATAAGATTCTAATCTACCTGTTTTATAAAATAAACTCGCTATTACACTACATGTTATTCCATAAGTCAGAGGTAGGTGATGATAAGTCACACCTTCTGATACTGATGCAGGCAACTGCATACAAACATAACAATCTCTCACGTCCATTGTCTCTACGTACTCATATAACAATTTTGTAAAAACATTCTTTGAAAAATCTGTTACTGACTTAGCCTTATGCAACTCTGCACTACTCCTTAAAATAACTGGTTCTTTAATATTAGTTTCTTTTTTCTGGTTTAGTATCATTTTTTTCTTCTATCACAGCTACACTAATAGGAATTGTGATTGCTAAAACTATCCATATGGTCATTAATAACCCTGTACAAAAGCAGCACATTTTGCACCATCTCTTTATAAATTCACATTTATCTCTTCTATCCCTATTATTTTCCATTTTTCTTTTTCTATTTGTTAAGTTTCAGAAAATTGTGTCACTACACCTCAGAAATGACTTAGATGCCACTCTGCTTTCAAATGTCTTTGCTTGGTACTTTCTTTAATTCTCTCCAGAATTCTTTCGTTGTCACATCCGGTGATTTGTCACATCCAGTAAATTGTCATGTCCGGCAGAAGCACTATAAGTCTTCACTTCAGGTTTGTTGCATCTCACCTTTTCCCATCTGACTTCTCAGTCTCTGGTTCCCGTGAGTGTTTTCTTCTTCTTCTTTGTAATCTGTTAGTGCAATATACAGCCACTCAGGTGACATACTTTGCATTCACTTTCTTTGTCCTTTTGGACTTTTGTAATCTTTTTCCACTGGGTTTTTCTTGTCCCTTTTGACTTGTTACCTCATTTACTTGTTCAGCACCTTCGTCTTCCGCTCTTATTATTCTATATCTCAATTTTCTTACATAGCTGTTGGGCCAATTATCTCCTTTTCTTGGCCTTTTGGCTTCACCTTCTCTTTCTTCTCTTTCTGATTTCCAATTTCTTTTTCGTGATTCAGTCTTTGCTTTTTCCTCTCCTCCACTTTCTTCTGTTTCTGTTTCAACTGTTTCACTATTGTCTCTTATTTTGAAACTTATAATCTCGTCATCTCCTACTGGTGGATCTGTCTTCTCCTTTTTGTTTTCCCTTATTACTGTCCCTCCTCGGTGTTCTTCCGATTTGGTGTTTTTCTCCTTTTCTGTTTCTAAATTTCCCTGTTCTTCTGTTTCTCTATCTGTCCCTATTACTCCTCGGGGTTCTTCTCGATTCTCTAACTTTTTGTGTACTTCTTTCCCTACTTCATCTATTAATATTGTTTCTGAAGGAGTTCCACCATAACTTGTACCTGGTTGTTCATCTAACTCAATTTCTTGCTCAGTTTCTTCTCTAATTGGTTTATAACCCCAAGTTTTCCTTAGGAATTTTTCACGGTTTTCAACTGAATCATCAGAGTCTGAAGTTGTGTCAGATATCTCCAGATGTCGACTTACAGGTCGATCTTCAGGTTCTGGAATTTCTGAATTTCTTTCTTCTTCTTCTTCTTCCTCTTCCTCTCTAGAGGTACTCGCAGTTGGGGTTTCCAGATGTCGACTTTCAGGTCGATCTTCAAGTTCTGGCACCCTTTCCTTTATCTTTGTTGTCCCAGCCGTTAAACTTTTATCCCACACTTCCAGACGCCGACTCACATGTCGATCTGTAGGTTCTGGAACTCTGATTGTGTGGCTGGCATGAACCCAGTTCTTCACTCCTGCACACTTGACGGCAGTCGTTGTCACTAGGATTACCTGTCGTGGCTCGTCCCAACGAGGAACTAGACAGTTTCTTCTCCTGTGGACTTTTATGCGGACCCAGTCTCCTGGATTCAAGTCGTGGGCTGGTTTTCTTTCAAGAGTGGTCGCATCCGGTCCAACCTGATGAAACACAGAACGCACCACATCAGCCAGTCCCTTGCAATAATCCAGTACTAGATCATCAGTTATAGTTAATAACTTGTTGACGGGTACGTGTGCTTGTCTCATTGCTCGTCCCATGATCATCTCATGAGGACTGAGTCCCGTTTTCTTTTCAGGGATGCTTCTGATGGTCATCAGAACAAGAGGCAGTGCATCCGGCCATTTGAGTCCTGTAGCTTGACACATTTTTCCCAATCTGTTTTTAATTGTTCCATTAATCTGCTCTACTACCCCAGAAGCCTCTGGTCTGTAAGCACAATGTAGTTTTTGTTTAATACTCAATGCTTCACAAATCAATTGGATCAACTCATTTTGAAAATGTGTTCCTCTATCTGTCTCAACCGTGACTGGAAAACCATACCTTGGAATGAACTCTCGCAGCATAAGTTTTGCCACTGTTGTTCCATCATTCCTTCTTGTGGGGTATGCCTCCACCCAACGAGAGAACAAACAGACGACCACTAGAACATATCTTAGTCTGTTACTAGGGGGCATCTCGATAAAGTCTAACTGCATTCTTGTGAATGGACCTCCTTCTCGTCCTATTGTTCCTAGACTCACTACTGTTTTTCTTCCTGGGTTAAATTGTTGACAAATAAGACATCTTTGACAAAGACTTTCAGCAATGGCTCTGAATTTTGGGTTATACCAGGTTTGTCTAAAAAGTCTGATCATTGCATCTCTCCCAATATGAGCTTGTCCATGGTACATCCGTGCCATGTCTGCAATCATGCTATCAGGCATAACTGGTCTTTCATCTCTGTATACCCACACACCATTATTTTCCTGTCTTCTACATCCTGCTTTTATCCAGTAATCTTTTTCCTCATCTCTTGCTGTTTCTTGTAACTGCCTTACTTCATCCCATGTTTCGACAGTATTAGTGAAAAGCAAAGGACAAGAGACATGCTCCCTTTCTCTATTTGTGTTCAGGGACGCCATGTTTTCCGCACAATATCTAGCGATCTCATCAGCATAATTATTGCCGACCGCTATGTAGTCCTCAAGCAGTTTTTTAACATAATCTCCATTTCTGATAGGAGTTCCTGCAGATGTCAAAAATCCTCTTTGTGACCAAATCTGTCCGAAATCGTGTACGATGCCGAAACCATATTGGCTATCGGTCACAATCGTGATTCGTACATTTTTCCCCAATTTACATGCTTGAATCAAAGCAATTAGTTCCGCAACTTGGGCAGACCTAACTCCTTTCAGACAAGACGCTTCCATCACAGTTGCCACTGTGCATACTGCGTAAGCTGCGCTTAACACTCCTTCTTTTGTACGTAAACATGAACCATCCACAAACATGACATAATCAGATTCCTTTAACGGTTCATCTTTTATGTCAGCTCTTGGTTTTGTGCAATATTCCAGCACGTTCAGACAATCATGATCTACTTCGTCTTGTTCAATTATGCTTTCTTCATCTGGTAATGATGTAGAAGGATTTACATTCATGCATCTATCTATGGTCACATTTTCAGCGCTCAAGATGACTTTTTCGTACTTAGTCAGCCGACTATGTGTCATGTACTGTGTTTTTGTTCTTGTCAAAAGAATTTCTACTGAATGGGGAACATATACTCTCAGTGGATACCCCATCACTATACCTTCACTTTGTTCCAGACTTACACAAGTAGCAGCAACTGCTTTCAGACATCCAGGCAATGCTTTTGCTATAGGATCTAAAACAGCTGAAAAATAAGCGATTGGTCTTTTCATGGTCCCGTGTTTTTGTACCAGTACTGAAAATGCACATCCATCTCTTTCACTGCAGTACAACTCAAAATCCTTCTCATAATCAGGCATGCCTAAAGCAGGGGCCTCACACAGTTTCTTTTTCAATTCTTTGAAAGATTTCATTTCTTCTTTGTTTAACTCAAAAGGGTCTTTTACATCTTTCTTTGTCAATTTTTGTAAGGGTTTTGCAATCAAAGAAAATCCACTTATCCACTGTCGACAATATCCAACCATTCCCAAAAACATTCTTACCTCTCTCTGAGTCATTGGTGCTCTCATTCCTTGAATCATTCTTACTCTCTCTGTCGCTATTTTCCGCACTCCTTTCTCAATTTTATGCCCTAAATACTGGACTTCTTTCTGACAAAACTGTAATTTTGAAGGGGACACTTTATGTCCTCTTTTCTCCAAATGGTTCAGTAAAGCAATTGTGTCACTTACACATGCTTCTTTGGTTTTCGGTGCCACCAATAGGTCATCGATATCCTGCACCATCACTGATTTTTCTGGCATTTTTAAATCTTCCAGAGATTTCTTTAGAATCTGATTAAAAATTGAGGGGCTTTCTGTATACCCCTGAGGAATTCGGCACCATGCCAAAATACGCTCTCCGAACCGGAACGCAAATAATGGCTGGCTATCTGGATGCAAAGGAATAGAGAAAAATGCGTGACACAAATCTATCACAGTGTACCACTCAGCTTCATGTGGAATTTGATATAGAATTACTGCAGGGTTTGGCACTATTGGACAACATGGTACAACTATTTTGTTGATCTTTCTCAAATCCTGTACTATTCTATATGTTCCATTTGGCTTTTTCAGTCCCATTATAGGTGAATTACATGGACTGCTCATGATTTCTTTCAGAATTCCCTGTTCAATCATCTTATTTATCACAGGAGTTATTCCTTCAATTATTTCTGGAGTTAATTTGTACTGTGGCGTGTTTGGATAAGTTATCCCTTCTTTCACTTTCACTTTTACGGGATCAACTTCTCTCATTAACCCAATGTCTTCTCCTGTAAAATCCCACACACTTTCTTTTACTGCACTTTTTAGTTCTTCTGGAAGTTTTTCTGCATCAAATGCAGGAAACAAACCATTCGTTTCAGGTTCTTGATTCATCAAAGTTACTTTGTACAAAACATCTTCATCTGAAGTCTGAAATCCTATTCCATCTGGCGTACAATAAATTGTGCAATTCATCTTGCATAAAAGGTCACGACCTAAAAGATTTACAGGACTACAATCGCACACTACAAATTTATGCATTTTGCTAAAAGAACCAATTTTTACTTCCACCAATTCAGTAAGTGGGGTTTTAATCTGCTGATTTGCTACTCCTACCACTTGGATGTATTCACCTGAGAGAGGAAGGTTTGGAATTTCCACTGATCTAACAGTAGAACGGGTAGCTCCAGTATCGACAAGGAATGTTACGTTTGCACCATTCACTTCTCCATCCACAAAGGGACCAGACTGATCTACCTCTAGAGTTGCGCCAAGCACGCACTCTTTCCCCTCTCCTGCGCACCGTCAGAAACTTTCATCCTGGTCATCCTCACTCTGACGCAACCAATACTGAGAAATGTTAGCTGCTCGCGGCAACTGTGTTACCTGCTCTCCTCCGTAGAATCCTGTTTCTATACTGTATCTTTGCTGGTTAACAGTGTTGGGAAGTGGTGGTTGTGGCACCTGACTTTGTTGAACAACTACCTCATTCTGCACCTGTGGAGTTAATGATTGATGTTCCGGATTAGGTTTAGGTGGGAACTTACACTCGTTTCTCCAATGCCCTAATTTTCCGCAATTATGACATGGCCATTTCTTCTTTGCCTCTTCTAGACTCACTTGACCTTTTCCTTTACCTATGTTTGGTCGCATTTTATTCTGTCCTGATTCGTTTCCATTATTATTGTCCAATTGAGCTTCTTGTTTTTCTGCCACTTTCACTTGTGCCCACATTGCCTTTTCTTTCAACTTACGCTGTTTACTCTCTATTTCATCACTACAATACTTAGCATATCTCAGTACCTTATCTACACTTCCATTCTGCCAGTTTATCATGTGTTGCTTAATCATATCACTTATTTCTGGTTTCAGGCCAAACACAAATCGGTATACAAAATGACTCATGTCCTTTTCACTCAACTCCTCATAACCACTATACTGCTTGAAAACCAATAACAGTCGCTCATAATATGCATGTACAGACTCCTTACTTTCCTGTGTAGTTCTATCAATCTTAACCCAATCTGTCTCTTTGGGAGGAATTTTATTCTTCAAAAAGGTAATCACCTTATCATACTTCTTCATCACATCAGGACCTGGAGCTCCTGTCTTAGGATCTCTTGGATATTCTGTAGTTGGCCAGTCAACTGTAATCTTACATTCGGACCATAAATCTGTTGGTACCACTATGTCAAACAATCCATCTAAATCTATCCATAACACTTTTGAGACTTTTACAAACCTTTCTACTTGTCGGTACCACTCAACTGGCTTCTCTCTTAACTTTGGAAAGTCATTGGTAAATGACAGTATGTCCTGCCTAGTCCAGGGAACATGCACGTAACTACCACCTGGAGTTTCTCTCATGGGGTATTCTTTGACAACCGATTCTTTTTCAGTTATCATAAAAGCCAATGAACCTTTGTCTATACTTTTCTCATTCTTCTTTGTCCATCTAACCTTCCATCTGTCCACATCACCCCATTTTCTCAACAACACAATTAACTCCTTTATCTGTGTCAGCCTTCCTGCCGTGTTCAAATTTTCAATATCTTTTTCACAAAAGTCTACTCTGTATGGTTTCTGCAACGTTTTTACTTTTGCAAAATCTATTCCAATCTCACTAGCCACTTCTTCTAGTTTGTCATGTAAATTCTTTGCCCTCCATGTTATACTTTTGCACAGAAACATTATTTCATCATCCTGATAATTTTTTATCTTTTCAGTACCAATCGTTCCTAGAATTAATTCTTCCATATCTATTTTTAATCTGATCACATCTAATGGTTTTTCTTCTGTTTCTTTTATTTTAAAAGCTTTCATCCACTCATTCAACTCATCAGGAGTCGGACCTATGGGTGTATTATTTAGTTCTATCCAGTTACCACTTTTTCGGGCGTTTCTGTTGCAGATTCTGTTACCATATGCATTTTCTTACCATTGCATTCATTCACCGTTAAATTTGTAGGTGGACTTGGTCTGTAAGTACTAGCCAAATTACTTGTACTTGCACTTTGTTCCATCCTTTCCTTTTCTCTCTGAAATTGTGAACTCAAGGGAATCACCAAAGATCGTTCATCAATTTTCTGATTCTCAAAAACTGGTATTACTGGACCTATTGTTACAGGCACAGTAAC
Organism: Calotriton arnoldi; assembly: GCA_963921515.1. NCBI lineage: Eukaryota > Metazoa > Chordata > Amphibia > Caudata > Salamandridae > Calotriton > Calotriton arnoldi. Next base: position 5,293,764 of record CAWUFW010000163.1, on the reverse strand, counting down.
TGCTTCCATATTTTTCGTTAATTCTCTAATTTTCTCAGTTAGTTCTTTTGTTGTCCTTGCCAATTCGCTTGCATTGTCGCTTTCTATTCCTTCATTTTGAGAAGTTCTCATTTGTTCTTGTGACCTATTTACTTCAATTCTCTTTTCTGGACTTTTATTTCGCATAGTCTCTATTAGTGGCGCATTTGGTGTCACCACTGTAGAACTCTGCTGATACGGAGGTGGATTTCTATTTAATATATCTTCCAGCAACTCGTCATCCGCTTCGCTCTCATGCATATACTTTTCTCTCTCTATATGTTTCTTTTTCTCAGTCCGCTTTTTCTTAGTCCCTTCCTCAACTGTAAAAGCTGGAAACAAACCTCCTGTCATGTTGGCACATCTCCATCGTTTTATTCTGTCCTCATGATTTACTCCCCACAATCTTCCAGGCATAAATTCATGATCTCTCATTCCTCTGAATCTCTCTCGTTCATACATCTCATCTTCCCATTCCGTCAAAGCTTCAAACTGTGTTGGTCTAGGTCTAGGTTCCAACGTACACATTTTTTCTCGCAAGTTTCGCAAAACCGCTACACTAAACGATCCATTCTCAGGGAAAGCCAAAGCACCATCATTCTTTGTATATTTAGCCCAATTTTCCAACCATATGCACGTATGATATCCATATTTCAGCATCATATGTGAAGCCGCTGATTTCGGCGGAGGAATTACTTGTCCCTCTCTAGTCACAACCTTTTTGTCCTTCTTAAAGAAATTCTTCAATTTCGTCGTCCATGACGTTCTCTCCCTTTCATACTCGTAATACGGCATGTTTTCTATTTGTTTTCTCTTTACTCTAACGCTGTTTCTGTGTACGGAACTTCGACCAATTACAGCGCGACTCACACTAACGTACCAATCAGAACAATTCCCACCGTCCGCGAACCAACCAATCCTAGCGCGGCACTTTTCTACGTCACTCCTGCTCTGTGTTCACGTGACTAGCGCACTATCCAATCCTAGCGCGGCACTTTTCCACGTCACTTCTACTCTTTACCCCTCCTTTACAAAATTTATCGGCAATTTTTCTTTTTGCTGTTTTCTTCGTTAGTTACAACAATAAAAACAATTCCATAGTCTGATTCGCTAAACAAAAGTGACAGCTTTGTCCTTTTACACAAGAATCCTGTTTTTCCAGTAGGCAGCGCTTACCTCTACCCTACCACAGAATTATTTACTCTCGCCGATAAAGTAGCACTTCCCTCTACCTTACCCTTCTTTTAAACAAACAATTTACTCGTTTCTCTGGGGATAAGACACATGTGGAGACTAGGCTCTTGAGAATCAAGGCCAAAGTTTCACAAGTAAACGTGATTTGCTATTTCAATTACACACTTTTCGCACAGAAATCCCTAACATAACACAACCTGTGTTATTTACCAAAATGAATTCAGACCATGTACCAAATTCCATGTGACTTCTCTTGCCACACGTGTTCCACTTCCTACATCCCAGAAGCGTGAAAACTTACATATAACATAACGTGACTCAACATATAGTGTTAGTCATCAAAAATAATCAATAATCAATAAACAATAATCACTAAACTAATCTATAGAGAACCATCCTCTGCTACCAAGAAATCTGATGCAGCGCGTACAATAAAAACTATTCTCCTCCCAGGTTACTTATAGGTCATCCAGGGGCAAACTATATTTCTCATATCCACATGACGATGGGGCCCATAAACATCGCCTAACACACACACACACTCCTGGATTTCCTTTACACCTTTATGAAATTCTGTACTCCTAGGAGAAGCATGAGAACTAAATGGAGAACACTATTTATGTACCGCTGGAAGAGCCAGGATATCTTATTACCTTAATTTGTCACTTTCTTTTTATTTATTTCTTAAGATATTCCTGCTCATTGTTTTGTCGATGAATCATTCATTTAAGAAATTAGTTCATAGTGATTAAGACCAGCTGAATCACAATAACCAATTACTGATGTCACAATCATTTAGGAAAATAACCACTGAGTCATTTTGGGTTTAAAGAATCTTAAATTTTATATAATTCTTAAAAGCATGAAAAGAATTTTTAATACTTTATTCAATTATTCATTCTTAAATTCAAATATTTATTAAGCATAATCAATTTATTGCAGAAAGGAAATTTTGTCATGAAACCAAAACCCTAATTACCTGCCTAGCTTCCTAATTTAGCCTAATGATTTCTAACCTATGTTAGGAATTAGAAATAGCCTGATTCTCATACTCAACTGGAAAATTAAGACAGCAACAGCAACTTCAGCTCGTCAGCATCAGCTACCTGCAACCCGTCTCATCTAACAGTCTTTCAGCATCTCCCGCTCAGTAAGGGATCGATCAGGACCACCCAGCACTGGAAGCCACCAACACGATTCTTCAACTCCTCTCCTGACTGTGACTGCAAACCGCGACTGACCCCCTCCCACTAAGAGTAGGCCCTCTTATACCCTAATTCTAACTTTGCTAACTAACTGTTGCAACATTAATATCACGCTTTTCTTTCATTGGTCCATGCATGTCAGCTTATTCATTCTTTTAATAAAGTTCTCTTGGATTCAAGGGTCCTTGGATCATTTCCTTTCCCATACGCTTAAACATTTTCATCCGATTCGATCAGTTCATTTGTAACTTCTTTCGACACATTCGAGAACTCCGCAGTCATTGTCCTTTCTCTTAAACTTGTTTCCCACGGGCCTTCTGCTGATCATCATGGCACACTATCAGTTCAATTAGGTCACACCAGCCTTGACCATTTCTTGCATCCAAGCGTCTCAGTAACCTCATGAGGTTTTAGCTTTTTCTCCGTTTTCATCCCATATCACGTGTCCCCTTTGCGCCTGCGCACATCTTCCCACTGGCGGCCATTTTATATCGCCACTCGGTTATACTTTTAGAAGCACTAATTTGAGGCAAACAAAACATAATTAAAATAGAGAAAAATAGCCCTTTCGTTTCCCTCCCGTCATCTACGTACCCCAATTAGTTATTACCTAGCAGAAAGCAACATTTAAGCTGTTCCTTACTTACCATCACTATTGTTTTTGCAACGACACGTTTTATTTCTATGAGCACAAACATGCATTTATTTTTTAATTAGTACGCATTTATTTTTACGTTATAATTAGACACACGGACATCCATTAATTGATTATATAGCACATACATTGGCATATTACCATTCCCACACATACAGTGTTGATTAATACATTTAAACGAACATTTTATTTAATTAATTATAAAATTTGTTAGGGGTTACATTTTTTTATTTTCCCTGCTCCATCACGCCCTACCGTGACGGCTCATGAAGTCTTAAAGTTTTTCGAACTAGTGTATGTATCCACTACTACTACGTTCAGGATTGCAAAAGCTGGGTGTAATATGAGTAGAAAGGATGCATTGTGTGGTAATTAAACAGTACAGGATGTGAATGAAGTACTTGTATGTTTGTGAATATGTGTAAACTTTCGTGTTCTTAAGAAGTGTTTTTTTTAAAAAAGGATTAGTGATTTGCAATCTTAGAGGGGCAGCACCGCACCCACTTCGCAAGTATAGGTGTGGTGCACTTCTCACAGAGAAAAATATATCACGGCAAAATATATGCCATTTCCACATGATGGTGATGTGTTTTATTGTTTAAACATTATGTCATTTTCTTTTCATTTTTACCAAAATAGGTTATTGGAGATACCAAATGGGTATGTTGTTTACAGGCATGCTTTAATTAGATTTTGGAGCATGAAAAGCAGCTGAATCAAATTAGGCATATATATTGCATTAATACATGCGAGAGTAGTAGGGATCATCTAAAGGTCCTGACGAAAAAGCCATGGGGATGGCTTTTGAAACATGTTGACCAAGTAGAGGGTAACTCATAATAGGATACCCCCTACGCTTCCCCTCCCCCTTTTTTAACATTTCCAGCTAGGGAATAGAATAAAGTTTATTTTTTCCACCAGCCAGGGAATTTTTAATTAATTCACGATTATCTTTTCCTACCCTACCACTCTCACCTTTGCACTACACATAACTTTTCTCACTTTAAAAGTGCGCCCGCATCCTTGTAGGTCGTAGCACGCCCCGCCCCGTAGAGGGACGGGAAGACCCCCATGATGAAGCATGACACCAAGGGATTCTTGGTGTGTGAGGGGTATTTTAAAAACACATAGAATCCAGTGACAGGCAGACAACAACAAAAACTATCACCAGGCGAAGAAATCAATTTTTTATGTCACGAAAGGAGACAGACTCTCCGACCAAGACCACAGAGGGGCAATGGCGAAGCAACGGCAACCACAAGCGGAGGCAGAGGCGCAAAGCAAACAGGCAGCGCACCAAACTTCAACAAAAAAAGAGGAAGGGTTCTGTGGCAAAAGAAATAAAAATGGCAAACACCACAGACAATACCATTGTCAACCTATCAAACCTAAAACTATCTACAAAAGAAGAAAATATACTTTGCCTGGGACTGTCAGACTCCCTAGGTACGAACTTTGATTATGCAGCGACAAGGCTAGAGATGTACAAAACTGTCAGGAAATTAAAATTGAAGAAATTCCACACACCGACTAAAAAGCATGAGAGACAGGGGTCAATAACAAATACGGACCTAGCGGGATGTACAAATTTAACGCAATCCGAGCTACCTCTTCTCAGGGAAATGGAGGAACTATGGGAAGGCAGTGGTACAGAACATCGTAAGGAAATGGCACACAATAGCAACGAGGCAAATCCCAATGCCAATGAAACAGGTGGAAGTGCAGCGATTCAACCAACACCGTTTAAACCACCTTCCACCTTCAATCTGATTACCCCCGTGATTCTATTGACATTTTTCATGAGACCGTCACGGCACAAATAAAGAAATTAAATAAAAGTACCCAAATGATACGTCGAAAGTACAATGAACAAAATCAGCAATACAACGCTTTAATCAAAAAATTAAAGGAAGATAAGAGCATAGTCATACGTAAGAGTGATAAGGGAGGCAATATTGTCATCTGGCCTCAAGAAGACTACAAAAAAGAGGCATTCGCGCAACTTAATGATAGATCATGTTATGTACGAAACAGTGCGTCCAATTTGAAAGAAGTATACAAAGAATATTACAAGAAATTGTTGACATGGAAAAGCAAAGGACTTATCACAACAGATGAGTATAAATACCTGAAAAAAGAAAATCCAGTGACACCATCTATATACTTTATACCAAAAATACATAAGGATCCTAAAATGCCACCAGGCAGGCCTATAATATCGGCCCGGGAGGGTCTACTTGAACATACATCCAAATATGTCGACTTTTTTCTTCAAGATTATGTAAAAACACTCCTGTCATACGTACGAGATACCAGTGATTTCTTACGAAAGATCAGGGAAGTGGTATGGCAAGAGGAATACTGGATGATTGCATTGGATGCGACATCCCTTTATACCAGCATTAGACACTGTGATGGAATTCAAGCGGTAAAACATTATTTGACAAAAAGACCTTTTCAGAACAATGAACATAATAATATGCTGATTGAAATGTTGGAATTTTGCCTTAATAACAATAATTTCATGTTTAATAATCTGTTATATCAGCAAATCAGAGGAGTAGCAATGGGGGCCAGCTTCTCTCCCAGCTATGCCTGTTTGCATATGGGCTGTTGGGAGGAGCTGGTCCTCATGAATGATCATGAGCAATATATCAAAGATAATGTGAAAGTATGGCTGCGTTATATTGACGATTTATTTGTTATATGGCGGGGACAAATGAACAAGCAGGAGAATTTGTGAAGGTCATTAATCAGAATAATGTCAATTTACACTTCACAGCCACCATAAGCAAAGTGTCCGTTAATTCTTTAGACACACAGATATACATCAGAGACAACAAAATAGAAACCTGACTGTATAGAAAAGAAACATCAGGCAACTCCACCTTACATGCGAGTAGCTCGCATCCTAAACATCTCATAAACAGTATACCTTATGGCGAGATGTTACGCCTCAGACGTATTTGCAGCAATGAGCAGGATCCGAGAAAAGCACAAGAAAGTAGCAGCATAAGATTTCAAGAAAGAGGATATTCAAAATGTATCATCAATAAAGCTATATCTAAATCGATGCTACACAACAGGGAGGAGCTACTCAGAGACAAACAACAAGACACACTTAAAATCAGGGGAGTCTCAGAGGAAGGAAAGGATCAGGTGGCTAAACAATTTAGAATAATCATGAGATATAGCAAACAACAAAACAGTCTACGCAAGATTGTCCCCAAAAATTGCCCATTGGTTTTAAATGACCCGGTGATAGGACCCCTGCTTCCACAGAGGGTGTCCATCACATATAGCAAAGCACCATCCATGAGGGATGCATTAGTCAACACCAGCCCAGAAATAATAGAAAATACAAACTGGTTGCAAACCAACAAAGGATTTTTTAGATGTAAAACCTGCAAGGCTTGTCAACATGGGGTTAATACCAAGACATATAAAACACCTTTCAGCAACAAAGAGTACAAAATCCAAAAACTTCTGACGTGTAAGACGGAATATGCTATTTATGTACTGGAGTGCCCCTGTGGCCTCCAGTACATAGGTAGCACTAAACTTACAAGTACACAAACGTGTATTACAGCACCTTCGCGCCATCACAAATCAGGATAGTACTTATCCTGTGGCGCGCCACTTTAGGGAGATACACGATTCCAACAACACAGGTTTAAAATATTTTGTTGTAGATGCAGTAACACCCAGTAGACGAGGAGGCGACAGAGAGTCTAAATTGAGAAAATTAGAGACTAGATACATCATACAATTAGATTCCAAAAGCCCAGGGGGACTAAATGCAACAGAAGATTTACATACTTGCTTAGGATGAAATTCAGGACAATTTAGTGTGTTCTCTACATCAGACATAGTCTTTATTGATTGGATAGTACATGATATATGTGTTCTATAATCCACCGAAATCCAAGATCTCAATGTAGATAAAATATCCAAACAAACATGAAATGTCAATGTATCTAATGATATATTCATACAGGTCTATCAATGCAATTTTAGACTGTATATAATACTTTGATTATTTATTAACAGATCAATATGTAATTTTAAAATGATATATTTATATATTTATGTATTTATATATTTATTTATTCATTTAACTATTTACATTTATATGAGTATATGTTTACATTGACATAGGTGAGATTTTGCACAAGTTATGGAGAACACAATACCTATATCTATTCACAACAACTATGGTATATATGGGTATTGAAACCAGAATATATTTTAAAGTAATAACGAGTCTTTTAAATAAAACTGTTAACAGATGACCGTACAAGATGATACAAGAAGTAGGATATCCACCGATAAGCTTATACTAATATGGGAAGCATATGGAACTGAATTGGTGTTTTTAATAGATCAAGAATACATAGTAAATTTTGAAACACATAACACTCAGGAGTTTAGCACATATCAATAAGGTAGACATACACATCTCTGACAGAAAAGAATTTGGTAAATATGTAATCACCAGTAAGGTCTTAGTGGATTTAACCACTTTATGAAAACCTGATGCAAATGCAACAGATATACAATATATATGTTAGGATTATATGAAAGAACATTTGACATGTATTGAAGAAAATTGTCTATTGAGCTTGTACATATATAAAGAATTAAAGTACTGTGTTACGAAAATGTTATTAATATTAATAATCATATAAGGATCAGTACTGGTTGTTGAGAAATATATATTATCAATAATGACATTAAGAAGTATAGAGAATCTTGTTTATGTCTACTACAACACTATTCACGAGGTAACAATTTCTTTTATGTCTATGGTAGCACTATTCACGTGGTAACAATTAGCAAGCACTTGTCACTTTAAAAATGCTTCCTAAACTGTTTTACCATGCCATGTGATCAAGGCCCGGACGAGCCGAAACGTTATGGCGGCATTGCAATAAATTAATTTTGCACAAAGATCGTTGGTCCGTGTCCGTGTTGGGAGAGAAAGATCCGGTGATATACGGAGTGAAGTCATATATATATATCACCAATTCCGCGTTTTTTGCCGGAATTCCTCCTCCAACACGGACACGGACCAACAGATTAGTACTTTTTTAGTATTTTATTCGTGCAATGTCGCCATAACGTTTCGTCTCGTCCGAGCCTTGATCACATGACATTGTACTGGCATTTTGCTCCCAAATTTAAAGTGACAAGTGCTCAATCATTAGAATCACGTGAGTGGTGTAACAGTAGACATAAAAGAGTTTGTCAATGGTTATCTTTGCAATAATTATAGATTTTTCTATAAACAATGCTAGTTTAAATACAAATTTAAATAAGATAAAATACAGGTAAAATACAGGTAAAATACAGGTAAAATGCAGGGGAGTATTTTACTGGCATAATACTCAGTAAAGCATTTAATAATTCTCCAACATAAATAGTTCCTGTACATACTCTTGGATCCGGTATTTATATGTCTGCAAAATTAATTTGCCTTAGATAATTCCGGATCCTCGACCAATTTCATGCCATTATAATTGATTTGGTTCTCTGTATTAATGTTGTATAAAATACACCATTATAGTTGTATGGCTTATAATCACGTGGTTAAATCCACCTAATCTCAGCAGTGTATATGTTGTTTCTATATTATTGTCTACTGTAATTTGGTGTGTGCATGTGTGAGAATTGTGTATAATGAACTTAACCTTAAGTGTGAATCTGTTAAAACCATAGTGTTTACGTACCGATAGTGCAAGTTTGACCTTGGATTATTTGAGCGCCTGCGAGTCATCGTGGGTTAGTCTTTGTAACTGCTATCAGAGAATATCATACTTGTATACTTAATGCCTTTCAGATTCTGCACTGAGCTTAATGCTCTTACATATCTCTTTCAGTATATCATCCTAATATGCCACAGTTTTTCCATCCGTGCTCAACACTTTCCTATTACAACTCTACTTTATAATCTGTATATCAGGGGCTGATTTCTTATTTAAATAGATAAATATATAAATATATAAATATATAAATATACATACAAAATTATCAAAACCTTAAAAAGCATTTCCCTTAAAATTGTATAAAAAATATATTTCATGATCCACCTTATAATGTATGTTGCTAAAATAAGAAAATGATAGTGTTTAATATGTTGTTATATAGATGCTACAGTACTAAGTTTTTATAAAAAACGGCTCCTAGTGCAAAATATGATACATGATGGTATAGTTACTCATCCTAAGCAAGTGTGCAAATCCTCCGTGGCATTTAATCCACCCGGGGTCTTAGAATCAAACTGTAAAATATATCTTGTTTCTAATTTTCGCAGTTTGGATTCTCTATCTCCCCCCCTCCTGCTGGGTGGAATTGCGTCTACGACAAAATATTTCAATCCTTCATTGTTACTGTTGTGTAAATCCCTAAAATGCCGAGCTACCGGATATGTATTATCCTGATTGGAGATAGCACGGAGATGTTGTAATATGCGTTTGTGCACTGCTAACTTGGTACTCCCCACGTATTGAAGGCCACATGGGCACATCAGTACGTATATCGCATACTCCGTCTTACACAAAAGGAGTTTCTGGATCTTATGTTCTTTGTCGCTAAAGGGGGTTCTGTATGTTTTAGTATTAACTCCATGTTGGCAGGCTTTACAAGTCTTGCATCTAAAAAACCTTTATTTGTCTGCAACCAACTCGTATTTTCCATTACATCTGGGCTAGTGTTCACAAGTGAATCTCTCATTGATGGTGCTCTACTGTGTGTGATGGACACCCTACGTGGTAACGTGGGTCCTATCACCGGATCGTTTAAGACTAAAGGCCAGTTCTTGTTAATAATTTTGTGGAGACTGTTGTGTTGTCGACTGTATCTCATTATGACTCTAAACTGATTGGTATCTCCTACCCCATCTCTCCTCACCTTATCTTGTGGTGCTAGTCGTTTATCTTTGATGAGTTCCTCTCTGCAGTGCACCATCGATTTAGAAATAGCTTTAGTGATAATACTATCAGAGTATCCCCTCTCACGGAATCTCTGTCTGCTACTTTCCTGTGCCTCCCTCAGATCTTGCCCCTTACTGCAAATACGTCTGAGGCGCAACATCTCACCATATGGAATACTATTTATGAGATGTATTGGGTGTGCACTGCTTGCATGTAGGGTGGAGTTGCCCGAAGTTTCCTTTCTATAGAGTCTAGTTTCTATTGCACTGTTTTGTACATAGACCTCAGTATCTAAAAAATTAACAGATGTTTTACTCTTTGTGACAGTAAAGTGTAAATTAATATCATTCTTATTGATTTCATTTACAAAATCCTCAGCAAGCTCTTTAGTTCCATTCCATAGTATAAACAAATCGTCTATATAGCGTAGCCATAGAATTATATTCTCTTTGATTGTCTTATCAAAATTACGTTTGAGGACCAGCTCCTCCCAGTATCCCATATGAAGACAGGCATAACTGGGAGAAAAGCTGGCCCCCATCGCTACACCCCTAATTTTTGAAAAATTAGATTATTAAACATAAAATTGTTATTTCTCAGACAATAATCCAACATTTCAATTAGCACATCATTATGTTCCTTGTATTGTTGTGGTCTTTTGGACAAATAGTATTGCACCGCATGTTTACCATCACAATGTCTGATGCTGGTATAAAGGGATGTCACATCCAGCGCCAACATCCAGTAACTCTCTTGCCATTTTACATCTTTAATTTGCCGTAAAAAATCTCCAGTATCACGTACGTATGACGGTAGCGATTTCACATATTCTTGGAGAAAGAAATCAATATATTTTGATGTATGTTCCAACAAACCATCCCTGGCTGATATTATCGGCCTGCCAGGTAGTTTGTTCAAATCCTTGTGTATTTTTGGGATAAAATATATGGATGGAGTTACTGGGTTGTCTTTCTTCAAGTATTTGAATTCATCCATCGTGATTAGTTGTTTGCTTTTCCAGATCGTCAATTTTTTATGGTATTCTTTCTGTGCTTCTTTAAGGGCAGCTGGTGTATTCCGTATGTAACACTCTCTGTCGTTAAGTTGTGTGAAAGCCTCTTTGTTGTATTCATCTTGCGGCCAGAGGACAATATTGCCCCCTTTGTCACTGCTTCGTATGACCATGCTCTTATCGGCTTTAAGTTTTTTGATTAGGGCCTCATATTGTTGATTTTGTCTGTTGTAATTTCGACGTTTCATTTGGGTTTCCTTATTTAATTTTTTGATTTGTTCCGTAACATTCTCATGGAAGATGTCAATTGAGTCTCGTGGTGTAATTGGGTTGAAAGTGGATGCCGGTTTAAAAGGTGTTGGTATCATTGCCCCTTCTGTGACTGTATCCACCCCCTTCTGATACATGTCAGTACTGTTGCTTAACCTTTGTATGTCATATCCAGCACCTTCTGTTTCCCAGAGTTCTTCCATTTCCATGAGTAGAGGTACATCAGTTTGTGTTAAACCGATACCCCCTTGTATTTCAACTGGCTTCTCTTGTCTTTTATTGAGCGCATGATATTTCCTTAATTTGAGTTTTCTGACAGATTTGTAAATATCTAGCCTAGTAGAGGCATAGTCAAAATCCTTTCCCGGTGAGTAGGATAAGCCCAAGCATAGGATTTTCTCCTCGTTTTTGGTTAATTTGCATTTGGATAGGTTGATAATGGTTTTTCTCGCATTGTCAATCACACCTAATTCTTTGGCCACTGTCCCCTTCCCCTCTTTTTGTTGTGATATTGTGCGCCGCCTGCTGGCTTTGTGCCTCTGCCTCCGCTTGTAGTTGGCATGCCTTCGCTGTTCTCCCTCTGAGGTCTGGGGCGGAGGGTTTGCCTCCTTTCGTGGCATAAAAAATTAATTTCCTCTCCCGGTGAAGGCATTGGTTGTTGCCTAGTTCCCCCTGTATTTTTCATATCAGACTCTGACTCACTCCCCCCCGCCGAGCTAATGTCCGACTGAGAATATGTTACAACTGCCTTGGTTTTGTTAGTTGTTCTTGAATTTTCCGTCACTCTATATTTGGAAACTCGCAATGCGTCATACTTTTTAGCAAACGTGAATATTTGCCCTAACTCGTAGTCATTACGATCTCGTTGAAACTTATAAGTTTTTCTCTCTTTGATCTTTTCTTCCTCTTTTTTTAGCCTGAGTATCATATCACTCCTTAGTTTGACTTTCTCTTCTGTTTCATCATATGTGTCAAGATCTTCATTGATTTCCTCAATTTCTTTCAACAGTTGTGCACGATCAATGTCGGCATATTTGATAAGTATTAGCACCAACCTACGGGATGACTCGAGGTTGCTTTCAGCCCATTCCCTCATTAACTCAGGGTTAGGATTTTCGTAACTTGGGGCCGTCAATATTCTCAACCCCCTTGGGATTCTGTTAACATCGATATATCTTTGAAGAGATCTCGATTCCCACCACTTACTCTGTTCATTGCGCATCTTTTTTTCTAGAATTTTGAATTTTTCTTTTAATGAACTATCGGTCTTACTTCTGTCTGTGTTGTACTTGTCGTGCATGTTAGATGGTAATGGGAGGCTGTCCGAAAACATGGTCATAGCAGCCGCCTCCCTATCACGTACAATGTCGGCTGACATTCTGCATTAATGAACAACTCCTTTGGTGTGAGTTACGGCCGTTACTAATGCCGCCGCCTCAGTCCCATAAGCACTCCTCTCCTCCCCTGAATACCTGTCTCTCCTGCCCGGGTTCGTCACCGTTTCCTCCGTGTCCTCCGACTCGGTATCAGCAGTTCCTCTCCCTCACTCGGCGTGCTCTGCAGGTTCAGGGGGGTCAAACGCTGTGATTCCTCCTGGATTCCAAACAACTTCCGGGTAAACCTGGAACTTCGTTTCACCTTAAGCGTTGTCCCAACATGGAAAGGGGTCCCGTGTATAGCCGCGTGAAACTGAACGGCCACCAATATCACCAATTCCGCGGTTTTTGCCGGAATTCCTCCTCCAACACGGACACGGACCATCAGATTAGTGCTTTTTTAGTATTTTATTCGTGCAATGTCGCCATAACGTTTCGGCTCGTCCGAGCCTTGATCACATGACATTGTACTGGCATTTTGCTCCCAAATTTAAAGTGACAAGTGCTCAATCATTAGAATCACGTGAGTGGTGTAACAGTAGACATAAAAGAGTTTGTCAATGGTTATCTTTGCAATAATTATATATATATATCGAAGAAAAATTTCGCCCACAATGGAGAGGCCCACACGGGAGGTAGATCTGCCAATTTATTAGATGGAGGGTTTTTTCAGCTAAATTTGAGGTTTGCAGGGGATTCTGGGTAGGAAAATGTTGTGGGACCCACGCAAGCCATACCTCGCTGGACTCCCCCGGGTGTCTAGCTTTCAGAAATGTTTGGGTTTGGTAGTTTCCCAAGATGGCCGCCGAGCCCGGGGACAAAAACCCAGGTGACCCCTCTTGCAAAACCAGGTTGTTTTGTGATAGGTTATTTTGATGTCGCCTCAATAGGTTTTGGGCCCTTTTCTGTCGCGGGTACTTGACCCACCCATGCGAGTGAGGTATCATTTTTATCAGGAGACCCGGGGGAACGCTGGGTGGGAGGAAATTTGTGGATCCACGTAGATTCCAGAACTTTCCCACACAGAAATTTGAGAAAAAAGTGATTTTTTCAGCTAAATTTGAGGTTTGCAGGGGATTCTGGGTAGGAAAACGTTAGGGGACCCACGCAAGCCATACCTCGCTGGACTCCCCCGGGTGTCTAGTTTTCAGAAATGTGTGGGTTTGGGAGGTTTCCCTAGAGGGCCACCGAGCCCAGGGCCACAAACTCATGGGACCCCCCTTGCAAAACCAGGTTGTTTTGTGATAGGTAATTTTGATGTCGCCTCAATAGGTTTTGGGCCCTTTCCTGTCGCGGGTACTTGACCCACCCACGCGAGTGAGGTATCATTTTTATCGGGAGACATGGGGGAACACTGTGTGGTAGGAAATTTGTGGATCCACGTAGATTCCAGAACTTTCCCACACAGAAATTTGAGAAAAAAGTGATTTTTTTCCAGCTAAATTTGAGGTTTGCAGGGCATTCTGGGTAGGAAAACGTTGGGGGATCCATGCAAGCCATACCTCGCTGGACTCCCCCGGGTGTCTAGTTTTCAGAAATGTGTGGGTTTGCCCCTTGCCTGTTGCTGGTACTTGAACCACCACACCAGTGAGGTTTTTGGCCCTGGGCTCGGCGGCCATCTTAGGAAACCTACCAAACCCACACATTTCTGAAAACTAGACACTCGGGGAGTCCAGCGAGGTATGGCTTGCGTGGGTCCCCCAACGTTTTCCTACCCAGAATCCCCTGCAAACCTGAAAGTTTGCTGAAACAAATCACTTTTTTCACACATTTTTGTGTGGGAAAGTTGTGTTATCACCGGGCTGACACAAATTTCCTACCACCCAGCGTTCCCCCAGGTCTCCTGATAAAAATGGTGCATCACTCGGGTGGGAGGTCCAAGTACGCGCGACAGGCAAGGGCCCAAAACGTATTGAGGCGACATCAAAATTGCCTATCACAAAACGACCTGGTTTTGCAATGGGGTCCCATGACGTTTTGGCCCGGGGCTCGGCGGCCACCTAGGGAAACCTACCAAACCCACACATTTCTGAAAAGTAGACACCCGGGATTCCAGGGAGGTATGGCTTGCGTGGATCCCCCAACGTTTTCTTACCCAGAATCCCCTGCAAACCTGAAATTTGGCTGAAAAATCACTTTTTCACACATTTTTGTGTGGTAAAGTTGAGGCATCACGGGGCTGACACAAATATCCTACCACCCAGCATTCCCCCAGGTCTCCCGATAAAAATGGTGCCTCACTCGGGTGGGAGGCCCAAGTACCCGCGACAGGCAAGGGCCCACAACGTATTGAGGCGACCTCAAAATGGCCTATCACAAAATGACCTGGTTTTGCAAGGGGGTCCCATGACGTTTTGGCCCGGGGCTCGGCGGCCACCTAGGGAAACCTACCAAACCCACACATTTCTGAAAAGTAGACACCCGGGGATTCCAGGGAGGTATGGCTTGCGTTGATCCCCCAACGTTTTCTTACCCAGAATCCCCTGCAAACCTGATATTTTGCTGAAAAAATAACTTTTTTCACACATTTTTGTGTGGTAAAGTTGTGGCATCACGGGGCTGACACACATTTCCTACCACCCAGCGTTCCCCCAGGTCTTCCGATAAAAATGGTGCCTCACTCGGGTGGGAAGCCCAAGTACCCGCAACAGGCAAGGGCCCAAAACATTTTGTGATAGTCCATTTTGAGGTCGCCTCAATACGTTGTGGGCCCTTGCCTGTCGCGGGGACTTGGGCCTCCCACCCGAGTGAGGCACCATTTTTTTCGGAAGACCTTGGGGAACGTGGGGTGGGTGGAATTTTGTGGATCCACACAGATTCCAGAACTTTCCACCACAGAAAAGTGAGGAAAATTTGTTTTTTTTGCCAATTTTTTAGGTTTGCAAGGGATTCTGGGTAACAGAACCTGGTGAGAGCCAGTCAAGTCACCCCATCCTGGATTCCCCTGTGTGTCTACTTTTCAAAAATGTATAGGTTTGCTAGGTTTCCCTAAGTGCCGGCAGAGCTAGGGTTAAAAAACTACAGCTAGGCACTTTGCAAAAAAAAGGGTCATTTTTCACTGTGAAAATGTGGTGCGTCCACGTTGCGTTTTGCGCTGCTTCCTGTCGCGGGCACTAGGCCTACCCACACAAGTGAGGTACCATTTTTTTCGGAAGACCTTGAGGAACGCGGGGTGGGTGGAATTTTGTGGATCCACGCAGATTCCAGAACTTTCCACCACAGAAAAGTGAGGAAAATTCGTTTTTCTTGCCAATTTTTTAGGTTTGCAAGGGATTCTGGGTAACAGAACCTGGTGAGAGCCAGTCAAGTCACCCCATCCTGGATTCCCCTGGGTGTCTACTTTTCAAAAATGTATAGTTTTTCTAGGTGTCCCTAAGTGCCGGCAGAGCTAGGGTTCAAAAACTACAGCTAGGCACTTTGCAAAAAAAGGGTAATTTTTCACTGTGAAAATGTGGTGCGTCCACGTTGCGTTTTGCGCTACTTCCTGTCGCGGGCACTAGGCCTACCCACACAAGTGAGGAACCATTTGTTTCGGAAGACCTTGGGGAACGCGGGGGGGGTGGAATTTTGTGGATCCACGCAGATTCCAGAACTTTCCACCACAGAAAAGTGAGGAAAATGTGTTTTGTTTGCCAATTATTTAGGTTTGCAAGGGATTCTGGGTAACAGAACCTGGTGAGAGCCAGGCAAGTCACCCCATCCTGGATTCCTCTGAGTGTCTACTTTTCAAAAATGTATAGGTTTGCTAGGTTTCCCTAAGTGCCGGCAGAGCTAGGGTTCAAAAACTACAGCTAGGCACTTTGCAAAAAAAGGGTCATTTTTCACTGTGAAAATGTGGTGCGTCCATGTTGCGTTTTGCGCTGCTTCCTGTCGCGGGCACTAGGCCTACCCACACAAGTGAGGTACCATTTTTTTTGGAAGACCTTGGGAAACCCGGGGTGGGTGGAATTTTGTGGATCCACGCAGATTCCAGAACTTTCCACCACAGATAAGTGAGGAAAATTTGTTTTTTTTGCCAATTTTTTTGGTTTGCAAGGGATTCTGGGTAACAGAACCTGGGGAGAGCCAGTCAAGTCACCCCATCCTGGATTCCCTGAGTGTCTACTTTTCAAAAATATATAGGTTTGCTAGGTTTCCCTAAGTGCCGGCAGAGCTAGGGTTCAAAAACTACAGCTAGGCACTTTGCAAAAAAAGGGTCATTTTTCACTGTGAAAATGTGGTGCGTCCACGTTGCGTTTTGCGCTGCTTCCTGTCGCGGGCACTAGGCCTACCCACACAAGTGAGGTACCATTTTTTTCGGAAGACCTTGGGGAACGCGGGGTGGGTGGAATTTTGTGGATCCACACAGATTCCAGAACTTTCCACCACAGAAAAGTGAGGAAAATGTGGTTTTTTTGCCAATTTGTTAGGTTTGCAAGGGATTCTGGGTAACAGAACCTGGTGAGAGCCAGTCAAGCCACCCCATCCTGGATTCCTCTGGGTGTCTACTTTTCAAAAATGTATAGGTTTGCTAGGTTTCCCTAAGTGCCGGCAGAGCTAGGGTTCAAAAACTACAGCAAGGCACTTTGCAAAAAAAGGGTCATTTTTCACTGTGAAAATGTGGTGCATCCACGTTGCGTTTTGCGCTGCTTCCTGTCGCGGGCACTAGGCCTATCCACACAAGTGAGGTACCATTTTTTTCGGAAGACCTTGGGGAACGCGGGGTGGGTGGAATTTTGTGTATCCACGCAGATTCCAGAACTTTCCACCTCAGAAAAGTGAGGAAAATGTGTTTTTTTTGCCAATTTTTTAGGTTTGCAAGGGATTCTGGTTAACAGAACCTGGTGAGAGCCAGTCAAGTCACCCCATCCTTGATTCCCCTGGGTGTCTACTTTTCAAAAATGTATAGGTTTGCTAGGTTTCCCTAAGTGCCGGCAGAGCTAGGGTTCAAAAACTACAGCTAGGCACTTTGCAAAAAAGGGTCATTTTTCACTGTGAAAATGTGGTGCGTCCACGTTGCGTTTTGCGCTGCTTCCTGTCGCGGGCACTAGGCCTACCCACACAAGTGAGCTACCATTTTTTTGGAAGACCTTGGGGAACGCGGGGTGGGTGGAATTTTGTGGATCCACGCAGATTCCAGAACTTTCCACCACAGAAAAGTGAGGAAAATGTGTTTTTTATGCCAATTTTTTAGGTTTGCAAGGGATTCTGGGTAACAGAACCTGGTGAGAGCCAGTCAAGTCACCCCATCCTGGATTCCCCTGGGTGTCTACTTTTCAAAAATGTATAGGTTTACTAGGTTTCCCTAAGTGCCGGCAGAGCTAGGGTTCAAAAACTACAGCTAGGCACTTTGCAAAAAAAGGGTCATTTTTCACTGTGAAAATGTGGTGTGTCCACGTTGTGTTTTGCGCTGCTTCCTGTCGCGGACACTAGGCCTACCCACACAAGTGAGCTACCATTTTTTTTGGAAGACCTTGGGGAACGCGGGGTGGGTGGAATTTTGTGGATCCACGCAGATTCCAGAACTTTCCACCACAGAAAAGTGAGGAAAATGTGTTTTTTTTGCCAATTTTTTAGGTTTGCAAGGGATTCTGGGTAACAGAACCTGGTGAGAGCCAGTCAAGTCACCCCATACTGGATTTCCCTGGGTGTCTACTTTTCAAAAATGTATAGGTTTGCTAGGTTTCCCTAAGTGCCGGCAGAGCTAGGGTTAAAAAACTACAGCTAGGCACTTTGCAAAAAAAGGGTCATTTTTCACTGTGAAAATGTGGTGCGTCCACGTTGCGTTTTGCGCTGCTTCCTGTCGCGGGCACTAGGCCTACCCACACAAGTGAGGTACCATTTGTTTCGGAAGACCTTGGGGAACGCGGTATGGGTGGAATTTTGTGGATCCATGCAGATTCCAGAACTTTCCACCACAGAAAAGTGAAGAAAATATTTTTTTTTTGCCAATTTTTTAGGTTTGCAAGGGATTCTGGGTAACTGAACCTTGTGCGAGCCAGTCAAGTCACCCCATCCTGGATTCCCCTGGGTGTCTACTTTTCAATAATGTATAGGTTTGCTAGGTTTCCCTAAGTGCCGGCAGAGCTAGGGTTCAAAAACTACAGCTAGGCACTTTGCAAAAAAGGGTCATTTTTCACTGTGAAAATGTGGTGCGTCCACGTTGCGTTTTGCGCTGCTTCCTGTCGCGGGCACTAGGCCTACCCACACAAGTGAAGTACCATTTTTTTTGGAAGACCTTGGGAAACGCGGGGTGGGTGGAATTTTGTGGATCCACACAGATTCCAGAACTTTCTACCACAGAAAAGTGAGGAAAATGTGTTTTTTTTGCCAATTTTTTAGGTTTGCAAGGGATTCCGGGTAACAGAACCTGGTGAGAGCCAGTAAAGTCACCCCATCCTGGATTCCCCTGGGTGTCTACTTTTCAAAAATGTATAGGTTTGCTAGGTTTCCCTAAGTGCCGGCAGAGCTAGGGTTCAAAAACTACAGCTAGGCACTTTGCAAAAAAAGGGTCATTTTTTACTGTGAAAATGTGGTGCGTCCACGTTGCGTTTTGTGCTGCTTCCTGTCGCGGGCACTAGGCCTACCCACACAAGTGAGGTACCATTTTTTTCAGAAGACCTTGGGGAACGCGGGGTGGGTGGAATTTTGTGGATCCACACAGATTCCAGAACTTTCCACCACAGAAAAGTGAGGAAAATGTGTTTTTTTTGCCAATTTTTTAGGTTTGCAAGATTCTGGGTAACAGAACCTGGTGAGAGCCAGTCAAGTCACCCCATCCTGGATTCCCCTGGGTGTCTACTTTTCAAAAATGTATAGGTTTCCCTAAGTGCCGGCAGAGCTAGGGTTCAAAAACTACAGCTAGGCACTTTGCAAAAAAAGGGTCATTTTTCACTATGAAAATATGGTGCGTCCACGTTGCGTTTTGCGTTGCTTCCTGTCGCGGGCACTAGGCCTACCCAATTGCATTTATTTGGTAAGAAAAATATTTTTGTTGTGTGTACTCCAAATGAGTATTATTGTCATGCATGAATGAATTTTTTTGTAAGTGGTGTCATAATGGCAGCATATTTGTTAGTGTTCAGAGCATGAAATTCTTTGCGATGTTTTGCATTGTCTTATGTGTAATTTTTCTTCTTCTTCTTTTTTAGTGGGATATTGTTGATCCTTACTGTGTCTGTGCAGAGTAGGTGGTGGTGAGTCTAGCTGCTTCTGTCACGTGAGTGGTATAGTGTTGGAGTATATAGGTCTTTGTGATAAAGCTACATTTTGTTTATTTCTTTTTTTACAAAGGGTTTGTTGTTGTTGACTTGTTTGACAAGTAACCTTTTTTAGTAAGCATTATGGCTAGCCGTAGAATTACTGCTCAGCAGGTGGTTGGTTTGCTTCTTGAATCTTCCTCTGAGCAGGATTATGAGACTGACAGTGCGTCTGAGGGAGAGGAGGGAGGGAAGATTCAGGCAGTGAGTTTTCTCTCCACATGGAATCATCGGATGATGAAGGTACTCTCAGTGCAGATGAAGTGCCTGATTTAGAGGAGGATACTACTGTGCCGATGGTGCAAGAGGCATCTGGATTGCAGCCTGGGGCTGCTAGGCTTCCTACTGGAAGTGCTGGACTCTGGGTTGATCCAAACATGGTGCAGCCGGTGTTGCCTGCCTTTAGTGGTTATGCAGGGTGTAGAGTGGATTGTGAACATTATTTGCCTATACAGTATTTTCAGTTGTTTATGGATGATGTATTTTTGGGTGAGATTGTTGAGCAGACTAATTTGTATGCTGAACATTTTTTGAGGGACAACAGTGCCAGACTTAGGCCCCATTCTAGAGCTACCCGGTGGAGTCCCACAAATCTGGAAGAGATGAAGAAGTTTTTGGGTTTGACTTTTTTGATGGGTTTGATAAGGAAGCCGTCCATGGGTTCATATTGGTCTACCAGTCCCTTGATGGCAACGGCCATATTTCCTGCAGTTATGACTCGTGATCGGTATTTACTTTTGCTTCGGATGCTGCATTTTGTTGATAATGGTTTGGCGTTGCCACGAGATCACCCTGAATGTGACCGTCTTTTTAAGATTCGGCCTGTTCTTGATCACTTTGTAGATCGATTTTCAGAGATCTAGACTCCAGGGAAAGAAATATCTATTGATGAGTCTTTGGTCCTGTTCAAGGGCCGTTTGGTTTTTAGGCAGTACATTCCTAGCAAGAGGGCACGCTATGGAATTAAGCTGTATATGTTGTCTGAGAGTAGGACAGGATATATTTTTAATTTGCGTGTGTACACTGGTAGGGATTCCACTATTGACCCCCTGGTTGTCCGTCCACTTTTGGAGTTTCAGAGAAAATTGTGTGGGATCTTGCTAGAGGACTGTTTAACAGAGGCCACCATTTGTACCTTGATAACTTCTACACTGCTATGCAATTGTTTAAGGAATTGTTCAAAGTGGACAATTTTACTTGTGGCACAATCCGCTCTAACCGTAAAGGTTATCCAAAAGAGCTTGTTTGCAAAAAACTTCAGAGGGGACAGTGCAGTGCCTTGCGTAGTGAGGAACTGCTAGCTGTGAAATTTGTGGACAGGAGGGATGTGTACATGCTGACTACCATCCATGATGAGAGTACTTCACCTGTTCTGTTTGGGGTCAGATTGCTGAAGTGCGCAAACCTGTGTGCATTTTAGACTACAATAAGCACATGGGTGGTGTTGATAGAGTAGATCAGAGGTTGGAACCTTACACTGCTATTCGTAAGTCTTACATTTGGTATAAGAAGTTGGCCATCCATCTCTTCAATTTAGCAACTTTCAATGCTTTTGTTGTGTTCAAGGAGTGTTCTCCTGCGTCAAAGTTGACTTTTGTTCAGTTTCAGGAGTCTGTCATAGGCAGCCTTGTTGTTGTGGAACAGGCAAGTGTTCCTAGAGTTGGAGTGGTGGAGGATGTGGCTCGATTGAAAGATCGCCACTTTCCTGATCACATTCCTCCTACACCCTCAAAAGACTTTCCCACTAGGAGATGTAGAGTCTGTTGGCGAAGAGGTACGCGGAAGGAGACTCGTATGTACTGCCCTGAGTGTCCTTCTAACCCTGGGCTGTGTGTGCCTGCTTGTTATAGAGCGTACCACAAGCAAAATAATTATTAGGAGCAACCATGAGTGGTAAAGTGAACTGCCTGGTCTGTAATGTTTAAGAATTTTTGTTCTGTTTCAAGGTTGGCATTAGTGCAATGTATTTAGTTTCTGATTTTGTGTTAGTAGATTTGTATCTATTTGCAATTTGTTTGTGTTTTCTTTTTTGTATAAAAAAATCCTAAATGTGATGGTGGTGTGTGTAGGCTGGTGCTTGGCTGGCGGTGTGCGTGGAGTGGCGCTTGGCTGGCGGTGTGCGGGGAGTGGCTCTTGGCTGGCGGTGTGCATGGAGTGGTGCTTGGCTGGCAGTGTGCGTGGAGTGGCGCTAGGCTGGTGGTGTGCGTGGAGTGGCACTAGGCTGGCGGTGTGCGTGGAGTGGCGCTAGGCTGGCGGTGTGCGTGGAGTGGCGCTTGGCTGGCGGTGTGCGTGGAGTGGCGCTAGGCTGGCAGTGTGCGTGGAGTGGCGCTTGGCTGGCGGTGTGCGTGGAGTGGCGCTTGGCTGGCGGTGTGCGTGGAGTGGCGCTTGGCTGGCGGTGTGCGTGGAGTGACGCTTGGCTGGCGGTGTGCGTGGACTGGCGCTCGGCTGGCAGTGTGTGAGTAGTGACTTGCTGCTGGTCACTACACACACTGCTAGCCGAGCGACACTCACGCAATCCATCAGCTTGTGTGGTTGCTGTGTTAGGAATGTGGGCGTGTGAAAGTGATGGGCCCTTGAATGGCGCTGTCTGCTGGTGTGAGTGTTGTAATGTGATGGGCCCGCGGCTGGTGGTGTGAATGGTTTTGTATTTGTCACACGTATGAAAGGTGTATGAATGGCCTGTAAAGAGGTTGGTGCCTTGTCGTGGCTTTACAGCTCACGAGCTGTGAGTCAATGGTTCAGTTTCTCGTCCTTTCAATTATTAACAGTGCATTTCATTTTTGTGAAATCACTTGTTAATACAATTGTATATACTGAACCATCACTCACCCTCGTGCCAAATCCAACCAGTATGTGTGTGTGTGCTTGAGGATTAGATGGCTGTGCAGTAATATTTTTTTGTCTTTCTCAAGCAGGGTGTACCTTGTCCCTTTTTGTGAATGTTGTAATGTGTTTGTTTCGTGCCTGGGGGTGTGAATGGTCTTGTGTGTATAAAGTATGAAAGGTGTGTGAATGGCCTGTAAAGCGGTTGGGGCCTTGACGTGGCTTTACAGCTCACGAGCTGCGAGTCACTGGTTCCGTTTTTTGTCCTTTCAATTATTGACAGTGCATTTCATTTTTGTGAAATCTCTTGTTAATAAAATTGTATATACTGAACCATCACTTGCCCTCGTCCCAAATCCAACCAGTATGTGTGTGTGCTTGAGGAATAGATGGCTGTGCAGTAATCTTTGTCTTTTAGTCTGTCTGCCAAGGTGTACATTCCGTCTAAGAATAACCTACCAACTGTAGATATTGTCGTAAACGAAACACCCATGGGAGTACATGGTGATATCTCTCTTGTGGATCCCAACAAGTTATGGTACCCACAATGTCCTGCAAACCTCAAAATGTCTGTCACATTTTCCTTGCAATATTGTGCCAAAATTTTCACGCTGCAGAAATAAACAACACATTATCTCAAAATGACCTGGTTTTGCAAGGGGGTCACCTGGGTTTTGGCCCGGGCTCGGCGGCCACATAGGGAAACCTACCAAACCCACACATTTCTGAAAAGTAGACACCCGGGGCTTCCAGGGAGGTATGGCTTGCGTGGATCCCCCAACGTTTCCTTACCCAGAATCCCTGCAAACCTCAATTTTAGCTGAAAAAATCACTTTTTTCACACATTTTTGTGTGGGAAAGTGTGGCATCACTGGCCTCACACAAATTTCCTACCACCCAGCGTTCCCCCAGGTCTCCCGAAAAAAAGGGTGCCTCACTTGTGTGGGAGGCCCAAGTACCCGCGACAGGCAAGGGCCCACAACGTATTGAGGCGACCTCAAAATGGCCTTTCACAAAACCACCTGGTTTTGCAAGACGGGTCACCTGGGTTTTTGGCCCCGTGCTCGGCGGCCATCTAGGGAAACCTACCAAACCCACACATTTCTGAAAAGTAGACACCCGGGGCTTCCAGGGAGGTATGGCTTGTGTGGATCCCCAACGTTTCCTTACCCAGAATCCCTGCAAACCTCAATTTTAGCTGAAAAAATCACTTTTTCACACATTTTGTATGGGAAAGTGTGGCATCACTGGCCTCACACAAATTTCCTACCACCCAGCGTTCCCCAGGTCTCCCGATAAAAATGGTGCCTCACTTGTGTGGGAGGCCCAAGTACCGCGACAGGCAAGGGCCCACAACATATTGAGGCGACCTCAAAATGGCCTTTCACAAAACCACCTGGTTTTGCAAGGAAGTCACCTGGGTTTTGGCCTCGTGCTCGGCGGCCATCTAGGAAACCTACCAAACCCACACATTTCTGAAAAGTAGACACCCGGGGGCTTCCAGGGAGGTATGGCTTGCGTGGATCCCCCAACGTTTCCTTACCCAGAATCCCCTGCAAACCTCAATTTTAGCTGAAAAAATCACTTTTTCACACATTTTTGTGTGGGAAAGTGTGGCATCACTGGCCTCACACAAATTTCCTACCACCCAGCGTTCCCCCAAGTCTCCCGATAAAAATGGTGCCTCACTTGTGTGGGAGGCCCAAGTACCAGCGACAGGCAAGGGCCCACAACGTATTGAGGCGACCTCAAAATGGCCTTTCACAAAACCACCTGGTTTTGCAAGGGGTCACCTGGGTTTTGGCCCGTGCTCGGCGGCCATCTAGGAAACCTACCAAACCACACATTTCTGAAAAGTAGACACCGGGGCTTCCAGGGAGGTATGGCTTGCGTGGATCCCCCAACGTTTCCTTACCCAGAATCCCTGCAAACCTCAATTTTAGCTGAAAAAATCACTTTTTCACACATTTTTGTGTGGGAAAGTGTGGCATCACTGGCCTCACACAAATTTCCTACCACCCAGCGTTCCCCAGGTCTCCCAATAAAATGGTGCCTCACTTGTGTGGGAGGCCCAAGTACCAGCGACATGCAAGGACACAAAACGTTTTGAGGCAACATCAACATTGCCTATCAAAAAATGTTTTGGGCCCTTGCCTGTCGTGGTACTTGGGCCTCCCACACAAGTGAGGCACCATTTTATCGGGAGACCTGGGGAACGCTGGGTGGAAGGAAATTTGTGTGAGGCCAGTGATGCCACACTTCCCACACAAAATGTGTGAAAAAGTGATTTTTCAGCTAAAATTGAGGTTTGCAGGGCATTCTGGGTAAGGAACGTTGGGGGATCCACGCAAGCCATACCTCCTGGAAGCCCCGGTGTCTACTTTTCAGAAATGTGTGGGTTTGGTAGGTTTCCTAGATGGCCGCCGAGCACGGCCAAAACCCAGGTGACCCCTTGCAAAACCAGGTCGTTTTGTGAAAGTCCATTTTGAGGTCGCCTCACTACGTTGTGGGCCCTTGCCTGTCGCGGGTACTTGGGCCTCCCACACAAGTGAGGCACCATTTTTATCGGGAGACCTGGGAGACGCTGGGTGGTAGGAAATTTGTGTGAGGCCAGTGATGCCACACTTTCCCACACAAAATGTGTGAAAAAGTGATTTTTTCAGCTAAAATTGAGGTTTGCAGGGATTCTGGGTAAGGAAACTTTGGGGGATCCACGCAAGCCATACCTCCCTGGAAGCCCCCAGGTGTCTACTTTTCAGAAATGTGTGGGTTTGGTAGGTTTCCTAGATGGCCGCCGAGCACGGGCCAAAACCCAGGTGACCCCTTGCAAAACCAGGTCGTTTTGTGAAAGGCCATTTTGAGGTCGCCTCACTACGTTGTGGGCCCTTGCCTGTCGCGGGTACTTGGGCCTCCCACACAAGTGAGGCACCATTTTTATCGGGAGACCTGAGGGAACGCTGGGTGGTAGGAAATTGTGTGAGGCCAGTGATGCCACACTTTCCCACACACAAATGTGTGAAAAAGTGATTTTTTCAGCTAAAATTGAGGTTTGCAGGGATTCTGGGTAAGGAAACGTTGGGGGATCCACACAAGCCATACCTCCCTGGAAGCCCCGGGTGTCTACTTTTCAGAAATGTGTGTGTTTGGTAGGTTTCCCTAGGTGCCGGCAGAGCTAGGGTTCACAAACTACAGCTAGGCACTTTGCCAAAAAAGGGTCATTTTTCACTGCGAAATTGAGGTGTGACCACGTTGCGTTTTGCGCCATTTCCTGTCGCGGGCACTAGGCCGACCCACACAAGTGAGGTACCATTTTTCTCAGAAGACTTTGGGGAACGTGGGGTGGGTGGAAATTTGTGGATCCACGCAGATTCCAGAACTTTCCACCACAGAAATGTGGGGAAAATGTGGTTTTTTTGACAATGTTTTAGGTTTGCAAGGGATTCTGGGTAACAGAACCTGGTGGGAGGCAGTCCAGTCACCCCATCCTGGATTCCCCTGGGTGTCTAGTTTTCAAAAATGTATAGGTTTGCTAGGTTTCCCTAGGTGCCGGCAGAGCTAGGGTTTAAAAACTACAGCTAGACACTTTGCCAAAAAAGGGTCATTTTTCATTGCAAAATTGAGGTGTGACCACGTTGCGTTTTGCGCTGTTTCCTGTCGCAGGCACTAGGCCGACCCACACAAGTGAGGTACCATTTTTCTCGTAAGACTTTGGGGAACGCGGGGTGGGTGGAAATTTGTGGATCCACGCAGATTCCAGAACTTTCCACCACAGAAATGTGGGGAAAATGTGTTTTTTTGACAATTTTTTATGTTTGCAAGGGATTCTGGGTAACAGAACCTGGTGGGAGGCAGTCCAGTCACCCCATCCTGGATTCCCCTGGGTGTCTAGTTTTCAAAAATGTATAGGTTTGCTAGGTTTCCCTAGGTGCCGGCAGAGGTAGGGTTCAAAAACTACAGCTAGGCACTTTGCCAAAAAGGGTCATTTTTCACTGCGAAATTGAGGTGTGACCACGTTGCGTTTTGCGCCGTTTCCTGTCGCAGGCACTAGGCCGGCCCACACAAGTGAGGTACCATTTTTCTCGTAAGACTTTGGGGAACGCGGGGTGGGTGGAAATTTGTGGATCCACGCAGATTCCAGAACTTTCCACCACAGAAATGTGGGGAAAATGTGTTTTTTGGACAATTTTTTATGTTTGCAAGGGATTCTGGGTAACAGAACCTGGTGGGAGGCAGTCCAGTCACCCCATCCTGGATTCCCCTGGGTGTCTAGTTTTCAAAAATGTATAGGTTTGCTAGGTTTCCCTAGGTGCCGGCAGAGCTAGGGTTAAAAACTACAGCTAGGCACTTTGCCAAAAAGGGTCATTTTTCACTGCGAAATTGAGGTGTGACCACGTTGCGTTTTGCGCCGTTTCCTGTCGCAGGCACTAGGTCGACCCACACAAGTGAGGTACCATTTTTCTCGTAAGACTTTGGGAAACGCGGGGTGGGTGGAAATTTGTGGATCCACGCAGATTCCAGAACTTTCCACCACAGAAATGTGGGGAAAATGTGTTTTTTGACAATTTGTTATGTTTGCAAGAGATTCTGGGTAACAGAACCTGGTGGGAGGCAGTCAAGTCACCCCATCCTGGATTCCCCTGGGTGTCTAGTTTTCAAAAATGTATAGGTTTGCTAGGTTTCCCTAGGTGCCGGCAGAGGTAGGGTTCAAAAACTACAGCTAGGCACTTTGCCAAAAAGGGTCATTTTTCACTGCGAAATTGAGGTGTGACCACGTTCCGTTTTGCGCCGTTTCCTGTCGCAGGCACTAGGCCGACCCACACAAGTGAGGTACCATTTTTCTCGTAAGACTTTGGGGAACGTGGGGTGGGTGGAAATTTGTGGATCCACGCAAATTCCAGAACTTTCCACCACAGAAATGTGGGGAAAATGTGGTTTTTTGACAATTTTTTATGTTTGCAAGGGATTCTGGGTAACAGAACCTGGTGGGAGGCAGTCAAGTCACCCCATCCTGGATTCCCCTGGGTGTCTAGTTTTCAAAAATGTATAGGTTTGCTAAGTTTCCCTAGGTGCCGGCAGAGGTAGGGTTCAAAAACTACAGCTAGGCACTTTGCAAAAAAGGGTCATTTTTCACTGCGAAATTGAGGTGTGACCACGTTGTGTTTTGCGCCGTTTCCTGTCGCAGGCACTAGGCCGACCCACACAAGTGAGGTACCATTCTTCTCGAAAGACTTTGGGGAAAGCGGGGTGGGTGGAAATTTGTGGATCCACGCAGATTCCAGAACTTTCCACCACAGAAATGTGGGGAAAATGTGTTTTTTTGACAATTTTTATGTTTGCAAGGGATTCTGGGTAACAGAACCTGGTGGGAGGCAGTCAAGTCACCCCATCCTGGATTCCCCTGGGTATCTAGTTTTCAAAAATGTATAGGTTTGCTAGGTTTCCCTAGGTGCCGGCAGAGGTAGGGTTCAAAAACTACAGCTAGGTACTTTGCAAAAAAGGGTCATTTTTCACTGCAAAATTGAGGTGTGACCACGTTGCGTTTTGCGCCGTTTCCTGTCGCGGGCACTAGGCCGACCCACACAAGTGAGGTACCATTTTTCTCAGAAGACTTTGGGGAACGCGGGGTGGGTGGAAATTTGTGGATCCACGCAGATTCCAGAACTTTCCACCACAGAAATGTGGGGAAAATGTGTTTTTTGACAATTTTTTAGGTTTGCAAGGGATTCTGGGTAACAGAACCTGGTGGGAGGCAGTCCAGTCACCACATCCTGGATTCCCCTGGGTGTCTAGTTTTCAAAAATGTATAGGTGTGCTAGGTTTCCCTAGGTGCCGGCAGAGCTAGGGTTCAAAAACTACAGCTAGGCACTTTGCCAAAAAAGGGTCATTTTTCACTGCGAAATTGAGGTGTGACCACGTTGCGTTTTGCGCAGTTTCCTGTCGCAGGCACTAGGCCGACCCACACAAGTGAGCTACCATTTTTCTCGTAAGACTTTGGGGAACGCGGGGTGGGTGGAAATTTGTGGATCCACGCAGATTCCAGAACTTTCCACCACAGAAATGTGGGGAAAATGTGGTTTTTTGACAATTTTTATGTTTGCAAGGGATTCTGGGTAACAGAACCTGGTGGGAGGCAGTCAAGTCACCCCATCCTGGATTCCCCTGGGTGTCTAGTTTTCAAAAATGTATAGGTTTGCTAGGTTTCCCTAGGTGTCGGCAGAGCTAGGGTTCAAAAACTACAGCTAGGCACTTTGCCAAAAAAGGGTCATTTTCACTGCGAAATTGAGGTGTGACCACGTTCCGTTTTGCGCCGTTTCCTGTCGCAGGCACTAGGCCGACCCACACAAGTGAGGTACCATTTTTCTCGTAAGACTTTGGGGAACGCGGGGTGAATGGAAATTTGTGGATCCACGCAGATTCCAGAACTTTCCACCACAGAAATGTGGGGAAAATGTGTTTTTTGACAATTTTTATGTTTGCAAGGGATTCTGGGTAACAGAACCTGGTGGGAGGCAGTCAAGTCACCCCATCCTGGATTCCCCTGGGTGTCTAGTTTTAAAAAATGTATAGGTTTGCTAGGTTTTCCTAGGTGCCGGCAGAGCTAGGGTTCAAAAACTACACCTAGGCACTTTGCAAAAAAGGGTAATTTTTCATTGTGAAAATGTGGTACGTCCACGTTGCATTTTGAGCCATTTCCTGTTGTGGGCACAAGGGCTACCCACACAAGTGAGGTACCATTTTTATCGGGAGACTTAGGGTAACACAGAATTGTAGAGCAACTGTTATTACCTATTGACTTTCGATGCATTTCTGCCTTCCAAATGAAAGACAATGTGTAAAAAATAAGTCATTTTGAAAAATGACCTATAATTCTCATGCTAGTATGGGTACTCCCAATTTCGGAAATGTGCAAATATCTACTGTTTCTAAAATCTACATTTTGTTCCCATTTCAGAAATACATAGGTGTCTTTCATAACAATTTTTCCATGTATACATTTTCCCAAAATAATTGCTATATACCCGGTACATAATAAAAAACCATTGCAAGATGCTGCTCAATTATTGGCTCTGGGTTCGTCGGGTTCTTGGTGAACCTACAAGTCCTATATATCCCCACAACCAGAAAGGTCCAGCGGATATAACGGTATATTGCCTTCAAATAGCTGTCATAATTAGAAGAAGTTACAGGTGAAAACGTTGACACAAATGGCTGTTTTTTTCAACTAATTTTCAATTTTTCCTTTATTTAACTGTTAGTTTCTATAAGGAAAACTTTAAGGATCTACACAAATGACCCCTTGCTGAATTCAGAATTGTGTCTACTTTTCAGAAATGTATGGCTTTCCAGGATCCATTATTGGTTTCATACCCATTTCTACCATTATCTGGAAGGAGGTTGAAAGCACAAAAAATAGCAAAAATAGGCTATGTCCCAGAAAAATGCCAAAACTGTGTAAAAAAGTTGGTTTTCTGACAAAAGTCTGCTTGTCCCTGAAAGCTGGGAAGATGGTGATTTCAGCACCACAACCCCTTTTGATGCCATTTGCAGGGAAAAATCAAGACGCTTTCATCTGTAGCCCTTTTTCGCATTTTTCCCAAAAAACCCAAAATTTAGCTGTATTTTGACTAATTTCTGGCTCCCCTCCAGGGAATCCACAAACCCTGGGTACCTTTACAATCCCCATGATGTTAGAAAAAAGGACGCAAATTTGGCATGGATACCTTATGTGGTCAAAAAGTTACAGGGGCCTAAGCGCGCACTACCCCAAATAGCCAAAAAAAGGCTTAGCACAGGAGGGGAAAAGGCCTAGCAGCGAAGGGGTTAACATACCAAGAGCATCAGCTCTGGTTTAAAGGTGCCCTAAAACATCACAAAAACATTACCAGGCTTGGTCCACTAGGTAGACCAGGAGCAACATGGCCGATTTTAGCCGGCTACACACCTCATCCTGACATTGAAGAAATGTCAGATGAGGAGTTACGTACTCAACTCACAGAGTTAATAAAAATTGGTCCAATATGTCATGCGGACTTTTACAGTCCGACCACCATTGACATATCCAAATCCAACTCCCCAACAGGGGAATACACTAAAAATTACACCACAGACTCTATACGCAGTCATGGGTAAAATGCCCACAAAACGTGAGCAAATTCCATTTTGGATAGCTCAAAAAATTACTCAAATCGAAGCAGTATTTCCAAATACTAGCCCGCATGAGAAACACAGAATCCTAACAATCAGTTTACCGATGGGGATCACACCACAACTGGAAGACTGCACCAATGGGGCTCAGTCTTTGCTGCCATCTATACTAAAACACATGGTATTCCATCAGTTGCGGTAATACCTAATGTCCTAAAACAAATTCAAAATGAATACGGGGCAGAGCCTGCTCTAAATTTAGGTATGAAATTACTGAAAAATTTCGACCAGGTCTCAACAATAATATTATCTAATATTAAAGGGGAGGCAGCAGCAGTGGCGATCCACCAAAAATTGAGGGAATTCTATGTTACAGAACATCAAACTGAGCTACCCAGAATTATAGAACAATCTTATGCAGAATTAGGCAGAGATAGTTTGGGTGGAAGACCAGTGAAGCCGAAACTATCTGAAAGTCCTGAGAAGGACTCAATAAAACAAACTCCTACATCTTCTAAAAAGAAGTGGGAGTATACTAAACAAAAATCAAACGAGAAACGTTCTCAATCCCGAGGTAGGTCTCCTCAAAAGGAGCCCTCTGAAAGGAGGTATAACCTCAGGAATAGGGATAATTTGAGAAAACCTGATAGGTATCAAGATACTGATACACGTTCCTCTCGTCCCTTTCAGATCTCATCACAGACTTCGGAAAGAAGAGGACGGTCAGAACATAAAGAAGAACGCGTGAAATCGAAAGATGACAAGCACGCTCCAAAAAATAAAACATAACCTCAATTCTCCAAAAAGAAGGTAGCAGGTCTGAAGATCAGACATGCCGAGAATACTGAGAACACAACTCAAGAACGGAGAATGGGCTCAGACCATGCTGGACAGTGCAGCAGAAGTCACAATAGTTCGCCAGACCGTGAAGGAACTTCTGGAGATAGTGGACTTGAATGAGTACATCACAGTAGAGACTGTAGACACCAGGGTTAGTACTCCACAAAGGTTATATGAAATAACACTCCGGATGGAGGGAGACAAACCTAGACAGGTGAAAGCACTTTTTTGGGAAAGACTATCAAGAGGCTATGACATACTTCTAGCAGAAAAGGACTGGCCACCACAATTTGTCAGGGAGTGCCCACATGGCGAGGACATTAATATGCCTGCCTTCTCCAACCATATTCCAATTCACTTAAAATATACATATGCCAGGAAATGGGCAGTGGCCCAGGCCCCAGCATTATATAAAAATCATGTAGGATGGGATGAGGATTCACCTCACCATAAAATACATCTGAAACATGAACCAACTGCACAAAGGCAGTACCCAATAAAGCAAGAAGCTAAAAAACAGGTCATGGAGATCTTAGATCAACTTGAATACCAAGGGGTGATTGAAACATGCACCTCCTCAATGAACAATCCTTTGTTTCCTGTCTCCAAACCAGACAATACATATTGTCTAGTTTTGGACTACAGACACCTAAACACTTGTTCTAAAACTTTTGCAGTGCAAAATGCACATAGCACAGCATTAATGAATAACATTGTGCGTAAAAAATATAAAACCACATTAGACATCTCAAATGGTTTCTTTTGTCAAAACATAGCACCTGAAAGCAGGTACTTAACAGCATTCTCCATAATGGGGACCCAGCGTCACTTTTGTTGACTCCCACAAGGGTTCAAAAACAGCCCAGGTTTATTCTCAGCGAGGGTAACGGAGTTACTACAAATTTATGACAATGAGGCATTGTCCTATGTTGATGACATATATCTGACAGACGATGACCTGGAAAAACACTTGAACAGGGTGAGCACCATTATACTGGGTTTCGCCTCTGAGGGCTACAAGTTCAACTTTAAAAAGTCCAGAATTGCCCATCTCAATGTCCTATTTCTAGGATATGAGCTTTCAAGTGAAGGCAAGAGCTTGGCAGCTAACTTTTAGAAAAATGTGCGCTGCTCCAACCTCCAAAACGCTAAAAAACTTACAATCCATCCTGGGTTTCCTAAATTTTGGAAGAACATACATTCTAAACTACGCAGAAAGGGTTAAACCTCTCTACGCATTAATCAAACCTGATTTTTCAATCAAAAACTGGACACAGGAACACACAGAAATCTTGCGTTCACTCCAGGCTAACATGTTAGCAACAAATCACTTACAAACACGTGTAAGTCAACGTAATTTGGTGATCCGAATAATTTCGGGTCAATGTGGATTCACATACTTAACCTTCAATGAGGGTGAGAAAATCCCAATCGCATACAAATCCCATTTGTACACACAAGCGGAAATGCGTTTCAGTTCAACTGAAAAAATTCTAACAGCAGTTCAAACCGCTGTAGCAAAAGAAAGAGCCTTAGCCCAAGGGAAACGCATTATTGTCGTAACCCCAGTACCGGCTTTAGAAGCGGTCACAAAAGCAAGCATTCCAAATGCTAAGGCATTACATCCGAGATGGATACAATGGGTTAATTCTCTTGCTGCAACAGATGTTGAATATGTTTTTGATCCAGATTTAAAAACACAAGCATTCCTACAATATGAACAAGAATGTCCTCTGCCTACTGAAATTCTGCCTCTTGATCAGTACGAATTTATAATTTACACTGACGGATCCGCACAACCCGCAATAGGGGGTAAGCAAGCTTACAGTGCAGCGTGTGCAATCGTTAAAGGTCGCATGCGAGATGGCATCTTCAGACCTATGGTCACAAAAACTCAATCTCTAGGGGATTGTACAGCTCAGCGAGCTGAACTACAAGCATTCAAACTGGCACTTGAAAGTACAGATCGAGAATTCCCCACACTAATAGTGTGCGATTCCTTTTACTGTGTTCAGTCGTATAATGACTATATACAAAACTGGCTTGAAAATGGTTTCAAAGATGCGAAAGGTGGCACAATAAAGCATAAAATGCTTTGGAAACAAGTAGTTCAGTTGAAAAACGAACTACCAAAGGCTCACGTGATACACACAATGAGTCATCAACGTGATGGCGTTCACGTTGCAGGGAATTCATTGGCTGACGAAGCCGCAAAGGGGGCTGTGCAAACGGCTTCCGTAGCTGCGATCACTCGTTCAAAAACAAAAATAGACGGTGAGATAATGTTGGCTGTCAAAGCTTCAAGCAAAGGCAGCAGTGCAGCGTTACCAAAAAAGTTTCCACTCAAGTACTCTTATGTAATTGATGCGAACAACGTTCCTTTTGCTCGAATCCCTGGAGTGGGGGATAGGGTAATTCCAAACATGGAACGTAGAGCAGCCTTGATTTATGAAACGCATTTGGGGGAGGGTCTGTCACATCAACAATTTTGACATTAAAAGAGATGTACTGGTGGCCTGGAATGAATACAGAAATTCACATATTCATCAACAACTGCTTAGACTGTAAATTACAGCGAGAGAGCCACCAGACAACATGCTGCGAATGCGGCAGCCCAGTACAGACACCACTGTTAGACAGCATTCGACTATCTACGCGCCTGCGTCCTACTGGACAAAGGTATTCCCGCAAATACTGAATCTAGGTTCCTATGGTTATGGCCTCAGCGCTCGGCTGACGCTCGAACTGTTATAAAAGATTTGCGAGTCTTTATCGGCACATACGCAATAGGCACGCTACATTCTGACCAGGGTCCTGCGTTTAGCTCTAGGGCTTACAAAGAAGCCATGGCCAGTCTGGGCGTTGCATTGCGGTACTCCTCTGCATTCCATCCTGAGGAAATTCGGTTGTGGAAAGGAAAAACCGGGACATAAAGCAGTCTATAACAGCTAGGGTATTAGGTTCGGGTGATGGGTGGGTCAAACACCTTAATGGCGTACAGCGCGCAATGAACAATCTGCCAAGAAGTTCTCTAGGGAGGTCACTCCATATGAGATCCTATTTGGGACAAGAATGTGGGTACCAGACCTTGAACACGTAGGCACAGTGGTGGAAAATAAACTATTTGATATCAAAGATCGTTTGGCTGTTTTACAGGACTTAAACAAATTAAGAACGAAACAAAGCAACGTATTCCTACAGTCAACCACCACTGGGGATCAACCGGCTGTCCCAGCAAGGCCTGTCTGGATTCCAAAAGTTGGGGATCTAGTCAGAGAAAAATTGCGGTCAAGAAGGAATTTGGACCTTCTTACAGACAACCAGTACCTGTCCTAGCAGTTCAAGGAACAAGAACAGTACTTCTGCCGCCCCTTGCTGGAAGAAAGGAGAAAAGATTTGTGTCCATCGACCTGATCAAACCACAGTATGTGGCCAATACTAAATAGTAGGCCTCATGGACTCCGACCTAGTAGCAGACGCACTCCTCTCGCTACTATCCAAGAGGTTCAGACTGAAAGACTGATAACTATCGAGAATTCAGCTGTAACAGATGGAGGACTAAGCAACAACGCTATGGAACTCATCCCTCTTGAACACCAAGTAACAGTTCGTCCAAATACACCTGTCTACACCAACGTAGCACGTGATCAACTGGTTCCAGTGATTTCTACAAATCCTGATGCAATTCCAACAATTGACAGAACTGCTTCTGGCTATTTCATTAACTTTGATACGTTCTCAGAAGATCCGAGTGAACCTGAAGCGACGCCAGTGTCATTGAAATTCAAGCAGCAAGTACAAGACTTTCTTCATTTTGTGAAAAAGACTTATTTGGTTTCTCCATGGATTGAACTCTGGATTACATCTGGACTTTTTGTTTTCCTGCTCTGGCTAGCTTTGGTAACAACTGTAAGCGTGCTTATAAGTGGCAGATACATCCATGTGAACACTGAAGGAAAAGACGTGAACGTACTTTTGAAACCTCATAAATCTTCCCATCGTGAAGCAAGAGACTTATCATCAGTGAACATCACAGCTGTTCCTATACAGGATGGTATAGTGTGGGACAAAACAGATTATGATATCTTCGGCCCGAATGAACAATTGAACATTCCACATTTGTTTAAAATTTCACTAAGTGATCTAATAACGTCCAGTACCTATTCAGATGATTGGGACTTTGAGACTGTAAACGATATAATGTTTGACCTAGAAAAATCTGCTGCATTTTCTAAACATGAATATTTAGAGGGTTCATCAGACTATGAACAAATGTATTGTTTTAATCCCTATGGTCATCATTATTTGCATAAATCTGCATATCCAAGAAATGTGTTTATGTTTAACCAATGGGAACATTGTCCTACACCACCTAAAGGTAGTTCAAAAACATTTGCTAGTAAGTTTCCATATTTTTCAGGATACAATACATCTGATCCAGAAATGTTTTACTATAAAAATGTAAACAAGACAGGACTGAAAATTATGTTAACAAATACAAAACAGATTTATTCTGCATTATTTAATGCCCAACTGTCTAGACAGGGTTTCGACTTTTGGAAAGACAAAATTGACACAAAAACTGTGTGGGGTACTAAAGATTGGCAAGTGCAGGGGATAGAAGCTTTATTTAGAGCCTGCATCATCCCAGAACAAATAATGTTTTTGAATGAAACTATCCAACAAACATCTTGTCTTGGATTAGCCAAGATAAAAGAGATGAACACACCTTCTGTACCAACACCTGCCAGTGAAAATAATACAAAGGCAGTGGTGACAGTTGACAATATACTACAACTCAACAGATCTAATCCTACTTGGGAAAAATGGTTGATCTGGCCCACAGACACGAATAACTGTCAGGAAAGATTCCTGAATAAAACTCAGGGCTTTACTATTCATAGGCCAGACCCAAGATACGTCCAAAGACAACATCCGGGGGTAGTAACAACATACAGTGTAGGGAAATTATGCCTCGATTGGCTGCATAAGTCTACACTACAGGATGTGAAACAACACTTAACCTTACTTAAAAGGACGCAGACCTTAGGGAATTCTTGCTTGGACCAAGAAAACCGCGTCAAAAACGTTTCATATATGCCGGCATTTATGCTGCTTATAATGAAGCTTGGAAGGTATCACAGATAGAGGCCGCAGAACGAATACGTGAACTTGATCGTATTAATTTAGAGAAAACACTCTCTGTGGTCGACAATGGGTTAACAACTTTGTCCCCAGAATATATTCATTGGATGGCATTGTATCCTCTGCTATCGACATACTAGAACAAGATTTGGCGATGTTACAACAAGGCCAATCTCAATTACGTTCTATTATGTTATTAAGCTGGACGCTGCAATCTTTGCGAGCGGGCTATGTGCCTTGGCGTTTCATCAACACAACGGCTCTGTTTGCAGAATACAATCTCACTGATAAACAGATCGAACTGGCACAAAGAGGAGCAAAGTATACAGTGCTGAGCATTGAAAAACTGGAAAAATTACCATTCACTGTGGCAGAAAAACCAGCTACAGAATGGCTTATTCATGGCAAAATAACATTACCTGCGAGTACTTTTCAGTTTCAGTATTGCCTCAGACAAATGCAAGCAGGCAAATATGAAAGGTTGGGTAAGGAATACATTAAGACATCGTGGGATTTACCGTATACATAGAGATGTTGGAGTGGGGATCGTGAAGTGTTTTTGAGCGGTTCAAACTGTAAACTTGCACTGAGTGGTTCACTTATATGTCAAGACATTTCCTTGCACGGGGCTTGTAATGGTTCAGTGGAAAATTTGTCTTGCCATCAGCAGAGTACTCCAGCTGCTGCGATTAATCCAACGTTTGGACAACTTTCTAATGGGAGTTACCTCATGTTGAATGATCAGAGCTGCTGCGGAATGCTGCCAGGCATCCCATATCTAGTAACGGTCAACTCCAGGGTCACTTGCTGTATGAAAGTATTGTTTCCCCCAATAGACACAGTCAGGGAGTCGCCTCTATGGCCTTCGCTGAACGTCTCTTTTATAAGATTTGATACTCTAAGCAGAATGAAAGCCATGCTTTTACAGCAAACAGTGCCTTTGACCTCGGCCAAAGAAACCTATGATCTACAAGTAGCAAGGACTTCGGCTGAGATACAGACTTTAATACGTACAAACTGCCCTATACATTTCGTGGAAATGATATCACGTATCTTTAACATGTCTGATACAACCGGAATTGTACATGTATTTAAGAGCATCTGCTCAGGTCTGTTAGCACCTTTCCAGGCAATACTCGGAATCATCCCGAACTTTGCACATTCGGTGTTTGGTGGCATACCATTAATTCTAGCACTTGTTGCCGGAATTCTATTTCTCTTCCTGCTATTGCCTTATGGCCAGCCTATTCGCAGACATCACTCCGAGCGAACTGGAGAAAGCTCTCCTTGAACGAAAGTGCCGTGAGCAAATAGTAAAGATTTTGGGCATGACTCGTCTACGGGACCTTAATACAACTTGGTTCCTGTCGTTCAGACCAATCTGGCAAGATTGCATCCTACCTGTTCTACGATGCCTGCTATGCGGTGAAGAATGCGTGTTGGACACCTGTCTAACATTTCCATCAGCAACGCCAACGGATGTCGATACTCTGCTGGACCCGATAACGGCCCATGCTCTGTGTTGTCCCCAGAGGCTTCCTATCCTGCTGTCAGCATTCATTGAGATCTCACAGACGCTTCCGGCTGCTGCTGAGGTACGAGAAAGAACTCCAGGCACACAGGTAACAACGGACGCGAACATTGCTGAGGCAACCTATGCTGGAAGCAATGCTTCCCATCTCTGTGCAATTAATCTACTACACGAGGTGTTCCAACAGACACCAACAACAGTGGATGATGTTTTGTCTATTGAAATAGATGATCTCATGTTTACACCAGACCCGTGAACTAACTCTGATTCGGCATACAGTGTTCCAGAGCTGCAGTGACAAATTTGGCCTTCATTTTTAAACAACTTGGAACTCTACCAAAATTGAACTTTTTCCCATTTTTTTTTAACGAAAATGGCACATCAATCTGCTTACAGTAGAACTAGCCTTATAATACAGAATTCAAGGTACTTCCACGGACACTTAGTCATCTTGTGTGTCTAAAACAGTTAATTAATTTTCATGACATGAAATGAGTTTGATTTTTGAGAAACTTATCGATAATTTTTTGTCACATGTAAATATTACTGCATATTTCATTCCAATTGCATTTATTTTCGAACTTTATGCCTGTAATGAAAAGCAATGCTTCAAATGTACAGTACCTTTTGCATTCTAATAGGTTTTTAAATGCCTTTTTTAAATGGTTTTATGAAAAATTTTAGAAATATGCGGTACTCCATTTTAATGTTTAGCATTTTAAATGTTTAGCATTTTAGTATTATCGTACACACGAAAGAGGAGTGGGTGTTGTATTCTTCTTAGGGTATCCATAAACGGGCTTTCCAGTATCATGTCCTTATATAGGCACAATTCGCCCTGCCCTTATATAGGCATAAAATCCCAGCCCTTATTTAGGCATTAAACCATGCACTCCAAATACAGGCATGGTCTCTGACATCCGACCACCCTAACGTCACAACGAGTTCATGAAGAACAGACCCTTAGGCTGCGGGAGTTTCCCTAGTCCAGGACTATTGATTTCTTCAAGGACTCATACATTATGCATGAACCATTATTCCTTAGGGGGTTCACTCATGACGTCTTTCGCTGTCCGACTCACGTCAATACTAACATTCTTAGGTGCTCTCAGGTATAAATATACCTTCCTTAGCCCTGTAAACCAGAGGAGACCTCGACTTCAGAGGAGCCCGTTTCCCGGCCTGACGCACTGAGAAGACGCTGCCATTCCCTGCACGCAGAGAGCCCAGCTTCCAGTGATCTGACTTCCCTTGCGGGGTGTTGGAGTTCGAGTCTGGCAAAGAGATTCCTACCTCTCTCATTCTTCAGGTATGGAGCTGACTAGAACCTAGAGGGACTCTTGGCATACTAGACTTAACATACTCTTAGTATACCATAGTAAGGAATACTTCACCTACGTCTTCCCTCTTCCTACACCTAGGTCAGGTTAGGTACATTGGGGTAGAATTAGCTTAGCAACGCATCGTATGAGTACTCGCATTTTTAGTCTGTGTTATTTATGTAAATGCATATGTACTAAAAGATAATGCTATCGCAGTATTATTTATTTCTACTGCTCACCCTGTACATTATTTATCTCGCATACTGTCTTGTGATCGTAACAGCACATTTTACTTACACCAGAAACAAGACTGTTCAATAAATCCTTTATTGAAACGCCCGTCTATTTCTTTCTGTGTAACTTGGAGAAAACTAAGCATGCACGACTGAGCTGAGTGAAATAGTTATCTATTGTTTCCACGACTCTGGGACACGTTCTGATTCTAAAGGGAAACACAGTGGTCATGTTTTGCGGCTGCCAGAAACTACTCCCTTCTTGTTGTCAAGGAGTTTCTAGTGGCCTCTGAGCTAGCTGGCACAAGTAATTAAGTTTAATATACTCGATAGGGACATACTGACCTTAGTTCTATGTCAAACCTATAGGATATATTATTCCAATGCGCAGAGCCTATTAGGGAAATAGGAGCTACACTACAATTCGCTCTTGAGCTATCAAGACAGCAACCTACCAAGCACTTCATCTCTCACGCTTGCATGCGCAGGGTGCCTCTCTAGCTGGGTCTGAGCTACTACCCGACTGGTGCTCATCTGCCTTTGAGAGTTCCGAGAGCCTTAGAGGGGCTTGGGATGTGAACCCCTGCTCATAATTGTGTCTTCATGTGGCCTAGCAGGAGTAGGTGGAATCTGGGCCTTTTAAAGTTTGTGCGGTTTCTTCTGCTCAGGTTGCCATTCTTTATTGCTCTTCCACATACTTCCTCCTTCATAGAGTGTATTTGTCCAGCAGTAGACAGTGTCCTTGCCTTAAAAAACAAAAATAGTGCATGGCTATTGCTAATGTCACCTATTCCCATTCTTGTCCTTTTGGTTTCTTTTTACTCATTTGATAACATCTCCGCCCAGCGCACGTTGCTGTTTGGAATACCGTTTGGATGGCCATCTCTGAATGTCTCCCATTTTGGTGCACAGGCACACAACATCCTACTGCCCACCACGTCTAAGCTGGTTAGTCATTATGATTATAATTTGCATGTTTATCTCTCACTTACCCTCGCCATTACACTGCAGGGAGCTGCGTCCCATAACATGATAACAGCATCTCGGTGGTCATCACACACAACATTATAATGCTTCCCATAAAGGCTCAAAACAAAAACAACATCCTTCCAAATACACGCCCTACACAGTGTAGCTTGACATCCGTATAGGTAAGCATTTGTGTGCCCCACAAAGGGGTCATAAGCGCTCTACACATGCTACAATGCAATACTATGTCTGTCATTTGATGCAAGCAAGCGTCAGCTGCTTAACTTAAGCCAAGACTGAGATCCTCAAGGAGGTCAAAGCAGATCCTCATACAACTGATCTTCAAACTTCAAACCCAGGTCACAACAATGAAAGCAACAACACTACAAGTTCTTTTCAATGTTCACCTATAGTCAAGGCTGGCTTTAGGGCACTGCGACCAGTGCAGCCACACCTGGCACCCAGGACGGAAAAGGAGGGGAGGGGGGCGCTTTGTTTAGAAATAACTTATGGGTTTAAAAGCACCTGCTCCAGATTTCCTGGTGTGTCCAGTTGATTTCAGGAAACAATAAAGAAGCTAAGATTGTAGTGTTGAGTGATCATGTGCAATAGGACCCTTGTGGTCCTTCCTGGAATCCTTACAAAGTTATGTAATCGGTTGGGAGGTATCTGGGTTTGTCTAGGTGTGGTCAATAAAGTTTATGACGTAGTGCGTTCAGTTAATGGTTGCATGTCGAAGAATAAAGATGTGTGTTACAGAGTTCCCTGTGTGGCTTGGTCATTTGCATGCTCCAAAGCTGGGGAGGATGCTACAACTGGTGACTAGGGTGGGATACATGCCCAAAAGAAAAAGACTGCTCTCCCTGAGAGCTTGTTGAGGTCCAGAAAACTGCTCATGCATGCCATGTGCGACCCAAGAAGCAGGCTCCAGTTGGCGTATGTGGAGTCAAAGCTCTGCTCTAGTTCATACAAGGTTCTCGAAGAAGGTGAAGGCCCTACAGAGGAGTATAGTCAGAAAACCCGCCAGAAGCCTATTGGTAAGACCGAAAGAAGAGATACTGCACCACAGTGTAACACAGAGCCATCGTCCATATAAAGCAGAAACGCTAAAGGCAGTGATAGCCAGGTATGAAAAGTGCTAAAGGCAGCGATAGCCAGGTGCAAGAAGTGCTAAAGACAGAGAGGACCAGGAGCAAAGAAATTCTAAAAGCTACGACAACCAGGTATGATGCACAAAGTTGAGAGCGGTGCCCAACATGTGCAAAAGACAAAACTGTTACTCACCATCAAGAAAGAAGATGGCACTGTGCAACATCATCCTGGGCGCGACGACCCAGATGTAAGCACATGGCTGATGCTTACGGAAGGTGCAGGTCCAAGTGAGCAGCAACCGTTGTTGGGACAGCATATACTCTTAGTGTCAGTAAGTCCCAACACAAGTTATGATGCTGCTGTGTTTTTGAAACCACCACAGCCATTTGATACCGATAAAAAGCAGAATGTTGGCGCAAGATGGATTGCATGGATCAAAACGGTCAATGACTTCATAAATGCTCTAGATGACAAAAAGATCATCAAATACTTAAAGAACCTTTCCGGTGATGGAGTGAAAGAAGTGATAAAGAAAATATCACAAGATGATGAAGTATCATACTGTCAAATCAAAGAAACGTTGGAAGCCAAGTTCAATCAATGCCGAATGTTGACTAAGAAAGGTATATTTTCGACCAGGCAAGACAGCAAGCTTGTGAAACGATTGATGAGTTTGTCGAAAGACTTGATACCCTCACCAAGCACTGCAAGTTTAGTGAATTCAATGAAGAACCCATGTGTCTCAGAATCATCGATGGTTGCCTCTCCGATTCTTTCAGACGATGCATGCTGAGAGAGACACTCAGCCTAGAAAAGGTACTCATGGCTGCAAGAGCGGACGAATGTGCAAATCGACAGACTACTGATATGGAAGCTGGAACAGCCCAGAATGAATCTGAGTTGATAATGAAAAGTATGCAGAAACACAAAGTGGAGGCCCATAAGAGAATGTCTCAGAAGAAAAAGAAATTGTGTTTCCGATGTGGATTCTCATTTCCACACGAAGGTAAATGTCCTGCCATTGGACAGATATGCAAAGGCTGTGGGAAAGAAAACCATTTCATGACGGTCTGCAAAGCGAAAGAGAAACTGTGTCACGACGAGAAGAGAAAATGGATGCCAGAAAGTTCCAGAAGTACTCTAGCCACACCCACAAGGCCAAACTGCAAAATCAATTGAGGTAAGTAGAGACTAAACAAAGTTGATTGTTATCAAATTCATCTTCCAAAGGCTCTTCAACATCACCATCGAGCAACAGTGAAGAAGATGGATGTGCAATGGTGATGTCGACCACAGAAAGATGTGCACATGTAGGATTGGCTGCTTGCATAGAAGAGTACAAGTCAAAGAGAGATAGCCACGTGAAGCGACCAAACTCATTTGGACAGTGCCACAAGATCACGCTAAAGGTGAATGGCTGCATTACAACTTTTATTATAGACAGTGGTGCATCGATCAAAATACAATGAACTGTCACCGGTACTCAAGACAATGGAAGTGCAACTTCACATTAATGAGGACATTCGTCCTGTTGCTCAGCAACACCATTTACAGGAGGCCACGCAGAAAGAACTAGAAACATTATTAAAGTATGACATCAATGAGCGCTCTAGGGGGGCGTGGCTTGGCGCCAATGTAGAACGTAGCGGACCTCGGAGCTCCTCCGAGGCCTCCTGCCGTTACCGTATATCCTGCTGAATTGGGGGGGCCTCTAATCGCTCATCTGCTGGCGGAATGTTAGCTGCCCCTTCAGGAGAGCCGCCGAAGGTTTCCGAGGCTGGGGTGCGGAGTGAGCCGCGATTGTTTGTTCTGCCCGACTCCCGGCGGCGATGACGCAAGATGGCGGCCGCGCCCTGACGGAGAAGCCTCCGTGAGTTGGAG
This sequence comes from Calotriton arnoldi, assembly GCA_963921515.1. Lineage (NCBI taxonomy): Eukaryota > Metazoa > Chordata > Amphibia > Caudata > Salamandridae > Calotriton > Calotriton arnoldi. Next base: position 5,249,883 of record CAWUFW010000163.1, on the reverse strand, counting down.
CGACCTGGATCCTACCCGCGGTGGGAGGGCTGATGACTCCATACTTTCCCCGGAGGCGGAGTGCAGACGGGAGACAGCGCCGCGACCTGGAGCTGGCTGGCGGTCTTAAGATGGCGGCCCTGTGAACTGGAGAGGGACTCGACTGCGAGAGGGTCCGGCAGGCAGAGATCGGTGCCCCCGGCTTGGAGAGCTGACCTGTGTGGAGTGGCCCCTGCTGTGGGTGAGTGCACGGCTGATGGGACTGCGCAGCTGGTGACGGAATCGAGCGGAGCATTGGCCCTGATGGCTACAGGGGGCTTTATGAGCGACTAGGCAGCGGAGCTTACGCGGCTTGGCGCCTGGAGGAGGGGCAATGTCTGCATTTTCCCTGGGCCCCTGGAGGATCGTGGAGGGATCTGGCGGCCGCCCACTGGCATTGACTGCGACTGGGAGCGGCCTGCGGGGGGACGTGCGGCGGAACAGGTCGCTGGCTGACTGTGGCCGGACTGTGGGGTACACTGTTGGTTGGAGAGGGCGGCGCACAGAACTTGGAGTGCTGAAGGCCACGGGTGAATGCGCTCTGGCCTTTGGGGCACTTTGCACCTGTTATGTTGCCCGAGCGGACTGAGTGACAGCGCAGGGGGTCGCCCCTGAGGTTTCCCTAACTGTCGGAGTGACCGAGAGTCCCAAGGGGGGGCTGCTGCTATTGGGGAAGCCTGCCCGCTCGGCTGGATATTACTGCTTGCCCTTATTGCGGGTCCCTGGTTGATAGACGAGTTGCCCCGGCGAGTGGCCGAGCTTGTTGCTGGTGTGATCCCGTGGCGCTGAGGGTGCCCTGTGGCCGCGGGTAGCCTGTGGCGATGGGACGAGTGTCCAAAAAGAAGGGATTCGCCGCCCTCCAGTTGGAGGGGACAGGGCACCAGACAGATGATGAGGACGAGTTCTCAGAGCGCTTGGGTGCTGGAGTCCCGGGAGGCCCCACATTGGCAGACATCATGCAGGCCATCACCTCGTCCAGGGAGGCCCTTGAGACGAAAATTGACGCTATTGGTGTGGATCTCTCTCTACTCAAGGATGACCACAGGAAGCTTAAAGAGAGAGTGTCAGCGACGGAGAAATCGATGGAGGGAGTGCCGGACGCAGTGACCGTCCTACAGCGGTCCCTGAAGCAGGTGGAGGACAAAGTTCGGATCTTGGAGCTGCGGGCAGAGGACAGTGAGGGATGGTCCCGCAGGAACAACCTTCGCATAGTGGGGGTTCCGGAACGGGCGGAAGGAGATGATGCTGTTCACTTTCTGGAGGGGTGGCTTCGGACGGAGGTGGCCCTGGAGGGTCTGTCCCCCTTCTTTGCCCTTGAAAGAGCCCATAGAGTCCCGTCGCGGCCTCCTAAGCCGGGCACTCCCCCGCGCCCGATGGTGGTGAGATTGTTGCACTATCGGGACAGGGATCATCTTTTGCAGCGGGCCAGGGGGAAACAACAGCTCCAAATAGACAATTCCAAAGTGATGATATTTCCGGACTATACTAGGGAGGTCCAGAAACAGCGTGCCTCCTTCATTGCTCTTAAACGAAAGCTACGCCAACTCAGTATACCCTATGCCATGCTCTTTCCAGCCCGCCTGCGAGTAGTGGACTCCACTGGCACGCTCTTTTTCACTACCCCACATGATGCCTGGCAATGGCTGGAGATGCGTCAGGCGAGATCCAGGAGGAGTTCTGCTACGAGCCAAGTAGAACAGGGTTCCCCGGAACGGTTGAGCCCACCGAGGGCGACTTCGGTGCCGGATTACCGTCTTGAGCGGGACAGAGCGGTGCAGGCGGTGGCCGTGATCAGTCGGGGTGAGGTCAGCCCGAAGGCTGTTTCCCCACACCGAGTATTGGAGGAATCTGAGTCTTCTTACTCTGGAAGCCCGCCTGTACCCTCGGACACTGAACTGCCGGCGATCACTCCGCAGACGGCGGACCTTTTTGGCTGAAGGGTCACCTACCGACTAGAAGAGGCAGGCTGGGGGACTTCCTTCGGTTTGATCGCTGCATGCCCCAGGGCCTGCAGGAAGGGAGGGGCAGCATCATTTGATCATTCTTGATGGGTTCCCCTCTGCTGCTGCTGAACGGGGGAGAGCCGGGAGGGGCTTTGGGTCCTAAAGGGCCAGCACGCGTCTCACTACTGCTTTGTGCACAGTTTTGGTTATATTAGTTTGGATGGGGGCTAGTTTTAGGGAACCTGTCCTGGGGAAAGGGAGTTGGGGATTTTGGGGAGCAGTGGGGGGGGGGAGGGCGAGGTTGGGGCCAAGCATGTCGCAGAGGGAGGCGGGGAAGAGAGGGTTTGGATTACAGCATCATGGGACCCGCCGTAGGTATTTTCTGCTTGTCCTGGAACATTAGGGGGATGCACAACATGGCGCGTCGCCACAAGATCCATGCTTATCTTAGGAGAAGAGGGGTGCAGATTGCGTTACTCCAGGAGACCCATCTGACCAAGCAGGAGGGCTTAGCCTTGCAGCGTAGATGGCGGGGGCAGGTATTCTGCACAACGTACTCGGCTTATGCGCGCGGTGCACTGATCTGGGTCAGGGCTGGAGTCCCCTTTCAGAGCACTGGCCAACTGATTGACCCGGAGGGCAGATATGTGGTAGTGTCGGGGCGCTTAGATGGCAGAGACAAAGTCCTAGGGAGTCTTTATGCACCTAACACTGACCAGGTTTCATTTTTTGCGCATCTCTCAGCGAAGCTTGCTCCTCTGCTGGTGGGTTCTGTACTCTTGGGGTGCGACTTCAACTGCATCACAGACGTCGCTTTAGACCGTTCACATCCTCCCCTGGTGGATGCTCCGGTGCACAGACTGGCTGCGGCGAGGCGAGCCTGGCAACAGCAATGGGGGCTGACGGACACATGGAGGGTTCACCACCCGACTGACAGGGACTACTCTTATTTCTCCTCGATTCATGATCTGCATGTCCGCTTGGACTCGGTCCTTTGCTCGCCGGATGTGCATGGGGGGATGGTACATAGTGAATACCTTGCCAGGACGTCCTCTGATCATAATCCGTTGCTGGTGCGGTTGAATTGGGTTCGGGATCGACCTGCCATTCCCACATGGCGCTTGCGCCCAGACACGTCGGAAGATCCAGTGTTCAAGGACACTATCGGTACGGCCATAGAAGACTACTTCAGGACTAACGCTGCTACGGCTTCCACACTACTCATTGAATGGGATGCCTTTAAGTCGGTGGTCAGGGGGCGCTGTATAGGGGAAATGGTGGGAGTGCGCCAGGTGTTACTGCAGGATGTCTCAAAGGCGGAACAGCAGCTCCGCGTTTTGGAGCAAGAGCGCCCAGAGCGGCCCGATAGACACGACGAGCTGCTCGCGGCTCGGGAGGAGTTAGCACTCCAACTTGAGAGATTGCGCTGTTTCGATTATAAGGCCTACATAGATAGGGCGCAGGCAGAACGCGACAAATCAGGTGCCCTGCTGGCATGGTTGGCCAACCCGGCGCGTAGGGGGGGCGGTCATTTTGGAACTCCGGGATCGGGAGGGCGAGGTGTTCTATTCCCAACGGGACATCAATGACCAATTCTTGCAATTCTATACTGAGTTGTATCGGAGTAGGTTGGGCCCTGGACTCCCTGGTGATGAGGGGTTTTTGCCGGGTGCTGCTCTCCCTAAACTCGGTGCAGAGGAGGCGATGGCCCTTGGTAAGGATATTGAGGCGGGAGAAGTACACAGCGCGATAAAACATATGGCCAGGAACAAAACGCCGGGCACGGATGGGTTACCAGTGGAATTTTACGCGGCCTATGCCGATGTTCTGGTGCCCTGCCTGGTGGCGCTGTACAATAGAGCACGGTGTGAGGGTGTCCTTCCGGCCTCTACGCGCGAAGCCATTATAGTCCCCCTTCTCAAGCCAGACAAGCCCGCTTGGGACCGCTCCTCGTACAGGCCCCTCGCGATGCTTAATCTGGACTACAAGATTTTAAGTCGAGTGCTGGCCAGTAGGTTAATGCCCCACATGGTGACGCTGGTACATGGGGATCAGGCGGGATTTATCCCGTCCCGGAATACTGCCATGAATATTCGTAGACTCATGCACGTCTTGGGGTCCGATTCCTATGATAAGGAGGAGGCCTGTATCTTCGCGGTCGATATTGAGAAGGCGTTTGATAGCCTGGAGTGCCTTACCTTTTTAATGTACTAAGGGAATTTGGCCTGGGGGACGGCACTGCTGTACAGCGCTTCTACCACCAGGGTCCGGACGGGGGGCCTAATCTCCGCTGCCTGTGAGGTTGCTCGGGGAACGAGGCAGGGATGCCCGCTGTCCCCTCTGCTGTTCGCCTTGGCAATGGAGCCCATGGCTGCTCATGCCAGGTCGGGGAGCTGCTATTCGGGACTCTTGGTGGAGGGGAAGGAGCAGCACATAGCATTGTATGCGGACGACTTACTCATGTTCCTGCCGGACTCCAGGGATGCACTGCGGGGGCGAGGCGAGGGCATTGTTGGAAACCTTGGGGAGAGTGTCGGGGCTCCGTGTGAATTGGGCCAAGTCGTGCCTGTTCCCCACCAAAGCTGGTGGAGGGGATCGGCAGAATGTGGAGGGGATCCCGTGGGAGCCCTGTTGCTTACCTTACTTGGGGACTCGAATTTATCATGATGATGGCTACCTGATGGAGGGTAATGTGGGGCGGGCGTTGCGCAGTGCCAAATCTAGTTTCGCCTTTTGGGGGACTCTTCCGTTATCTGTTGCGGGCAGGGTTGCCTTGGTGAGGATGGTCACCCTCCCACGTTTCCTCTACTATTTTGGGACGCTGCCCATTTGGATCCCGGGTAAGTTCTTTGCGCAGCTCAACACCTTAATTTCGGGATTCCTGTGGGGAGCCGGAAGGCGGAGGGTGGCTCTGTCTACCATGCAGCGACCTAGAGCAGAGGGGGCCTGGCGCTGCCGGACCTGGAGGCCTATTACTATGCCGCGCAATTTCAATGGTTCACGAAGTGGGTGGCGGAGCCACATCAGGCACCCAGAGAATATGGGGAGGTCGGATCCCAGTTGGCGACTTTTGTCCTGTGTGTTGTTGCGGGTGCGTCCGGGAGGGGACTTGATGCCCTCTGACCTAGACGTGGTGCAGCGGTGCTGGGTACGTATGGCCAGGAGGCTGCGCGTCAGGACCCTGTACGCGCCCGAGATTCCACTGGCCATGTGTGAGGTTCTGCCTCATGGGGGCGACTGGAGCAAACTGCAGTCCTGGGAGGAGTTGGGAATCCTCACCGTAGGTGATCTTTATGAGGAGGGCAACCTCCTCCCTTTTAATGCTCTCATGGAACGCCATGATATCCCGCGAGGGGACTTCCTTTTTCATGCGGCCCTGTCCGCGGCCATTAGGAAGCACTGGCGGGGGGGCTAGTGGAACCGGGCACGTCCCTTGCCTGTCAGTATGTGGTGATGGCCACGGGTACTTTTAAAGCGGTGACTCTCTATCGTCGGATTACCCAGGACATGCGCCAGCCCCTGGCAGCGTTGCGGCTCAAGTGGGAGACGGACCTGGGGGAACCCCTTGAGGACAAAACCTGGGGGGAGGTGATCGAGAGGCCATGGAGGCGCTCCCAGAACGCGCGCTTTCAGCTTATCCAATTCTATGTTTTACATAGGGCTTACTTAACACCCGGTAAACCGAGCAACTATTTTGTGACGCCATGCGCCTGCCCCCGTTGTACTTTAGCCAGAGCGGGTTTCTTACACATGTTTTGGGACTGTCCACAATTGGGGGACTACTGGCGCGGGGTGATGTCTGCATTAGCGACTGTTACGGAGAGGGAGATTGCCCTGACTGTGAGGGTTTGCTTGTTGCATGGGTTTCCGCACACTGCGAGGACCAAGGTTACCAGTAAGTTCATTGACTTGGGGCTAGTCCTGGCGAAAAGAGAGCTTACTAGTCATTGGAAGGCGAGGCAGGGTCCTTCGCTTGGGCGATGGAGGCGAGAGCTGGTAAAGTGGGCGGAGAGTGAAGGAAATTGCAGGATGGGCATGGCTAGACGTAATGGGAGCGAGAAATCACTGGACATGGCCCGAGCTTGGGTGGCGCTTGTGGAGCTGGCGAAACATCCACCTGATGCCGAAGAGAGTGCACTGGATGAGATGGAGGGTGCTAGCGCTAACTGATATGATGTGTACTGGCTGACGGGGAGGTGTGATAAGGCAGGTGAGGATCTTGCGGGGGCTTACCCCCAGTGTTCCTACCCTGACTGGGATGTGGAATTGTGCGGCAGGGGATCTGGCGACTGGTGCGGGGGAGTTGGGAATACCCTTTACCTTCCTTAGTGGTCAGCGGCATGCTTGGGGGGGAGTTTGTTGGGGACTTGTGGGCTAGGAGGGGGTTGGGCGTTGGGAGTGTCTTCTTTTTCGTTGAACTTGAACTCAGGGCGATAGCCTGCATGGAACTGCCTAGGGCTATATAGCCGACTTGCTGTGCGGGGATGATGGGGATTCGATAATGTGCCCTGAGGGGCCCTACTGCGGCATCGGGGGGGTCACTCTGCGGGGGGCTGCTGTTATGCCACTGCCTATATATGTGTAATATGTATTGCTTCCCCAACTTCTCCTGTACGTTACCCATGAAACTATTTGTATGGCTTTTTCAGATAATCAATAAAAGTCTGTTTAAAAAAAAAAAAAATCAATGAGCGCTCTACTGGTCCGCGGCCATGGGTTTTTCCCATAGTGGTAGTGCCAAAAAAGGACAGTGGAGGTGCAGTGCACATTTGTGTTGATATGCGCAAGGCCAACAAAGCAATCGAGAGAGAAAGACATCCAGGTCCACACATAGCGGAAATTATGACACAGCTGAATGGCACCAAAGTCTTCTATCGTCTTGATTTGAGCAAAGGATACCATGAGCTTATGCTGGAAGAGAACTGTTGGCTCGTTACTACTTTTTCATCTTATGCTGGTCTGTTCAGATACAAAAGATTCAGCTTTGGTGTGTTATCTGCTGCAGAAATCGTTCAGGATGTCATTCAACGAGTAATTCAACCTGTCACACATGCTTTTAACTACAGTGATGATATACTAGTGTTTGGGGCCACACGAAAGGAGCATGACAAAGCTGTTACACAAGTATGTCATCTGCTCGCTAATGCAGGTCTGACGTTAAATGCAGAAAACTGTAAGTTTCATTAAACCAAACTCAAATTCTTTGGGCATATTTTCTCTGAAGAGGGTATGGCTCCTGACACTGAAAAAGTACAAGCATTGTCATCCACTTGTACCCTGCAAGATGTAACCATGCTGCGATCATTCTTAGGCATGGCCAGCTATTGCTCCAGATACATTCATGACTTTTACACGGTGGATGCCCCATTAAGAGATCTGACAAAGAAGAACATTCCCTTTCAGTGGTACTCTGAATGTGACCGAAGTTTCAAGAAAATCAAATGTGCAAGTGGAAATGCAATTGAAATGGCTTATTTTGATCCAAAGTTACATACTGAGATCATAGTAGACGCAACCCCGGTGAGTTTGGGCGCGATCCTTGCTCAACACAATGGACATCCAAATGCTCAGAGACACATTGTGGCCTATGCTAGAAGAAGTCTATCTCAGACTGAACGTTCCTATTCTCAGCCAGAAAAAGAGAGCCTGGCTATAGTGTGGGTTTGTGAACATTTTCATATGTTTCTATGTGGAAAGCATTACACCCTTGTCACTGACCACCAAGCGCTGCTCACCAATTTCGGAAATCCGAAAGCCAAGATGCCCCCTCACATCTAGAGGTGGGGGTTGCAGTTACAGGAGTATGATTACACTATTGTGCTTAAGCCAGGAATGGAACAAAACCCCGCAGATTACTTCTCATGAGTGCTGTTACAGCATCACAGTGCAACGTCTAAAACGGCTGAAGAGTATATCAACTTCATAGTAAAGTCCAGCACCTTGCAACTCTATCCATTGAGCAGATCATTGCTGCTACCAACACAGACATAGACATGCTCACACTCAAGGATATCATTGCAACACAATCATGGATAAATCATACTCATCCTCTCATAGATGACGTTGAATATCAAAAATTCAAAAATGTGTAGGAAGAACTTTCTGTCACTCAAGAAGGTATTATACTAAGAGGTATGATAATTGTCATACCTGACAGCTTGAGGAAACAAGTCATTTAACTGGCACAGGAAGAACATCATGGCATTGTAGCCACCAAGAGAGCCCTAAGAGACCGAGTGTGGTTTTCTCGGCTTGATGAACGAGTCAAGAAGGAATTGAAAGCATGTCACCTGTGTAACTGCTTATCTCCCAAGACAACACAGCATCTGCTAAACATGTCTGGCCCTCCTAAGCAAGCATGGGACAAACTTGTAGTAGATTTCTTTGGGCCCTTAAACAATGGACATCATTTCATGGTAGTTATTGATGAGTACTCACATTTTCCCTTAGTGGAAGCTTTGTTATTGACCACCCAGGACAAAGTCATCAAGAGGCTGGATGATATTTTTGCAGTGTGGGTGTTTCCTCCATTCTCAAATTTTACAATGGTCCACCCTTCAATAGCTAATAGCTTAAGGACTTTCTTAGTTGCTTAAACGTCAAGCATCAGAAAAGCACACCTCTCTGGCCACAGGCAAATGGCATTGTTGAACGATTTATGGGCACCCTGAGAAAGTGGTTCAGGGCGATGCACTCGAAAGAATGGATCTTAGGTCAGCCTTATGTCCAGCCCTTCGTGCCTATCAGTCAACTCCCGATTCTAAAACATGGGAAAGCCCTGCCACCTTGCTGTTTGGGAGAGCCATTGGGACGAAGCTACCATCATGGACTACGAGCCAAGTAATAGACACTGATGAGATTTGTGTCACGAACACTTCTCACAAAAGCAACATGAAGGCCTATGCAGAAAAGCGCAGATGCACTCAGGACACGGTTTTCGAAGAAAGAGACCGGGTCCTAGTCAAACAAAAACGGAAACGCAAGACTGATGCTACATTTGACGCTAATCCATTGAAAGTCGCGACAAGTAAAGGACATATGGTGTACGCTCAACGTCCCGGAAAGTCCATTACGAGAGACTCATCACATTTCAACCATGTGCCTTGATGTTCGTCGGCTCAAGACATTAGGAGTGAGACAAGTCCACCTGAGTGCATAAGTCAAGCATCTGAGTCTACATCTACTATGCCAGATGACAGTGCAACTCCTTCACCTCGTACGACTTGAGCTGGAAGATTAGTGTGAGCACCTCGACGACTCATTGACGAACTCTAATATATATTGTTGTCCGAACTTAATATTTAACAAAAGGGAAGATGTAGTGTCATGTGCAGTAGAACCCTTGTGGGCCTTGCTGGACTCCTTACAAAGTTACGTAATCAGTTGGGAAGTATCTGGGTGTGGTCAATAAAGTTTGTGAAGTAGTGCATTCAGTTAACGGTTGCATCCCGAAGAATAAAGATGTGTGTTACAGATCTCTGTGAGTGGTGTGATCATTTGCATGCTTCAAAGCTGGGGAGGACACAACAAAGATAACTCTGGGGATTATGTTCCTGCTGCAAAGAGATCGGAGTTTTGTCTAGTAGCAGTTTTGACTCATCATAAAGTAGCACGAAGGGTTAATATGCCTGCTTCAAAGAACATGTACCATGCAGATCACAGAGCTGTACTTTATGTGGATAGCTCAGTGAGTTACTGATTTTGTCGCAGAGATACTTTTGTTACTTGCAGTTCATTAGTTACAATCCTAATATCGCACGGTACTCTACAAACTGTCATCGAAGAGTTGCATGTAAACTGCATGGTATAGGTTAGAATGTTATGTTTTTCCCCATTCTTTCATTATCCTAATTTTACTAAAACGGATTTGTTTGGGTAGAAATACATTCTTATTAGTTACACCAACTTTGGGGAGAGGATGTAGCCTTACGGCTAGAGCGGTCGACCTCGAAGCTAGGGAACCAGGTGCGAGTCTCGGCAACGATGCTCAACATTCTGGGATTCTGGGCAAATCACTCAATCTCCCTGTGCCTAACAAAAAGAATGGGTCCATCTGTAACAAAACTAGTGCTCATGTAAAGCGCTCTGATACCTGATATCTTCAAGTCTCGTTTGCGCTATATAAAAATCTAAAAAATTTTTTTAAAAACTTCAACCATTACGGTACATTTTAGATCTTGAGTTTGTGCTTCTCCAGACCAAACACTCTTAAAATATACTGCCTACAAGTATGTATAATATGTGATTCCCACACCTTGTAATCCTCATTGTTTTTATGTAATATACGAAATGCACTGATTTACACATGTATGTGTTTTGTCTCCGTATAATGTGTGGGGATGTAAAGTGCTCTGACACCCTACACTGGTAAGTGTAGCACTATAAAACAAAAGATATGCATGTGAAAGAGGGGCTATGGAGAAATGATGGGTGCTGTTGGATGGTGGTAGTGAGGGAATCCATAGAAAAGGAGGTCATTGAGGGCACCCAAAAAAATTCTCACAGTGGCTCCTCCAGTGGTAAAGCCAGCCCTGTTGATGCAATTGTCAATGGAGTCAACAAGCAGCTGTCATTGCTCAAGAAGAACCTCCCCCTTCTGAATGAGAGGAGGTTGCTGTCACGGCGGACCCCAACATGCAGGTTGAGCCACACCTGGGAAGGGGGAAGAGACGTTCAACGGTTGCTGCCATTGTTGTTTGAATTTGGCAATGCGCAGTAAAGTCTGTGAGACCGCAATATTGATGACGTGAAATAGCACATTGTATGTAGCACGGTGGTGCCAGGGAGGGATACTTGGTATTTTGTACAACTGTCAGTAAGCCTCCTCATCCCGACAATATGCACTAGTTGCATATTGCCCTGCTCCTGATTGACATTATGGGTAAAAGCGCTAGTGAAGACCGGTAAGCACTGATGGTACTATCTATTTAGAAACAGGTTCTTTTTCTGAAACCTGCCCCCAAAACAGGTAAAAAGAAAGGCAGAGGGTGGAATGCAGACATGGTGGTAGTAATGGGTCATCTCAACACTATTGAAAAATTGCACTCTTTACATCGACCTCCTCAGGGAGGCCCCTGCGCAGTCTGGACCTATCCTGATTGCAGAGGTTCAAAGCAATGTCCCAGGGCACTTCAGCCTGTACCTATGCTCCCGAGAAAGAGAACACCCACAAGATGGAAGGGAAGTCAACAGGCATCCCCAGGCATACTCTCCGAAGTTAGGGTACAGCCAGTTTTCCCAGGATATGGTGATCATAGTGGAGGAGGGCGAGGTGGGCCCTGAACGGGGCCGGGAAAAGCGACTGGGTGTGAGAAGCTGGCCTGGTATTTGATGTCCACTAATGTTAGTGGGCACCGTGCACCAGTCCAGACAACCCTTATGGTGATTCAAGAGGTCTTAGACAACGTTAGAAAGCTCTCTAAGTGGTAGCTGTGGAGAGCAGCGTTCAGGCTTAGTCCAGAAGGAGTGTAAAGCAGCTTGTTTCACCAGAATGCAATCTCATAGTATAGATTAAGTGAAAAAGAACCACACAAGGTATTTATAAAAACATGTATTTATTATATAATACTCTCTAACACGTTTAGATATCTCCTACCCGGAGATAAACACAATGCACACAATTCTTTGCATAGATATACAGCAAATAGCACAGAATACACAGTGGGCCCCGGAGGGGACCAAACCATATACTAAGAAAGTACTATAAGAACCACGACTCGGGTCAAGACAATGTCGAGAGAACGTAGAAGTGCTGGGGACCCAATGAAGCACCCAAGGTGAGTGACTAGGAACCCCACGGAGAGCGAGCAGTGTGGGAACACGACCGCTTGCTCCGTACAAATAAACGTATAAGTCGTGGTTGAAATTTTAAATATTAAGGACCCTTCCCAGTGGACCTTGAAGAAACCCCGTGGAAGACAGAAGGTTGGAGAGCCACCCCACCCGTGAATATCCTAGTACCCACGCTACCTACACCAGGGAAGCTGGGTGCATAGGTGTAAATCCAGTATTTGTAAAGCGCGAACAGCTACCCGAAGGCATCCCGGCGCTGGGGGCCATCGGGAAGATTAAGCAAGCTATTGCCCAGAGTCACATGGTGCTGGGCTGACCTGCTGCCGGTACCGGGGATCGAACCGTGAGCCCCAGATTCCAGCGTCAGTCGCCCTGGCCGCGGCGCCACACCTCTTCCCTGTGTGAAGTGTGAAGGTGTGAAGTGGTGTCGGAAGCCGCCGTCGAACCCAATGGAGGACTTCAGGAAAGTGGCGCTGCTGAAGAAGGAGAAAGTGTCCGGTGGAATCCGAAGGTGGATTCTAGTTGAGAGGTACCTGCAAGCAGAGGAGACAGAGTCTATGTCACTCAGGAGTGACCAGGAGATCTGGAAGACGAATGTCCACCAATGTCGGGAGTTGCAGGAGAGTTGACGAGGACCTCGTCTCTGCAGCTGTGAGGACCAGTGTCCGGCGGGAGCACCAACAAGCCTTGGCAAATGCAACCAATGCAGAAATCGAAGAAGGTGCAATGTCGGGACCAGCAAGGTCCAGGGGACTCATCACAAGCAGGGGAGTCAGGGCAGGCCCTGAGCAATCAGAAGAGCCCAAAAGAAGTAATGATGACCCTCAACAGGACCTACAGGCCGTAGGCACTGGAGTCGCAAGAGGACCTCGAGCAGCTCACCAAAAGATGCAGCCAACGGTGCAAGCAATGCGGTGTGGAGGAAGATTCTGGTCACTGGAGATGCTTGAGGTTGGGGCTACTTGGAGCCTTAAGATCTCGGTGGAAGGAAGCCAACAGGCCTTTGCAACTGCAAGTTAACGCAGTGCACAGGGGTTCAGTTATTGCAGTCCCCACAAGGGATCCTGGCCTCAAACTTGGTGAGAGGGCAGGGCAGGCCTCTAGAACTGTAGAGAACTACCACCTGTGTTGCAGAACCTTTCGGAGTCCGGAGGAGCTCAGGATCAGCAGACCGGTCGACTTAGTTGCGGTGCCCGCAAATGCAGGGAAGTGACTCCTTCACTTCAAGCGAGATTCCTTCAGGTGTCTTTGATGCCCACAGGCTTTGGAAGGTTCCTGTATGGTGCACAGGCACAGACGATGCAGCAGACTGGAAGGGAGACGAAGTCGAGCCCAAACGAAGTCCAGCGAAGTCCAGAGTGCCCAGACGGTAGAAGAAGAATTGGTGTCCGGGTCTACAAGACTGGTACCGGGAGCACTGAGAGCCTAACGGAGGGCTCTTCCAGTGCTTGGAATCATACCTTCCACACCATTTACAGTGTGGGGGTATGATTCCAACATGTTTGATACCAAACATGATAGGATTGGTTGCAGCCAGTTTCGAGATGGTCATTGCGTAATTACGCGATGCCCCTCTATATAGTATATGGCAGCTTCACTTACAACCCCGGAGAATGGACTCTGTAGGCTGTAGGGGTGTCCTGCTCATGCAGGTGCACCCTCACACCTAGACCCAAGCACCCTGCCTTCAGGATTGATAAGGCCTGCTATAGGGGTGACTTATAGGTTTTAAGTGCAGTGACCCTAGATATAGGAAACCAATATCTTTAGTAAGTGGTGCTAGCACCATCTTACACAGGCTGCGATGGCAGGCCTGTTGTTCCATTTTGAATGGTCTCCCATGGGTGGCCTAATGCATGCTTCAGCCCATGAGGGACCTCTGGGGTACCTATGCCCTGGGTACCTTAGTACCATACACTAGGGACTGATAAGGGTACCCCAGTATCCAATCTGGGATGTACCTAAGTACTGAACATAACAATTTAAGGTAGAAAGCAGATAGACTGGGGTCCTGATTAGCAGGATCCCAGTCAGACTAGTCAATAACAGCTTAGCACCAGGCAAAAAGTGGGGGTAACCATAAAAGCAGATCCTACTTTCCTACACCGGACGTGAATCCCGAGAGTGAGCTGGTAAATAGCTTGGTGCATGGTTTGCCATGGCTATCTAAATTAGTGGTATGTGGAGCAGGGGCTCAGAAGAGTGAGGGAGATACCTTAACAACCTGCAAAGAGGTCGGTAGCAAATGTCTCAGACAAGTAGCCTGATCCTGTTGTCAGCAGTGCAGGGGCATAGGACAATCAAGCAACAATCCAGCCCCTTTTTGTGGCACCCACAGCTGCCCCTTTGCCCATGGTGGCCCCAACTATAGTTGGTGCAAATGATGGCAAAGGTGCCAATTGAGTCCCCCATAACAAAGCAAATGGCTGGGTACTGGCCCCACAGGACCAGTTAGGTTTACACTTAGCAGAATCGATGAAGGTCAAGATCAGGAAATGGGCATATGTTGATCTTTTTGAGCTCACTATTTTAAAACCAGTGTCAGAGGACCCAAAAGAACACAAAGAGTGCTCACACAAGTTGCAAAACACCCAAGGTAAAGGAATCCCTGATCAATTGAGTCAAGGGTTTTATCATTGAGCAGTCTGTACTGCTAGAGAAATCATGAGAATTAGGTTCACAGATATCCTTTTATCAAAATAAAAAAGCAGCAGCATTTGAGGAACTTGGGGGAACCTGTTAGAAGGACTATGACAAAGCCTTCTGGTTGATGAAAGCTACCAATCAGAATATGTTCTGGGATCAGACTTAAATTAATTAATTAAAGGTTGCGCTGTTTGATGCTAAAGAAAAGTGGGGTTATGGGGCAGCAGCCCTTTAGGGCTTCAATTGGGGAAGGAGAAAGGAAAGGAGCATGCAGGGCGTACAACACACAAGCATGCATGAGGCCTCTGGGTACCTGTAAGTTCAAACAAAACTGTTCATTCTATGGGATGGCATGTCATCCAGAGTTTAAATGTTGCAAGGAGTCTAAGGATAAGGGAAGTTAGAAGTGAGCCAGAAGCACTTCCATTTGGTTAAGAACCCTCTCCTGTATCCCTATTGGTTTTGAATCAATGGTTAAATACATAACAGAGACCTAATATAGCTCAGCAGTTGTACTGTGGCTTCCATTGTGGTTTTAGATTAGAGGCCATGGGCGTGCAGGGTTCCAGGTTTTGCAAAAAAACAGCTATCACTGGGTCTCAGCAGGACTATATTAAAAAAGAAGATTGAACAAGAATTGAAACTTGGGAGGATATACAGGACCTTTTAGTAACCCACCTTTTGATGACTGTGTTTGTTCACCACTAGGATTGTTCCTAAGAAAAATCCAGGAGAATTTATTTTAGACTCATACACAACCTATCTGCCCTGATTGGGGAGTCAGTCAACAATGCAATTGACCCAGCACTTAGTTCTATAAAGTATTCTTCGTGAGATGGGGCAGCTGGGTCATGGAGCCCTTATGGCTAAGGGAGACATCAAGTCAACTTTTCCGCTGCTCCCTGTTCATCCGAATGACTTCCACCTGTTGGGGTTCCCATTTGAAGGCAACTTCTTCTATCACATATGTATGCCTATGGAGTGTTCAATATCCTGTGCCTACTTTGAATGGTTCATACCTTTCATGAATGGGTCTTCACCCAAATAGCTTGGACCAACTCAACCATTCACAACCTGGACGTTTTTTCTATTTCTGGGCGCCAGGTTCTCAGCAGGATGTGCCAATTCATTTACAATTAGCACAGAAGATATAGCCAATAGGGATATGATGAAGGAAATCGGATACTCTGACCCAATATGCAGAAAGCCCCTACTGTAAACTGTGATGTGGCTGTAAAACGACTCTCACCATCATATTCTTTGTGGCATGCTTTATCATGGATATTTTCATCCAGAATGGCCGTGCATCTGGATGGGCTCAACCAAAAAAGGAGCTCTTGATAATGTAAATTTAAGGGATCTCATAAAGAAGCTGTAACTAATATTACTTAGTAGGCTGTCCCAGCAATATCTTTATTAGTGGGGTCCTCTGGTAAGGTTAAAAACCGGGTGACGCTGAGAGATGATTATTTCTCTAGCACTGAATCACTATAGGTCTACATGTTACAGAAACTTTTAGTTGCCTATCATGGTCAGGCAGCCTTCAGCAGGTCCAAAGATCCCTTTGAATCCGATGTATCGTAAACCGAAGTGTAAATTAGTTGTGTGAAAAAAGCACATTCAAGCATGTACACACTCATGCATACATACGTTCTCCCACTGGAGTGAGCAAGGCTTTGTTTCTGCGGATATAAGAGGATCAAATAGAGAATTATTAAGAAAAAAATCTTATGAAAACCTCTATAAAGGGAAACATCTATATACATAGTATAACACACCAAAATATATTGTTGTAATTATTAAGAGAAGTGCCTGCAATAAATAACTCACCCCTGGTAAGAGATCTGACAATTCATTGGCAGCATTCATTAAGCTTTTGGTGAGTTTAGGCTACCACTGGCCCGAGACAAAACTGTAGGCCCAGCTGCAACCTTCATATTCCTGGGAATCGAGATCAGTTCTGTAAAGGGGGAATGCAGGGTACCTCTTCAAAAACTAAAAGCTTTTAGGATCATGTCTTTGACATCTCCCAATCCGGCTTCCGAAGTAACCACAGCACCGAGACAGGACTCCTCACTGCCACCGACATCCGCTCCCTCCTCAACCAGAGGGAAACTGCAGCCCTCATCCTTCTGGACCTCTTGGCCACCTTCGATACCGTCTCCCACCGCACCCTAATCACGAGACTACACAATGCCAGCATCCGCGACCAGGCCCTGCACTGGATCCAATCCTTTCTCACCGGTCGAACACAGCGAGTCAGACTACCTCCGTTCCTCTCAGAACCAACAGAAATCAGCTCCTCCCTGAGCCCCACCGTCTTCAATGTCTACAAGGCCGCCCTCGCAGCCATTGTCAGGAACCACGGACTCAACATCGTCTCCTACGCCGACGACACCCAGCTGATCCTCTCCCTCATCAACGAACCCACAGCCGCCAGAATAAACCCACTGTGGGATGAAGGCTTTTGCAACCTGGATGAAAGACAGTTGCCTCAAACTCAACTCGGACAAGACCAAAGTATTCATCTTGGAACCCACCCTCTCAGCTTGGGACGACTCCTGGTGGCCCGCCGCATTGGGAACCCCCCCACCTCCACGGACCATGCATGAAACCTCGGCATTATACTGGACTCCTCACTCACAATGAACTGCCAGATCAACGCTGTATCCTCATTATGTTTCTAAACGCTCCGCCTGCTTCAAAATACATTCAGATGGATCCCCACTGAATCCAGAAAGATGGTCACCCACGCACTCATCAGCAGCAGACTCGACTACGGCAAAGCACTCTACACCGGCGTCATCCAGAAACTCCTCAGGAAACTACAGAACATTCAAAATGCTGCAGCCAGACTGGTCCTCATGAACCCCCGCTGCAGCCACATCACCAAACACCTTTGAGAACTCCACTGGCTCCCAGTCAACAAAAGAATCACTTTGAAGCTCCTCACACATGTCTACAAAGGCCTCCACAATGCAGGACCTGCATATCTGAACCACCGCCTCTCATTCCACTTACCCACCAGACACCTCTGCTCCGCCCAACTGGCTCTGGCCACCGTCCCACGGATCTACATGGCTAGAGTCGGAGGAAGATCCTTCTCCCACCTTGCCACCAAGACCTGGACCAACCTGCCTCTCCACCTCAGGCAATCCCCTTCGCTTACCCAATTCAGGAAGGATCTCTAGACCTGGCTCTTTGACTGAACCCCAGCGCCCAGACGATTCAGCAGCCCTCTCCCCCCTCAGCACCTTGAGACCCTCACGGGTGGGAAGCAGCGCTTTATAAACCTCTGATTGATTGATGGATCTCTTTGAAAACCTGTCTGGAGGTATGTAAGGTCATGTTACAACAGTTGCAGGTCTTGGCGGGCTAACTTAATTTTGCGTTGCAGATCACCTCAATGGGTCGTCCTCGTCTCAAGATCCCCGCTCAAGGGTAATTCAGGGCTTAGGGAGAAACACCACAGAACAGAACACATCTATCTACAGTGTTGACCCACGAAATGAGGATCTGGTTATCAATCCTTGAAAACTTTGATGGTTCAATGGTGTGGCTG
This sequence comes from Calotriton arnoldi, assembly GCA_963921515.1. Classification (NCBI taxonomy): domain Eukaryota; kingdom Metazoa; phylum Chordata; class Amphibia; order Caudata; family Salamandridae; genus Calotriton; species Calotriton arnoldi. The sequence continues at coordinate 5,231,922 of CAWUFW010000163.1, read as the reverse complement.
GCCCCACTGTGCCCAAACCAAGATTTGAGTCTATTCACTGATGCAGCAGGCAGTGTGGATTTTGGGGCCATATTGGGCTCCAAATGGTGTGCACAGGCTTGGCCGCAGCACTGGTTAAATTCGGGTGTGGTAAAAAATGTTACTTTTCTTGAACTGTCTCCTATTGTAGTGGCTTTAAATATTCTAAATGGTCAATTCCAAAACCAGTCTGTTACATTTTGGTCAGACAGCATATCAGTGATCGAATCCATCAACTTTGAGCATGTAAAATGTAAAATGATATTGAGTTTGCTAAAAGAACTTGTCCTAGTTTTTGAAAGAATGATATTCTGTTTAAAGCTAAGCATGTACCTCATATTCTCAGTTACACAGCCGATGCCTTCTCTCATTTCAAGTTGCAGGATTTCTAACGTTTCCATAATGTAGAAGGCACTGCCCACTCTTTTTCCAGAGATATTATGAAATCTTGGTGGTCAGCCCTATCCTAATTGCGGCTGCTTGATACCAAAAACAACAAGCATTGGCATAGCCAATAGGTCTCGCCTTTGGGACCTTATAAGTGTTTAGTTATCCAGCACAATATCCTTGGTGCAACAACATCAAGTGTTGCATGGCTAAACACTTATAAGGTCCCAAAGGCGAGACCTATTGGCTATGCCAATGCTTGTTTTGAGTGAGTGGCTCGTGCAGGTGTGCCACTGTGAGGTAGAGATGCTTTGAGTGCTTTTACAGGAGCCCCTGTGACATTGCGCCTCTTCAAAATGTGTCTTGGGTCTGGTGTAATACTTCTAGCCCCTATTCCCGTCTTCTCGCACCCAATGCATCCTTAAATGTCCCATGTACAGCAGGGGTTGACACTCCTATTACCCCTGCCCACCAGTGACAATTTACCTGTCACGGGTGGTTGTGGTGGATGTGGTGGTGGTGGTGGTAGACGTGTTGGTGGTGGACGTGGTGGTGGTGGTGGACGTGGTGGTGGTGGACGTGGTGGTGGTGGTGGACGTGGTGGTGGTGGATGTGGTGGTGGTGGACATGGTGTGGTGGATGTGGTGGTGGTGGTCGTGGTGGTGGTAGGCGTGGTGGTGGTGGTGGATGTGGTAGATGTGGTGGTGGACGTGGTGGTGGTGGATGTGGACGTGGTGGTGGTGGACGTGGTGGACGTGGACGTGGTGGTGGTGGATGTGGTGGTGGACGTGGTGGTGGATGTGGTGGTGGACGTGGTGGTGGTGGTGGATGTGGTGGTGGACATGGTGGATGTGGTGGTGGATGTGGTGGTGGTGGTGGTGGATGTGGTGGTGGACGTGGTGGTGGTGGACATGGTGGTGGTGGTGGACGTGGTGGTGGTGGAGGGACGTGGACATGGTGGTGGACGTGGTGGTGGTAGTGGACATGGTGGTGGTGGACGTGGTGGTGGTGGACTTGGATGTGGTGGTGGTGGACGTGGTGGTGGTGGTGGACGTGGTGGATGTGGTGGTGGGTGTGGTGGTGGTGGATGTGGTGGTAGACGTGGTGGTGGTGGTGGATGTGGTGGTGGAAGTGGTGGTGGACCTGGTGGTGGTGGTGGACGTGGTGGTGGACATGGTGGACGTGGTGGTGGATGTGGTGGTGGTGGTGGAGGTGGTGGTGGTGGACGTGGTGGTGGTGGTGGAGGTGGTGGTGGTGGTGGACGTGGTGGTGGTGGTGGTGGTGGACGTGGTGGTGGTGGTGGACATGGTGGTGGTGGATGTGGTGGTGGTGGTGGACGTGGTGGTGGTGGTGGACGTGGTGGTGGTGGACATGGATGTGGTGGTGGTGGATGTGGATGTGGTGGTGGTGGTGGACATGGTGGTGGTGGACATGGTGGTGGATGTGGTGGTGGACGTGGTGGTGGACATGGTGGTGGATGTGGTGGTGGTGGATGTGGTGGTGGTGGTGGTGGTGGTGGTGGTGGACGTGGTGGTGGTGGACTTGGTGGTGGTGGACATGGTGGTGGTGGATGTGGTGGTGGTGGATGTGGTGGTGGTGGATGTGGTGGTGGTGGACATGGTGGTGGACGTGGTGGATGTGGACATGGTGGTGGACGTGGTAGTGGACGTGGTGGTGGTGGTGGACATGGTGGTGGTGGACGTGGTGGTGGTGGTGGATGTGGTGGACATGGTGGTGGTGGACGTGGTGGTGGTGGACATGGTGGTGGTGGATGTGGTGGTGGTAGACGTGGTGGTGGTGGACGTGGTGGTGGTGTTGGTGGTGGACATGGTGGTGGTGGACGTGGTGGTGGTGGTGGTGGTGGACGTGGTGGTGGATGTGGTGGTGGTGGATGTGGTGGTGGTGGACATGGTGGTGGTGGACGTGGTGGTGGTGTTGGCGGTGGACATGGTGGTGGTGGTGGATGTGGTGGTGGTGGTGGATGTGGTGGTGGTGGACGTGGTGGTGGTGGTGGATGTGGTGGTGGTGGATGTGGTGGTGGTGGACGTGGTGGTGGATGTGGTGGTGGTGATGGTGGATGTGGTGGTGGTGGACATGGTGGTGGTGGTGGACGTGGTGGTGGTGGTGGACGTGGTGGTGGTGGACGTGGTGGAGGTGGACATGTTGGTGGTGTTGGTGGTGCACATGGTGGTGGTGGTGGATGTGGTGGTGGACGTGGTGGTGGTAGTGGATGTGGTGGTGGTGGACGTGGTGGTGGTGTATGTGGTGGTGGTGGACGTGGTGGTGGTGGTGGATGTGGTGGACATGGTGGTGGTGGATGTGGTGGTGGTGGACGTGGTGGTGGTGGTGGACATGGTGGTGAACGTGGTGGTGGTGGACATGGTGGTGGTGGACGTGGTGGTGGTGGATGTGGTGGTGGTGGATGTGGTGGTGGTGGACGTGGTGGTGGATGTGGTGGTGGTGGACGTGGTGGTGGTGGTGGAGGTGGTGGTGGTGGATGTGGTGGTGGATGTGGTGGTGGACATGGTGGTGGTGGACATGGTGGTGTTGGTGGACGTGGTGGTGGACGTGGACGTGGTGGTGGTGGACATGGATGTGGTGGTGGTGGATGTGGACGTGGTGGTGGTGGACGTGGTGGATGTGGTGGTGGATGTGGTGGTGGTGGTGGTGGATGTGGTGGTGGATGTGGTGGTGGTGCTGGCGGTGGACATGGTGGTGGTGGTGGTGGATGTGGTGGTGGACGTGGTGGTGGTGGACATGGTGGTGGTGGACATGGTGGTGGTGGACGTGGTGGTGGTGGATGTGGTGGTGGTGGACATGGTGGTGGTGGACGTGGTGGTGGTGGATGTGGTGGTGGTGGACATGGTGGTGGACGTGGTGGATGTGGTGGTGGTGGACGTGGTGGTGGACGTGGTGGTTGTGGTGGACATGGTGGTGGTGGATGTGGTGGTGGTGGTGGATGTGGACGTGGTGGTGGACATGGCGGTGGTGGACATGGTGGTGGTGGACGTGGTGGTGGTGGATGTGGTGGTGGTGGACGTGGTGGTGGTGTTGGTGGTGGACATGGTGGTGGTGGATGTGGTGGTGGTGGTGGACGTGGTGGACGTGGTGGTGGTGGTGGACATGGTGGTGGTAGACGTGGTGGTGGTGGACATGGTGGTGGTGGACGTGGTGGTGGTGGTGTTGGCGGTGGACATGGTGGTGATGGTGGACGTGGTGGTGGTGGTAGACGTGGTGGTGGTGGACGTGGTGGTGGTGGACATGGTGGTGGTGTTGGCGGTGGACATGTTGGTGGTGGTGGATATGGTGGTGGTAGTGGATGTGGTGGTGGTGGACGTGGAGGTGGTGGACGTGGTGGTGGTGGTGGATGTGGTGGACATGGTGGTGGTGGATGTGGTGGTGGTGGACATGGTGGTGGTGGACGTGGTGGTGGACATGGTGGTGAACGTGGTGGTGGTGGACATGGTGGTGGTGGACGTGGTGGTGGTGGACATGGTGGTGGTGGATGTGGTGGTGGATGTGGTGGTGGTGGACCTGGTGGTGGTGGACGTGGTGGTGGTGGACGTGGTGGTGGTGGTGGATGTGGTGGTGGTGGTGGTAGACATGGTGGTGGTAGTAGACGTGGTGGTGGTCGTGATGGTGGTGGTGGACGTGGTGGTGGTGTTGGCGGTGGACATGTTGGTGGTGGTGGATGTGGACATGTTGGTGGTGGTGGATGTGGTGGTGGACGTGGTGGTGGTAGTGGATGTGGTGGTGGTGGACGTGGTGGTGGTGGACGTGGTGGTGGTGGTGGATGTGGTGGACATTGTGGTGGTGGATGTGGTGGTGGTGGACATGGTGGTGGTGGACGTGGTGGTGGACATGGTGGTGAACGTGGTGGTGGTGGACATGGTGGTGGTGGACGTGGTGGTGGTGGACATGGTGGTGGTGGATGTGGTGGTGGTGGACGTGGTGGTGGTGGTGGATGTGGTGGTGGTGGATGTGGTGGTGGTGGATGTGGTGGTGGTGGACATGGTGGTGGTGGACGTGGTAGTGGATGTGGTGGTGGTGGACGTGGTGGTGGTGGATGTGGTGGTGGTGGACGTGGTGGTGGTGGTGGATGTGGTGGTGGTGGTGTTGGCGGTGGACGTGGTGGTGGTGGTGGACGTGGTGGTGGACATGGTGGTGGTGGTGGTGGACGTGGTGGTGGTGGTGGTGGACATGGTGGTGGTGGACACGGTGGTGGTGGACGTGGTGGTGGTGGACATGGTGGTGGACGTGGTGGTGGACGTGGTGGTGGAAGTGGTGGTGGACGTGGTGGTGGACGTGGTGGACGTGGTGGTGGTGGTGGAGGTGGTGGTGGACGTAGGGGTGGTGTAGATGGTGGTGGTGGTGGTGGTGGATGTGGTGGTGGTGGACATAGTGGTGGTGGACATGGTGGTGGATGTGGTGGACATGGTGGTGGTGGATGTGGTGGTGGTGGACATGGTGGTGGTGGACGTGGTGGTGGACATGGTGGTGAACGTGGTGGTGGTGGACATGGTGGTGGTGGACGTGGTGGTGGTGGACATGGTGGTGGTGGATGTGGTGGTGGGTGGTGGATGTGGTGGTGGTGGACCTGGTGGTGGTGGACGTGGTGGTGGTGGACGTGGTGGTGGTGGTAGATGTGGTGGTGGTGGACATGGTGTTGGTGGTGGATGTGGTGGTGGTGGTGGACGTGATGGTGGTGGTGGTGGACGTGGTGGTGGTGGACATGGTGGTGGTGTTGGCGGTGGACATGTTGGTGGTGGTGGATGTGGTGGTGGTGGTGGACGTGGTGGTGGTAGTGGATGTGGTGGTGGTGGACGTGGTGGACGTGGTGGTGGATGTGGTGGACATGGTGGTGGTAGATGTGGTGGTGGTGGACATGGTGGTGGTGGACGTGGTGGTGGACATGGTGGTGAACGTGGTGGTGGTGGACATGGTGGTGGTGGACGTGGTGGTGGTGGACATGGTGGTGGTGGATGTGGTGGTGGTGGACGTGGTGGTGGTGGTGGATGTGGTGGACATGGTAGTGGTGGATGTGGTGGTGGTGGACGTGGTGGTGGTGGTGGACATGGTGGTGAACGTGGTGGTGGTGGACATGGTGGTGGTGGACGTGGTGGTGGTGGATGTGGTGGTGGTGGACGTGGTGGTGGATGTGGTGGTGGTGGACGTGGTGGTGGTGGTGGAGGTGGTAGTGGTGGATGTGGTGGTGGACGTGGTGGTGGACATGGTGGTGTTGGTGGACGTGGTGGTGGACGTGGACGTGGTGGTGGTGGACATGGATGTGGTGGTGGTGGATGTGGACGTGGTGGTGGTGGACGTGGTGGATGTGGTGGTGGATGTGGTGGTGGTGGTGGATGTGGTGGTGGATGTGGTGGTGGTGGACGTGGTGGTGGTGTTGGCGGTGGACATGGTGGTGGTGGTGGTGGATGTGGTGGTGGACATGGTGGTGGTGGACATGGTGGTGGTGGACGTGGTGGTGGTGGTGGATATGGTGGTGGTGGACATGGTGGTGGACGTGGTGGATGTGGTGGTGATGGACTTGGTGGTGGACGTGGTGGTGGTGGTGGACATGGTGGTGGTGGATGTGGTGGTGGATGTGGACGTGGTGGTGGTGGACATGGTGGTGGTGGACATGGTGGTGGTGGACGTGGTGGTGGTGGATGTGGTGGTGGTGGTATTGGTGGTGGACATGGTGGTGGTGGATGTGGTGGTGGTGGTGGACGTGGTGGACGTGGTGGTGGTGGTTGACATGGTGGTGGTGGACATGGTGGTGGTGGACATGGTGGTGGTGGACGTGGTGGTGGTGTTGGCGGTGGACATGGTGGTGATGGTGGACGTGGTGGTGGTGGTAGACGTGGTGGTGGTGGACGTGGTGGTGGTGGACATGGTGGTGGTGTTGGCGGTGGACATGTTGGTGGTGGTGGATGTGGTGGTGGTGGTGGACGTGGTGGTGGTAGTGGATGTGGTGGTGGTGGACGTGGTGGTGGTGGACGTGGTGGTGGTGGATGTGGTGGACATGGTGGTGGTGGATGTGGTGGTGGTGGACATGGTGGTGGTGGACGTGGTGGTGGACATGGTGGTGAACGTGGTGGTGGTGGACATGGTGGTGGACGTGGTGGTGGTGGACATGGTGGTGGTGGATGTGGTGGTGGGTGGTGGATGTGGTGGTGGTGGACCTGGTGGTGGTGGACGTGGTGGTGGTGGACGTGGTGGTGGTGGTGGATGTGGTGGTGGTGGTGGTGGACATGGTGGTGGTGGTGGACGTGGTGGTGGTCGTGATGGTGGTGGTGGTGGTGGACGTGGTGGTGGTGGACATGGTGGTGGTGTTGGCGGTGGACATGTTGGTGGTGGTGGATGTGTTGGTGGTGGTGGACGTGGTGGTAGTAGTGGATGTGGTGGTGGTGGACGTGGTGGTGTTGGTGGATGTGGTGGACATGGTGGTGGTGGATGTGGTGGTGGTGGACATGGTGGTGGTGGACGTGGTGGTGGACATGGTGGTGAACGTGGTGGTGGTGGACATGGTGGTGGTGGACGTGGTGGTGGTGGACATGGTGGTGGTGGATGTGGTGGTGGTGGACGTGGTGGTGGTGGTGGATGTGGTGGTGGTGGATGTGGTGGTGGTGGATGTGGTGGTGGTGGACATGGTGGTGGTGGACGTGGTAGTGGATGTGGTGGTGGTGGACGTGGTGGTGGTGGATGTGGTGGTGGTGGACGTGGTGGTGGTGGTGGATGTGGTGGTGGTAGACGTGGTGGTGGTGGACATGGTGGTGGTGTTGGCGGTGGATGTGGTGGTGGTGGTGGACGTGGACGTGGTGGTGGTGGTGGACGTGGTGGTGGTGGTGGTGGACATGGTGGTGGTGGACACGGTGGTGGTGGGCGTGGTGGTGGTGGACATGGTGGTGGACGTGGTGGTGGACGTGGTGGTGGAAGTGGTGGTGGACGTGGTGGTGGACGTGGTGGACGTGGTGGTGGTGGTGGAGGAGGTGGTGGACGTAGTGGTGGTGTAGATGGTGGTGGTGGTGGTGGTGGATGTGGTGGTGGTGGACATGGTGGTGGTGGACATGGTGGTGGATGTGGTGGACATGGTGGTGGTGGATGTGGTGGTGGTGGACATGGTGGTGGTGGATGTGGTGGTGGTAGACGTGGTGGTGGTGGACGTGGTGGTGGTGTTGGTGGTGGACATGGTGGTGGTGGACGTGGTGGTGGTGGTGGTGGTGGACGTGGTGGTGGACGTGGTGGTGGTGGATGTGGTGGTGGTGGACATGGTGGTGGTGGACGTGGTGGTGGTGTTGGCGGTGGACATGGTGGTGGTGGTGGATGTGGTGGTGGTGGTGGATGTGGTGGTGGACGTGGTGGTGGTAGTGGATGTGGTGGTGGTGGACGTGGTGGTGGTGGACGTGGTGGTGGTGGTGGATGTGGTGGACATTGTGGTGGTGGATGTGGTGGTGGTGGACATGGTGGTGGTGGACGTGGTGGTGGACATGGTGGTGAACGTGGTGGTGGTGGACATGGTGGTGGTGGACGTGGTGGTGGTGGACATGGTGGTGGTGGATGTGGTGGTGGTGGACGTGGTGGTGGTGGTGGATGTGGTGGTGGTGGATGTGGTGGTGGTGGATGTGGTGGTGGTGGACATGGTGGTGGTGGACGTGGTAGTGGATGTGGTGGTGGTGGACGTGGTGGTGGTGGATGTGGTGGTGGTGGACGTGGTGGTGGTGGTGGATGTGGTGGTGGTGGTGTTGGCGGTGGACGTGGTGGTGGTGGTGTACGTGGTGGTGGACATGGTGGTGGTGGTGGTGGACGTGGTGGTGGTGGTGGTGGACATGGTGGTGGTGGACACGGTGGTGGTGGACGTGGTGGTGGTGGACATGGTGGTGGACGTGGTGGTGGACGTGGTGGTGGAAGTGGTGGTGGACGTGGTGGTGGACGTGGTGGACGTGGTGGTGGTGGTGGAGGTGGTGGTGGACGTAGGAGTGGTGTAGATGGTGGTGGTGGTGGTGGTGGATGTGGTGGTGGTGGACATAGTGGTGGTGGACATGGTGGTGGATGTGGTGGACATGGTGGTGGTGGATGTGGTGGTAGTGGACATGGTGGTGGTGGACGTGGTGGTGGACATGGTGGTGAACGTGGTGGTGGTGGACATGGTGGTGGTGGACGTGGTGGTGGTGGACATGGTGGTGGTGGATGTGGTGGTGGGTGGTGGATGTGGTGGTGGTGGACCTGGTGGTGGTGGACGTGGTGGTGGTGGACGTGGTGGTGGTGGTAGATGTGGTGGTGGTGGACATGGTGTTGGTGTTGGCGGTGGACATGTTGGTGGTGGTGGATGTGGTGGTGGTGGTGGACGTGGTAGTGGATGTGGTGGTGGTGGACGTGGTGGTGGTGGTGGACGTGGTGGTGGTGGACATGGTGGTGGTGTTGGCGGTGGACATGTTGGTGGTGGTGGATGTGGTGGTGGTGGTGGACGTGGTAGTGGATGTGGTGGTGGTGGACGTGGTGGACGTGGTGGTGGATGTGGTGGACATGGTGGTAGATGTGGTGGTGGTGGACATGGTGGTGGTGGACGTGGTGGTGGACATGGTGGTGAACGTGGTGGTGGTGGACATGGTGGTGGTGGACGTGGTGGTGGTGGACATGGTGGTGGTGGATGTGGTGGTGGTGGACGTGGTGGTGGTGGTGGATGTGGTGGACCTGGTAGTGGTGGATGTGGTGGTGGTGGACGTGGTGGTGGTGGTGGACATGGTGGTGAACGTGGTGGTGGTGGACATGGTGGTGGTGGACGTGGTGGTGGTGGATGTGGTGGTGGTGGACGTGGTGGTGGATGTGGTGGTGGTGGACGTGGTGGTGGTGGTGGAGGTGGTGGTGGTGGATGTGGTGGTGGACGTGGTGGTGGACATGGTGGTGGACATGGTGGTGTTGGTGGACGTGGTGGTGGACGTGGACGTGGTGGTGGTGGACATGGATGTGGTGGTGGTGGATGTGGACGTGGTGGTGGTGGACGTGGTGGATGTGGTGGTGGATGTGGTGGTGGTGGTGGATGTGGTGGTGGATGTGGTGGTGGACGTGGTGGTGGTGTTGGCGGTGGACATGGTGGTGGTGGTGGTGGATGTGGTGGTGGACATGGTGGTGGTGGACATGGTGGTGGTGGACGTGGTGGTGGTGGTGGATATGGTGGTGGTGGACATGGTGGTGGACGTGGTGGATGTGGTGGTGATGGACTTGGTGGTGGACGTGGTGGTGGTGGTGGACATGGTGGTGGTGGATGTGGTGGTGGATGTGGACGTGGTGGTGGTGGACATGGTGGTGGTGGACATGGTGGTGGTGGACGTGGTGGTGGTGGATGTGGTGGTGGTGGACGTGGTGGTGGTATTGGTGGTGGACATGGTGGTGGTGGATGTGGTGGTGGTGGTGGACGTGGTGGACGTGGTGGTGGTGGTGGACATGGTGGTGGTGGACATGGTGGTGGTGGACATGGTGGTGGTGGACGTGGTGGTGGTGTTGGCGGTGGACATGGTGGTGATGGTGGACGTGGTGGTGGTGGTAGACGTGGTGGTGGTGGACGTGGTGGTGGTGGACATGGTGGTGGTGTTGGCGGTGGACATGTTGGTGGTGGTGGATGTGGTGGTGGTGGTGGACGTGGTGGTGGTAGTGGATGTGGTGGTGGTGGACGTGGTGGTGGTGGACGTGGTGGTGGTGGTGGATGTGGTGGACATGGTGGTGGTAGATGTGGTGGTGGTGGACATGGTGGTGGTGGACGTGGTGGTGGACATGGTGGTGAACGTGGTGGTGGTGGACATGGTGGTGGTGGACGTGGTGGTGGTGGACATGGTGGTGGTGGATGTGGTGGTGGGTGGTGGATGTGGTGGTGGTGGACCTGGTGGTGGTGGATGTGGTGGTGGTGGACGTGGTGGTGGTGGTGGATGTGGTGGTGGTGGTGGTGGACATGGTGGTGGTGGACGTGGTGGTGGTCGTGATGGTGGTGGTGGTGGTGGACGTGGTGGTGGTGGACATGGTGGTGGTGTTGGCGGTGGACATGTTGGTGGTGGTGGATGTGGTGGTGGTGGTGGACATGGTGGTGGTAGTGGATGTGGTGGTGGTGGACGTGGTGGTGGTGGTGGATGTGGTGGACATGGTGGTGGTGGATGTGGTGGTGGTGGACATGGTGGTGGTGGACGTGGTGGTGGACATGGTGGTGAACGTGGTGGTGCTGGACATGGTGGTGGTGGACGTGGTGGTGGTGGACATGGTGGTGGTGGATGTGGTGGTGGTGGACGTGGTGGTGGTGGTGGATGTGGTGGTGGTGGATGTGGTGGTGGTGGATGTGGTGGTGGTGGACATGGTGGTGGTGGACGTGGTAGTGGATGTGGTGGTGGTGGACGTGGTGGTGGTGGATGTGGTGGTGGTGGACGTGGTGGTGGTGGTGGATGTGGTGGTGGTAGACGTGGTGGTGGTGGACATGGTGGTGGTGTTGGCGGTGGATGTGGTGGTGGTGGTGGACGTGGACGTGGTGGTGGTGGTGGACGTGGTGGTGGTGGTGGTGGACATGGTGGTGGTGGACACGGTGGTGGTGGACGTGGTGGTGGTGGACATGGTGGTGGACGTGGTGGTGGACGTGGTGGTGGAAGTGGTGGTGGATGTGGTGGTGGACGTGGTGGACGTGGTGGTGGTGGTGGAGGAGGTGGTGGACGTAGTGGTGGTGTAGATGGTGGTGGTGGTGGTGGTGGATGTGGTGGTGGTGGACATGGTGGTGGTGGACATGGTGGTGGATGTGGTGGACATGGTGGTGGTGGATGTGGTGGTGGTGGACATGGTGGTGGTGGACGTGGTGGTGGACATGGTGGTGAACGTGGTGGTGGTGGACATTGTGGTGGTGGACGTGGTGGTGGTGGACATGGTGGTGGTGGATGTGGTGGTGGGTGGTGGATGTGGTGGTGGTGGACCTGGTGGTGGTGGACGTGGTGGTGGTGGACGTGGTGGTGGTGGTGGATGTGGTGGTGGTGGTGGTGGACATGGTGGTGGTGGTGGATGTGGTGGTGGTGGTGGACGTGATGGTGGTGGTGGTGGACGTGGTGGTGGTGGACATGGTGGTGGTGTTGGCGGTGGACATGTTGGTGGTGGTGGTGGTGGTGGACGTGGTGGTGGTAGTGGATGTGGTGGTGGTGGACGTCGTGGTGGTGGACGTGGTGGTGGATGTGGTGGACATGGTGGTGGTGGATGTGGTGGTGGTGGACATGGTGGTGGTGGACGTGGTGGTGGACATGGTGGTGAACGTGGTGGTGGTGGACTTGGTGGTGGTGGACGTGGTGGTGGTGGACATGGTGGTGGTGGATGTGGTGGTGGTGGACGTGGTGGTGGTGGTGGATGTGGTGGTGGTGGATGTGGTGGTGGTGGATGTGGTGGTGGTGGACATGGTGGTGGTGGACGTGGTGGTGGATGTGGTGGTGGTGGACGTGGTGGTGGACGTGGTGGTGGTGGATGTGGTGGTGGTGGACGTGGTGGTGGTGGTGGATGTGGTGGTGGTAGACGTGGTGGTGGTGGACATGGTGGTGGTGTTGGCGGTGGATGTGGTGGTGGTGTTGGCGGTGGACGTGGTGGTGGTGGACGTGGTGGTGGACATGGTGGTGGTGGTGGTGGACGTGGTGGTGGTGGACATGGTGGTGGTGGACACGGTGGTGGTGGACGTGGTGGTGGTGGACATGGTGGTGGACATGGTGGTGGAAGTGGTGGTGGGCATGGTGGTGGATGTGGTGGACGTGGTGGTGGTGGTGGAGGTGGTGGTGGACGTAGTGTTGGTGTAGATGGTGGTGGTGGTGGATGTGGTGGTGGTGGAAATGGTGGTGGTGGACATGGTGGTGGATGTGGCGTTGGTGGACGTGGTGGTGGATGTGGTGGTGGTGGTGGATGTGGTGGTGGTGGACGTGGTGGTGGTGGTGGATGTGGTGGACGTGGTGGTAGTGGACATGGTGGTGGTGGACGTGGTGGTGGTGGACGTGGTGGTGGTGTTGGGGGTGGACATGGGGGTGGACATGGTGGTGGTGGACGTGGTGGTGGTGGTGGTGGATGTGGTGGACGTGGTGGTGGTGGATGTGGTGGACGTGGTGGTGGTGGTGGTGGACGTGGTGGTGGTGGACATGGTGGTGGTGGACGTGGTGGTGGTGTTGGTGGTGGACATGGTGGTGGTGGTGGACGTGGTGGTGGTGGACGTGGTGGTGGTGGACGTGGTGGTGGATGTGGTGGACGTGGTTGTGGACGTGGTGGTGGTGGTGGACATGGTGGTGGTGGTGGACGTGATGGTGGTGGTGGACATGGTGGTGGTGGTGGACATGGTGGTGGTGGACGTGGTGGTGATGGTGGACGTGATGGTGGTGGACGTGGTGGTGGTGGAGGTGGACATGGTGGTGGTGTTGGCGGTGGACATGGTGGTGGTGGTGGATGTGGTAGTGGTGGTGGACGTGGTGGTGGTAGTGGATGTGGTGGTGGTGGATGTGGTGGTGGTGGATGTGGTGGTGGTGGACGTGGTGGTGATGGTGGATGTGGTGGACATGGTGGTGGTGGATGTGGTGGACATGGTGGTGGTGGACGTAGTGGTGGACATGGTGGTGAATGTGGTGGTGGTGGACATGGTGGACATGGTGGTGGTGGACATGGTGGTGGTGGATGTGGTGGTGGTGGACGTGGTGGTGGTAGTGGATGTGGTGGTGATGGATGTGGTGGTGGTAGATATGGTGGTGGTGGACATGGTGGTGGTGGACGTGGTGGTGGATGTGGTGGTGGTGGACGTGGTGGTGGTGGATGTGGTGTTGGTGGACATGGTGGTGGACGTGGTGGTGGTGGTGGGCGTGGTGGTGGTGGACATGGTGGTGGTGGTGGTGGACATGTTGGGGGTGGTGGTGGACATGGTGGTGGTGGACATGGTGGTGGTGGGCGTGGTGGTGGTGGACATGGTGGTGGTGGATGTGGTGGAGGTGGATGTGGTGGTGGTGGTGGATGTGGTGGTGGTGGGCATGGTGGTGGATGTGGTGGTGGATGTGGTGGTGGTGGTGGACGTGGTGGTGGTGGTGGACATGGTGGACGTGGTGGTGGACATGGTGGTGGTGGACATGGTGGTGGTGGATGTGGTGGTGGTGGACGTGGTGGTGGTGGTGGATGTGGTGGTGGGGACGTGGTGGTGGTGGACGTGGTGGTGGTGGATGTGGTGGTGGTGGATGTGGTGGTGGTGGTGGTGGATGTGGTGGTGGTGGACATGGTGGTGGTGGATGTGGTGGTGGTGGTGGTGGTGGTGGTGGACATGGTGGTGGTGGTGGATGTGGTGGTGGTGGACGTGGTGGTGGTGATGGATGTGGTGGTGGTGGTGGATGTGGTAGTGGTAGTGGACGTGGTGGTGGTGGATGTGGTGGTGGATGTGGTGGTGGTGGACGTGGTGGTGGACGTAGTGGTGGTCATGGTGGTGGTGGTGGTGGACGTGGTGGACATGGTGGTGGTGGACATGGTGGACATGGTGGCGGGGGTGGTGGTGGACATGGTGGTGGACGTGGTAGTGGTGGACGTGGTGGTGGTGGTGGACATGGTGGTGGTGGTGGTGAACGTGGTGGTGGTGTTGGACGTGGATGTGGTGGTGGACGTAGTGGTGGTGGATGTGGTGGTGGTGGTGGTGGTGGAGGTGGGGGTGGTGGAGGTGGACGTGGTGGACGTGGTGGGGGACGTGGTGGTGGTGGTGGACGTGGTGGTGGTGGACGTGGTGGTGGTGGGCGTGGTGGTGGTGGTGGACATGGTGGTGGTGGTGGACGTGGTGGTGGATGTGGTGGTGGTGGATGTGGTGGTGGTAGACGTGGTGGTGGTGGACGTGGTGGTGGTGGGCGTGCTGGTTCACATGGTGGTGGACGTGGTGGTGGTGGACATGGTGGTGGTGGTGGACATGGTGGTGGTGGACGTGGTGGTGGTGGACATGGACGTGGTGATGGTGGTGGATGTGGTGGTGGTGGTGGACGTGGACGTGGTGGTGGTGGTCCACCACCACCATGTCCACCACCACCACGTCTACCACCACCATGTCCACCACCACCACCACGTCCACCACGTCCACCACCACCACCACATCCACCACCACCATGTCCACCACCAACACCACCACCACGTGCAGGGCCTGGTCGCGGATGCTGGCATTGTGTAGTCTCGTGATTAGGGTGCGGTGGGAGACGGTATCGAAGGCGGCCAAGAGGTCCAGAAGGATGAGGGCTGCAGTTTCCCTCTGGTTGAGGAGGGAGCGGATGTCGGTGGCAGTGAGGAGTCCTGTCTCGGTGCTGTGGTTACTTCGGAAGCCGGATTGGGAGATGTCAAAGACATGATCCTAAAAGCTTTTAGTTTTTGAAGAGGTACCCTGCATTCCCCCTTTACAGAACTGATCTCGATTCCCAGGAATATGAAGGTTGCAGCTGGGCCTACAGTTTTGTCTCGGGCCAGTGGTAGCCTAAACTCACCAAAAGCTTAATGAATGCTGCCAATGAATTGTCAGATCCCTACCAGGGGTGAGTTATTTATTGCAGGCACTCTCTCTTAATAATTACAACAATATATTTTGGTGTGTTATACTATGTATATAGATGTTTCCCTTTATAGAGGTTTTCATAAGATTTTTTTCTTAATAATTCTCTATTTGATCCTCTTATATCCGCAGAAACAAAGCCTTGCTCACTCCAGTGGGAGAACGTATGTATGCATGAGTGTGTACATGCTTGAATGTGCTTTTTTCACACAACTAATTTACACTTCGGTTTACGATACATCGGATTCAAAGGGATCTTTGGACCTGCTGAAGGCTGCCTGACCATGATAGGCAACTAAAAGTTTCTGTAACATGTAGACCTATAGTGATTCAGTGCTAGAGAAATAATCATCTCTCAGCGTCACCCGGTTTTTAACCTTACCAGAGGACCCCACTAATAAAGATATTGCTGTTAACGGACAGGGGTCCAACTCCATTTTCACTATCGGACTCTGGCTACAGGCAGCACATTATAAGGGAGCTTGGGGAGGGATGTGGGTGAATCCCAACTCAGAGAAAGGGGCAGGGAGGAGGCACAAGGGACTGAAACCCCCCAGGCCAACCCTGTGCCAGACAAAAGGTGGGTGTCAGAGGAAATATGCTGTGCGTTACTCAAGGGGCTTACCTTGTTATTATAACATTTAAATATCAGTTATTCCATGTTTCCAAGTTATTGTGGGACTGATTCATAAAAGGGCTCCGCACTCATGGCGGAGGCCCCGCAATCGTGGTGGGACCTCTGTATTGCAGTTATCTATTGAGGGGCCCCCGCCACGCTTGCGGGGCCTCGGCTACGAGTATGGAGGCCCTTTGTGAATCGGCCCCTGTGTGTCTGTGAGGTATGACAATAAATATTTTGCTTTTACAGTTGTATATAACGGTGGGGTTGAGGGACAAGGCTCCAGGCAGCTGATTGCCCACCTCCCATCAGAAGGTAACGTATCTTCAGTCATGCGTGATGTAAAGCTGGTCAAGGGTTCCTAGCAAACATGTGATGGGGTTTAAGAGGGTGTGCACCCAGTCCTTTGCTCCTGCTGACTTTGTGGGCAATGCAGACTAACTTGATTCTCAACGCCATTGACTTCCAGGCTTTGGGGAAATCTTAATTTCTCTTTGTGCAATCTTTGCATTCTTTTAATGAGTTTCTTTAGGAAAACTGTGTAGACTAGATCACAGTAGGCAGAGCGCACCATCCCCAGGGCTCCACTCTTGTCTGCCCCAATAAATGGCAATTCTTCAGGACCGGTGTTTAAAAAGGAGTATAGTTATCCTAACTCTAACACTACTGCAAAGCCGGTGCTGAGTACCGTCTTGTCACCAGCGTTGCTCTCGGTGTTCCAGGGTTGAGGGCCTGGATGGTTGAGACTCCTAGTAGTGAGGTCCGGTGCTGACGGGTCTGCCAAAAGAGCACCTCGTTGCTCGATTAAAAGGGTGGCGCGCAACTAGCGGACATCCTACCCCTGCTCTGGCTCCGGGTGACAAGACGGTACTCAGCACCGGCTTTGCGGTAGTGTTAGAGTTAGGATGACTATACTCCTTCTTAAACACCGGTCCTGAAGAATTGCCGATTGACCCGTTAGGGGCAGAAGGCAAGAAACATGTCGACCATTCACATTATCTAGCCCCTGTAGGATCATTAGCTCCAGACAGGGCTCACACATTTTTAGTTAGGTTAGTACACCCCCAGAATAAAATTTGTTCCACACAGGGCAGTACTAAACCTATTTTAACTCACTTTGCACTCTCAATTCACTACACTGATCACATACCCTCACGCACCCAACGGCTGTCTCTTAAAAGATCTCCGGCAAAGAGCCCCTTCGTGGGTGCCCATCGGGCATTGCAGCGCCGGCCCGACGAGAGCACAGCCCAATGATGAAGCATGACATCCTTCGGGGTGTGTGAGGGCAATCCATAAGAGACCTGGTCACTCCCCCTTCCCCCTCATGATTGAAAGTAAACCAGACATTGAATCTCCTAACTGACATTTCTCTGAAGTTATGGCTGACCATCCTGCTGGCCTTGCAGCACTGGTTCATTGACTTGGGTCCGATCCTATCCATTGGATACCCCAGATATATCTTTCACAGGATGAGGTCAACCCCTCCCTTACACTGAAGGGAGTCTGGGTGAACATGTAAGCTGAGCCCTTAACCAACCATGCCAGAGGCAATCCAAAAGGATACTCCCTGGCACCCTTTGGGATCTGGACTTGAACAACCGGTCCCTACCTTCGTCCCCTGTGGCAAGCACCATCTCCAACATCCCGAAGGCAGTGCTGTAGAGTACCCTGCAGTGCTAAGGACAACCGCTGCATGCCATTGCAGTACCATTGCATCAGCTTGAGATAAGAT
Source organism: Calotriton arnoldi (assembly GCA_963921515.1). Lineage (NCBI taxonomy): Eukaryota > Metazoa > Chordata > Amphibia > Caudata > Salamandridae > Calotriton > Calotriton arnoldi. The sequence goes on along the minus strand of CAWUFW010000163.1, from coordinate 5,214,621 downwards.
TTAAAGCTACATCAATCCAAAATTTGCCTGACCTTTAGTGCCTGATGCTAAGGTGTCTGCCTGGTTTGTGGCCAACCACGATTCTGCCCGTGCCACAGGGATGGTTAACTGACCATCTGGGCACCCCCTCAATTTGGCATTCTCGTAAATGAAAGAAATGGAGCACTGCAAAAGCCAGCAAAGATTCGATAAATACCTAATCGCCCTTTGTGGATAAATGAACACCATCCTTATGAAAACAATCCTTGCCCCTGAGGCATCTGTGAGTTAATTGACTAATGTTGTGTTAAGCAGCCATCTCAGATGGCTATTGAGGCACCCAACCGATCCATTATGGCCTTTTGAAGGAGGACCGACCTTCCATACCCCCTGAGGGATAATATGAGACCAGGCAACCGCATTCCTGGGAACCTTTTTGCTAAACAAGAAATCTCAACCATCAGTTCCTCCAAGAGACCTCTTCTACCAAGGAGTGTCAAGTCGTTACAAGCAATGTGAATTAATGATCAATCATTTCGGCTATCCCGAATGCATGCCCTAAATCATGTTGTGGAGGACATAGTGTTTGTAGCAGTCAGATTTCCATCTTCCTATTCCCTTGACTCTTTTAGTGCTAAGACAGGCGCCTGCTGCCAAAGAGGAGTGAGAGCTGTAATTATGGTTGTCTAGGCATCACCTGTAGAGCCTTGGCCATTACTCTGATAGCTGGTGAGAAGGATACCTATGTTGTAAATTAATAGAGAGGTGGATGCAGCATTAGGCTGCATATACAGGAATTCCCTCAATGTTGGTGACCAGACAACCCTGGACCCTTCCTGCCCGCCTCAAGATCACTTACTCTCCTTTTCTGAGTTGATTGGTCCTCGAGTGGGGTTACGTAACCACCAAATCTCTCTGTAGCCAAAAGATCTAGTTGAGTAGCAACCCCCCATGAATGTCTTTTGGGATCCTGCTACTACCTTGGCAATACTAAATGACCGTAAAAGGCAAGGAGAAGGCTGTGGAAAAACAGCATTGTCTCTAAATTGGAATTCTACAAAGTGAGAAGAACACCCAGAATCTTTCCCAATTGCCAATTAGAATGGGGGGCCTATTTTCTGGCTATGTCTCTCTAACCTCCCTAAACCCTATAGAGCTTTTTTAATGAGAAAAGGCTTGGAATGGTCTGGTGTAGCCCCCATTTTACAGAAAAAGGCTAATGCTGAGATGTGGCACCTAGAGAATGCTACCATCCTCCCCTCTGCCTTCATGTGCTCCAGAAATACTAATCAGATATTCAAGGAGAAGTGCCACTGTTGTGTGTGACAAGTAGTGTATGTAAGATAAGCTTGAAAAGTCTCTCATAGGCCCTTTTAGGTCTCGCCTAGGCAGCGCACATGTGCTGCTCTAGGAGGGCCTTTAGCCATCGGTCTGCTCCTTTTCAAGCACACTCGTGCTTGTGCTGGCATCCACCTTGCGGGAGCGAGCAGTGGCGCGCGTGGTAATTAAAAACATATGGCTCTCGCGCCGCCGCTGCTCGCCTCCCGCAAGGCGGATGCCAGCACAAGCACGAGTGCATTTGCCTGCTCTTTCGTGGCCAGTGGAATCTCTTCCTAATCCCGGCTGCTATTTGCAAGGAGGGCTCTGCTGGGATCAAGATCTGCGAGGGCTGCAGCATCCTTCCGGTCTGCTTCTAAATATAACTCCCCCACTGAGGGAATCGAATTGCAGCAGTGGGCACGGGTATTAAATTAAAAGGGATTGGCGCAAAAACGTTTTTCTCATAAAACAAAAGCATACCTTGGTATCCGCTAAAAATAGTAACCTCAGTCGACAACTGTACTAACTGCTGAGTTTGAAAATCGCAAACGCTCCTGCCACCCAACAATGGCAACCCAGAGGCGAAAGTTGACTCTTTTCTGTAATCTGCAGTTCTCCTCTCTGGAGTTCCGAAAGTGGAGTTAAATCAGGGTCATCGACGGGCGTCCCATACTCCGACTCATCCACGATGGCTACAGTGCCACCACCACGTCCACCACCACCACCATGTCCACCACGTCCACCACATCCACCACCACCACCACATCCACCACCACCACCATGTCCACCACCACCACCACCAGGTCCACCACGTCCACCACCACCACGTCCATCACCACCACATCCACCACCACCACGTCCACCACCACCACGTCCATCACCACCACCACGTCCACCACCAACACGTCCACCACCACCACGTCCACCACCACCACCACGTCCACCACCACCACGTCCACCACCACCACGTCCACCACCACCACCACCACCACGTCCACCACCACCATGTCCACGTCCACCACGTCCACCACCACGTCCACCACCACATCCACCACCACCACGTCCACCATGTCCACCACCACCACCACATCCACCACCCCACATCCAACACCACCATATCCACCACGTCCACCACGTCCACCACCACCACCACGTACACCACCACATCCACCACCACCACCATGTCCACCACCACCACCACCATGTCCACCACTGCCACGTCCACCACCACCACGTCCACCACCACCACCACGTCCACCATCACCACGTCCACCACCACCATGTCCACCACCACCACCACGTCCACCACCACGTCCACCACCACCACATCCACCTCCATCACCACCACCTCCACTACCACCACATCCACCACCACCACATCCACCACCACCACGTCCACCACCACCATGTCCACCACCGCCATGTCCACCACCACGTCCACATCCACCACCACCACCACATCCACCACCACCATGTCCACCACAACCACCATGTCCACCACCACCACGTCCACCACCATGTGAACCAGCACGCCCACCACCACCACGTCCACCACCACCACGTCTACCACCACCACATCCACCACCACCACATCCACCACCACGTCCACCACCACCACCATGTCCACCACCACCACCACGCCCACCACCACCACGTCCACCACCACCACGTCCACCACCACCACCACCACCACGTCCCCCACCACGTCCACCACGTCCACCTCCACCACCCCCACCTCCACCACCACCACCACCACCACATCCACCACCACTACGTCCACCACCACATCCACGTCCAAAACCACCACCACGTTCACCACCACCACCACCATGTCCACCACCACCACCACGTCCACCACTACCACGTCCACCACCATGTCCACCACCACCCCCGCCACCATGTCCACCATGTCCACCACCACCATGTCCACCACGTCCACCACCACCACCACCATGACCACCACCACGTCCACCACCACGTCCACCACCACCACATCCACCACCACATCCACCACCACCACGTCCACTACCACTACCACATCCACCACCACCACCACATCCATCACCACCACCACGTCCACCACCACCACATCCACCACCACCACCATGTCCACCACCACCACCACCACCACCACATCCACCACCACCATGTCCACCACCACCACATCCACCACCACCACCACCACATCCACCACCACCACCACCACGTCCACCACCACCACGTCCCCACCACCACATCCACCACCACCACCACATCCACCACCACCACATCCACCACCACCATGTCCACCACCACCATGTCCACCACCACGTCCACCATGTCCACCACCACCACCACCACGTCCACCACCACCACCACATCCACCACCACGTCCACCACCATGCCCACCACCACCACATCCACCACCACCACCACATCCACCTCCACCACATCCACCACCACCATGTCCACCACCACCACGCCCACCACCACCATGTCCACCACCACCATGTCCACCACCACCCCCATCATGTCCACCACCACCACCACCACGTCCACCACCACCACGTCCACCACCACCACCACGTCCACCACCATGTCCACCAACACCACATCCACCACCACCACGTCCACCACCACCACATCCACCACCACGTCCACCACCACCATGTCCACCACCACCATATCTACCACCACCACATCCATCACCACCACATCCACTACCACCACCACGTCCACCACTACCACATCCACCACCACCACGTCCACCACCACCATGTCCACCACCACCATGTCCACCATGTCCACCACCACCACATTCACCACCATGTCCACCACTACGTCCACCACCACCATGTCCACCACATCCACCACCACCATGTCCACCACATCCACCATCACCACCACGTCCACCACCACCACGTCCACCACCACCACATCCACCACCACCACATCCACTACCACCACCACGTCCACCACCACTACCACATCCACCACCACCACCATGTCCACCGCCAACACCACCACCATGTCCACCTCCACCACCACCACGTCCACCACCATCACGTCCACCATCACCACCACGTCCACCACCACCATGTCCACCACCACCACCATGTCCACCCACCACCATCACGTCCACCACCACCACCATGTCCACCACCACCACCACGTCCACAACCACGTCCACCACATCCACCACCACGTCCACCACCACCACGTCCACCACCACCACGTCCACCACCACCACCATGTCCACCACCAACACCACCACCACGTCCACCACCACCATGTCCACCACCACCACGTCCACCACCACCACCACCACGTCCACCACATCCACCACCACCACGTCCACCACATCCACCACCACCACCACCACGTCCACCACCACCATGTCCACCCCCATGTCCACCCCAACACCACCACCACGTCACCACCACCACGTCCACCACCACCACGTCCACCACCACCATGTCCACTGCCACCACGTCACTAGATCCACCACCACCACCCGTCCACCACCACCACATCCACCACCACCACACATCCACCACCACGTCCACCAATGCCACATCCACCACCATGTCCACCACCACCATTTCCACCACCACCACATCCACCACCACCATCTACACCAACACTACGTCCACCACCACCTCCACCACCACCACCACGTCCACTACATCCACCACCACGCCCACCACCACTTCCACCACCATGTCCACCACCATGTCCACCACCACCACGCCCACCACCACCGTGTCCACCACCACCATGTCCCACCACCACCCGTCCACCACCACCACCACCATGTCACCACCACGTCCACCACCACCACGTCCACCGCCAACACCACCACCACATCCACCGCCAACACCACCACCATGTCCACCACCACCACGTCTACCACCACCACATCCACCACCACCACCACGTCCACCACCACCGTGGTGGTGGTGGACATGGACGTGGTGATGGTGGTGGATGTGGTGGTGGTGGTGGACGTGGACGTGGTGGTGGTGGTGGATGTGGTGGTGGTGGATGTGGTGGTAGTGGAGGTGGTGGTGATGGAGGTGGATGTGGTGGTGGTGGACGTGGTGGTGGACGTGGTGGTGGTGGTGGACATGGTGGTGGTGGACGTGGTGATGGTGGACGTGGTGGTGGTGGTGGACGTGGTGGTGGTGGACGTGGCAGTGGTGGACATGGTGGTGGTGGTGGTGGACATGGTGGTGGTGGTGGATGTGGTGGTGTACGTGGTGGTGGTGGTGGACGTGGTGGACGTGGTGGATATGGTGGTGTTGGATGTGGGGTGGTGGATGTGGTGGTGGTGGTGGACATGGTGGACGTGGTGGTGGTGGATGTGGTGGTGGACGTGGTGGTGGACGTGGTGGACGTGGACATGGTGGTGGTGGATGTGGTGGTGGTGGTGGTGGACGTGGTGGTGGTGGACATGGTGGTGGTGGACGTGGTGGTGGTGGTGGACGTGGTGGTGGTGGACGTGTTGGTGGTGGACGTGGTGGTGGTGATGGACGTGGTGGTGGTGGACGTGGTGGTGGTGGATGTGGTGGTGATGGACGTGGTGGTGGTGGACGTGGTGGACGTGGTGGTGGTGGTGGTGGACATGGTGGTGGTGGTGGATGTGGTGGTGGTGGTGGATGTGGTGGACGTGGTGGACATGGTGGTGGTGGTGGACGTGGTGGTGGCACTGTAGCCATCGTGGATGAGTCGGAGTATGGGACGCCCCGTCGATGACCCTGATTTAACTCCACTTTCGGAACTCCAGAGAGGAGAACTGCAGATTACAGAAAAGAGTCAACTTTCGCCTCTGGGTTGCCATTGTTGGGTGGCAGGAGCGTTTGCGATTTTCAAACTCAGCAGTTAGTACAGTTGTCGACGAGGTTACTATTTTTAGCGGATACCAAGGTATGCTTTTGTTTTATGAGAAAAAACGTTTTTTGCGTCAATCCCTTTTTAATTTAATACCCGTGCCCACTGCTGCAATTCGATTCCCTCAGTGGGGGAGTTATATTTAGAAGCAGACCGGAAGGATGCTGCAGCCCTCGCAGATCTTGATCCCAGCAGAGCCCTCCTTGCAAATAGCAGCCGGGATTAGGAAGAGATTCCACTGGCCACGAAAGAGCAGGCAAATGCACTCGTGCTTGTGCTGGCATCCGCCTTGCGGGAGCGAGCAGCGGCGGCGCGAGAGCCATATGTTTTTAATTACCACGCGCGCCACTGCTCGCTCCCGCAAGGTGGATGCCAGCACAAGCACGAGTGTGCTTGAAAAGGAGCAGACCGATGGCTAAAGGCCCTCCTAGAGCAGCACATGTGCGCTGCCTAGGCGAGACCTAAAAAGGGCCTATGAGAGACTTTTCAAGCTTATCTTACATACACTACTTGTCACACACAACAGTGGCACTTCTCCTTGAATATCTGATTAGTATTTCTGGAGCACATGAAGGCAGAGGGGAGGATGGTAGCATTCTCTAGGTGCCACATCTCAGCATTAGCCTTTTTCTGTAAAATGGGGCTACACCAGACCATTCCAAGCCTTTTCTCATTAAAAAGCTCTATAGGGTTTAGGGAGGTTAGAGAGACATAGCCAGAAAATAGGCCCCCCATTCTAATTGGCAATTGGGAAAGATTCTGGGTGTTCTTCTCACTTTGTAGAATTCCAATTTAGAGACAATGCTGTTTTTCCACAGCCTTCTCCTTGCCTTTTACGGTCATTTAGTATTGCCAAGGTAGTAGCAGGATCCCAAAAGACATTCATGGGGGTTGCTACTCAACTAGATCTTTGGCTACAGAGAGATTTGGTGGTTACGTAACCCCACTCGAGGACCAATCAACTCAGAAAAGGAGAGTAAGTGATCTTGAGGCGGGCAGGAAGGGTCCAGGGTTGTCTGGTCACCAACATTGAGGGAATTCCTGTATATGCAGCCTAATGCTGCATCCACCTCTCTATTAATTTACAACATAGGTATCCTTCTCACCAGCTATCAGAGTAATGGCCAAGGCTCTACAGGTGATGCCTAGACAACCATAATTACAGCTCTCACTCCTCTTTGGCAGCAGGCGCCTGTCTTAGCACTAAAAGAGTCAAGGGAATAGGAAGATGGAAATCTGACTGCTACAAACACTATGTCCTCCACAACATGATTTAGGGCATGCATTCGGGATAGCCGAAATGATTGATCATTAATTCACATTGCTTGTAACGACTTGACACTCCTTGGTAGAAGAGGTCTCTTGGAGGAACTGATGGTTGAGATTTCTTGTTTAGCAAAAAGGTTCCCAGGGAATGCGGTTGCCTGGTCTCATATTATCCCTCAGGGGGTATGGAAGGTCGGTCCTCCTTCAAAAGGCCATAATGGATCGGTTGGGTGCCTCAACAGCCATCTGAGATGGCTGCTTAACACAACATTAGTCAATTAACTCACAGATGCCTCAGGGGCAAGGATTGTTTTCATAAGGATGGTGTTCATTTATCCACAAAGGGCGATTAGGTATTTATCGAATCTTTGCTGGCTTTTGCAGTGCTCTATTTCTTTCATTTACGAGAATGCCAAATTGAGGGGGTGCCCAGATGGTCAGTTAACCATCCCTGTGGCACGGGCAGAATCGTGGTTGGCCACAAACCAGGCAGACACCTTAGCATCAGGCACTAAAGGTCAGGCAAATTTTGGATTGATGTAGCTTTAAATCTTATCTCAAGCTGATGCAATGGTACTGCAATGGCATGCAGCGGTTGTCCTTAGCACTGCAGGGTACTCTACAGCACTGCCTTCGGGATGTTGGAGATGGTGCTTGCCACAGGGGACGAAGGTAGGGACCGGTTGTTCAAGTCCAGATCCCAAAGGGTGCCAGGGAGTATCCTTTTGGATTGCCTCTGGCATGGTTGGTTAAGGGCTCAGCTTACATGTTCACCCAGACTCCCTTCAGTGTAAGGGAGGGGTTGACCTCATCCTGTGAAAGATATATCTGGGGTATCCAATGGATAGGATCGGACCCAAGTCAATGAACCAGTGCTGCAAGGCCAGCAGGATGGTCAGCCATAACTTCAGAGAAATGTCAGTTAGGAGATTCAATGTCTGGTTTACTTTCAATCATGAGGGGGAAGGGGGAGTGACTAGGTCTCTTATGGATTGCCCTCACACACCCCGAAGGATGTCATGCTTCATCATTGGGCTGTGCTCCTCGTCGGGCCGGCGCTGCAATGCCCGATGGGCACCCACGAAGGGGCTCTTTGCCGGAGATCTTTTAAGAGACAGCCGTTGGGTGCGTGAGGGTATGTGATCAGTGTAGTGAATTGAGAGTGCAAAGTGAGTTAAAATAGGTTTAGTACTGCCCTGTGTGGAACAAATTTTATTCTGGGGTGTACTAACCTAACTAAAAATGTGTGAGCCCTGTCTGGAGCTAATGATCCTACAGGGGCTAGATAATGTGAATGGTCGACATGTTTCTTGCCTTCTGCCCCTAACGGGTCAATCGGCAATTCTTCAGGACCGGTGTTTAAGAAGGAGTATAGTCATCCTAACTCTAACACTACCGCAAAGCCGGTGCTGAGTACCGTCTTGTCACCCGGAGCCAGAGCAGGGGTAGGATGTCCGCTAGTTGCGCGCCACCCTTTTAATCGAGCAACGAGGTGCTCTTTTGGCAGACCCGTCAGCACCGGACCTCACTACTAGGAGTCTCAACCATCCAGGCCCTCAACCCTGGAACACCGAGAGCAACGCTGGTGACAAGACGGTACTCAGCACCGGCTTTGCAGTAGTGTTAGAGTTAGGATAACTATACTCCTTTTTAAACACCGGTCCTGAAGAATTGCCGATTGACCCGTTAGGGGCAGAAGACAAGAAACATGTCGACCATTCACATTATCTAGCCCCTTTAGGATCATTAGCTCCAGACAGGGCTCACACATTTTTAGTTAGGTTAGTACACCCCCAGAATAAAATTTGTTCCACACAGGGCAGTACTAAACCTATTTTAACTCACTTTGCACTCTCAATTCACTACCCTGATCACATACCCTCACGCACCCAACGGCTGTCTCTTAAAAGATCTCCGGAAAAGAGCCCCTTCGTGGGTGCCCGTCGGGCATTGCAGCGCCGGCCCGACGAGGAGCACAGCCCAATGATGAAGCATGACATCCTTCGGGGTGTGTGAGGGCAATCCATAAGAGACCTGGTCACTCCCCCTTCCCCCTCAGGAACTGCACATCCATTTCACTTACTTACCTTGTAGGAGCATTGTGCAGGACCTATCTTAAAAAGCTCCTGGTTCCTCCTTTTTGATTAACTTACTTTCAATCATGCAATATTTCACAATAACTCCGGTCATGTTATGTAAGTAGAAAATAATGTGCATTATGATTCATGTTGATTTAAGGTATTATAAATCCTGCCGGAGAATTGTTTATTCTCTAACGCAATACCCACCTGGTCACAGGCTGTTTGTTAATGCTTGGGAGATTACATTGAGTGGAAATGTTATCTTACCCTCTATGTCCACCCTTTGGGCCTTCCTTAACCAGAGCTTCAGTGGGGAACCCCGCCTGTTCAGACTGGCCATTTATTGGGGCAGACAAGAGTGGAGCCCTGGGGATGGTGCGCTCTGCCTACTGTGATCTAGTCTACACAGTTTTCCTAAAGAAACTCATTAAAAGAATGCAAAGATTGCACAAAGAGAAATTAAGATTTCCCCAAAGCCTGGAAGTCAATGGCGTTGAGAATCAAGTTAGTCTGCATTGCCCACAAAGTCAGCAGGAGCAAAGGACTGGGTGCACACCCTCTTAAACCCCATCACATGTTTGCTAGGAACCCTTGACCAGCTTTACATCACGCATGACTGAAGATACGTTACCTTCTGATGGGAGGTGGGCAATCAGCTGCCTGGAGCCTTGTCCCTCAACCCCACCGTTATATACAACTGTAAAAGCAAAATATTTATTGTCATACCTCACAGACACACAGGGGCCGATTCACAAAGGGCCTCCATACTGTAGTCGAGGCCCCGCAAGCGTGGCGGGGGCCCTCAATAGATAACTGCAATACAGAGGTCCCACCACGATTGCGGGGCCTCCGCCATGAGTGCGGAGCCCTTATGAATCAGTCCCACAATAACTTGGAAACATGGAATAACTGATATTTAAATGTTATAATAACAAGGTAAGCCCCTTGAGTAACGCACAGCATATTTCCTCTGACACCCACCTTTTGTCTGGCACAGGGTTGGCCTGGGGGGTTTCAGTCCCTTGTGCCTCCTCCCTGCCCCTTTCTCTGAGTTGGGATTCACCCACATCCCTCCCCAAGCTCCCTTATAATGTGCTGCCTGTAGCCAGAGTCCGATAGTGAAAATGGAGTTGGACCCCTGTCCGTTAACTTTTGAACTTAAACCTCCTGTGGTTCCCCCTGTTCATCTTCTATACCTCGGCAAGTTGGTGCAACCAAGAGGCGCCTTGATACCACCATACCTCCCCCTGGTTGCGACAATGTGACAGCAGAGCCGAAGCTCAACTTAGGGTGTGGTGGACAGATGACTTTCAGAGTACCTGTTGCTCTATGGTGGGCAGCCGGAAGAAAGAGCCTGACGACCCCTTTCCCCACAGGCCCCCTACATCTCCTTGCCCTTCATAAAACAGCTGCAGGGGCACGATGACAGTAATGCTCCCTGTTGCAGCCATACACACATGCATACACTCACACGGACACTGTCTCTTACATAAACACTCTCACATGCACGCAACTTGCATTTTTGTACTTACCTTTGCTGCCAGGAAGGATCATAATTGTACAACATTTTTTTATTACGCTAGTAGTGAATAATATATTATTATTATTACTAGTGTAATAAAAAGATTGACAAAAAAACACGGAGATTGCAGCCCCAACCATGTCCATAAGGACGAGCTAACCCTGTGTTCCTGGCACTGATTTTGCTACCTCTGAGGTCAGGGGTCGCAAATACAGTGCCATGGGTCGCATGGGGCAAGTCAGTGGTCACAGCTGCGACCCCTGGCGACCCCGAAATGACGCCCATGTTCTTCACAATTTTCAGATCCTTCTGACTGGCACTCTAAAGTGGCACAAGGCTGAGTGCAGTTAACTATAAAGCTCCTAAATAAAGGAATAAATAAACAGCTTAACACAAATATCAGTACATGCTTTTTTAAAGTTCAGTAAAACAAGTTTTAATTTACATCATTCATTTGTCATTGGAATAATTTGAGAATATTAGAGTTTACTACAGTGGCGGCGTAGAAAGGACGTCATGGTGCTTAATTCAAGGAAGGGAAATATCCAGTGTCCACCCCTCCGCCCCCCAACCATTCCTCCACTAGGGCTTGCCATGCTTTTCTAAATCGCCGCAGCAACCCTAGTACAAGAAAAGTCTTTAATAACCTTAAAAAGACATGCTCAAAATAAACACATGACGCGCCAGCAAAAGCAATGCGTTTGAGTTTGGCAGGCCGAGAGACCCCTTGACTCCGTCAAAGACTGCGTTATCTTGCCGTTGTCAGTGCAGACTCCAGGGTGACCCAGTGTACAAGTGACTGTGTCCCCAGAGCCCGGGAAGGCTGTAGGAAGTGCACCGGTGACGTGGGCTCATGCTGCCCGCGGTGCGGAGCCCGCTGTCACTGGACGTCAATCAAACGGCGCTGCATGCTTTGCCTCAGGCAGCCATCCCTGAAGTGATGAGAAGTCAGACGGCTAATTGAAACAAATTAGACGGAAAACAACAATTCATTACGGTTTCACAGGGCCGGCGCTGCCAGTAGAATGTTGTTATTCTTTTGCTGTTCATCAGCATCTGATTGGGTGGGAACAATAAAACCTGGCGCCCAAAACAAAAGGGAGCAGAGCCTGTGTCCTAATGGCATAGTGTATTAAAGCGGCAGACTTCTTTTAGATTGTACATCGCACTTACAGTCACTTTTCTCACTGAGATTAGACCGAACATTTTTGGCATAGCTTAGGTCAGTTAAAAGTTCACTTAAGAACATCAGCTTTTATAATGAACCAGAACAACCCTATTTGCGAGCTGGGAAAATGTGTGACAACATTTTTGTGTGAGCCTTCTGTTTTATCCAGGCATGTATAAAATATAGAGTGACTCTTCTGTGAAAAAACTTGTTGTTCTATTTTTATGGGACGACCTGCTCTTGAAAGGGATTATTTTGCAAAAAATGGGAATTATATCTTCATGTAAGTCTTTTTTAAGCTTGCTCTCCAAAATATTCTTCGTTTGAAAATATTTGAAAGAAAATGTGAGACATAGTTGCATTTGGTTACTTTTCTGCAGAGAGGATGAGGTGCACATTGGGAAAGAGTTAATGAAAGTATTGTAAAAAGTGTCTGCAGCATGATCAAGGGGTGGAGGCCTCTGGGCTAGAAAAATGAAATATTCTCTCGGATGACCACCACCCCAGGCATGACCATCTCTGCTGCAGCATTTTGGGGTGATTCTGCCCTGCAGATTTGCATTCTACAGTTCACAGGCAAACATTGTACATGTACAGTGTACATGCACGGTCCATATGCTTTGCCGCAAGGTTTATTTGCTACCACCCCCTTATCCCGCAAGCATTGGAGATAATATGCTTCCCCCCAGGTCCTCCTCTTCCCCATCAGGACAAACAGAGCAATTCTTCCCCATCACCTCTGCAGGCAGAGGATTTCTCTTTCACCCCACCACTATCTTCTCCAAGCCACAGGTATTGTATTGTATTATATTGTAATTGCATTTATATAGCGCTTACTACCCCTGTCGGGGTGTCGAAGCACTTTTTCGCGAGTAGCACGCTACTCCGGAACCCATAAAGGATTAGTGGTGAATTAGTATAGTGAAATATGAAAGTAATTTGAGTGGTGGATATGTTAGTCAGTTATTTGGATTGTGAAGGATAGTGGAGGGATAGAAGAGGGAAAAAGGTTTGCATTTATATAGTGCTTGCTACCCCTGATGAGGTGTTGAAGCACTTTTTCGGCGAGTAGCACGCTACTCTGGAACCCACAAAGGATTAGTGGTGAATTAGTATAGTGAAATTTGAAAGTAATTTGAGCGGTGGCTATGTTAGTCAGTTATTTGTATGGAGAAGGATAGTGGAGGGATAGAAAATGGAAAAGGTTTGCATTTATATAGCGCTTGCTACCCCTGATGAGGAGTTAAAGTGCTTTTTTGGTTAGAAACACACTACTCCAGAACCCATAAAGGATTAGTGGTGAATTAGTATAGTGAAATATGGAAGTAATTTGAGTGGTGGATATGTTAGTCTGTCATCTGGATTGAGAAGAATAGTGGAGGGACAGGAGGGAAAAGGTTTGCATTTATATAGCGCTTGGTACCCCCGATGAGGTGTTGAAACGCTTTTCGTTGAGTAGCACGCTACTTCGGAACCCAAACAGGATTAGTGGGAATTAGTATAGGGAAATATGCAATTATTTTGAGTGGTGGACATGTAAGTCTGTTATTTGGATTGAAAAGGAATAGTGGAGGGATAAAAGAGGGAAGGGTCTAGAATTTTTCTTTTGAGTTTATAGCCGTAGGAGGGTTTTGGGATGAGTAATGGGGAGGTGTAGTGGAGTTAGTATAGGGAAATATGAAATTAATTTTGAGTGGTGGACATGTTCGTCTGTTATTTGAATTGAAAAGGAATAGTGGAGGGATAGAAGAGTGAAGGAGGGATAGAAGAGAGAATGGTCTAGATTTTTTAATTATTTTTATTTTGGAGTTCATAGCAGTAGGAGGGGGTTTGGAATGAGTAATGGGCCAGTGGAGGGGAAGAGTCAGAGGTGAGGGTTTAGAAAGGCTTGTTTGTGGGATCTAAATAGTAAAAGAGGTATGCAAGGAGGGGTAGAGTAGGGAAGACTTTAGAAAGGGTTATTTTGGGGATCATAGTAGTGGTATGGGGTCTGGGATGAATGAGAGAGTGGATGTAGAGGATATATTGATAGAGGTATAGGGTGAGAAATAGGGTAGTGCATTGGAAAGAGTAGTAGAATGAGGTTTGAGATGAGTCAGAGTTGAGGTAGAGGATATATTGAGAGCGATATAGTGTGAGAAATAGGGTAGTGCATTGGATATGCTGAATTAGAAGAAACATAATAAATATATAGATACATAAGTACATGGAAGGTGTATATATGCATAAGGAAATGCACTTTAATTTTGTTATTTATATTAATGCAATGTTTTGCAATGAAAGAATATTACAGAATGCTATTTTATACTTTATATATTGTGTCTGTCTATACTGACTAAAACTGTAATTCTAGATTGTTGTTAATAATGAAAAGGTAGAACATTTCTCTCCTGCCACAGCTCTCCATGGCACTTGCAGGGGATCGTCAGAACCACACTAGTGAAAGTAAACTGAAAAAAACCCTTTTCATGAATTTCGTTTTTACAGAGTATCCCTGGAATATTTTAAATTAATATTACTAAAGGAATGTTTACACTTTATAAACAAGTATTTACAAAGCTATAGCTATTGCCTTTGGGATCTATTGGCTTTGCCAATGGTTTTTAGCAATGCTGTACAGCTAAAGAAGGATAGAAAAAACCTTTGACATGGGCACTTTTTTATTTCTTTTCATTTACCATTTCGAGGTCAAAAGTGGTTGGCGAGAGCCAAACTGGGGGGAGATGGAAACAACATGGAGGGGGCTAAAGCAACACCTGGGGCTATTGGGAGGGGGGGTGGGCGGAAACAACAGCAGGGGCTCAAGTTGGGGGAAACAACAATGGAAGCAACATAGAAGGCGTGGGTGGGGAGCAATAAAAAGCAAACAGCAGATCTACAAGCAGAAAGCTAAGAAAAAAGTGATACAAAGTTGCACTAGCATTGATGAAATTAGTGAAAAGGCAGGGCAATGGGTGGCATGAGCAGTGAAGACATAAGTGAATGCTGCTAGGATTCCTATCATTTTTCATCTGTCAACAGAAGTCTCAGGGCTCAAGGCACTTATAAACTGTCTCTGTTAAGCAACAAGACACAAGACTCGCATTCTCGATGAAGAACTGTAAGGGTCCATACCTTTCACAGGTTAGGGTGTGGAAACAATGGCACTAAGGCAGTGGAAGCTAGCATAAAAAGCAAATAGACTAAGGGCCTTTGTGTAGAGCTTGGCAGACACGTTGTTCCGTCACAAATGTGATGGATATTTCATCTGCCTTATTGCGAGTGTATTATATGCTATGGCATGTGCAATATGGCAGACAGAATATCTGCCACGTTTGTCATGGTGTAACCCACTCGCCAAACTCTAAATCAGGCCCTAAGTTGAGTAGACTCAGAAAAAAGCTCTTGGGTTCACACAGAACAACTCAAGCTGCACCAGGCACATTAGGGCTAGTAGTTAGACCTGCACAAAAGTTACACTTCTGGGACAAGTACAAATGAGTGAGCATATGAAGCCAGTTCATAGGGGGCAGACATAGGAGTTTTATGAGAGAGCTGGAGGAAGGAGATGGGTGAGAGAGAAGTGAACACACGATATGGATGTAAAAGATAATAGAAGGAACGGGAGAACAGTGAGATAAAATTGAGGAAGGGGAAGAGAGAAGAATAAGACAGAAAAAAGAGAGAGAGCGGAGGAGGATGTAGGGGAAACAGAGGATATGGAAAATAAAAGGGTTTAGAGGAGGAAAGAGAGTAGAATAGAAGGTGAGAAAGGTAGGAAGGAGAAGAGGACGAGTAAAAGAAGGGGGTGGATTGAGAGGCAAACACCCTGATTACAAGTAATGCATATTTATGTGTGGGGCTATTGTATGGCCAGAAAAAATGTCTATGGCCTGTATCTCTACACATAAATCTGGCTATTACAAGTCACACCCAAAATTCCACATAAAATTCCCATTTCCATTTGGATACCACACCCACTTACTCATCAGGTGACAAATGTGAGTGGGGCGGTTGCTGCTGCTGGGAGGCATAAGGGGGCAGGATATTCTGTGGGTTAGCAAGGGGAGCAGTTCTCTGCTACTCTGTGCCACAGAAGAGAGTCGGGCAGGGGCTGATAAAATCACATGAGCCGAGGTCTCATGTGACTTTACCAGCTAAATGGACAACCATGTTACGTCACTGGGAGTGATACACATTCATTAGCAAGGTATTTTCCTGAGAAGGGGTTTATCTACACAAGCTCATAATTCGATCGATATTATTTATATCACATTCCCCACTCTGCGTTCTGAGTCTGATGGCAGAGAAACCATTTGAGAAAGCAGACTTGGTCTGTAGGATGGTGTAATATATAGTGTTTCAGTAAAGCTTCACAACAGCACTTAAATCGCTCTATAGTCTATAACAGTTCCTAGAACCAGTGCTTGAAATGCAAAAATAGAAGTGCAGGTACTCTGTACCAGAGTACTTGCTTGTTTCTGAGAAGTGCCGGTACTCTCCAACTAAAAGTATTGCATTTCTCTTGAGAAGTGCCGGTACTCTCCCTCTCAAAATAAAAAAGTGCCTGTACTCTTTACCGGGCAGTACCGGCCCATTTAAAGCACTGCCTAGAAATATACTCTTAAAAAATTAATGGCTGGCAGTTTAAAGGAACACCAGAAGGGGAAGTAGGCAAAGGTACCCACTTTAATCCCTCCTTTATGCATTATGCATGGGACCATTCATGATAGAATTCACCACCTGTGTTAGATGAGTATTATGCATAAATATCTGTGGTCTATTGTTGATGCTTACTGTCTCATTTCATTCCACACAACTATGCATCCGTATTCCTGGGTTTTGATGTCTTAATATTTGCTTCTAACGATGTATCTTACCATAAAATAAATATGATTAAATCACAGACTTTTGCAATGAAAAGCAGAATGGACCAAGTCCCCCCTCCCCTCTGACTATGGCCTTGACAAACTTCAGGATGTACAACACTCTTACTTATCACCTGGTAAAAATGGATCATATTTCACATGCAAATAGAGATCTTCACTGGTTGGAAGTGAGGCGGAGAATTCGATTTAAATGTATTTGTTTAACGCATAAAGCCTTCTACATCCCGGCTCAATCACACCTTGCCATTTTTTAGGCACTATGGGGCATATTAGCAAGAACGACGTTAAAATTATCGCCGCTTTAGCGGCAGGAAACTGCAGCTAAAGCGGCGATAATGGGCTTGATAATATGCCCTTGTGACTTCCAATAGAAGCCCAGGATCACAGCAGAACATGGGCTTCTATTGGTATTCTCAAGGGCATATCATCAAGCCCATTATCGCCGCTTTAGCGGCAGTTTCCTGCCGCTAAAGCGGCGATAATTTTAACGCCGTTCTTGCTAATATGCCCCAATATACCATGGCACTCTCTTTGAGACACGCTTGCGTTTGCTAGCCCTGAGAAATCCGTGCTACCAGGTGGGAGGAAGGTTGCTCAGGCTGAACGGACCAAATCTATAGGAAAAATGGCCTCTACAGTTAAGATTGATCCATACCCTGCTTTTGGGAAAGCCTTGCCTTTTATTTATTTTGCTGAAATTTTTCTTTGATGCCTTCTGACGTCTTTTTTTTAGCTTCTAGGGTGCTGTTCCTGTATTAATAAGCATGTTTAGGAACGTGCTACTCTTCATAAAAATATTCAACTGAATTCAAATCTGAATTGGAAAACAGGCATGGCCCCATCCGGTACTTGTTTTCAAAAGACAAGGGAACCCAAGTAATTATACAGCAACAATGGTCCCTCACAACATAAGTTATAGGCAGTAATGAACACAGAGATACATTGATATCTATGTGAAAGAAATATCAATGGGAATTGTAATTTTATTTACATAAAAAATAAAGATACCTTGAAAAATGGGAGAAAAGGAGTTTTCGAACTCAGGCATAACGTGTGGCCAAAATACAATCAATACTTAGGCCACAAACATATAAGTAGCACCATTGCACATATTTACAGTAAATAAATAAACAAGTCAGTGTCAAGGTACTTAGGTCGATGACGTTTCGATCCCTAACATAATAATGGGCTTATCATCAGGACACAACAAGTAATGCCTGAAAAAATGCCTGCTGGAAGAAGAAAAGTGAGAGAAAGAAAGAAAGAAAAGAAAGGTTTTATACATGTAGAAATATCTGAGATGTAGTGACTAATGAACCATGCAGAGAAAGTCCAGGTGACTACTGATACTGTGCAGGCATGCTAATCAGTGCTTATTGTGAGTTAAGAACTATTATTATACTCGTGGCCTGTGAGGCAACCAAATTATCAGGGAGATGACCAGACTAGGGCTAATAATCAGATAAACTAACCATGTCGCGGAGGGCAAAGTGTTGCCACATGATGACTGTACAGGGGATTCCAACCAAGGCTCAATCTAGAGTAAAAAGGTTATATTTATGCCAATGTAAAAGGCAATTAAACATGGTACTAGGAGTCCAAGAGAATGCTCAGCAACTGACCTAGAAGGTAGAGAATATATACCATACCTCAAGCGAATCTAGGCCATCGGTATGTGGTTCGGAAATGCAGTTATGGCACATATCTTCTGGAATTGCCCAGAGGCACAGTTATTATGGGGAACGGTCTTAGATGCCTTGGCAGAGGTTACGGGCAGAGTGGATCTCAGCACCACAGAAATGGGACTACTGGGGATCTATCGACGTAGGAGATGGAGAGGCGCAACAGTCCGTTTCATAGACTTAGCCCTAATTATAACCAAACGTGCAATTACCATGAACTGGAAGAGTGTCTGCCTTCCGAGCATGTCCTACTGGTTGCGGCAATGTTGAAATGGAGTAGAGCCGAGTCCACAGCGCTGCGCAGGGAGGAGGCAAGGGGCTTACGAAGAGTTCCCATTGCGCAGGAGTGGGATGCCCTTGTGTGTGAGTTACAGGTCCACTATGAGGGGACCGGGGAGAGGGGGTCCAGCAGTGAGTTTTGATTCTGCCCCCTCCCCTTTTTGCTCCCGAAGACGCAACTGAAAGGCTCCCCCCCACAATCAGCTCATTCCCCTTCTGTGTGTGGCTGGAGTGGTGCCGGAATACTGTGCGCGTGCCTGCTGTTGGTGATAACGGAACTAAGGAGCTGGATGTCCTCCTTGTGCCATGCATATACCCCTCCCCACAGGAGACTCAGATCTTGACTCTGAAAGTGTTAGTGCCCTGCCTGTTCAAACTGTTAACTATATCGCTTGTTACAGTTATGTTAAAGAATGAACCAGTGTCTCCTACAGATGTTTATATTTCTATTCTCTAGCACTGACACAATTTCTCATTCTCCAGGGCTCCACCAACATCACTGTATAATTATGAGTACCTTAAGTGCTTGATTCTGCTGTGGGCAAGAAGTGTGCCATATATGTTCTGGTAGAGATGCTGTCTATCCAGGAGTGGAAAAAGTTAATCTTCACTGTTATAATTTCACAGCAGCCTAGAAAGACTACGGTCCTCAATTGGTGTTTCATTATGAAAGAAAACGACAACATCTATATACAAAGCGATAGCTGCCATGCAAGATGGATGTGATAGTCTAACGCAGAAGCAAGCAGGATGGGATGAGTTAACAGAGAGGTATGTAAGGCATTCTTGGCAAAGCAAGAAGTGGTAGCATGCATACCTAATTTTATTTCAATGCAGCTATTTCCATGAAGACTTGCAGCCCAACCAGACTGAACCAAACTAGAGACAAATGAATGTCACCTGGACCATGAGATGGTTGAGGATGTCAGAAACACAGAAGAACTGTGGCTACTAGCGAGACTTCAATGCCCCCTCGACCTTCCACCCTTAAAGTACTGACCACAGCATTGGGGCTTTTCTTTGGGTAATGCTTCCGTCCGTGGTTCCTGGGCAATATCCTTGATGGGTGTTGTTATTTACCACTGGAGTTCCAGAGCCAAGGCTCTACAATCACTAGCACTCCCATTACCATATTTACCTCTATTGGGGTAGTATGGCCGAGTATTCAAGGCGTGCTCTAACAGCTGATAGTAGATGTGGAATTCAGAAGTAATATGGCACAATAATATGTGATATTTATTAAATTTATGTCAAGTTAGAGCAATGGCTTCACAAAGCATAGGTCAATATTAATGTGTAGGAAATATAGAACAGTTCAAATTTGATGCAGTAAACAATATCTAAAGGTCTTAGTTTATTTTGAGGCTGACATACAATTTTTCTCCTATTATGTATCCAAGATGTGGGACAAGCTCCTAGTCTAAGATACGTGTAGGTCCTCCTGTCGTTCATGAAAAAGCTTTAAACTTTTTGTCAGTGAACTATAGCATGCCTTTTTCCTGACACTGTGTAGGTTTTGTTTGGCGAGTGCTAGGAAGTCCTTAGGTTACCAGTGCACATTATAACAGCTGCTAAATGAAACCATATGAAATCAAATGAATAGCACTTGTGATGTGAGACACTATTTTCGGATTAACTTGCAACTCTACAAGAACTGTTAATCATATGTGGTATTTGCAAAACATGGAGGCCTTCGACTCTATGAGAAATGTTAATTCTATCTTGTGTTTGCGAAACTCGCCTCTTCGATGCGACTCAATCAGGTTTTAGGCCAAACCACAGTACAGAGACAGCCCTCATCGCAGTGACAGACGACTTCCGGATGACCCTCAACAGAGGATAAACCACAGTCCTCATCCTTCTCAACCTCTCTATCTTCGATACAGTCTCCCATCCTGATCAGATGTCTTCACGAGTCTGGCATCCAAGGAACTGCCTGCAAATGGATCTGCACCTTTATTACTGGAAAACTACAACCAGTCACCATGCCACCATACTCTTCAGAAGCCCCGAAACCCATTTGTGGAGTCCAACAGGGGTCCTCCGTCAGCCCAACTCTCTTCAACATCTACATGACACAGCTAGCAGACGTCATCTGTGCACACAACATCAACATACTCACCTATGCCGAGGACACACAACTGATACTGTCCCTCTCAGACAGAACTAACACCAGTAACAACTTCAACACGTGCATGACCAAAGTGGCCACCTGTATGAAGACCAACTGCCCCAAACTCAACACGGACAAGACCAAAGTGGTGATATTTGGAAAAGATGCTCTGCCGTGGGACTATGCCTAGAAGCCTACATACCTTGGTCCTACCCCACCCCCCAGCACACAAGCATGAAACCTCAGGTTCATCATTGACAGTAAGCTAAACAGGTTCACCCAGGTCAATGCCACCACGGCATGCTTCCACACCCTGACAATGCAGAAAAATATTTTCAAGTGGTTACCTAACACCAACAGGAAAAACGGCACCCAAGCCCTCATCACCAGCAGATTGGACTACGTAAAGACCATGTACGCGGGAATCACCAACCAACTCACAAAAAGACTTCCGACCGTCCAGAACTCAGCAGGCAGACTGGTCTTCAATCTCCCATGCCGGTTTCACATCACCCCACATCTAAGGCAGCTACACTAGCTCCCTATAGATAAGCGCACAAAGTTCAAACTCCTTATCAACACATACAAAGCACTACAAAACACAGCCCCTGCCTACCTGAACAGCAGCATGTAGTTCCACCAACCCATCAGGCACCTCTGCTCAGCTGGACTCTCACTTGCACACTTATCACGCATACGCAAAAGCTGGGCAGGAGGTCATGCCTTCTCATACAACGCTCCTAAATCGACCTTTCACACCACAATAGAGCCTCTTCACCACTTCTTCAATTCAGCAAGAAGGTGAAGACCTGGCTCTTTGAGTAAGCCCCTTGAGGACAGCACCACACACCTGCTAAGTTCCATGATACCCTCACGGGTGGTTAGACTATAAAAATCTTTCTGAGATAGCTTCAGATTCCTTGCTGGGTTTACCGCAAAATGTGGTTCCCATGCTTGGTTTTCGTGCTCAACTCAATAGAGTTCTGGTGCCACAGTGGGGCATAACAATTTATCTAACAGGAATATATTCCGTCTTTACTTCTCTGCAGCCCCAAGATCAAAGAGGTTGCACACACTTGCTCTGCTGCAGCACACAGAGCAGCAGTCTCTGCATCGGCCCTCTGCATCCTGGTTTAGCACAACCTAATGAAGTCCATTTCAGGAAAGGAGTAGACACATGTTGATAATGATGAAACATTGAGCAAAGTATTACAATCCTGAAATCAAATTGCAGTAAATACTAGATATGAGGTTCATGGATATGCTTTTAGTGAACGGTTTTAAAATGGACTAATGTGTATTGGAGATGCACAGTATGCATGTTTGTGCATTCTGAAGGGGGTGCCAGATATACTCGGAATATAGGCTGTGCATTCTATGTGTTACATTGCTTGATGGTCCCCCTGAACTTTCTTTATTCCCATGCTTTACAAAGCACATCATCATTGGTGGCACAACTCATATGTTTTGTTGCCCTCCTGTGTCATGCCACTTTCTTGTATTTCTCTTATGGCACGGGGCCCCAGTGTCTCAGCCATACAACAACCGTACTGTAGTTGCTTTTGCACACGTTATTACTGCTGTGCCATCTACTCCCAAACTGTCCTTTTCGTGCACTTCTGTCTCTGCTGCTGGTCATTGGCTGTCTTTTGGGTGGCTGCTTCCAAATTGTCATTGGCGGAATGCGCCCACCTTAGTTTGCTTTGATCATGCGGCTGCTTCTGTGTGTTATCCTATCATTGAGCCGGGACTTCTCATCGACAACATCACCCACAATGACTCAAACTACATTACCAGATCATCTCTTTTGTTGACTCTTAGACACAATGTTTAGGTGCTGCCAATTTCAGTAAGAGCTTGATGTGCTTGTGTACAGTGGCGTAACGAAACTTGAGCGGCCTCCCTGCAAAGTGCATGGAGACAGCCCGCCATGCTCCGGACCAAGTCAGGAGCTCTCTGGCTAGGGGCCCGCTGCCCATGCAAAGTGCAGAGGGGGCTTGCCCCCTTTCACACCGCAGGGGCTATCGTTACGCCACTGCTTGTGGAACCCTTCCTGTGGGATCCTGGAGCACTGTGAGCAAAATGGGGCGATTTACAATGTTCGGCATCATTTCAATACAATGTGCATATTTTGGTATTTGCAGTTGTGCACTCAGTGCCACCAGTGCATTATCCTCAAATCCTGTCGTGATTCTATTGATCCGTCACTCAATAGAGCAATCTCCAGTTTCCCTTTTGGTGCAATAATTAATTTAGTGACATATCCTTACTGAGTATGAGAGTGCTTGAATGGCTTCTTGAATGGGGTTCTATGCCCTTACTCTAAACAATATCAAATGGTGATATTGAGCAGTAGAGGGTCTTCATTGACCTATTGATTGGGGGAGGGGCTTGAATGAGAACAGTAAATGTTAAAGGGGCCCTTGAGTGAATGGTGACACCGTTCCTCTCAAAATCCCAGCTGACATCATCCAATAAAGCAACATTCTAGACTGCTTATTGTTGGTCTCTGTTAGAGGCACAGGACTGAGCAATGGAACTGTTTTTTTTTATACTGCAATGGATGTGAAATGAGGTTACAGGTGAGGCTGTGGTTGAGGTTGAAGGGATTTATTCAAGTAGATGATAAGCACTCCAGCCACACACGTTTAACCACCTCCAGGCTCCACCGTAGTCTCACTGTTGGAACCCCCACCCTCACCATGGAAACCCCACATAAGCATTCCATGTTTATCCAACAAGAGCATTCAACATCAACATTCTAGTTCAGCAGTCAGTGACTTACAACACATGCCACTGAAAGCTGCAGTGCTAGATACTTCAGGATGCTAATATTCACATTTTTAATCAAAGGTGGCATTTGTTAGTGTTTTCTTCCATTGTGGCTACTTTAACATTGGTAAATTGCATTGCTATGAGGTAAGATGATCATACCTGCATACACTGTATATGCTTCTTGCATGACTGAGTTTTTTACGAATTTGTACACTGTTTATGCTTCTTGCATGACTGAGTTTTTAGGAATTTGTTTTAAATAGCAAATCTCGCCTCCAATTTGGACTGAGTGTAGAGAGAGCCGAGTCATATATTTTGGGAATTAAAGTTTTTTTTTTTTTACAAATCTCCTTTCACATTGGAAATGAAGAGCATTCCTCTCACAGATCTCTGGGCCCTGCTGCAGAATCTGCCTCCTCCCTCGCACCCACACAGGCTTGAATCTTTGCCCTGGTGCTGACCCTCGCCAGGTGGAACTGTTCTGAATTCTCAGGAAGAATGTGTGAACTATGAGCAGGAACATTTTAAAACGCTGAGTGGTGTTTTATGAAATGTTCAGTTTTTCCCTGGTGCTGCCTGCGTCAGCGTCAACGCAAGAGCAGCGCGCACAAAGAGGATGACGGGAATGATTCGTAGTACGGTATGCATGCCAATAGACCCGGGAGACTCACGATTTTTCAAAGCCAAAAATGACTTTCTTTTGGCTGTCGCCTGCCTAAAGTTGAGTCTGCTTCAATGGAAGTCAATGGGGGAAATGCTCTCTCTCGATTTTTTTTTCTTTAATCTCACTCTCTCCTTTTCTAAAATGTTGGCATGTATGGGGGACGTGTTGTCGTATTTTGATCGGAATGCGACCTCCCTTCATTAAACATACGTGCTGTCACGTGCAGGCCCTCACGCGACCTGTCTCAAAGTAACGTGTTAGACCACTCATGGACAATGAAAAGCACCGCCGTACCCTCCGACAGAAAACTTGATATTGCAGGAGCTTAAGAAATTTGGGAATTGGATTTCAGAGAATGCACTTTTTACGTGGAAACACAAGCTCTGGTTTTCCCAAAATATAGGGCTTGAAGGGATACACAAGATATCGTTTTAACTCCCACTGCCTGGGCAAATTAAGCCTGGCTCCAGTTTAGCGGGCCCTGAGATGTAATCAGGGACATGTCTGCAGCAGACACCGGGAGCCGCGCGCTCACCACACAGGAGTAGGCCGCAGCCCTGCGATGCAGTACCACGCACCGCTCTGGAGGCTGGGCAGAAGGGCTGCTTGACACATTACAGATTGGGTGCAATGTATAGGAAATCTGACATTTCTGCCAGGGTAATCTAGGAATCCCACAGCCCCCGCCGAGCACCTTCCCCTGCTGTTAAAAGCACAAGAGAGAAGGGTTAAACAAATGTTTGGGATGTGATATGGTGCGTGTTTACGCAAAGAATGACAGATTACTGGCTCCAAAGGGAAAGCCTGAAAAATAGTGAAACGAACCTGGCACTCCCTTCGCCGATGATGTTATTTCCTTCCACGTTCTGGCCTTTTCTGAGGTGTAATATTCTTGAATACTTGGAAAAGTGATTTGTATTTTTTGAGGAAAGGAGAAGAATTTGCAAAGTGCACAAAATGTGACGGCGGGGCATATGCATAGGCAGCCATATTCAGGACAGTTATACACAGTGCTTAAAATGGAAAAATAGATGTGCAGAAAATAGAAGTGCAGAAAATAGAAGTACGGGTACTCTGAACCAGAGTACCTGCTTGTTTCTGAGAAGTGCCGGTACTCTCCAATTAAACGTATTACATCACTCTTCAAAAGTGCCGGTACACTCCCTCTCAAAATAAAAAAGTGCAGTACCGGCCCATTTAGAGCACTGGTTATATAACATGCAGATATGGGTAAACTCCCAGCATACAGACTTTGCAGAAGGTAGAGCCACAGGCTGAGAAGGGGACGTGCACATTCATGCACGAGTGGACGAACTAACAGAGCCCCTGAGAATGTGCAAGTTGTGCACTCTTAAATTGTGCAGGCACTTCAAATCAGACGCAAACAGTGCTGGCGAAGCCCCATAAAGGAAGTAGGGCACCTACGTATAAACGTTCAGAGCAGTGCTTTAAATAGGGGAAAAATAGTGCAGGTACTCATTTAAATGTGGCGAGTGGGCGGGGCTTGGGGCGGGGCTTAGAAGTCATGCCGATACTTCTTGACTTCTATACTACTTGCAGCACATACCAAAACACATGAGAAATGTCTTTCAATAAACAAAGAAAGTTTGTTTACTCATTACACAACGAAAGCCAAACGCGGTGATATTTTAACATTTCCTTGTTTTTTAATATTTGCAACATAAATACTGTTAATTGCTGTTGCTTGGCACAATACAATATATTCTCGAGGGACACAGAAAGAAACAAGCAGACCTGCACACACAAGCATTCCACACATTTTCTTTAATATACCTTCCAAGAGTGTCTCTATTCTCTCCCCCTTTCTCTCGTATTTCTCTCACACAAAAACAATCACAGGCAAGCAGACAAACATAAGCAGACACTTACACAAAAGAATCAGGTGGGATTAAAGCCATTTGAACCTGGTTACCTCCCACGACTTTCTTAATAGCGCTGTCACCGGGCTGCCTCAATTTCTGTGTTTGCAACACAGCATGATGGTGAACACCCGACGGTATGCAGATGAGCCCAAGCTGAATAGTTCAGCGGGGGCTCGGCTCAGGTCTACAGAAGTGCCTTTACTGTCAGAGACAGGCCGCCAGCACCAGCGTTTCATGAGTACCGGTACTCTCCTCGGCAATAGAGAAGTGCCGGTACTCAGAGAGATAAAACTAAGAAGTGCCGGTACTCAGTACCTGTGAGTACCGGCCCATTTAAAGCACTGGTTCAGAGGCATCCTTTTCTAGTAGTGGAGGATAGGATATGGGACAGGAAGCTGCAGGTGTGTCTGACCTGGTGGGGAACCCTACAAGTGTTCACGTCGTGAAATGGAGCAGAGTTTCTCAGAGGCAGAAACACATCTAGCAATGACCCAACAGCCTTGTTAGGGCATGTTAGAGAAAACACTTAACAAGAGAGCCTGTGTAGCCAAGTTTGTGCCAAAGATACATGTGAGTGCCACACAGGGATGTACCCATTATAGTCCCGGCCCATTGATATACCTCTGTAAAAAAAAATGTCCAGAGATTTTCATTTTTGATTAGTGTTTTTGTATCATTAGAGAAATAATGTATCTTGGGTAGACGTTGCTAGAATTTTTCTGGATGACATTTTTAAAAATGGCAGATGTGTTGCAGTGATGATGTAATTTTTCAGGAACCATGGGACCTATATATTTCATTTTGGTGTCAAAACATAGGTTTTGGGGGTCAAGTAGTCTTATAGAGACAAAGTGAGCAAGGGACCATGTCTTGCTCACTTTGCCACCGGATTCAAGCTAGCCTGGCTGATGAGGGCTGTTAGCCCGAAACCGGTCCCAGGATGCTTGTTTCCGGTCCAGGGAAGACATGGCTTGGCAGTTCGGGCTGGACTGTTCCCATGAGGCACAGGGTCAAGACTGATTTGCATATAGCTGTGTCTGAACTGGGATGGCGAAGTGAGCTAAAGAGCGATGATGGATTCAACCCAGATCTGTGACTGTGGGTGAGTGTCTGAAAAGTTTCAGTGCTCCGTCCATTATCTCCTTGTGTTTGCTTTGTTCGCCCTAAGTTGGTAGGGTATGCCCAGACGTGGGTCCCTTGCTCACTTTGCCACTGGATTCAAGCTAGCCTGGCTGATGAGGGCTGTTAGCCCGAAACCGGTCCCAAGATGCTTGTTTCCGGTCCAGGGAAGACATGGCTTGGCAGTTCGGGCTGGACTGTTCCCATGAGGCACAGGGTCAAGACTGATTTGTATATAGCTTTGTCTGAACTGGGGTTGAGGTTCTTTAATTTTGACCCCATCTTACAGTCACCGCCATTTTTGTGTTGCCTTTACACAGGCTGCTCGATGAGCGAAGTGTCTCTGCCCTTTTGGACTGCAACGTGTCAAAAACCCCCTCCGTCCTTGTCCTTAAACCAATCTCAGACACCAGCCGGCCTAACTAATCCTTGTCTGGACTACCTAATCCCCGTATCAACTATCTGTTAGCCTTTAGTATTCTCCTCTCGCCATATCTTATCTTCTGGCCTTCGCTATTCTCTCCCTGTGTTTTCCTACTTTGTAACCTTCCTCTTGAAGCATACAGATATGTCCTGCCATTGCAAACACCGAACTATGGGTACCAGTATTGATTAACTTTGGGGGCTGGATAACACACAACATGTAAGCAGAGAGCATTCTGGTGACACAATATCTTGTTTTCAAACTCTCCTGATTGGCTAAAAATTTGTGTGATGGGTGTATGTTTGTACAGATGTATTTCGACGATAAAAGCTTGTGAGCCACGGAGTCAAGTGGCAGTCTCCTGAGAACCTACTTGATGTACTTCTTGGACAACTGTGCTTAGCTGCAGCTAATAAACTTGGTTTTCTACGCCAACAGGGTATTCCGTGTCTCTGTGCAACAAGGCAGGTGAACCCGAAGATTTCAGGCGTGCCCTGCGCCGCCAGGCCCAAAGGCCCGGTTCTTCAATTGGCGCCCAAGCGTGGGGCAGCTTCAGAGGTAGCGGTTGAGCCCAAGGATCGTGAGGAGCCCCGCAGGAAAATTCCAGAGGAGGCGCCCCACACCAGCGACCCCTGTATGTCGAAGAGTGGGCCGATGGTCTTTTGAAGTGTGGCTTCTCCTTTCCCACGGCTGCTGGTGCCTGCTGCCCTGACTGCTGCCCTGCCTTGGTCCCTCTTTTGGTGATGACTGGTATTGCGAGACGTTAGACGGACCTCTGTTGGCGTGAAGAAGACATTTGTTAAGTACTGGTGGGTAGCTCCCACTCCTTTTTGTTTGTTTTTGGGTTCTTAGATTCGAAAATTGCAATTGTCGAAGCCAAGGGGTGAGTACGTTTGTGCTGTTTTGATTAGCCCCTTGTTGTTTGTAGGAAGCCAGTGAAATAACGATGCCTGGTTTCAGTAAGTTTAAAAAATGGTGTTGTTTTTGTTGCGATATGGACTCCCGACTGGAGGACTCTTGTCCAATTCCTCCGGCTGGAACTCCTACTTATGAGCTTTACTCTAAACATGGTATAGGCCCCATCACCTTTAATGAAATATGGGTCCGCTATACGAAGAAAGATGGTGTTTTACAGTGGCCACATAATGGCAGTTTTGAGCCTGATATTTTAGACAATTTAGAAGTTACTTTGTTTAAAAGAAAAGCCCGGCCGGCTATGTTTGACTCTTTTCGCCTTTGGCGCAAGGAAGCCAAGCAGAAAGAAATTAAACAGGCAAAAAGAGATAGGAAAGAAAAAGATATCACTGTCATACAGGCTGCCCAACAGTTTAAAAATAATGAAATAGATCATGCGATAGAGATCTTAGATAGGCAACATCACATGGCGATTGACAAATGTTACCCAGTGCTGCCAACTTCTTCCCCAAATCGCGATGCTGATCCTGAGAAGGATCCTTTAATGTCTCACTTATTACGATCGCCCCCGCCCTATGTACAAGGCGCTAATGCACCCCGCTTTTGTTACCCGTCCAACAACCTGTTATTCTCCCACCAGCTCCAGCTCCTGCACCTCCAACACAGCCCTTTGTGGCACTGCCACTCCCGCCATTTCCTTTGCCTTCAGCTCCCTTGTTTCCAGCTCCTCTGCCTCCGACTTCTTTGCCTCAGTCTTCTTTGCCTTCGACCTCCGCTCTACCTGTTGCCTCTTCTCCTGCTCCGTCTCATACATTATCTCCTGTTGTTCTGTCAACTTCCCCTTCTATCCGTCAGCGGATGGTTGAGACTGTTTCTGGTCTCTTTTCTCCTCTCTTTGGGTCAGTAAGTCTGACTCCTGTTCTTCCCCGTAGGCAGACCCGTAGTTTACTTCCTGACTCCCAAGAGCGAGATACGTTCATGGGTCTTGCTCGCAGGTGGATCCTGAGTGATCTCGAATATACTGTTCGAGATATCATGGATACTTTTGAACAGTGGGATGCCCCTGTACAAAGATTCGTTTTCAATGCCATGTGTGAAATCCTAGGTCAGGAATGGGAGGCCACGGGATTGGGTTTAGCTCCCAAGGGTTTGCTGGATATTAGGACTGATTTTGATAAAGGAATTATTGTGGGTCCTGAGGTTGAGAATGCTATACGGACACTTATTACTTTTAGATCAATGTTCTTTTCCCGGTCTTTGTCTGAACCTGATCCTTCTGTTAGGCGCAAACTGAAACACTATCCTATGCGAGAGGTTCCCCCAGTATGGAGAGAAGAGGTTGCAGCCCAGGGTAATAATCCGCTTATACTCGGCTCACTTCCAACGTATGTGGGTACATGTACCTTGGAAGAGATCTGAGTGCTGGCCCTTAAACAGTCTTTACCTGACCCCGTAAAAACCCTGCTGGTTACTACAAGGAATTATCTCAGACTGTTGACGCTTGTATTATGAATTTGGCTGACATAGATATGTTAATGGGAAATGTTGTCCCACAACCATTGTGGGCTAGGATTCGGAAGAGGACCACGCCCAAGAATTAGGAGGTGATTGGAATGCTATACTGGCTGCTGATGGGCTCCAAGTGGGTGGTGCTAAACCCGATAATTTAATTGCAGAACTTCCTGGTAGAATAATTACCTTAATGAAAACTATGATGCCCGCTCTGCAGAGTCAATTTGGGATAAGTTAGCTGCCTGTAAGCAGAAGAAGGATGAGAGTGTCTCTGACTTCTTCACTCGTTTTGAAGGAACGTTTCTTGATCACAGTGGTCAGGATATGAGCACAGAGGGGGACAGCGATTGTTCGTAGATAAATTTGTATTTAATTTGCTTCCCGAGCTCTCTAATAAATTAAAGGATTCCGAAAGTTCATGGGCTGTTTCTTCTTCAGCCCAGATATTGGCTACTGCCCAATATTACGAAAATAGGGATAAGGAGGAGAAGGACAAATTGGATAAAAAGACTAAAGATTTAAAGACGAAGGCTCTTTTACAACAGGCTTATCCTCCTCGTCCTGCTCAGCGCCAGTTTCAGCCGACTCCCCAGTTTCAGAAGGTGTTTCAGAAACCTGAGCCTTTTGTTCCACGGCCTCCACTGGGTCCTAATCAATGTGCCTATTGTAAGGAAGAAGGTCACTTCAAGAATAATTGCCCGATATTATTGCAGCGTGCTGGTGGTACGCCTGGGCCGCGAGGCCGAGGTGGCTTCCAGTCAACACCTAGGGGAGGGGCGAAGTACCATGTCCCAAGATCAACGTTCCTTTCCGCCGCAAAATTCCGTGAATTATTTTGATCAGCAAAATACTCAGTCTGCCCATTATTATAATGACGATTATTATATGGAAGATGAGAATCAGGGTTTCTCTAGCTAGGACAGCCGTGG
This sequence comes from Calotriton arnoldi, assembly GCA_963921515.1. Classification (NCBI taxonomy): domain Eukaryota; kingdom Metazoa; phylum Chordata; class Amphibia; order Caudata; family Salamandridae; genus Calotriton; species Calotriton arnoldi. The sequence continues at coordinate 5,183,253 of CAWUFW010000163.1, read as the reverse complement.
ACAAAGTGAGGAGTCATTTCAGTTCCAGTGGACCAAAATGGGCCTTATGATGATGTCGTTGCGCTTGGTGTATCAGAACCATTTCTCTTGGATACTGGTGCAACGAAGAGTTCTATCATCCACTCTAAACTCCCTGGGGCACCTTTGTCTGGCTTAACAAATGTTTCTGTAGGATTTTCTGGCGCCCCGGTTCGTAACCCAGTTTCTTGTCTTTTACCTATCTCCATTGGCCTTTATGATTTGGAGGCTCCTCTTATTTTGACAACTGGTTGTGGTGAGAATTTGTTGGGGTTGGACTTGTTAAAGAGATTGTATGCGACACTGCATTGTTCTCCTTCTGGTGTACATCTTACTTTAGGCAAGAGATTAATTTCCCCGACATATTTGTCTAGAGACCAACTCCCTTCTGAATTACGTTCCCTGCCTCCTACTCTTTGGGCTACAGGCCCCAATGATGTTGGTCTCTTGCAGATTCCACCCTATGTTGTCACCCTCAAGTCCAATGTTAGGTTACCTCGCATTCCTCAGTATAGAATTTCGAGTGATGGTGAGAGAGCGCTGATGGCTATCATTTATGATTTGGTTGAGAAAGGTGTGGTTGAAGAGACTAGGGGAAATGTGTGCAATAGTCCTGTTCTGCCTGTCCTTAAACGTACTGACTCTTCCCAGCCACCGGTTTATCGTTTTGTAATCGATCTCCGGGAGGTCAACAAGATCGTTGTACCCCAGTTTCCTGTCGTCCCAGATATCACTGCTTTATTGACAATGATACCTGCCTCAGCTGCCTGGTTTTCGGTCATTGACCTTAAGAATGCTTTCTTTAGCATTCCCATTGCTGAGGAAAGTAGGGATATTTTTGGCTTCTCTTTGGGAGGCCGAAGCTTCCGGTTCAAGCGCGCACCTCAAGGCTATTGTGAAAGTCCCTCCATTTATAGTCAGGCTTTGAAAACTCAGCTCGATGCTTTCACTTTGCCTCCAGGTGCCACCCTTATTCAGTACGTAGATGATCTGCTAGTTGCTGCTGATTCTGAGGAAATTTGTAAACGAGTTACTGTTTCACTGTTGCATCACTTGTCTGACCTTCATCATAAGGTTTCACCCTCTAAATTACAATATTGTCGCCAAGAGGTTACCTACTTAGGTCATCTCTTGTCGAAGGAGGGACGACAGTTGACCCCAGAAAGAATCCAATCAATTGCACAAATGTCTGTACCATGCACACAGAGAGAGGTGCGTGCCTTTTTAGGTATTACCTCTTACTGCAGACAATGGATTCCGAATTTTTCTTTGTTAGCACTTACCCTTAAAGATACCCCCCAACCTCTTCCTTGGACAGAGGAATGCCAGAAAAAGTTTTACCGATTTGCGTACTTCCTTGTGTTCTGCTCCTGTGTTGGGTACTCCGGATTACAGCAAACCTTTCACACTTTATGTGCACGAGAGAGAAGGTTGCGCGTTGTCAGTTTTGACACAACAATTTGGTGACAAACAACGCCTGTGTGCTTATTTTTCGGCTACGTTAGACCCTGTAGCTAAAGCATTACCTAGTTGTCTGAAAGCTACAGCAGCAGCAGCAGTTTCTATTCGCCAATCTGCTGGATTGGTGCTAGACAATACGCTTATTGTCATGGTGCCACATGCAGTGGATACACTTTTAAACAGGACAAAAACCCAGCATCTTACGAGCGCCCGTTTATCGGGGTATGAGCTGATGCTCTTGGCTAGTCACGTGCACATCAAGCGATGTAATACCCTAAATCCAGCTACATTGTTACCAATCCCAGTAGAGAAAGACATTCAAAAGCAACATGATTGTTTTCTCCGTACAGAGGAGGAGACAAAAGGTAGGATTGATTTAAAAGATACGCCGCTCCTGGACCCGGATGGGATCCTATGGGTGGATGGTTCGTGTTTTAAGCTCCCCAATGGTGAAACGACTGCAGCCTATGCTGTTACCACTTTGCATACGATTGTGGAGACAGCACGCATTAGGCAGAATTCAGCCCAAGCAGCTGAATTGATAGCTCTGACTGGAGCTTGTGTATTGGCCGAAGGAAGAGAGTGAATGTGTTCACCGACAGCCAATATGCATTTGGGGTGGCCCACAGTTTTGGCCGCCTTTGGAGGGAAAGAGGATTCTTTACCTCACATGGTACTAAAATACAGCATGGTAAGTTAGTGAATGACCTTTTGGAATCACTTGCTTTACCCACTCAGATAGCAATTGTGAAGTGTAGTGCGCATAAAAGGGTCACTGATGATGTGGGTGAAGGAAACGCTTTTGCGGATCAGATAGCGAAAGAGACAGCGAGAGATGTGACGAGTCATATGTATGTTGCTGGACCTGCTAGATGGGTCAGTCAAGGAGGAATGTGTGAGGACACAATAGAAAGTGTGAAAATGATTCAGGAAGAGGCTACAGAGAAAGAATTGAGTAAGTGGAGAGATAGTACGGGAATGTTGGATGCGACAGGATGTTGGATAGAATTGTCAGAACACCAACGTTGGCTGTTACCAGACGCCTATGTACTTCCAGTAGTGACTATGGCGCATGGTCCAGCCCACATCAGTGCGAAAGGAATATGCAAGTTTTTGGCTCCGGTATGGCAGAATGCAGGGATTCCTAAATGTGCAGACAATCTTGTTAAACATTGCATTGTTTGTTTGATGCACAACCCAGGAAGAGGGACACCAACCCCAGCAGGCCATTTTGCTCCCCAACGTATCCTTTTGAGGTAGTGCAGATAGACTACATTCATATGGAGAGATGCGGAAACCTAAAGTATGTCCTTGTGGTGGTATGTGCCTTTTCCAGATGGATAGAGGCCTACCCCCTAAAGGATAATACTGCCTTGTCTACAGCTAAGGTCCTTCTGAAAGAATACTTCCCGAGGTTTGGTTTACCTCGAATTGTCTGGAGTGACAATGGAAGTGAATTCGTGGGTCAAATCATGCAGAAAGTATGTGCAGGTCTTGGGATTAAGCAAAAATTCCACGCGGCAAACCACCCTCAGTCAGCGGGTTTGGTAGAGTGCTATAATGGCACTCTCAAGCTTAAACTTGCAAAGATACAAGCCAGCACAGGTCTTGCCTGGCCCGACGCCTTACCTCTAGCCCTCTTGTCAACTCGAACAACTGTTCATTCTCGTGTGGGACTTAGCCCATATGAGATTGTGTTCGGACGCCCGGCTAATGTCTGGGGTGTCCCTAGACCCAAGAAGTACTCTGACATAGAATACCCAATGTTAATTGACTATTTGCATGACCTCACCACTAAATTGCGTGTTCTCCATCAGCAGGTACAAGACACCTTGCCACAGGCTTCCTCGGATCCTGGGCACACCCTCCAACCTGGCGACTGGGTGTGCCTTAAGAATTTTCAGAGGAAGAGGAATTTGGAGCCTCGCTGGCGGGAGCCAAGACAGGTCCTGCTGACGACACGTACAGCCGTAAAAGTCGTTGGGAAGAAGAACTGGATCCATGGTGTGCACTGCAAAGGGTACCCTTGCCTTTGCCTTTTGATCAGTGGGTCCGCGAAGGTATAGGTGATTGTGAAGGAGAGAGAGTTCCCCGGTTTGTACCTTTTGGCGATGCACACCTAGAATGGACTCGGACTGAGAAAGAGGACGATGATGTTTTGCAAGAAGCTGTACCATCGCATCTCAGAATAGATACAACTGATCCAGAGACACTTTTTCAAGACCAGACTGTGCCAAACAAGGATAGATACAATCTGAGGCCTAGAGTGGCCAAAGACATTTGAAATTTATTTTTATTTTTCTCCCCTTCGTTCCTAAACTGCATTTTTTTATTTCTTAGATTGCATTTTTGAATTTTTGAATTGTATATATTTTCTTCCTTATGTGATACTGGACTCATCCCATTTTTGCAGGGTCGTGGTAGGAGACTTGGTTTGTGACCTGAGTAGTGGCACTAGGTCTGCAGGACTTACAGTGTCATAGGACGGCCAATAACCACAACTGAGCGAGATAGGAAGATTGCCACGAGCAACACTTTGGGGATGACTTCCGGTGAATCAGAAATTGATAAAAAAAACAAAATGAAGGAAAAATATTGTAAATTACTATTTAATAGATGTGGCGTAGTATTATGTGTTTTAACTCTGTTATGTGTTTTATTAGCTTGTGTGGGTTGGGTTATTCACACTTTGCAGCCAGCATCTGTACCTATATCTACCTCTCAGCCCATACCTTTTCGCACTACTATTTCCCCACACCAATTCTATACGCTACCAGGGCATGAACAAATTAGGAGAATGGAATATCTCAACAATTCATTCATCCAGCTATTACACCAGCATCAATTAGTAATCAATACCACCGATTGTTGGGTTTGTGGACTTTTACCCCATAATACAGATAAAGGAATGCCATATTTAGTTCTACCCTTCTCCCTAAAAGGATCTGCTTGGGCTTACACCTCTATGTTTGCCAATGCCTATGAGAACCAACATCGACATCCTGTTGGTCCGTATAGGGATGGAATTGACGTTAGTCATAATTCACTAATAAAGGGAATAGTGGCTATGTCAAAACATTATAAAACATTTAGTGAATTCCCCACCGACGAGCGACAAGCATACATTGACTGGAATGTGACACATTATGTCACTAGCCTTACAGACAGAGCCAAAAGGAAAGGATCCCCACATATATATACTGTACCCCACCAAGGTCACCTATGTCTCCAAGCCAATGGTCAAAATCCTAAGGCTCAATTGGGAAAGAGCACTTGTAATATTACATATATCTATACATCCCGAACGTCTCCACCATTGGTAGCATCTCAAGGAACATATTTCGTCTGCCATGACAGAGCCTATACATGGTTACCAGCCAATTTCTCAGGGACTTGTTATATGGCTTTTCTCCTCCCTCCAACATATTCAGCTCCTTCGGGACATCACAAGACAAGGTACGGCAGAGGGTTATTGCTTTGGAGGACACAGCAGGACAGGAAGGAGGTGACTTCCTTAAAGGATTCCTCCCATTTTGGGGCCCTATGGCCAATAGTAGAAATATCAGACATCTCATTCGGGTAGTTGAGGCAACAATAAATGAAACTGTCGGAGCACTGAGTAATATCACTGCTGAGCTTCAGGCGGATCGCCTTATGACATTACAGAACAGAATGGTGTTAGACATCATTCTCGCAGATCGTGGTGGAGTCTGTACATTGATTGGATCGAGTTGTTGCATTTATATACCTGATAACGCCCTACAGTATACCAGGCCATCTCTAAATTGCACCACATTGCTGAGTCCATCCACCAGGACGAAGGAAATTGGTCTCTGATGGGATGGTTTTGGGAACTACTGTCCACATGGGGATGGAAGGTATTGACCTTTGTTGGAGTAGTTTTGGCCATCATCTTCTCGTGTTGCCTTTGTTTACAATGTGGCCCCGCAATATGTGGTCTTTGTGCTATTATGTGTGTCCCAAGACCCATGCCACAGAAAACGGAGAATATGAAGATGAAGATGATGTTGCAGCAACAGCTTGACGACTTCATGACCATCGACATTGATTCAGATTAGCGTGAGTCTTTGTGTATTGCCTGCGTAATGGCAAAGGAGGGTCTGAGGTTCTTTAATTTTGACCCCATCTTACAGTCACCGCCATTTTTGTGTTGCCTTTACACAGGCTGCTCGATGAGCGAAGTGTCTCTGCCCTTTTGGACTGCAACGTGTCAAAAACCCCTCCGTCCTTGTCCTTAAACCAATCTCAGACACCAGCCGGCCTAACTAATCCTTGTCTGGACTACCTAATCCCCGTATCAACTATCTGTTAGCCTTTAGTATTCTCCTCTCGCCATATCTTATCTTCTGGCCTTCGCTATTCTCTCCCTGTGTTTTCCTACTTTGTAACCTTCCTCTTGAAGCATACAGATATGTCCTGCCATTGCAAACACCGAACTATGGGTACCAGTATTGATTAACTTTGGGGGCTGGATAACACACAACATGTAAGCAGAGAGCATTCTGGTGACACAATATCTTGTTTTCAAACTCTCCTGATTGGCTAAAAATTTGTGTGATGGGTGTATGTTTGTACAGATGTATTTCGACGATAAAAGCTTGTGAGCCACGGAGTCAAGTGGCAGTCTCCTGAGAACCTACTTGATGTACTTCTTGGACAACTGTGCTTAGCTGCAGCTAATAAACTTGGTTTTCTACACCAACAGGGTATTCCGTGTCTCTGTGCAACAAGGCAGGTGAACCCGAAGATTTCAGGCGTGCCCTGCGCCGCCAGGCCCAAAGGCCCGGTTCTTCAGGGTGGCGAAGTGAGCTAAAGAACGATGATGGATTCAACCCAGATCTGTGACTGGGGGTGAGTGTCTGAAAAGTTTCAGTGCTCCGTCCATCATCTCCTTGTGTTTGCTTTGTTCGCCCTAAGTTGGCAGGGTATGCCCAGACGTGGGTCCCTTGCTCACTTTGCCACCGGATTCAAGCTAGCCTGGCTGATGAGGGCTGTTAGCCCGAAACCGGTCCCAGGATGCTTGTTTCCGGTCCAGGGAAGACATGGCTTGGCAGTTCGGGCTGGACTGTTCCCATGAGGCACAGGGTCAAGACTGATTTGCATATAGCTGTGTCTGAACTGGGGTGGCGAAGTGAGCTAAAGAACGATTATGGATTCAACCCAGATCTGTGACTGGGGGTGAGTGTCTGAAAAGTTTCAGCGCTCCGTCCATCATCTCCTTGTGTTTGCTTTGTTCGCCCTAAGTTGGCAGGGTATGCCCAGACGTGGGTTCCTTGCTCACTTTGCCACTGGATTCAAGCTAGCCTGGCTGATGAGGGCTGTTAGCCCGAAACCGGTCCCAGGATGCTTGTTTCCGGTCCAGAGAAGACATGGCTTGGCAGTTCGGGCTGGACTGTTCCCATGAGGCACAGGGTCAAAACTGATTTGCATATAGCTGTGTCTGAACTGGGGTGGCGAAGTGAGCTAAAGAAAGATGATGGATTCAACCCAGAACTGTGACTGGGGGTGAGTGTCTGAAAAGTTTCAGCGCTCCGTCCATCATCTCCTTGTGTTTGCTTTGTTTGCCCTAAGTTGGCAGGGTATGCCCAGACGTGGGTCCCTTGCTCACTTTGCCACTGGATTCAAGCTAGCCTGGTTGATGAGGGCTGTTAGCCCAAAACCGGTCCCAGGATGCTTGTTTCTGGTCCAGGGAAGACATGGCTTGGCAGTTCGGGTTGGACTGTTCCCATGAGGCACAGGGTCTAGACTGATCTGCATATAGCTGTGTCTGAACTGGGGTGGCAAAGTGAGCTAAAGAACGATGATGGATTCAACCCAGGTCTGTGACTGGGTGTGAGTGTCTGAAAAGTTTCAGTGCTCCGTCCATCATCTCCTTGTGTTTGCTTTGTTCGCCCTAAGTGGGCAGGGTATGCCCAGACGTGGGTCCCTTGCTCACTTTGCCACTGGATTCAAGCTAGCCTGGCTATGAGGGCTCTTAGCCCGAAACCGGTCCCAGGATGCTTGTTTCCGGTCCAGGGAAGACATGGCTTGGCAGTTCGGGCTGGACTGTTCCCATGAGGCACAGGGTCAAGACTGATTTGCATATAGCTGTGTCTGAACTGGGGTGGCGAAGTGAGCTAAAGAATGATGATGGATTCAACCCAGATCTGTGACTGGGGGTGAGTGTCTGAAAAGTTTCAGTGCTCCGTCCATCATCTCCTTGTGTTTGCTTTGTTCGCCCTAAGTTGGCAGGATATGCCCAGACGTGGGTCCCTTGCTCACTTTGCCACCGGATTCAAGCTAGCCTGGCTGATGAGGGCTGTTAGCCTGAAACCGGTCCCAGGATGCTTGTTTCCGGTCCAGGGAAGACATGGCTTGGCAGTTCGGGCTGGACTGTTCACATGAGGCACAGGGTCTAGACTGATTTGCATATAGCTGTGTCTGAACTGGGGTGGCGAAGTGAGCTAAAGAACGATGAGGGATTCAACCCAGATCTGTGACTGGGGGTGAGTGTCTGAAAAGTTTCAGCGCTCCGTCCATCATCTCCTTGTGTTTGCTTTGTTCGCCCTAAGTTGGCAGGGTATTCCCAGACGTGGGTCCCTTGCTCACTTTGCCACTGGATTCAAGCTAGCCGGGCTGTTAGCCCGAAACAGGTCCCAGGATGCTTGTTTCCGGTCCAGGGAAGACATGGCTTGGCAGTTCGGGCTGGACTGTTCCCATGAGGCACAGGGTCAAGACTGATTTGCATATAGCTGTGTCTGAACTGGGGTGGCGAAGTGAGCTAAAGAACGATGATGGATTCAACCCAGATCTGTGACTGGGGGTGAGTGTCTGAAAAGTTTCAGTGCTCCGTCCATCATCTCCTTGTGTTTGCTTTGTTCGCCCTAAGTTGGCAGGGTATGCCCAGGCGTGGGTCCCTTGCTCACTTTGCCACCGGATTCAAGCTAGCCTGGCTGATGAGGGCTGTTAGCCCGAAACCGGTCCCAGGATGCTTGTTTCCGGTCCAGGGAAGACATGGCTTGGCAGTTCGGGCTGGACTGTTCCCATGAGGCACAGGGTCAAGACTGATTTGCATATGGCTGTGTCTGAACTGGGGTGGCGAAGTGAGCTAAAGAACGATGAGGGATTCAACCCAGATCTGTGACTGGGGGTGAGTGTCTGAAAAGTTTCAGCGCTCCGTCCATCATCTACTTGTGTTTGCTTTGTTCGCCCTAAGTTGACAGGGTATTCCCAGACGTGGGTCCCTTGCTCACTTTGCCACTGGATTCAAGCTAGCCTGGCTGATGAGGGCTGTTAGCCCGAAACCGGTCCCAGGATGCTTGTTTCCGGTCCGGGGAAGACCTGGCTTGGCAGTTCGGGCTGGACTGTTCCCATGAGGCACAGGGTCAAGACTGATTTGCATATAGCTGTGTCTGAACTGGGGTGGCAAAGTGAGCTAAAGAACGATGATGGATTCAACCCAGATCTGTGACTGGGGGTGAGTGTCTGAAAAGTTTCAGCGCTCCGTCCATCATCTCCTTGTGTTTAATTTGTTCGCACTAAGTTGGCAGGGTATGCCCAGACGTGGGTCCCTTGCTCACTTTGCCACTGGATTCAAGCTAGCCTGGCTGATGAGGGCTGTTAGCCCCAAACCGGTCCCAGGATGCTTGTTTCCGGTCCAGGGAAGACATGGCTTGGCAGTTCGGGCTGGACTGTTTCCATGAGGCACAGGGTCAAAACTGATTTGCATATAGCTGTGTCTGAACTGGGGTGGCGAAGTGAGCTAAAGAACGATGAGGGATTCAACCCAGATCTGTGACTGGGGGTGAGTGTCTGAAAAGTTTCAGCGCTCCGTCCATCATCTCCTTGTGTTTGCTTTGTTCACCCTAAGTTGGCAGGGTATTCCCAGACGTGGGTCCCTTGCTTACTTTGCCACTAGATTCAAGCTAGCCTGGCTGATGAGGGCTGTTAGCCGGAAACCGGTCCCAGGATGCTTGTTTCCGGTCCAGGGAAGACATGGCTTGGCAGTTCGGGCTGGACTGTTCCCATGAGGCACAGGGTCAAGACTGATTTGCATATAGCTGTGTCTGAACTCGGGTGGCGAAGTGAGCTAAAGAACGATGATGGATTCAACCCAGATCTGTGACTGGGGGTGAGTGTCTGAAAAGTTTCAGCACTCCGTCCATCATCTCCATGTGTTTGCTTTGTTCGCCCTAAGTTTGCAGGGCATGCCCAGATGTGGGTCCCTTGCTCACTTTGCAACTGGATTCAAGCTAGCCTGGCTGATGAGGGCTGTTAGCCCGAAACCGGTCCCAGGATGCTTGTTTCCGGTCCAGGGAAGACATGGCTTGGCAGTTCGGGCTGGACTGTTCCCATGAGGCACAGGGTCAAGACTGATTTGCATATAGCTGTGTCTGAACTGGGGTGGCGAAGTGAGCTAAAGAATGATGATGGATTCAACCCAGATCTGTGACTGGGGGTGAGTGTCTGAAAAGTTTCAGCTCTCCGTCCATCATCTCCTTGTGTTTGCTTTGTTCGCCCTAAGTTGGCAGGGTTTGCCCAGACGTGGGTCCCTTGCTCACTTTGCCACTGGATTCAAGCTAGCCTAGCTGATGAGGGCTGTTAGCCCGAAGCCGGTCCCAGGATGCTTGTTTCCGGTCCAGGGAAGACATGGCTTGGCAGTTCGGGCTGGACTGTTCCCATGAGGCACAGGGTCAAGACTGATTTGCATATAGCTGTGTCTGAACTGGGGTGGCGAAGTGAGCTAAAGAACGATGATGGATTCAATCCAGATCTGTGACTGGGGGTGAGTGTCTGAAAAGTTTCAGCACTCCGTCAATCATCTCCTTGTGTTTGCTTTATTCGCCCTAAGTTGGCAGGGTATGCCCAGACGTGGGTTCCTTGCTCACTTTGCGACTGGATTCAAGCTAGCCTGGCTGATGAGGGCTGTTAGCCCGAAACCGGTCCCAGGATGCTTGTTTCCGGTCCAGGGAAGACATGGCTTGGCAGTTCAGGCTGGACTGTTCTCATGAGGCACAGGGTCAAGACTGATTTGCATATAGCTGTGTCTGAACTGGGGTGGCGAAGTGAGCTAAAGAACGATGATGGATTCAACCCAGATCTGTGACTGGGTGTGAGTGTCTGAAAAGTTTCAGTGCTCCGTCCATCATCTCCTTGTGTTTGTTTTTGTTAGGCCTTAGCACTCCTTAGCATTTTTTGGAAGTCTTTAGTAAGACCCCAGCTACTTTAAAAACCATGACTTAGAATGCAGAGACCTCCTAGGAGCTCAGTCTGGGCCCTATGCACACTTGAGAGTTCAGCTACTCAAAGACCTGTGCAAAGCATGGAAACTTGCCATGGGTCCTAAACCCACAAAAGCACATTTCCAGCAGTTGCTGGCAGAGAATGACAAGGCCCTGGCAAGTAACACTTCCCCCACTGGGGAAGAGGATGATGAGTCCGCAGAGGTAGAAGCGGGGACTCTGGCTCCATCTCTACCCCCTCAGATAGTAACATTACTGGGAGTGACCCCAGCAGTGTCCCAGATGAGGTAAATACTGGAGATACAGATCTTCAGAAACTGGCCAAGAGGCTAACTCTAGAAGCTAAACTCTTGGCCATAGAAAAAGAAAGAGCTGAGATGGGTCTAGGACCCATCTCTGGTGGCAGCAAAATAATAAATAGGAAGTAAATAGAGTCATTTGACTCTAAAATCCAGAAGGGATTGTCCCAAAATTCTTTGAGGGGGGTGATATCACTAAGTGGTTCATTGCATTTGAGAGAGCCTGTCTTGGCAGACAGGTCCACATGAAGCTGTGGAGTGCTATCCTGTGGGAAATGTTCTCACGGTAGTGCAGGGATAGACTCCTGACACTCAATGAGAAAGATGCTACCTTCTATGGCCACATGAAGGGTACCCTGAATGAGTGGGTTGGATTTAGTACTGAGGAGTATAGAATCAGATTCAGTGAGGCTCGAAAAACCCATAGACAGACCTGGGTAGATTGTGTAGACTACTCAGTGAAATCACTAAGAGGTTGGTTGGATGGTAACAATGTGCATGATTATGATGAGATATATAATTTGATAAAGAAAGAACATCTGTTAAGTAACTGTGTGTAGGAAACGTTGCATCAATACCTAGTAGACCTGGGGCCAGTCTCTCCCCAAGAGCTGGGGAGTAAGACTGATCATTGGGTAAGAACCAGAGTCCAAAATTAGATATAGAGGGAGTGACCAAAAGACTAAGGCCAAAAATACCCCCCTCCCCAGCCAAAACAGAAGGGCACTCTGAAAAAGATAACATTAAGGAGTCCCGTGTAGGCCCCTAAAAACCTGATCAGGAGGGTGGGCCCTGAGACATCTCACAAAATGAAAATGGCTACCACGGTAAGAACTGGGACCCCAAGAAGGCTTGGTGCCTTAAATGCAACAAGACAGGGCACCTATCTAAGGACCCTTGCTGCCCTTAAAACCAGACCCCTAGTGTAACTTCAGAGATTGCCAGTGTAGCCTTTGAGGGTGGTTCCTCAGATGAGGAAGTCCTCCTTGCCTTCAACAGGGAAGTGGGCCCAAAAGGTGAGTTGGAGATTCCAGAGGGCAGTAGACACTTCGACCATGAACTGGTGAACGGAATCCCAGCCCCTGCCCTGAGAGATACCTGTGCCAGTCACACTGTGATGAATGACAGGAGGGTACTCTCAAACCAGTACGTCCTAGGTGAGACAAAAAGAGTAAGGGCTGTCCTAGGGGAGGTCGCTGTAGTGCCCCTAAAAATAGCTGGCTCCCTTAGTTGGAGAAAGGTGGTAGTCAGTAAAGACCTCCCCCATGACTGTCTCCTTGGGAATGACCACCCAGAGGTTGGTCTGAGCCAAAGTGAGGTACCGGTCCAGTGCCAAACCTCATCCAAGGAATCTGGGGGCTGAACCTGCAGCCAGTGCAGGTAAGCCCCAAAAGAAGAAGCCAAAGAAGGAGTGTAGGAAAGGTGGGCAACTGTTAGCCACAGTTCTTGTGAGCCAAGGGGATTCTACACCAGAAGGGGAGAGCTCCAAATTTGGCACTGGTTAAGTCCTACATGACCCACAAAAAGACCTGACTAGTCAGGCAACTGTTCAGGCTGAGTTGGTGGCTACTCAGCTGACAGAAGAGGGAGTGTAAGTAGGGTGCTCACTACCAGAAGTGGTGACCCCCACTCCCAAACAGCAGACAAGCAACCTGAATTCAAAGAAGCTTATAAGTTAGCACCTTCACCTGTCAGTGAAGAACTGAAGGTGTGGTTCTGGGCACTGACAGCTGTCTGTGGCCCCTGCTGGGTGTTAGCCTTTTGGCTGCACTATTCCTGGCATGGTGGTCTGACACAATGTCACATAGCAAGTTAGGCCCCTTGACCCTGTTGGTCATGGTGGGGTTGCTCAAGTTGTGGGTGACCTCTTTGGGTAAGCTGGGTGTTGCCCTGGCTAAGTTAGAATTTGCAGAGGTGGACACCTCTGATCCCAAACTAAAAAGATTGGATGAAGACACTAAAGAGTTAGTAAAGAAGCATTGGAAGATAGGTCCTGAAACTGTTGAGGTAGGCAAGCTCCCCAATAGGACTGACCTCGACTGAAGGATGTAAGGCAGAGTAGGCCCTGCAACATTCAAACCACTTCTACTACTCTTTCTCAGCTGACAGACTAGGTAGACTCTCCCAGGTTTGGCTGAGTCTCCTGGCCTGTGGGCTGGGGGGCCCCATGTCGGAAAGTGGGTTTCTGTTGCAGTACCTGCTCCCCACTTTTTGCCTGGTTTTTGATGCAAATGTAACTGAGTACTGAGTTCCTGCTGTCCAGGTTCCCAGTACCAGTGTTCTTTCCTTAAAACTGTACCACGATTGGCAGCTTCAGACACCCCTGTAAGTCCCTAGTAAATGGTACCCTGTTATCTAGGGCATGGGGACTGAAGAGGGTCCCCTAGGAACTTCTCACCAGAGCAATGCTGACTGCCATTGCAGACTGCATGCCTCTGTGCAGCCAAAATCGACAAAAGTCAACATGGCACACTGTCATGTTCAAGCAGCACTGCCCAAGGTATAGGTATGTCACCCCTCTAGCAGGCCTTACAAGCCCTAAGACAGGGTGCACTACATCTCAGGTGTGGGCATATCTGCATGAGCAGACATGCCCCTACAATACCTAAATCTATTCTTAAATATTGTAAGTGCCAGTAAAGCCATAGAGAGTACATGGGCTGGAAACTCGACAACTCAAGTTCCCCAGCACCATGATGGCTTCACTGAACACAGAAGTTTTTGGTAGCAAACAACTCCTCTCAACAAACCCACACTGATGCCAGTGTGGGATTTATTGAAACATGTACCCAGAGGGCAACTCAGAGGTGCCCCCTGAAAACCTACCAATCCTGGTGTGGTCTTTGATTGGCTTTAGGCAGCCTGCCACCACCAGACGTGTGTCTGGACCCCTGGGTCGAGAGCCCCTGCTCTCTGAGGCCAGAAACAAAGCACATACTGGGTGGAGGTATTGCCCCTCCTCCCCCAGGATGAGCACAGTGCTCGAGAGGGAAGCTTCAACGGCTTCAAAAGCCTGGCGGCCTTTGTGATGCGACCCCAGCCTCTGCTGCTAGCAGCAGATGGCAGCCCCTGGTTTAAACCCCCACTTTTGATGGGAGAACCAACGGGAAAACCAAGATAGAATAGGAGGTGTGCCCCCCTTCGCCAACTTTACCCCTCAGGTGCTGGAGGTGAAGTTAAGCATATTTCTCGGTGCCCACCATCTTGAAAATGGTGGGACTTATCCAATCAGGGCTACGGCTATGCCCCCTACCACATGAGGGTGGCATAATAGTAGATGTAGACACCCCAGGTAAGGAACCCATTTTTCCCTACCTGTTACTCTCCTGTAACACCCCTAAATCTAGTATTTAGGTGGCTCCCCCAGACCCTGAAATCAGATCTACGATGACCTAAGAAGCCTGGATACCGAAGAGCCGCACCAGCAAGAGAGTAGAAGGACCAGTGACTGACTCAGCGCCAGCGCTGCTGGCCTGTCTGCTGCCTTTTGCCTCTGCTACAAAAAGACGACTCATCCTGCAGGCCCAGCAACCTCCAAAGCCCTGGGAGGACTGCCTGCATTCCATAAAGACTCCAAAATCTCCCGTGGACAGTGGACCTGTCCAGAAGAAACCATCTACAAAGAAAATATTTCTGCCTTGAGAACCACAAACTCACCTCCGGATCCACCTCTGCTCCCGATGCCCACACCCTGAGTCCAAGTGGCCCACTGGTCCTGTGAAGGTTCCCCACCGCTTCTGTGCACAAGTCCACCATGGGTTGACCCCTGTGAGACTCCATCTCGACGCCAGCAGCATCAACTCGAAGACCCCCCTGATCGCAACCTGCCTGGTAAGCTGTTTTCCGATGCCATAGGACACCCATGCATCTGACGCCCATGGGCCTTGGGGATCCTGATCAATGGTGTCCCTACGTCCCCTAGAATCTCTACTTACCTGGGCAGCTGTGGGTTTTCTTCGTCCGGCCTCCTAGACTGAGCCTACAGCTTTACTTCAACCTCAATCTCCTCCATTGAATTGCATTGGGCACCTGATGCTGTGTTGGCACTCTGCACCCGGATGCCCCTGTGCTGCTGAGCGTGTAAGTTTGGTACTTCTTTGTGGCCCACCTTGTACTTACCATAACCCCTTGGAGACCGGCCCCTGACACCACTTTACTCACCTGTGAGCAGCACATCTTCGAGAACTCGCAGTCTCTATTGGTTAACATTGGGCACCAACCCCGAATCTGACCTCTGAATCCGGCCTCCCCTGTGCTGCTCGCTGGTGGTGCAGTTCTGGTGCCAATATGAACCTTGCCTGGTGTTGACCTGAAACCCCAAAGATTTGAACTGTAAGTTGTGTACTTAGCTGAAAAAAAGCATTCTTGTTTTCCTCCATTTGTTAACATTGCAAAGGTTTAAAATCGCACTAAGGGCCTCATTACGATGTCGATTGGAAACTCTTACGACCGTCACAGTCTCGGATTCGGTTTTGACCGACTTGCATTCTGCGGTTTCGCATGACCGATTACGATGCTTCCGAACACTGTTCGGAAGGACTCCCATTGACTTCAATGGGAGCCTGTGTTCCGAACGAGAACACAGGCTCCAATGGTGAAAATGGGTGTCTGCGCAAAACCTTGCACCCTGTTGCGGGCACCCCATGGTCCCTTCCACACTGTGCATGGTTTTACAGTGGGGTCCCTTGGGTACCCCCACATACCCCAACCGGAGACATCAGGATGAAGGGGGGCATGGTAGGGGCCCCTAAAGTCAGTTTCCGACAGCCTTTTTGTGTCGAACAGGCCGACTCGGAAAGTCTATCAGAATCCAACATTGTAATTGCTCCGTTGGAAACGCTGTCTGTAGAGCTGTACGATTTGGCTCCGACCGACTCGCAGTCTCCGAGTGCTGATCGGAACCGATTCGGAATGATCGAACGTTTTCCCTTTGGACCACGCGCATCGTAATCACTCGGTCGGAATTGTTTCCGACAGATGGGTTCCGACACGGTCTAGGAGAATCCGATTGTCGTTCGGCTTTCTGACCGACATCGTAATCAGTCCCTAAGTGTCCACTTTTTAAAGTATTAAGTATTTTTCCTACAAAACATGCTTACCTTTTTGCAAACAACTTGGTCTAAAAATATACCATGGAAGAAGCTTACTTTTCTAAAATTGTTGTGGATCTCACTGTGTATAGCAAATGTCTTACACTCCTCTGTGTCAGGCCCAAGGCTGCTCGCCCACACTACCACAAATAGAGCACTTTGGGTTTACATTTAGCCCTGTACACTTCTGAAGGGAATCTCTGGACTCTGTGCCCGATATAACCACTTAGTGGTATACCATATACAGAGCCAGCCGCCTACAGTGGGCACACAGCGAACTGCAAAGCTATCTTTTTACACTCTTTAAGTGTACACAGAAGAATTAAACAACGGATGAGCACTGCATTGCCTCATGTTTTATTGTAATTTCCAGGACAAAGTCCAACTGCGATGAAATTGCCCTTGGACAGTCTTTGCTCTCCACGTGGAAGCTGCTCCCCAATACGTAGCAAGAGCGCGCCCAGAAACACTTCTCACACAGTAATCGCCTTTTGGCACATTTTACATTTTCCAGGATGAATTTCCTCTACTTGGAATTCCTGGTGCGCAGTCAGGTACAGACGGTCTGTAAATAATGTGGGAGCTGCAGAGGAATGAGCCGGGAACATGCAGTGATTTCCTGTAATTTACACAATCGTCAATTGTGATCAACGGGTGCAGGACTTCACTAGAAACGCTTGCTCACTCATGGTAACGATGCAACCAAATAATTCAAAGTCATTGTAAGTGGAGGCCTCCCTTGTACCACTATGCATCGTTAACAAGCAATATTAAAGCAAATATGTTGGCATCAAAACAGTAACATACCCCATACTAGAAACCTGTGTGCTGCTTTCTAACAAAAATGTTTTAAATCATTTTCTTTCTAGATGCATTTCAATAATAAACAATACAACAGGGACTATTCTCGCAGGCCTTTTGGGGTGCGTAAAGTAATACTCCTATAGTAGTTTTTACTTATTCGTCCACGTCTGTGTGAATTGGCCACAAAACATTTAAAATGCGAATAAAACGGGAATATTGAGGGTTTTTTTTTTTACAATTAGTACAAATAGAAAGGACTGTGCTCTCTCTGCTCTTTTTCCTAATAGGGAGTTGAACTTTTCACAACAGAGGCGTGTACGAGTACATGTACTTCTGTAGTACTATTTCCTGTATTCATAAATGCTTTTGTGAATCAGCCCCAATGTATTGAAGCCTTCCTTATACATCAGTGCATCATTAATTACAAAAACAAGTACGCAAACAATTTTGCCAGTAAGATAGGAACAGGATTCTGTTGTTCAAATGCACTTACCACAGAGATCTGTGTGTAACCTTCCAAACAAAGGTATAACTATTCTTAACTCCACCCATACACATCTTAAAAAAGTAAGTAAAATGGAATTAAGAATAGGAATTCTATACTTATCTTACAATGTGGTAGGTTAATGTAGTAGATGCAGTATTATCGATATGTTATATATCACATGCGATAGAGTAACCCAACACTCCTTAGCAGCAAGTGCTTTTTGAAACGCAAGCTGATTGCTCCTCTGGAGCACTGAACGAAAACCCTAAGCAAAATAAATGTTATTGCTGGACCACCTGTGACCACAGCATTTATCTCCTGAGGGTGCGTGTTGTGCCCACGCACTTCAACTAGATTGACATATCTGAGACATGGGAAAGAGGAAGCAGCTGATAGATGTATCCTAGACAGCAAAAGGCCTGGCCTACAGCCAGACGTTCTGCTGTCTTCTCAACACATGAGTCAGACTTTGCTCCAGAGATGACGAGGAGTCGCGAGGTCAGGCTCTTTAAATACATTCAGTATTGGATGTCAGCACAGCGGGCTTTCACTTGGCTCCTCTTAGGAGCCAGCATTCCAGGAAGATGAAAACTTGCACACAGGCCCTGATTATGATCCTCATGTAAACACTGGTGCAAATTGTACATCATTCATTGTTGAATGCACGCACAGGCGCCATAAGTAGTGAGCACGCAATATGTGCAGGATTCTGAGGCTGACATCTTGGAATGGGCAATTAAGTGGAAATTGTCATGAATTCACCATTCTGGGATATGCAAACTTGCATATTGGGCAATTTGCACCATGATTTGAAACAGATGTTACATTACAAAAATCGTGATCACCAACACCTTAGTCGGGGCCAATCTGCACTCAACTTGTCACCTCGTTTCGTTTGCACCTGAAATGCAGTTAATTACAAGCCACGTCATGAACAGGGTCAGAGACTTCTCTTGTTTTTTTCATGTTTTTTAAGCTCCCTTTAAAAACAATTAGTGACTGCCAATGCTGAAGGTAATCCGAGAAGGTAAACAAGAACCATATTCCTATCCTTCTTTGAATTAAGCCCAAAGCTTTTAAATTTTCACTAAATCAATAGTCGACTGGCGATGCTGAGAATAAATGAGAAGTTTTGGCTAAGTTCTGCTTACACAGAAAACTATTATTTACGATTAATCACTCTGACACAATTTGACCAATCAGCATGGAGTTTTGCAAAATAAGTGTTTGGCCATCCACAGACTATTTTGCCAGTGTTCAGGTGAGGTAGTCATGGGATGGGACAAAGCTTTAGGGACCTATTCAAGAACTGCACTTTGTAGTACATTTATCATGTCTATGCCTCTGACTCTTATAGCTTTTATGTGTGGAGGGCTCCACCCTGACTGTGGAGATCTCTTCACATCTAAATATATGTTTTAGTAGAAAATGCAGGCGGGACAAGTGGAATGGGTGGAAAATGTGGATTATTTACCACTAAAGGGGAAGGATTTTGGGAGGAGGTAAACGGGGGTTAGGGAGGTACATACACCCGCTAGCAAAAGAGTAAGCCCCGTGCTATTCTCAAACTACCCTTCTAAAGTTACTACAGCCAAAAAGGACCCAAAACAGTTGTAAATATATTCCATTTCCGAGCTGGAGTAAGTCTAGCACCACCCATGGCCACTCACAGGCACTAAAACACCCTCCCACAGAAAATAATGGAGGTAGGGACTTAAAATAGAACCCATAGGAAATTAAGTTAAAATTAGTTAATTTGTTTCAATTTTTTAGGTACATATAACATTATTTTGATGTTTAATAATCCAATTTAAATTATAAATAAATATTTTTTTTAAAATAATTTAATGGACGTTTCAATTGAACAATAAATTTAACTTTAATTTGTTATAAAATATTAAATTAAATTAAATTAAATATATACATAACTTTAAGTAACTTTTAATAATAAATAAATAAATACATTTTGGTTCAGAAGTGTTTATATTTTCAAAGACCAAAACTATTTAATTTTAATTTCATTTAATATACTTTAATGTATTAAAAATTCTATTTCAATTTTAGTTACTAGTGCAGTAACATTTAAAAAATATTTTCTACATTTAAAAAACATTATTTAACATTCACATTTAGCATACAACATTTTTTAATTGATTTTTTAAACATCAATAAGCTTTTATTAATGTCTTTATACTTTAGCATAGGGAGATCATCTCACCCCGATTGTGGAGTTATAAATGCACTACTAGTAGTAACCTTTCAGTTGCATTTGGCATTATACTTTAGCATAGGGAGATCATCTCACCCCGATTGTGGAGTTATAAATGCACTACTAGTAGTAACCTTTCAGTTGCATTTGGCATTTTTGATTACTCCACCCGCGATTTCAGGGGGTGGTAACAGGTATGATCTACACTTTTGAGTCACTTTACACTTGTAAATGGTGAATAGTCAAAAATATTAAAGTGTCTCATAAGTGTAAGTTTGCATATGAAGATTTACTCATGTATAAAGTTACCTTTGTGAGTATGCCCCATAGTAGTGTCCCATATCTGTACCAATGATTTGTGCAAATAAAAATTCCATAGGACTTTTTGCTCCTCCATAAAGCGAAAAATAATGAGCAGATTTATGCCAAGCCTTGCTTATGAATGATATGATATTCAAGATGACAAAAAACAGAATATAATAACAATCTCCTCAAAGTATCTCACATATATTATGTCAGTTATCTATGTATAGTATACAGCCAGATCCATAGGCTATTCATTTTCATTGCCATGCCCTGTACTTCTGCACCAAGTGTCAGCTGTACATAACCCAAGGCCATACACGGCAGTCCATCAAAATCATGCCCTTAACCCATCATATCATGAACCATCATGGGCAATACATTATGGCGTCCACTCTGATAACCTAAAACGTCTAAAATAGAACACTGTCGCTGTCAGTACCATCATGGAAGAGTGTGTGCAGCTTACCGCCCAAGCAAAGTGCAACACCAGCCGACTGGTTAAACCTCTATACTCAACTACTCGATAAGTTCCAACAGCCTGTTCACCAACACGTTCGCCCAAAACAAAGCTGACTTCTACACAGACCCTGGCCTTAAAAAATGTCCATAATAAGGCCCTCAGAGTTGTTCGGAGGAACCCAGAGGCTGCAGAGTTAATAACTGCTTATAAAACAGCACAAAAAACTACAGACGGGCATGTCATGCAGAGAAATTAAATCATCTTCAGCAGGTCTGGTGCACTCTCTTATGTGCAAGTAAACACCCAAATTCAAGAAAGTTTTGGGCTTTGATGAACAGACAAATGAACAGAAACCGTGGTCTGGGTAGCACAAACATCACAGAGCCAGAATGGACCACGTTTCTGACCAGTCACTTTCATGCAAGCAAAGGAAAAGACCACCTCTCGAATTATAGCGCAACATATCCATCAGCATTACTCAGGGAGCAGCTGCCCCAACCTCAAGACCATCAGCTCCTTCTTAACGTAGAAATTCCCCTGCATCAAACAGGCTGGTCAAAATACTATCAAAGGCTAGAGCAGATGGAGCTCCAGGTCCCAATGATCTGCCACAGGCCCTCTTTAAATTTAATCCCTCATTCTGGGCCAATCAGTTAACAAGTCTCTTCAACTATTGATTGCTGAGCTCAACCATACCTTATTCATGGCGTGTGGCAATAATCCACCCCATTTACAAGGGCGGCACGCAATCTGACTCCAGTAACTACAGGCTGATAGCATTACTTGATAACGAGGCCAAGTATTTTGCCAGCCTTCTTTTAGAGGACATGAGACAGTGGGCGAAACTGAATGAGCTCATTCCAAGAAATCAAACAGGGTTTGTAGCAAAGTCAGGTACACTCACCAATCCTTTAGGCCTATCAATTTTGATCGACAAGGCAAAAGCCTCATGTTCATCATTACATTGCTGTTTTGTGGATGTCAAGGCAGCATTTGACTGTGTGCCGAGGGAGGCGCTTTGGGCCAAGTTAATAAAATGGGGAATCCTCCCTAAACTTTTGGATCAAATAATCCAGTTGCACATCAACACCTGGATTCAAGTTAAGCTGGGGGATGGCTCACACCTGTCTAGGAAAATTCTTACGTCGCGGGGAGTCAAACAAGGATGTGTGCTAGCTCCCCTGCTCTTTAATCTATTCATAGCTGATCTCCCTCAGGTACTGGGCACAGTTAATTGTCATCCACCAAAGATAGTCGGAGTCCAGATTTGTAACCATTTATATGCCGACAACCTTGCCCTCTTCAGCCTCATGAGGGTAGGGTTGCAATGGTTGCTTAATCAACTGTACACATATACAACCACTAATAATCCAGAGGTTAACTTAGAGGATACACAAGCAGTCACACTCTGCAGAAAAATGCATCAAGGTGGTGGCTGGATTTATAAGAACCATCAGATTACAGTAGAACAATCACACAGTACCTGGGAATGCACATCGATGCAAAGGGCTCTTTTATTAAGCACAGGAAGAAAATCGCAGCAAAAGCCATGGCTCTTCAAGTCAGCTTATCCAAACTCTCTAAAACATTGTTAGGTCCAAGCCTAGCCCCAATGCTGAAAGTTATGCGAGCTAAGATTTCCCCTACCTTATCTTATGACTCCGAAATCCTTCTGGGCAAGGTCTGCAGTGCACTGAACCAACATGCAATAAAGATTTATAAACGAGTGCTCCGGCTGCCAAAGACCTCATCCGCCGCTCAGATCAGACTTGAACTCCGCCTTTTCGACCATAAAGTGGTAGGTGCCGGTGCTTTCCTCAATCTATGTCATAAGTTGAGAAGGGCCAGAGCGGGCACTCTGGAGGCCCTGCTATGGGCCGTTATCAGTTACAGTGGGCCAGCCGGGTCACACAGTCTGTTTTTAAATGCTTGTGTGCAGCTACTGTCTTTTTTGTTTTGTAAACAACATTTTTATTGTTTACCAAACAAACCCTTGCATCCATTCTTATACAATAAACTCAAATTCTGCATAGCACAACTTCATGCTAACAATCCCCTCTCCCCCGCCTCTTCCCTCCCCTTCTCTGGCGTGTCCCAGTGGGCATTACTACTAGGTAGACAACAGTGTATCGACATTGTACCTTGTCATGCAACGGCTAGTACATGTAGGGGGATGTACCCTACGTATTTAGTATGGTCTCCGGGGTCCTGAAGACAGCCAGGTGTTCATTTTCTGGAGGTAGTTATTCCAGTGTTCCGAGACTGTTCTATCTAGGGCCCGGGCTCTTAAGGCGTGTCTCGCTGCCCCTCGGTCACTGGGTCAACTGGTTGCTTCATTTCTACTACCAATGCTTCCCACGACCTGGCATTCTCAAGAGTTCCCTGACCCCGCCTGGCCTCGGTCAGTCTTACTGCCCCTTCGTAATCCACGCATCGTAGCAGTTCCTTCCTCCAGCACTCCACAGTGGGGCCCCTCTGAGTTTTCCAGTTCCGGGCTATCTGTCTCTTTGCCAAGAGAAGCGCCAGGTCCTGAAAGCCACTTGTTACTTTGTTCTTGGGTGTGTGCGGGAACCAGTGGAGTAGGCAATGCCCCGGCATGCAAGGGACCTCCCTCCCTATCACCTCCGACAATGTGTCTGTCACCTCTTTCAATAATGTGTTCAACTCCGGACAGCTCCAAAACATGTGGAGTAATTCCGCTCCCAGTTCACCACAGCGGGGGCATTTAGCCTCCGCTGTCCCGAAGTATCAGTTTATACTTCCTGGCATGAGGTCTGCCCTATGAAGCACATAGAAGTGAATCAGCTTGAATCGAGCATTTCTGGAGACTTTAGGAGCTTGGCATAAGATTCCCTCCCAGACTTTCTCATCTATGGGGGTCTCTAAATCTTCCTCCCAGTGTGTGCTAAGGTCAACTAGTTGGGTGAGTCCCTCTCTATGTAGCCTCCGATAAAGAAAAGTGATTGCCTTATATGTGCCCGCAGATGATACCACGTATTGGCACCCCTCTGTCAGTGGAGGTTCCGATATCCCCGCCCCCCAGTGGTTTTGGATTACAGTCGTGAGTGCTCTGTGTAGCAGGAAGTGCCCATGTTGTAGTTCATATCTCTCCTTAAATTCCTCGAAAGGTAGTAGTGTGCCTTCCTCAAACAATGTTCCTATTGTGTTCACGCCAGCAGCCGTCCTCTCTGTTAGCCCATTCCAGTCACCCCCACGTGGGAGTTCCACTAGAAACTTCAGCGGTATCTCTGGTGCGTATGGTCTCCTTATTTTAGCTCACTGAAGATATCTAGTCCAGCATTTTCGAAGCACCTGAAACTCCGAAGTTCCATCCGTTCTCGCTGAGGGAAGTCGTAATATCAGCCGTGCCAGTTGTCGGAGGTCCAGGATGTGGGGTCCCAGGCCTACTGCTCGTCGACTCCTACCCGCTACCCCCTGTGTGAGCCACTGAAGCTGGGCTGCCACGTAATAGCTTTCGAAGTCCGGAAGGGACATCCCCCTTGTAATAGGCCTCTGAAGCCGGGAAAGTGCCACTCTACGTCTGCCTGACCCCCAAATGAAACCTATGGTTATCGCTCTTAGATTGTGGAATGTATTCACTGGGATCCACACTGGTAGGGTCGTGAAGAAGTACAGCAGTCGTGGTAACGCTACCATTTTTAGTAGTGCGATTCTACCCATCACAGATAGAGGCAAGGAAGCCCAGAATGCACTGCTTGTTTTCAATTCCCTTATGGCCTTCCAAATGTTGCCCTCAAAGTTATCGGATGGGTCGTGGTATACCCTCACCCCAAGATACGAAACACAACCGGGTTCCCATTTTACATCATTTATTTTGGCCGGGCAGGCCCTGTTAGCCAGGGTCGGGAACAAAGTTGATTTCTTCCAATTGAACCGTAAGCCCGAGACCCTCCCGAGGTGCCTGAGCAACTCCTTTGCTCCGGCATAATCCTCTCTCACAAACTGGAGGAAGAGTAGGAGATCATCTGCATACAATGCTATATGGTGGCGTTCTCCAAGCACCTCTAACCCGTTGTAGTGGGTCCCCGTTCTGGCATGGTAAGCCAAGGGTTCCACAGCCAGTGCAAATAGGAGGGGTGACAAAGGGCACCCCTGTTTCGTACCTCTATTCACTTAGTAGCAATCAGAAATAATCCATCCGGTTTTCACCCTGGCCACCGAGTCTGTGGAGAGCAGCTTGGTCCAGTCTACGAACCCTTGTCCCAGACCAAAGCCCAGCATGACCCTATGCAAGGAGGGCCACTCCACTCTAAGCTATAGAAGGCTTTCTCAATATCTACTGCAAAGACAGCGGCCTCTTCTCTGTCATAGGAGCTCGCCTCTAGTATGCGCAGGAGCCTCCGTACATTGATGTTCATGTTTCGGCCCGGGTTAAACCCGGACTGATCCCTGGGCACCAGGGCCATCATATGTGGGAGAAGTCGCGTGGCCAGAATTTTACTAAAAATCTTGTAGTCTATATTTAGCATTGACAATGGTCGGTATGCTGCTTTATCAAAGACGGGTTTGCCTGGTTTTAGAAGGGGCACCACCAAGGCCTCCCTTGTGGTGGCAGGGAGGGTACCCCCCTCTTTCGCCAAGTTGTATAATGTCACTAGTTGGGGTCCCAGTTCCTCCACATACATCGAGTAGAACTCCACCAGGAGTCCATCTGTACCAGGAGTCTTGTTCCTGGCCATGGCTTTAATTGCAGCCCTAACTAAGAATGCCTCCATGTCCTCCTCAGTACATGAGACAATGCTTTGATAGAAGGCAGTGTAATAAGCTTTGAATGCTCAATTGATGCCTTGCTGGCTGTTTATTAGGGGGGTATTCTCTTCCCTAAGCTCTAAGATTACCGAGCCCCTTTTAGCCGGGTTAGCCGGCCAGGGGAGCCCCCGTGCAGTCTCTCTCACCAGGGGATTTAATCATATAGTTTCTATAGTCGAAGCATTGTAATCTTTCGACTTGTTCCGCAACCCTCTCTTTGGTTTCCGTCAGTAGTTCTTGGGTTTCGCGGTGCCCCGGCCTATGCCTTTCTAGATCTCCAAGCCTCTGTTCTGCCGCTAATGTTTCCTTGAGGAGGGTTCCCCTTATGCCCACAGTTTCAGAGATGCACCTTCCCCTGATCAGTACCTTAAAGACATCTATTCTATTTGGGGGTTTGAGCCTGTTCCTTCATTCTCAGCAAAGTATTGGGTGATGGCTGTCCTAATCATGGCATGGTAGACTGGGTCCTCGAGGGATTCTGGTTTTAGTCA
Source organism: Calotriton arnoldi (assembly GCA_963921515.1). Classification (NCBI taxonomy): domain Eukaryota; kingdom Metazoa; phylum Chordata; class Amphibia; order Caudata; family Salamandridae; genus Calotriton; species Calotriton arnoldi. The sequence goes on along the minus strand of CAWUFW010000163.1, from coordinate 5,157,616 downwards.
CCAGGTCGGAATACAGGACTGGGGTTTCGACCATCGCAGCCCAATCAGTAGGGGGTTATGGTCGGAGACTGTTCTTGCGAGGAACTCACTGAGCGTCACCAGTTCATGTATGTCTGGAGAGCATAATATGGCGTCTAACCGAACATGTAAGTCGTGTAAGTGCAAAAAGAATGAGTAATCTCTTTCCCCCGGGTGGAGTACTCGCCACGAATCAACTAGCCCCATTAGGATCGCCACTCGTTAAAGGCTTTAGCTGATCTCCACGCTGGGGAGTCTCTCAAAGGTGGATGTGACCGGTCGAGAGCCACGTCTGCTATACAGTTGTAGTCGCCCCCCAGGAGTATCGAACCCACTAGGATTGGTGCCAATACCCCAGCAAGTGTTGCCAGGAATGACGCTTGATCCACGTTCGGCCCAAAGAGACTACCTATGGTGACATCTTGGCCATCTAGCTTACCAGTGACTACTATGCCTAACGCCCTTCAGGGTCTACCCTTTGCCCAGTGAGTTGGAATCCTAATCCAGATCAACAACCCTCTAGCGAAAGCTGAACAATCCATGTAGAAGGCTTGCCCCCGCCATCTACATTGTAGTGCATCCCCTTCCTTTGCCTTGAAGTGTGTTTCTTGCACTAGTGCAATTTGAACTCCTCTTCGCATGAGATACATATAAACTTTGTGCCTTTTGGACATGGTGTTCATCCCCTTGACATTCCAGGTTAAGATTTTATACTCTATGGTGGGCACCATGTGAAAGTCGTTTGCCGTCTCCCTCTGGGGCTTTATGTATTCCCACCCATTCTCATGCCCTGTGATGCCCTCATGTGCCTCTCGCTCGACCAGGCACGCCAAGCTCCCAATGAAAGTTTAACCAAAGAACTGGAACCCCAACTCCCACTCCCCAGGACAGGCATACAAACAATCCCCATCCAATCAATTTACCAACTAGTGACTATTCACAGGGGCGCCCGTGCAACTGTAAACTGGGCAAGCTAGGCTAACTCACTGCTTGCTCGAAGCCAAAGATCCAGTTCCAGGCTTCCTGTGGTGATAGAAAGAATTGAACTCCTGAGGGCGTGACCACCCGCAGTCGGGCTGGGAATATCATCGCATAAGGAACGTTCAACAGGTGTAAGTGTTTCTTGACCGCCATAAAGGTTGCCCTTTGTTTCTGCACTTCTCTGTAGAAGTCCGGGAATATCATAACCCTGCTGTTATCGACCTGGAGAGCCCGTTTTAGTCGGGCCTGTGCCAGTATATGGTACAGGTCTCTGTAGTGGAGGAGCCTGGCTACTATGGGACGCGGAGGTGCTCCTGGTTTGGGAGGGCGGCAGGCACTCTATGTGCCCTCTCTAGTGCATAGAACGTGGATAGGCCCTCTGGTGCCACCTCCTCTCTGAGCCAGTCCTCCAGGTACATCAGCATATTATCCCTTCCGTCCGCTCGGGTACCCCAATTATTCAGATATTGTTCCTACAGGTTCTGTTTTCGCTGTCCTCTGCCCGCGATTTTAGCTACTTAATCCTACCTTCCATGGTGGACAGCGATTTCTGCAAGGAAGCCACTTCAGGAGGTATGTCTTCCAGTGTACGTTCAGCAACTCTGACTCTTTCTGTCAAGCGCTTATGATCGTCTTTCAGTAGGTTGAGGTCCGTACCAATCGAGTCTATCTTTGTTTCTAGCACCTCATGGGACTCTGTTATGGCCTGCATGATATCGCATAGTGTCGGCTCGACGTGGTGAGTTTCCGATGTGGGCTGTCCATCTTCTCCTGGACCATCAACTTGAGTTAATGGTAGTATTGGATGAGGTCCCTCCGGTCCTTTTTTCCTGGCGGTTTTCCCCATAATGCGCTGATTCTGTGTGCTCAGTGTTCCTGACTTTGTCACCTCTATCAGGCTCACAAGGTTCGACCAGTCGGCAAGGATGGTTCCAGTCACCAGAGGGGCAGTGATCGTTACCTTTAGCTCCCTGGGTTTGGTGGATCAGGTGCTTGAGTGGTGTGTTAAGCGCCTCTACTTTGCGGTTTCCATTAGTGGGAAGAGTTGTTGTAGTCAGGAAAGGGGGCCCTATATCTATAGGCGGGCCCCTATTGCTCCTTGTCGACTTCTCGGTAATGTGCGGTCGGAGGGAGGAGGGGGTGTCCTTATGGGCGGCCCCCGGGCAGTTCCTTCTTCGATTTGTGCTGCCACCACAGGCCCCCACTCTTTACAGCAGGCCCTCCTGCTCCCTGTAGGATCCTCTGCCGCACCGGTGGTTCAGTAATTGGGTATGGCTGGTATGATTCTGGCCCTACTATCCATCCAGGACCTTTGGGTAGTCGACAGGGCACTCCAGCCATCTCCTGACACTTTAGGCCCGTCTCCTGCTTGCCTCCTCTACGATATTCGATCCGGCAGCTTCTTACATGTCGGGGCACTCCTCACAGATTTGGCAGGCCAAGGCCTCACATGCAGGCCTCAGTACCCATATCAGCCAGAGGGTACTCAATCCTTTACTGGGGCCCTCGTTGCAGCCAAGTAATTCCCGGTAGGGCTCCCCCCGCTCCTCAAGGGCTTGTCACGGTGCCATCCTCTCCAGGGCCATTCCCTCCTACCGCCTCCGCCGCATGGGGATTCACACTAACCTCGCTGAGTTGGACACTGCCCAAGCAGCAGGGGGCGTCACTCCGCAGGCTCTCCGCTTCCTCCTGGATTCCTGATGGCTGCGACCCGTTGATCACCCATACGAGCCTTCCGCTCTTGGTTGCTCCCCGCAATGGAGAGGCAGGGACTCCCGCTTGTTCGCGGCCTCTAGTGTCCACAGGGGTGCCCCCGACCGCAGGGCGGCACTCAACAGCAGCCAGCCACTTCTGACCCGCCATCTCCAGTCCTGTGGGCCACGTCGCAGCGATATCACCGAGCCGCTCTGGACACTTCCGCGATGGTAGCGGGCTGATCAGAACCTGATAGCGGATTACTCCCTTCAGAGCCCCAACCGCTCCGCACGTCTGTCCCAGGGCTCAGGTCTCGGTCATGCGGTCACCATTTTGGGAGCCACGGCCAGGGCCTTTCTGAACACCGATGCCCGAATCCTCTGGGTTGATACCTGGAGGCAGCCTGTCGAACTACCTGAGAGGTATGTTTCCTGGTCCTGCTGGGACTTTTGCGGGGACTTAGGACATCAGGGTGATAGTATATGGAGGATCGCCATTCGGGAGCTCCGAGCTTCGCCTCCTACTTCATTGGCACCTAGCCACGCACCTGTGTGCAGCTACTGTCTGCGAAGGAACTATGGGACTTAAATCCAAGTCAATTGGCCTTTAAATTAAGCACTAAGAAAAGTATTCATCTTTGGTTGTACCATGCAGACAGAGCAACCCTAGCCAAACTCAAGTATGCATGGGCAGTTGTTAAGTCATATCAGCCGTCCTCCTCATCCTCATAGCTTGTCCGTACATACTCCAATCATTTGAAGCTAAGATTCATGGCTCTCAGACTGGGTGAGTGGCTTTTTTTGAAACACCTAGCCCGCTGGCGTTGTTTAACAGAATAAACCAAATTCAAGGGCTGTGGCAAGTCTGATGAATCCTTGGAGCACGTTCTATGCATATGCCCAGCGATGATGGACATGCGCAAATCAAGTCTCAGGACTGACTTGAAAAGACTAGGAGTCCGAACCTGTCGGCAGGGCATTATAGCAGCGCTAAGCCCAGAAAACACAGCCCTAAACATTCGACTGAAAAAAATGTATCCATCTCACACATATAAAAGGTTTGGGTACTTAGGTGGCTCCCCAGGAAGCCCAGCCTGATGAACGACTAGCTGCTACACCTACGCCCCTGTTCCCTCTTAGAACCGTTAGATGTAATAATACTGCTGCTAGTATCCAAAGGCTCTTGAAAACAGATTTGGTATTTTATGTACTTATTTATAACTTGTTTTTACACTATTCAAGATCTCGCCACGATCTCGCCAAGATCCAGCCACGCTGGTCTATAGCTGGCCGAGTTTCCCCGGGTTTGAGCGTGCCTCCTCTCGTCTCCCTCTCTGCAGCACCGCTGGAGCGGAGGGACCTCAGAGTTACAATCTGCCTGGGTCGGATGTCCGGTTGAGGGTCTGACGGAGCTCGACCTCGGAGTTACGTTCTGCCTTGGGTTGGATAGTCAGTTGAGGGTCCGAGGGAGCTCCGTGAACTGACTTGCATCCTGCCACCGTGCAGCACCTTGACTCACTGGATCTCGGAGATCTCGGACCTCGGAGGTACGTTCTACCTGGATCTGATGTCCGGCTGAGGGTCCGACAGAGCTCCGCTAATGGATCTGCGTCCGACTGCCGCGCAGCACCTTGACATCGCAGGATCCGTGCCCTTCCACCACTTTGATCGATGCTACATCCTCCCCGGTGGTTGGGATGCCTCATCTTTGAGGGGCTTGAGGGATCGCCGTGACCTGATCTGCTCATGGCCGTCGCTGGATCCGTGCCCTGCCTTCACTCCGACCTTGGAGGGGCTCGATGAGGCTTCCATACCCTGCCTCCTATCTGAACTTTTAAGGGGTTTGACGAGGCACAGTGACCGTGTCTGCGCTTGGAGGGGCTCGATGAGGCTTCCGTACCATGCCTCCTATCTGAACTTTTAAGGGGTTTGACGAGGCACAGTGACCGTGTCTGTGCTTTGCTGCCGCACAACACCCGACATCGCTGGTTCCAGGCCCTTCGACCTCTCGGACCGTTACCGCGTCCTCTCTGATTGTCTCAGTATTGACAGTTCCTCTTGTTGTCCCGGTGGTGCCGGCCTGCCCGACTGCTGCTCTGACCTGGATCACGTCCTCACTGTTGTTTGGCTGCCTCATCCCTGGCGGAATCGGCGTGCCTCCTCCAATTCCAGTGTTGTCGGCTGTGACCGGACTGGCGCCGGGCCGCCGTGCAGCCCCCGAGGCCGATGGTACGTGGACTACCTCTTTGTTGTCTTGGTCGTCGATTACACTGAGGGCCACTCTTTAAGATGGCGATGTTCCGCCAGTTTAAAATGGCGACGATCCTCCAGCCCTCACTCCCCAAGATGGCTAACGTCGTGGTTATGCTGTGAGGCCAGGGTAAGCGATTTCTCACTGCCGCCCCTGACCTCTCTGCTATCTAGCCTGATCACGTCCTCCCTGGTTGTTTTGGCTGCCTCGTCCCGGGTGGGGCCGGCGGGCCGCCTCCAGTTCTGATGTTGCCAACTGGGACCTGACTGGTGCCGTGCAGCCGAACGGCCCCCTGTCGCCGATTGTGGTTGGATGATTTCGTTTTGTCTTGACCGTCTGTCCTACCAGAGGGCCAATCTTTGAGATGGTGATGTTCCGCTGGTCTTGCATGGCGACGATCCACCAGCCTTAAATCCCCCAAGATGGCGAACATCGGGGTTATGCTGAGGCCAGGGTGAGTGATTTCTCTCTCCACCCTCGACGCATCACACTGTGCATGAATCGGACCCCCATTGGGGGCTTCCTTCTATGACTGTTTTGTTCCTCTGCCGCTGAGCTGCCCCAAACAACGATGGTATGCCAGCCACCACAGATGTTTTGATCGTTAATCCTACTACTGACTGCACTGATTTATTGCAAAAATTCGCCAATTTATCCCTTGGGGGCCTCCTAATATGACTGTTTTGTACTTCTGTCGCTGAGCTGCCCCAAACACCGATGGTATGCAGGCCACTGCATCTGTTCGGATCGTTAACCCTACCATTGATTGCACTGATATTTTGCGACAATCCGCCAGTTTATCACTCCTCAAGATGGAGAATGTCGATGCTTCTCCTATGAGTCTAGGGTGAGTGATTTCTCTCTACCGCCCTTTGACCTCTCTACCAAGCTAGCCTGGTCCTCCCTTGAAGCTCTACGTCGACCACGGCATAGGCAAGTGGTTTCTTGCCCTTCCAAAATTGAGCACTGTGCTGGTGGCCTTTCCCTAACAGCCTCAGGTGATCCAGGGCCTAGATACCACCCCACCACAGCGCAGCCCTCGTCCTCACTGGCCTCGATTGGCCGTATGAGCTTCTTGATCTGGAACAACGCCCTGCTGCCGCATGATCTTGTTCTTGCTGGCCGCGGTGAGTGACAATTTTTAACCTCTCCCTTGATGACATTTCAACCAAGCAGCCTAACCTACGCCGCCCCCTCTAAGTTTGCTCGAGTCTACTGACCCCCTAGCTGAGCCCTCAAATGGTCATAATCTGACGCTCTATGCTACATATAATCCATCTTGTGACCTGCCAGTGATGCTGCCTGAATGATGTCCCCCCTTCTCCCCCTTATCCGGATCATACCTGCGGACGTCTAAATCCTGGTTTCGCGGACTTCTTAATCCTGATTCATCACCGTGAGACCGAGACGCACATAGCCTTCAATCTCCACCTGCGGTGGCCACCGGTTGAACTTGTTGTAGTCCCGCTATTAACTCTTGACCTCGCCCCTGTTACCATCAAGGAAGCACTCTCAAGTTTCACTTGTCTTGCTACTGTGTTTTGTTCTCCCATTGACCATTTGACCATTGCTAGCTCTTCTGTTGTCGCTCCCCCTTGTTCTCCTCACTCGCCGTTTTCCTATCTCTCATCTCTTTCTTTCCACCCCCGCTCTCATTTTCCTCATTTTCTCCCCCCCTTTTTTTTTCATTCTTGTCCTCCCTAGTCCTTCTATAACGACATAACATGTCCCCCCCCAATCCCTCTTCCACACAACTCCAGACCCTGCCCTCTCTGGACATGGCTCCAACTCCTGGATTATCTCATACCCTTCCAATCTCTCCAAAAATGCCAAGAAAAATTTTAAACACAAATTACTGATTCAGCACCCTGAAACGCTAATATTTGATACCTACCATAGCCTTACCTCTCCTATAAAAACAAACCTTATTTTCTACACCAAACGCCCCTCCAAATGGAAAAGCATTTTCCTCCTCCATCTTACAGTCACTAAGTCAAACAAAATTCCATATGGATTCAAATTATCTACCTCCCCATCAACAGCCTTTCCCGGTGAAATTGACATCTCCATATTCAAGACTGGTAATATCCTCATTCAAGCATCCGAATTGCACCTCAACATCTTTGACCACCATTTCAGTACCCTGGCAGACCATATTTCCAAACCTGTCCCCAACCCCTCTTCTTCCCAATTGTCTGACACCCCTATGGTACCTCTCCCTGCACTGGGTCTGTCCCCCCCCCCAGACATCCCAATTGCACACACCATTACCCAAACTCACTCTCTTTCTGGCGACCGACTCCCTCCAACCCCCCTCACCTCCTCTTTCCTTTCCCCTACTTCTAGACCCCCTCACCCTGATCCTCTGACCTTACCAGCCCCTGTGACTATATCTCCCCCTCACTCTGATCTTCGGACCGTACCAGCCTCTGTGCCTATATCTCCCCCGCTCAACCACTCTCTCTCCCTCCAACCGGATTTAACTACCTCCCGGCCCCCCCACCCAAAACCTCCTTCTCTTACCCTCCCTGTGCCAATATCTCCCTCTCCAAATCTCTCTCTCCCCCCAAACTGATATCTCTTCCTCCTTCAGTCCTTACTCCTCTACCACGTCCAACAACCCGAACTCCCCTCTGACTCCCCCTCCTGGCACCCCACCGCCACCACACATCAGACCTTCCTCCTCTACCACGTCCAACAACCCGAACTCCCCTCTGACTCCCCCTCCTGGCACCCCACCACCACCACACATCAGACATTCCTCCCCTCCACAGAATCATCTCTTTCCCCCCCACTCATCTGACCTTTCTTCCTCCACAGCATCCTCTCCTCCCCCCCTCCTTGGTCTCCTCACTCACCTCCTTTTCACCGAACTCCCCCTCAATCTTATTGCTCTGACACTATCTAACATTAAACATAATCTCTCATCTGTGAAAACTGAACTAAGGCGACTCAGAGAGGATTTCAACGGCCTTAGCGCCAGGGCCTTCCTCAATCATTCGCATACTGCCGGTGCTAGCCTCCCATACATCCCCCAACTTAACCGCTGGAAAACCATACCTCTTTGCAGTAGATCTCCCCGTCCTCTCCGTGCTACAAACTACCTCTCCTCTGCTGACCTTACCGACCTATGCAACTCCTACCTTCCTAAACCATTGATCCCTGATCAGCCCCGCACTTATTCCAGCATCCCAGTGATTCTGGGAACTAGCAGAATCCTCACTGCCCCCATCTCCCCTAGACCACCGGCTCAACTTACCACCATACACTCTGGCTCTCCCACCAAGGTCAGTCCTAAGACCCTCTCCTGCATGCTTGTTAACTGCCACTCGGCCGTACGACATGCAACCGAAATTTCAGAAACCATCCTCAGTGAAACTATCGACATTGCCTTCCTCACTGAAACCTGGCTGAATGACCACTCGACGGCCATCCTTGACCTACTCACCCCCCGACTACTCTATCATCAGGAAAGACAGACCGGACAGAAAAGGGGGTGGTTTAGCTATAATCCATAAAAACAATTTTCAACTCACCCTTATTAATAACACTGACTACCTAACCTTCGAATATCTGGGCGCCGAACTCACTGTTCATGGCTCTTCCCCAATACGTCTACATAACATCTACCACCCTCCGGGGGATCCGATACCCTTCACTGAGGAACTATCCGACCTCCTCACACAATCCTCACTTTCCAACTCGAAAAATCTCTTCTTAGGAGATTTTAACATTCACTGGAACAATGTTGCTGATCCCACAGTCAGTCACCTCATTAATCTTCTTGAGATCAATGACCTTACGCAATTATGTCACACTCCCACCCATTCCAAAGGGGCCACTCTCGACGCCATCATTTCCAACAAGGGCCTGGCCTACCTTGCCAACATCCTCCCTATTGACTGGTCTGACCATCACCTCATCTTGTTCAAGATCGAAACCACTCCCCTCTTCCCCACCGCTAAAAATTGCAAACCCCTGAAATGGACCAGAAACCTGAATCAAATACCCCCTGGTGAACTGGAGTCTAAACTCCAAGCACAACTTCTTCTCACCCCTCTTTCCCAAGATGCCAACGAGCTCACTGAGCTTTTCAATAAGACCGCCAACGATGTAGTTGACATATTAGCCCCTCTCAAACAAAAAAAACAAAGAAACATTCCATCCAAATCCTGGTTTAACTCAGACCTCAATAAAGAAAGACGCTCACTTAGATTGGTGGAAAGAACTTGGAGACAACAGCCCTCCGCCTCCCATCTTGCCCACCTCCGAGCCGCTAGATCTACTTACAAGAAACACATTTTCAATGAAAAGGCTACCTTCTTCCGAGCACTACTTGACCGTGCTAAAAATAGACCCAGAGAACTGTTTAACATAGTTCGAAATCAAACATCTTCAACCCCCCTTATGCTGACTGCCTCTACCGAAAAATGTGAGGAAATCGCCAACTTCTATTCTGACAAAATCTCCAAAATTGATCAATCCTTTCAGCTAACTCAGGTACCACCCAATCCCACCCTTGTTACTGCCACCTCCTTTGAAGTTCCTCCCTCGCTGACTCCACCTCTGACACTACCTCCTGACCCTTCCTCCTACCTTCTCGTTCCTACCTCACTCACTCTACCTCCTGACCCTTCCTCCCACCTACATGTTACTTCCCCTCCTGTATCCAACCTCCCCTACTTACAGCTGAAAAACAATGCATCCTGGCTTAACTTCCATCCTGTGACTGAGAGTGAAGTCTTTAACATCATTGTCAAACTTAAACCGACCTCACACACTAAAGACCCTCTCCCCTCTAACCTTGTCCAAGACCTAAACCATATTATCGCCCCTTACTGGACTACTATCATCAACACCTCCCTGTCCACAGTATGTGTCCCTCACTCCTTTCAACTTGAACAAATCACTCCGATTCCCAAAAACCTCACTGCTGACCCTAATGACCTGAACAATCTCCGCCCTATCTCTAACCTCCCACTTCTTTCCAAAGCCCTTGAGAAATGTGCTTTACTCCAACTGGACAAACACATTAACAATTTCAATTTACTTGACTCCTTCCAATCCGGGTTCAGAAAAGGCTGCAGCACTGAAACCGCCATGCTTAATATAGTCGATGACATCCATTGTTCCCTTGACAAGGGTGAGTCATGCCTACTTATTCTCCTTGACCTCTCTGCTGCCTTTGATACAGTCAACCACAATTCCCTACTTAACTCACTTAAGACTCGCTTTGGTTTTAACGGTCTTGTCTTCAAATGGCTTGCCTCGTATCTCCAACACAGAACACAACAAGTCAAAATCAAAGGCTGCCTCTCAAACCCTGCTCCTATCTACCTAGGTGTCCCTCAAGGCTCTATTCTCTCCCCATCCCTCTTTAACCTCTTTATGGAACCCCTTACCCTTATTCTGAAACAAGCCGGAATCAATTATCACCTCTATGCTGATGACACCCAACTTTACTATAAGATTAGGTCCCACTCTGACGTACTTCATCTGAATAATACCCTGAGCAAGATCCAATCCTGGTTCTTCTCCAATCATCTCAAACTAAACCATAAAAAAACTGAAATCATCCTCTTCTCTCCTAAAAACAACAAGCTCCCAATCCAATCCTGGATCTCTGACCTTAATGCCCTTAACTGTCCGCTCTCCCTATCCAATTCAGTGAAATCTCTTGGGATCACCATTGACAAAAACTTAACTCTCAACGACCACATAAAAAACTCAGCCAAAGGAGCACTCTTCACTCTACGTCATTTGAAGAAAATCAAACCCTTCATTCCACCTGAGGATTTCAAAGGGATCGTACAATCTCTAGTACTCTCAAGAATTGACTATGGTAACGCTATCCTTACAGGAATCCCTAAAGTACACCTAGCTCCCCTCAGATCAGTGCTCCACTTAGCTGCCAGGCTAATCACTGACTATAAGCGTTTCGACCACATCTCCCCAGCCCTTAATGGAATTTCTATATCCTCGAAAGGACTGTATTCCTCTGGTGGTTCATCTTCTTTGTAGAAGTGAAACATGTGTGTTACTGAATTGGATTCAGGAAATATTACCCATGAATAGAATACCTCTGTCTGAAAGGATTCATGTGCCTCTATCACGAAAACTGCTCTACCGCCTCTTGGTGGTAGGCCATGTTTCATAAGTTTTAGAGTGATGGCTCTTCTTAAGTTTTGATGGATGTGTATAACACCCTCCTCGGTTTCATTTAAACCGGTAAAGTTAAAAACTGCTGCTTGGGCTGGATCAGCCACAGTTACACCGTCTCCGGTTTCATTGTCGGAGCCAAGCATTTTGTTGTTTGAAAAATGTAGAACAAGTTTCAAGGAAACAAAGATTAGGTGGACAATATTTTGGAACACTGTATCCTTCAACGTTGAGCAAACCAAACAGCTAATATATAGGGTACTGCCCTATGTAGCCGTGGTGGATACCTGACCCTGCCCACTCCAGACGTCTTTTGGAGTATATGGGTAGGGGTCTTGAGAAAAAAAGCACGGCTGAGTTACTCAGTATCTAACGTTGAATTACTGCCTTACCAAACCGTTGGGCGCCATGTAGTGTAGCTCCTATTTCCCTAATAGGCTCTGCGCATTGGAATAATATATCCTATAGGTTTGACATAGGACTAAGGTCAGTATGTCCCCATCGAGTATATTAAACTTAATTACTTGTGCCAGCTAGCTCAGAGGCCACTAGAAACTCCTTGACAACAAGAAGGGAGTAGTTTCTGGCAGCCGCAAAACATGACCACTGTGTTTCCCTTTAGAATCAGAACGTGTCCCAGAGTCGTGGAAACAATAGATAACTATTTCACTCAGCTCAGTCGTGCATGCTTAGTTTTCTCCAAGTTACACAGAAAGAAATAGACGGGCGTTTCAATAAAGGATTTATTGAACAGTCTTGTTTCTGGTGTAAGTAAAATGTGCTGTTACGATCACAAGACAGTATGCAAGATAAATAATGTACAGGGTGAGCAGTAGAAATAAATAATACTGCGATAGCATTATCTTTTAGTACATATGCATTTACATAAATAACACAGACTAAAAATGCGAGTACTCATACGATGCGTTGCTAAGCTAATTCTACCCCAATGTACCTAACCTGACCTAGGTGTAGGAAGAGGGAAGAAGTAGGTGAAGTATTCCTTACTATGGTATACTAAGAGTATGTTAAGTCTAGTATGCCTAGTATGCCAAGAGTCCCTCTAGGTTCTAGTCAGCTCCATACCTGAAGAATGAGAGAGGTAGGAATCTCTTTGCCAGACTCGAACTCCAACACCCCGCAAGGGAAGTCAGATCACTGGAAGCTGGGCTCTCTGCGTGCAGGGAATGGCAGCGTCTTCTCAGTGCGTCAGGCCGGGAAACGGGCTCCTCTGAAGTCGAGGTCTCCTCTGGTTTACAGGGGCTAGGGAAGGTATATTTATACCTGAGAGCACCTAGGAATGTTAGTATTGACGTGAGTCGGACAGCGAAAGACGTCATGAATGAACCCCCTAAGGAATAATGGTTCATGCATAATGTATGAGTCCTTGAAGAAATCAATAGTCCTGGACTAGGGAAACTCCCGCAGCCTAAGGGTCTGTTCTTCATGAACTCGTTGTGACGTTAGGGTGGACGGATGTCAGAGACCATGCCTGTATTTGGAGTGCATGGTTTAATGCCTAAATAAGGGCTGGGATTTTATGCCTATATAAGGGCAGGGCGAATTGTGCCTATATAAGGACATGTTACTGGAAAGCCCGTTTATGGATACCCTAATAGGAATACAACAGAATCACCTTGCCGTGTGTTACCTTGCTGTCATTACCCCTCCAAGCACTCCCAATACTTGTTTTTTCAAATTTACATAATTAGGCATTCTCCTGACCGCCTAGAATTCCATCCCAGGATTCATTCCACTTTCATTATTAGTGAATGATATTTCAGGGTAAAAGAGAGAAAGTGCTGAAAAGAGACTCATCTCAGTACCATTATTTCAGCTAGGACAACAGCATGGCACAGATTTGGTAGTTCTTAATTTAGCCCAGCTCGTCTTTGGCCTGTGAGCTTTGTGAAAAACACTTTTTCTAGATACCGCCGCAAGTCAACTTCCCTTCTGAGCTCCTTTGGGCGATTACCACTTGCCCACTTGTCCCCCCACCCCCTACATCCCCCTGACTATAAACTCATCTCTAGCCAGAGGCCTTTGAACTAAAACAATAGTAGCCAATAGTTGAAATTTCCTGTCCTGGACAACTCCTACTTCAGCCCTTCTGAATGCTGGCTCCACCCAGCAAATGGTGTTGATTGAGTCTACTTTCTACTGTGACGGGGGTCTCCGAAGATTAGATACATATTGCATAAATATTTATGGACCTATAAACATAGAGGGTCTTGAACTGTGGAGTGGTCATCTGTGTTCTGCATCTTAGAGTCACTTTTCACTGTGGATCTCAGTTTGTCTCTTTCTTAATCTAGCAATAGTGTGGTAAAGGTCACCTCTGCCTGTTCATCTGTGAATTATCCCAGCAGGTGCATCTATGCCTTTATGGATCTTCGGTTGCCATTGTTTGGTTAGTCATGTTCTTTCTGAGACTGGCATCTAGGGGATCTCAACAACTTCCATGGAAGAGGAGCCAGGTGATTCCAGAACGTCCTCCAGGTTTTCTGGTTCAACATAGGCAGTAGTCGCACCATCCACAGTTGCAGGGTCCAAGAGGCTTTACTCAAAGTCCTATTGTCACAGTCTAGGATGCAGTTTTTATTTTTTACCTCCTGACGTTGGTGTTTGAGGTGTAATCAGCTGACACGAGGATGGGCTCACTATCACGATTTAATTAACCCTTTCTTCTCTCTTGAAGCCTGGATGGGGGATCTAGTAGGTTATTGACCTAGAAAGCAGGCCATCATGGGGATTGGATGATCTTCTCCTGTAACAGCATGCTCAGGTTTGGTGTGCTTTCTGGAATTCTAGTGGTTCTTTAACATGTATTCCGAGTAGCTGCGATATTAAATACGTTCAGTAGCCCATTAAATCTTCTTTTTTCTTTCTTACTGGAACACCATAAAAGTGTACATTATGAAATCGGGAGCAATCCTTCGAATCTGTAATGCTTTTTATTGAGATTGCAGAAAACATGGCCCTAGGACATTAGAGCCTTTACACGAGCACCAGCACATTGTACAACATTTTTGAAGGCACAGGGAGTTTAAGTGATTTGTCCAGAATCACATTGGCCCTTATTTAGATCTCGGCAGATGGAATACTACGTCACAAATGTGATGGATATCCCGTCCGCCGTATTACAATCTCCATAGGATATAATGGGATCATAACACGGCGGACGGGATATCCGTCCTGTTTGTGACGGAGTATTCCATCTGCAAAGATCTAATTCAGGCCCAGAATGTTAAGTCAAGGCCGGTCTTCAAACCTGGTTCCTTAGTTCCAAAGTCAACAGCTTTAGCTGCTGGTGCCACGTCTGGATTTGCTTGATGTTTGTATCTTAGCAATAGATGACTATTTGCCAAACCAATGTCGCATTTCTTCCATATGGGAGACCTATCCATAGTTAGGTAGTCCTGTGGGAGGTTTGAAAAAAAAAAACACTACAGAACAGTACAGGCTTAGAACCATCAGTTCTTAGCTCATAATGTGGCAGAGTAAAACATAGAAAACAAAGAAGGCTTTTAAACAACAGTACAATGCACACACAAAAATCACAACTTCAAACACTTATGCGTGCGTCCTGACAAACAAAGAAACCTATGTATGCACACACTCCAAAGACCCATGTTCACATTCAAAGCCAGAGCGAAACAACCACAGCTATGCAGGCACACATAGGCCAACCTATACAAAGACACCAATGCACATAACCACCACATACGGGCATATATGAACACACATGCACACAAAAACCACACCCACAAGCTCTCAGACAGACACAGGACATCACATCATTCAGTGCTCAATTTATACAAACGTTGTACACCTGAAGGGGCAACAATAAACCCAGACAGCACACATGCAAGTGCACATACGCTCCTAGGGTAACTGCAGTGCACTGGATGATCGATAGATGCGGCAGTGTAAATTGTGGCATAGATGGTTAGATGTAGGCTGATGTAGGATGTGTGCACGGACAAATGTATGTTTAGAATTTATGTAACCTAATCAGGATTTGAGTAGCACTTTGCTATAACAATTTGCATGGATGCTCCATAGCACTTTTGACGTCTGGGCATCCGTTCCATATGGTTCCATATGGTTGTGGGATTTTTATTGACCAGTTGTATTTGGTGGTTTTTGATTTGGTTACGTAGCAAAGGATTACTCAATAACAGCTAGTGTTCGTTAATGAGAGAGCTAAAATGTGTGTAGTCATGATAGGGATCTTTGTAGTGTGTTATGTGTCTTGATGCATGTGGTGAAAGGCTTTGCTTGTTTCTATTGTTTCACTGGGGTGAATGGTTGTGCATTGCTCAGCCTGATCAGACTGTTCTGAAAACTGGCCCTGCGTAGCTAATTGTAAGTATATGTAGACATGATGGACTTATATGCATTGTTGTTTGGTAAATGCTTTTTTAACTAGCTATATGGCATATTTGAACTTTGATGGATGGATGTGGTTAGGTTTGCCTACTGTGTAATGTTGGGTGATTGCGTTTGTGTCTTGGCACATGCTGCTGCTTATGGACTTGAGATAGCTGCCTGAAAGACCTGCCTGTGCCATGACCTATGCATACTAGATGTTCAGTATGGCACGTTCTGGTGAATGCTGGGTAATAGCGGAAGAAAACCAGACAGTAAAAATGGACAACTTATCCCGAATAAAAGATATGTTTCTCCACACCGTACCATCACAAATAACCATAGGTCTCTGAGTTGTTCCACGTGTCATAACCACTTCTCCTTAACAGATGTGAGGGGATTATTCATAAAACATTGACCCTCCAAATATATTATTTTGTAACCAAACGCTCTGAGTTAACCACATGAACAGGTCAAATAAATAAAAACATTCCTAAATAAATGCTATTCTGTATTAAGAAACTACTTTAGTAAACCATGTTGTTTACTGAGTTTGGAATAATAGTCTTGAATACTTTCGAATGATATAATGACGTGGAATTCTTCTGGATAGTTTGGGATATTTGAAGTCTTTGAATAGAGTACCACTTTTGTCCCTCTCAGTGCAAAAGCTGAAATAACTGATACGATTCAGCAGCTATCAGACGCACTCACCAAACTGCCAAAACAAGCATGACCTCACTTCCTGTATTCTTGTACTTTCACCGGGAACAAAGAAGCTTAGCAAACTAACCTGGCGCCAAGCAAGGAACTGGAGAACAACAATATTCACACTATAATCTACAAAAACCCTTCGAGCTTTCATGTGCACGTTTTCATTTTTAATTGAGAGACAAATAGTTGCTGTCTTTTACTTTTTTTCTGGCACAAGAATGAGCAGCAAAGACAGGATTGCCAAGCAGGAAGGCTAATTTCTGAAAAAATATGGAACCAGCCACCACTCTTTAAACGCATATTTTATGCCTCTTACTAGCCACATAAATAAGACTAACAATTAATTAAAATATGCAGAGCTTCACTAACAGAGAAACTCATAAATCTGCAACCACAGGACATTGCATGGGTGAAGATGTATGGCTTTCTTGAATTCGCAAACTTTTACAGGTTAGTTTATTCCTAAAACTCTGCACCTGTCAAAACGTACTAGGCATAATCCTCGAAATGAGTTGTGAATTCCTTTTTTCACTTTGCTGAGGCATTCGTTTTTAATTATTTAATTAATAACAACGGCCCAAGGATGTTAACAAATTATAATGACAATATAGGAACAATGCGATGAATGTTCCATTCATAAAACCAAGAAGAATTTTTCATCAAAGTGTTCAATTAATATAAATCTAAAAGCTCTTTAAAAACGTTTAGACCCTAAAACAATCAATTATTGTCAGAGGATCATAAATAAAATATCTTTCATCTTAAGCCTTAATAATATTATTCCGCAGAAACATTATTCTAAAAAAACGAGATTGTGCTTGGCACAGCTAGGGACAAACGAGTCAAGATCCTGCATGGCTTACATGCAATGAAGGCAATACGAGTCTATTATGCTTGCCCTATGCCATCTTCCCAGAAGTCATTTGTGTGAAGATCTATAAAAATCATTCCCGCTGCATAATCATAAGTATTCTAAAATATGGTTGACAATGGATTTTCCATCACCCATCAGCACGGGAAATGACATCATAGCACCCTGGACTCCTCGCCTCCTCCCAGGACCTACTTAATGAGAGCTTCATCACGGCCACGCAGCAACTGTGCTCAGCGTGTGCGCCGCTGGCTCGCCTAAGGATAGCTCATCTGTGCCCCTCCACGCCTGGATCTCACCCAGAGCAAGGAACCCTGGTCCGATCACCGCTCAGTGATACTCTGCAACACTCCTTAGGTCGCTATGCCCCAGACGCAGGTGCGCCAACTGTTGCTGCACTGCACCTCACACCACGGTAGGAGCTTCCAACTCTGTCCACTGCATGTTCTCCAGCAGCCACTCACCTACACCCACCTCAACAATAATAATAACAATGCCCTCAACACCCCCTCCCAACACGACACAAGCACCAACAATGTTTGAACTGCCACACTACCCCACACGCCCATGTCAACTCCCACTCGCATGTATGCTTCTCAACACACGATCACTGAGCAAACACACAACCAAAATGTGGGACCTTCTGAGCAGCGACGCACCCGACATCCTCTTCATCACAAAGACCTGGCTTAACCCCTCATCAGCCCCAGACGTCACTACAGCAATCTCAGCGGGCTACAAGATCGCTCGACATGACCGCCTTCTCAAGCCAGGAAGAAGACTTGCTATCTTCTACAAGGAATCCATCAAATGCACAACATCAACAAAGAACGCCACACCATTCATGAAACACCTGCACTTCAAACTACAAATCTCAGAAAAATTCAACCTGAATGGAACCCTCACCTACCGACCACCCGGAGCCCGAGCCACCTTTATCAACCTCATCACCGACTTTGTCACTACGCTCACCATTGACTCCAGAGCCTACATTCTCCTCAGTGACCCCAACTTTCACCCAGAAGCCCCAAACGACCCCTAATCCACAGCACTCTTCAAAATCTTGAGCAACATCGGACTCACTCAGGGCGTCACAGAACCAACACACACCACAGGGGACACACTGGACCCCAACTTCACCACAAGCAAATGCATCAAATACAACTCCACCACACAGCTCACATGGACCAACCACTCCATCATCCACGCCCAAATCAACACACCTCAAGTCAACACCCCTACCAGGTTCAGCACTCTAAGCCACAAATGGAGCAAAATCACAGAAGCAGACTTACTCATCGCCCTCAGCACTGATCAGCCTGGTCCCATAGACAACCTTGATGAGGACATCAACAACTGGATCAGTAATTGTGCAGACTCTCTCACACCCATCAAACCCAACAAGCAGAATAGATCGAACAAGCAGGTCAGCTGGTACACAGAATACCTCCTGGACTCCAAACGACACTAAACAGCTAGAAAGGAAATGGAGGGCAGCCACAACACTAACGACAGAACTACCTACAAGGCTGCACTCAGACGCTATCACTAGCAAATTAGAGACACCAAGAAAAAAGCACTAGTGGACTGCATTGAAAGAAGCTCCAACAGCTGCAAGCAGATCTTATCGATCATCAAGGATTTCACCTCGCTATCAGCCACTGTCAACAATATTGCTGCCTCCCAAAAACTCTGCGGCAACCTATCCAACTTCTTCTACAGCAAAATTGCAAACACCTACAACAACTTTCGCACACCAACCCAACCTCAGAGAACTTATTGCTAACCTACCCACCACCAACCAAGATGGCCACCTGACCAAATGGACAACCCTCAGCAGAAACAACACAGCAGCAGCCATGCGGACCATCCACTCAGGAGCCCCAATGGACACATGCCCCCAACACATCTACAACCTGGGAACATCATCAATCAGCACCACCCTGACCTCCATCATCAACACCTCCATCACGTCCCCTACTTTTCGATTAAATGGAATCTTGCAGAAACAACACCCTCCTCAAGACGGTCACAGCTGTCCGGAATCAACGGAGCAACTTCCAACCCATTTCCCTGCTCCCCTATCCAGCCAAAGTTAATGTGAAGGCCATTAACAAACAACTCATAACCCACCTCGAACTTCACCATCTTCTAGACAACACACAATCAGGATTCAGAAAGAACAACAGCACTGGAAAAGCACTAATCACGGCCACCGACTACATTCGTAACATTCTGGACCGAGGGGAAACAGTGATCCACTTCCTGCTCGACCTCTCCACGACCTTTTACAATATTTCCCACAACACCCTCATCAGAAGACTCCACAAGATTGGCATACAAGGATCTGCTCTCAGAGGGATCTGTTCCTTCCTCATGGAAAGAACCCAAAGGGTCAGGCTGCCTCGCTTCACAACAGAGACCAAAAACTGATATGCGGTGTCCTGACCTACATCATCAACACCTCCATCACGTCCCCTACTTTTTGATTAAATGGAATCTTGCAGAAACAACACCCTCCTCAAGACGGTCACAGCTGTCCGGAATCAACGGAGCAACTTCCAACCCATTTCCCTGCTCCCTATCCAGCCAAAGTTAATGTGAAGGCCATTAACAAACAACTCATAACCCACCTCGAACTTCACCATCTTCTAGACAACACACAATCAGGATTCAGAAAGAACAACAGCACTGGAAAAGCACTAATCACGGCCACCGACTACATTCGTAACATTCTGGACCGAGGGGAAACAGTGATCCACTTCCTGCTCGACCTCTCCACGACCTTTTATAATATTTCCCACAACACCCTCATCAGAAGATTCCACAAGATTGGCATACAAGGATCTGCCATCAGAGGGATCTGTTCCTTCCTCATAGAAAGAACCCAAAGGGTCAGGCTGCCTCGCTTCACAACAGAGACCAAAAACTGATATGCGGTGTCCCACATAGATCGTCCCTCAGCCCCACTCTTTTCAACATATACATGACGCCACTCACCAACATCATCCAATGACAAGACCTCATTGGCATTTCCTACGCCAATGACACCCAACTCATTCTCTTCCTGACAGACAAGACAAACACCACCAGAACCAACTTCACCAACTGCATGACCATGATAGCAGGTTGGATGCGAACCAACTGCCTGAACCTCAACTCCGACAAGATGGAAGTACTGGTCTTAGGCAACAAACCTCCCCATGGGATTCCACCTAGTGGACGTTGGAGGTAGGACCAACACCCACAAACCATGCAAGAAATCTAGGGATCATCCTAGATGACAAGCTCAACATGACAGCTCAAGTCAACACAGTGTGCACCTCCTGCTTTCACATCCTACGCATGCTGCAAAAGATCTTCAAATGGTTGCCTCAGAACATCAAATGGACCATCACACAAGCACTCATCACCAGCAGGCTGGACTACGGCAACACCCTCTATGTCAGAATCTCCAAAAAACTCCTACACAAACTCCAGACCATCCAGAACACAGCTTCAAGACTCATACCCAACCTCCCATGCCACACCCACATCATACCGCACCTTAGGAAGCTTCATTGGCTCCCCATTCACAAGCGCAGCCAATTCAAACTTCTCACAAAGCCCTACACAACACAGGACCAGAATACCTGAACAGCTGCATACACTTTCACCAACCCGCCAGACACCTACGCTCTCCCTCACTCGCACACACGCCTGCATCCACAAAAGCAAAACTGGAGGTCGCTCAGTGTCCTACATCGCACCCAAGACATGGAACGACCTCCCTCAACACATCAGAGCCTCCTCCTCACTTCTTGAGTTCCGTAAGAAGCTGAAGACCTGGCTCTTCATATAAGCACCTTGGGACCACATACCTAGACACCTTGCCCAAGCACCTGGATACTCTCTCGGGTGATTCGTGAGCTATACAAATCAACATAACATAACGATTGTTCAAAACTTTAGACTCAGGAATTAGTTTCAAACTATTTTGCTGTAGCCAATATTTTCTATCAATACTATAACTATACTACTAGATACGTGATCAAGTTAAGATTTTAAGCAAAATAAGAATCTTAATTGTATCATTCACTGATCTGAGTGAGATCCACAATCATGTCTTGGTAGGTACAAAATTAAAGGTAATTGTGTCTGTGTCATTCTGCCGGTGCGTGCATGTGTTCTGATGTATGCACACTCATACATCATCATGCATGCGCACTCCAATGGAATGACATGACTGCGTGCATAGGCCGTGTCATTGTGCTTTTTTAAAATGTATTTCTTTTCTTTGACGATGCCGCACAGCATCCGGAAAAAGATCAACACTGTAGAGCAGTGCCAAAAGGCATTGGCAAAACCAATAGTTTCAAAAGGGGAGACAAATTGTCTTTGCCAATGCTTGTTTACAAATTATGTTTCTGCAAAATATTATTCCTAACGCTCAAGATGCTAAATATCACTAACACTCAATATTATATAAAACATTATAATAATCTCCCCAGATTCCTCTACATAATCCAAAATACCCCATTTCATTTTCCACTGTCTTGGTTCAAAGAACTAGACAGTCTAGCCACTAAATTCCTTTGGAGCGGACGGAGACCCCGTATAGCCTTAACCCAATGCCAGATTCCACCCTTTGACGGAGGCATGGGCATGACCAATCAATATCTGTACTACTTGGCTACCCGCCTACTCATACTACACGACTGGTTCAACGGGGGCTGGTCTGACCCGGCATATAGAATTGAATTGGGCGACCTGGGCATGCCTAAGATCCAGACGATGATGTACGGGGGTCCCATACCCAGAACTCTCCCTGTGGTGACGCAAGCAGTTCTCCTAGCCTGGCGAGCTTCCTTGCGTCATACCCAATGGTCGAACAAATTGACCCAATGCACACCACTCTGGCAGGGCACCTGGCTCAGGGAGGTCAGCGAATTGGAGGGATTCCGGAAGTGGGACCTCATTGGGATATCTCAGCTTGGGGACGTATGGACTGGCGACCACATGCGCACTTTTCACGACCTACAGACCCGGCATTCCTTACTTTCCTCACAATTCTATGGGTATTTGCAACTACGCCATGCCCTTCATACACATATACCAACTGGCACAACTTTGCCAGAATACAGCCCCCCAGAAGCGCAAACCATGATGGGAAATCTGGGAAAGGGAGGGATCTCACGCATTTATCGTTCCCTAACTAATAACACTCCAACCGCACTAGATCGACTCAGGAGTCAATGGGAAAGTTGGATGGGGCCCCTAGAAGAGGAAGATTGGAGGGACGCACTGATGGCACCCGAAATGATCACAACCTCGGCCAGGCTCCGTCTAATCCAACTGTACTACTTACATGCAGCCTACTTAGCCCCAAAGTGCCTCCACAGCGCTGGCCTGATCCCGACTGCGTCCTGAACTCGCTGCAACCGAGACCAAGCAGACTTCTTTCACATGGTATGGGACTGCCCCTCCTTACGCAATACTGGGACTCTATAGAAAAAGAACTCACTGAGGTCCTGGGCTGGGGTGTCCCGCACAATCCATTGAACACGCTCCTGGGAATCACGGATGGGCTGGACGGGTCTAGATCTGACAAGTTATTCTTCAACACGGCCATGGTTGTAGATAAAAGAGACATTGCTGTCAATTGGAAGAATCCTACCCCACCTAGCATAGCGAAGTGGCGTAGAGGGGTAGATTGGTGCGCGGCACAAGAGAAACCCCTGTACAAAGCCAGGGGATGACCGGCTAAATATCGCAAGGTCTGGGGTAAATGGATGGGCCAGATAGAATGAATAATTTTAACCCCACTGAATATGTATACTATACGGGACCTTATGAGATCAAGATTTGCAGGGGTGCATATATCATCCAAGGACATAAGATACTGACGACATATCTTTACTGTAATGTGATACGTGTTGACTATTGCTGATGTATTCTGTTCAAAATGCCAATAAAGTTGATTAACAAAAAAAACCATTATAATAATATTTTATTTATGCACTTCCTACAATAACTGATTATTACAGAGTCCATCAGTTTTTTTTAAGAGTGTTGTCAGAGTCATATTAATTGTGTGCTTGCTAGAGATATTCTTATTGGTCGTATGAATTAAATCACATTTTTATTACAATGTCATTGCAAATTGATAACTTCCTTGGGAGATTTTTATCAATTAAATAAATAAAAAACATGTTTTACTTTTTTGGAGGCAATCCTGTGATGCATAACTATACATAACGTACAATTAGACATGGTGAAATATTAGTGCCTTTGTGCACCTGGAAATGGGAATCTGAAAAGCGAAAAACAGAGATACTGGATATCACCACTCTAGCTGGTCACATAGTTGGACACTGTTTTCAGCTAGAGGAGCATTGATATCTACACACAACAGGATGCTTTTAGTGTTTTTATCGATCTTGCCATGGCAAGATCGATAATACTGTATATGGTATACTGCTTACTAATCCTTGTATCTCCATCTCTCTAAGGCATGATGGAACTCTATATTCTAAGAGATGTAAAAGAGTTACAATCTGTGAAATTAATGCAAAGAGTATGCGGGTCTATTATTTGTTTCTTATTACAGGAATAATCTTCTGTGTTAAATAACCATACATTGTGATTCGAATTATGTTCAAAATGATAGCTTCATAACGTAAGGATAAGAAATGCACATCAGTATTATAGAGTTTGCCTGACAATAAATTACTTTCCCACACTATGATAATACCATAAAATCATACAAGTATCAATGTCTGTAAAAAGATGCGGTTCTTTTTGCTCCACATGTGGAAGTAAAAAGATGCACAACATATAAATTCCTAATCCTCATAGAATGACTCCTGAAGTAGTGTTTGAAATATAAGCCCCCTCCTTTAACAGGAATTGTTTCCTAGAATACTTTTCTTATATTCTATCCAGTCTTTTGTTGAATTCCAAGAATAAGAACATTCTGTAACATTTCAAAGTTCTGGCAATAAGTTCCCAGCAGCCACAACTATGCATCTCAATTGCTAAGCAAGAACGCTCTGGACTGCAAAGAACCTATGCCCTATACTGAGGTATTCTTGAGTATTGCCTATAGTTTATCCTTATGTGTAAGGTCAAACATAATCAGGAAAAGCTACCTATAAGGTTTTCTTTCTGTACTGTATAATTCAATGTAAGCTGCTGAAGGACATAAGCTTGATCATAGATGGTGTGCTCTGATCTAAAGCTTCTTGATATGCATAAATAAATCACTTATGTTCTTCAAGATTATACTTGCAAATATCTTTACTTCCAAATGTATCAGGCTTACAGGCCTGTAAGATTTACGGGGCTGAAGCACGCTCACCGAGATTTCATCTCTTTCTAGAGATGGCACCACTCTGCCTTGATGGTAGAGATCTTGGGTAGATCTGTCTAGCTGAAAGACACAGGCAGAAGGTCAGGACAGATAAAAGCTAGATGTAAAACACAGGTAAAGTGAGGACTTGGGTGTATTATATGGTATGGTTGTGTGACCTTACTGTGTAATACACTCGCAAAAATTGTCTTGGATTGAGTCAGGCTTATTTGCAAAACCTTAAGCTTAACCCTGGGTAGCTATGGCTTCGGGCGGCAAGGCTTAAACAAAGGAACTAGTGTAGAGCAAATAACGGTACTAAACAACAAAATAAGAAAGCCACACAACACAAAAGAAATTCAACACCAATTTTGTAAAAATAAAATATATTTTTAGGAATTTGTAGAGCCCAAGATGAGAAAAATCCACCAGTGGTGCCGGAGATACAGATCTTTAAAGAAAACTTAAATAAATCTCAGTTTAACCACAAATAAGCATTGGTAACTGTAAAGTTTGTAAACGTTTCACAAGTTTGTGAGAGTTGTGTTGGACTACACCGGCCTGACTTGGGTGACCAAATCTGACTGGGAGAAGGTCTGGGATGCCAATAAGGAGTATTTGGACAGTTACCTAGCCACCAAAGCATTCTCTAGTCCAGTTCTAAACTTTACAGCACGACCGCCATAGACTTTAATGGAGCTCTCCTGATGCTGCACATGCAGGAGATGGAAGTTGCTCAAGGATGCTCTGGGTGCTGTACCGTCCACCGGGGTGCCTTTGTGGTTATTCTTTGGTCCACGTATCAGGTGGGGAGACTTTGGCCACAGAGGTCGGGGTCCTGCGAAGTCCTCTTTGAGCCAGTAGAAGGCCGGCTGCGGCTGGGCTACTGGTTTTTCGTCCATAGCGGTCCCAACAATAGCCTTTGGTGGAGTCTGGTGTCCCTCTTGGGTGACCAATCTGGACTCAGATGACACTCCTGGGTCTGGCAGGCTTGGGAGCAACTTTTGTCTGTCGAAGATTGGTCTCTTGGGGCGCTTAGCGGCAGTCAGTGGGGATTCTTCTGAAGTGGATACTGACTTGTCGAGTTGGGCTACTTCAGATTTGATGGCTCTGGTGCTGGTTCCACAGGATAAGTCGACTGACCCTTGGAGTCAATTCTTTGGTCTGGGGCTTGGGAGTGACTTTTCTTCAAGCCAGGAGCCACAGGCACATTCTTCTCTCCGATAGCCAAGCTGCGGAAGATGCAGTCCAGCAGACGGTGCAACCTTTCTTTGCCAGGTCCAGGGGTCAGCAGGACAATCCTTCTTCGGTCCTTTCTCCAGTTCAGATGTGATCTGAGGTTCAGGGTGGCAGGGGTGCCATATTTATGCCCAGAAGGTGTGCTGGGGGTGATGTGGTCACTAGCCAATGAGCTATCAGGTCCCCTCCTGCTTTATGACAACTTTCCGGCTATGTGGGACCTCTAGCAATCCCAGAGTGCACTATTCTGCCCACTCTAAAGATGTTTGAACCATTCCTCAGATGTTAGGAGCTTGGTAGCCCATCCTAGAAGTGTGGCTACCTGTGGGCTACACGTCCATGGGAAAACTTCTTTGGGCACTGGTCTCCCCTTTCTGTTCCCACCGCCAGCCGGTCAACCTGAACAAAGGGCAGCCCCTCAAGAATGTGATCGCCATTTGCCCACAAAAGGCGGTTTAGCCTTTGAAGCTCGCCTTTTGGGCTAGCCCCCTGAGTGGCTTCCTGCGAAGGGGAGGTAACACCTGTTATTGTTCATAAGCCTGGGAGTCATTCACACTACTCCCCAAGAGGGCAGAAAGCTGTCTGATGGCCAGTGACTGTGTGAGGCCAATGGACAAACTGGGTCACAGAGTGACACCTTTCTCAAAGTTGCATTTCTATAAAAGTGACATTAAATTTGACTTGGGCATCAAGTTGGGTTTAATGCCATGATTAATTTGATACCTTACAGTACCCATCTCAGTAGTCCAATTCAGAAGTTTGCCGGACTAAGTGGTCAGCTGGTAACTCTGTGTTAGCCAATGGGGTTACTAACTCTCCCACAGCAAAACAACAATTTCAAAGTGTAAGAACATATGTATAAAATACATGTCTCACTTAATAATATACTGCTCCCTGCCATAGGGCACGATAGGCCTTCCTTTGGGGCGACATACATATAATGTTAAGGGAAGTGGGGGCTTGGCCATTGCTTTTAATGGAAAAGTCGGACCACCAGCTTCCATTCCATACCCTTCCATTGTGCAGTGGCAGGCTGGGATCCATTTTGTGCTTTGTCACACACAGGGTAGCCCAGTCAGTGCTGCAGCCCTGGGCGGACACTCAGCCTTACATGCACTTGTTACTCTGGGTCGCATATACTAGGGCCTTACAAGTAAGTCAGTCTCTGGTAATTGGGGTAGCCAATTCGACATGCACTTTGTAATGGGTTAGAACATTGGCACTGAGGTCTGGTGAGCGGGCCTCTGTGCACCCTCAGAGTCGAAAAACCAGCAGCTATTGGTTCAAATGAGTTCACAAAGTGGGGGGAAACCTGCAAAAAGCCTGTTTCCTTACAAGTAGCAATTAAAACAAAGCTTATTGGTACCAGCAGTGGATGATGCTATGACGAGCCCGAAGCTGACTAGGAATCCGGAGAAGGCTCCAAGACGCTGCTGGATGCACACAGGTAAGATTCTACAAGAAAGGGGTACAAGAGACAAACAACCAAGAGTGCAAGGTGAGGCATGGACTAATACTGGAACAGAGGGAACTGAGAGGGAGAAAACAACAAACAGTGCAGGACACAAACTGGTTGTGAACTAGACGGAGGATCAAAAAAGCCAATACAACCACGCAACTCATTGCCAGACACAGAGCTAAGGTCCTAGGAAGTCAAAATAAGGCTTTACCCTTCTTGACCCAGAAATGGCTCCAATCCAAGAAGTAAATTTGCTTGCATTCCCAGGACGTTAGCGTCTGGTGTTCCCACCCATCTAAACTTCTGTTGTTTCATTCTCCAGCGCTTCTAGCCCCTGTTTACATGCCTCTTAATCTGATTCCTGAGAGATAGCTGAGCGGAATTTAACTCATATGTTCTCCAAAAGGTTGACTCCTTGAGGTCCCACTTTGGGGTTGTCCTGTGGTTCGCAAATGTTTCCGACATGCTTATAGAATGGAATATACTATCATTATGTTCTACCCAAAGAGCGTGCACAATCTTAGAATCCGTCACTGGTTGCATGTGGTCCATATCTCAGGTGATCATCTTCCTAAGAAGTGTAGCATCATTACTTTGGGCAGCATTTCATATCCTTGGGTCTTTCGATGAAAGAAATCTTCTTCCAGTTGATCAGAATTTTTTTTCACTGGTGTAGGTGTCTATTAATTTATGTGCTTTTCAATTCTGTTTTCTTAGAAGCACATTCATCATCTAACAAGGGTATCATCGATGTGCTGCCCCAATTTTATTTCATGTAGCTCATATAGGATACTGTGCTAGGTGCCAAAATGTTTTGGTTTATAATTGGTCTCAGAATTACTTCCAGAGTTGGTTCCGTCCAAAGCATCAAAATAGAATCTTTACCTGAGGTATTCAACTTTTAGGAGTTTTTTAACAATCCCTAAGGTCTGTTTCATCAACTATGTTATACTTTAGTCTAGTTTTATTCTGGTTTTCGGGTAGGCTTCAAAGACTTTTGGCTGATAGATTGCACACACAGATCTTTCTCTCTTAAGCTTATTGCTGGATTATGGTTACTTGCTTCATGTAATAGGAAGAGTTGGTTCAGGTAAATAAAATATCAGCATTTCAAAAGGAGGATATATTTTGCTCGCCTTAAGCACTGTTGCATAATACAGACATTTAGTTTTGTTTCCAAAAATTCTTCCTCCTCCCCTCCCCACTGAACTAGATTTGGATTAATGTTCTCTGTAATTCTTCAGTTCTTACATTTATATTCTCTTTCCTTCCCCCATTCACCAAATCCTGACCTCCGACAGGTCCTTATCTTTGTTTTACCTTTCCTCCCACTCCACAAATCTGATTGTCCTAGTGTTATGCTCTCCTACATTTGCAGTCAAGTACTCCTCTCACTCATGTTTAAAACACTCTATTACCAGTAACCTACTCAATACTTTCTGAAACTGCGAGGCTGAGCTTGACGCGCTCTAAGATGGCCGCTCCTTGAGTTTGCTCGGTGTCCTGCTGGCCATCTTGCCTCATCTGCCTGGTGCCAGGGGCCTCTCTGCAGAACATCAACATTGGGTGGAGGTCGAGAACCTGATAAGGCTGGATTGCGCCATTCCCGGTGCAACACGGACCTGCACGGGAAGAGTGAGTGACTGCGGCCTACATGCCTGGTGGTGCAGCCAGCAGATTCCTCCTCTCTCCCAGCAGACAACACCTCCCAGGAGAAGAGACCCCACTCTGCCACTGACTGCAGTGCACCTAATGGGACCCTCCTCCACACTGGTGGCTGCAGTGGGTGCGTCCCCTTCTTTAATTTTCACCATCCAGCTATTCCATCTTTCCCACAAGAAGCCGAAGGAAGACATTGGACATTGTGACTCCTCCAAATGGAGCTGGTGCCCCCACCAGGTCTACCCCTCCACATTCTTGCCACCTTAGTATCCTGCTGTGCAGGCGCTGCCAGAGGTCCTCTTGTTGACCGTGGCTCTGCACCTTAACCTAGACCTAGATCGTTGCTCTATGTCAGCTCACCCTACGCAGACTCTCAGTGCATCTTATTCTCGGAGGACTGGCCCCGCATCTGCTACCTCATTCCGGGTGCCACCTGCTCACCCATGTGAGTCCCTGAAGCCACTGGCTATTATCCACTGTGAGTATGAATGTTGGGAGACTTATATGGACTCTTGCCGTTACTAGTGCTGGAGGAAGAAGTGCCTAGGCCTGAGGTGGCCACTACTATGTGGACACCAAGTCCCCCCACTCTTGGAGAGATCCATTGACAGACGCTGAATGGGGACCCAACCATTCACACCCCTTGCCCTAGGTGAACCCCTTCGAGACTCCTCGAAGCTACCACAGGGGGGACCTGCTGTTCCCTTTCCTTGGTCATTCACCTGCCTGGTGGTCCACGCAGTTGGGGCCTAGGCCTTGATACTCTCGTACCCGAGCCATAGCTGCCCTCCCCCCCAGCATTTAGCCCCACTGACCACCAGCACTGCAACTGCTCTTCTCCGAATCGGTGAGGCCCTCTCAGCTACCTCCAAAAGTGAGATCCACTATGACATCAGAACTCTCATGAACAGATTTTGAAGACCAACTCAAGGACATCTCTTCTATTGGATCCACTCTCACCGCAATGGACACTAAAATGTCTGATCTCACATCAGAGGTTAAATCCATCAGGCAAGATATGCAGACAATCTGCACACGACTGCTCAGTGTGGACAAATGACTACATGCTGTGAAAGCTCAGTATGACCGTCTTACTGACTGGGGCTGCAACACTGAGTTCTTGCACTGGAAAATGACTAATTTGAAAGACAGCAGCGCTAATTCACAAAGGGCCTCCGCATTCGTGGCGGAGGCCCCGCAGTCGTGGTGGGGGGGGGGGTTCCACACTAGTTCCGGCAGCCCGCAATGGGTAACTGCAGTACAAACATCCCGCCACGTATGCAGGGCCTCTGCCATGGGTGCGGAAGAACTCTGTGAATCAGGCCCTACATGAGTAGAGATAACTTTCGGTGTGTGGGGTCCCAGAGGGCGAGGAACAATCAGACATGATTTCTTGTCTCATTCACATGCTCCCAGATCTTCTTCATCTGTGCCTCCCAACGGCTCTCGAATTTCAACCCTTCACACCAAACCCACTCCAGCCTAACCCCTAACCTGAACACCCCTCGTCCAACTATCACCTGCGCACTGCATCACCAACACACAAAGGTAATACTACAACGAAAATAAGATCTCATTTGCAGCGGACTACTTCGCAGCAACAAAAACCCGGCAGTGGAGGTTCTTGGCTCTCTGCCCCAGGTTGCACCAGCAAGACCTACAATATGGACTGATGGACCCGGCAAGGATGAAGGTGACATTTGAGGGTTGAATCTGGGAATTCTGGGACCCTGGTGACCTAGAAGCATTCTTGGACACACTTGAACATTCCTTGACACAGTCTCCCCAACCCCTGACGACAGCCCCACCCAGGATGGCCCACCCACTGCCTGGAAACATCCCCGGTCTCAGCCAAGACACCTGTGAGGAGGCCAAACATTCAAAAGGGAATCGGATAGAACCGTACTCCATCAAGGGCAGAGACAATCTTGCTCCCTGCTAAAACAACCAGCTGGTGCTGACAGTAGACCCATTGTTATAGGGATTCTGCACACACACAGAGCTATGCACAGGATAATAGGACCTCGGAATATAGTGGTGAGCCAAGCATAAACCTTAGCACCTAAAACCCCAACCCAACTAGCCTTAGCGTCCCATTAGCAACAATGTACCAATGATTAGACAACCCAGAACACGGTATCTCTCTCTCTCAGGACTCGCAGTAGCAAGAACACCCTTTCGTCACTCACTCATACCTGTCCACAACCGGCGTAAGAAGAGACACAGTATAGGTTAAAATATTTATTTCAACATACGTGCTCTAAGATACAGTACACGTGACAGTACTATCAGCATAATGCATAAGAATAATATAATCAGCATAGTTACAACTCCATAGAATACTAACGGGGAAAGCATTTCATAAAGCAGTGGATAGAAGGTTGAATGACCTTACCACCCTCCCCGTGCTAATAGCTATTGTATTATAAAAATAGAAGACCTCTGGGCTTTGACAAGCGAACCCCCATACCTCAGTCTCTAGATGCAAAAACTACATCAGCAGACAATCACAGCTCTTCTCTCTGGAAAGGTTTTCTTCAAGTCCCTCTCAAGAGGGAAAAACGCAATAATAAAAGCCCACCAGTTTCCCCATGGCAGCTGTACATAGTGTTATGTCTAGGTGCGAGGGACTGGCCATATCAGCAAGAACCAGGGACGTGTTTTTCGACCTTGTAACTGTTGTTCAGACTGAGCCCAAAAGGAACAGGAGAAAAGGTGAGAAACAGAAAATGCAGACAGTTGTAAAATAACGTGGCAGGAGCAGAGGGCGACAGAACAACGACTAAGAGTAACGTGCGCAAAAGTCATCATGGCAGCCAGGCCTATGCCAACGTATCCAGGCAGGCCAGGAGGCCACAAACCACAAGACACCCTCCCCTGGACAGTCCATCGGCCAAGACTAAGGACGAAGACAGAGTTCAAAACACCTGAGCAGAACAGAGGCGTCCATAGTGGAAGAAGTCCTAATGGAGGACTACGAACGGGGAAAGGTAGCAAAAAGACAGTCAGCGAGGCAGTTCACGGACAGTGAACGGCAAATCAATCCAAAAACGTGGAAGTACAGAAAAATGCTATACCGTCCAAGAGGACATCATTGGAATCGTCAGAAAACGTAGACGCCATCCAGTCCAACAGGTCAAAGCTGCAGGAATGCTCCTCAGAGGACGGAGCATCCAAAAGCAATGCGGGACAGCTTGCGTGATATTCAATATAGCTTTGTTGCATGAGATTCTGAGCAGCCGCCCAGATATCCCATTGTGCCAAAATCCCCAGTGCAGCTGCACGCGTCATGCAGCCTGCAACGGAACAGTCCCGTTCATGGGCCTCTAAGGGACCCATCAACCGAACAAAATCCAGAACAGACAACGACGTATTGGAGAGGCAATAATCCATGGCCCAGGTGAAAGGGCAGCGAATGCAAGACATCACAGGTTGCACGCAAGTGAAACACGCAAAGCGAAAAGAAAGGGTATAGGACACACTCAGTGTCGCCAACGGCAGAACTCCGAAACCAGATAAAATGCGCTCACGGAGCAGCAGTAGGCGTCCGGGGTCGAGAAGGGCCCATCGGGGAGCAGCCATTGCGAAGGAAGCAGATCAACAGCAGTACACCAGCCGCCAAAGCAAGGATTAATGGAAAGCCACCAAAGACGCTGGAAAAAATAGAATGAATAAACGCCGGTATCACACCAAAAATAGTTTGGAAAGAGGACACTAGGCCGGACCCCACCACTTTAAAAAAATGCACTAGACCCTCAGTGTTAGATGCGTTAAAAATACGGTGAATTAATTCACCGAAATGTTGTGGGAGGTTAGTGTTCAAAAGGGCCTGTATTTCACTGTGGGTACTTGCCACCTGGAGAACAAATGTCTCCCGGGCGGAAGTGAGCGTAACCTCCTCGTTCAATAATAGCGCCTTTATTCTGCTCAGTTTATTGAAATCCGCCTCCATAGTAGGAATGGAAGGCTAAATAGAATTATCTACGATGTCGTGAGCGGGAGGAAAAAGCACATTCTTGCAGCAGACAACCCTGTGCGAAACAGTAACAATATAAGGGATGCCGGCCTGCATGCCACAGCAGTTGTCGTTATTTAAAAGCAAATAGCTACCATTTGTAAGCAAAGTAAAGGTAGGAGAAATAGCAGGAGCAGGAATGCCCCTTAACACACAAGCAAGATTCGGAGCAGAAACATTACAAGCTCCGTGCAATTTAATATGTTTACAAACAAGGGAATGACCCACTGTTGAATCGCATGACTCCCCCGTGAGAAAAACTTCCTTGTCCTCTCTAAGGCATTTATACATGAAAGGGAGGGACCAAAGTTCATGCAGGAAGGCACTACCCAAAGGCTGGAAACGGCCCACAGGATAATGTTTCATGCATGAACTAAATTCAAACAAGGAAAAAGGCAATGCGATAACCCCTTGAACTAGCCACACAGCAGAATCTATTTCCGCCACAGAGAATGGTAAGGGCTCCACTTTCTCGATATGTAACAGAGTGTAAACTGCATCTTTCATGGACATGAACTGCTGTTTGTCAGTTAAATTAAAAGGCAGAAATAAGGCAGTGGTGTTCAAAAAGTGCCAAGGAACCTTACCCAACTTAAGTGTTTGCAAAGTCCACGCAAATTGCATAACTGAACGTAATTGATTCTGACCATGATACAACACAGAAACATCATCTTGTACAATATCAACAACAGAGGACACAATATTCTCCAACGTGTAAATGCGGGAAGACAGGGTATTAATACTATTGTCTACAACAGCAAGCACCTTTTCCAAATTTGCTTGGTCTATTTCCCGTAAACGGGAAGCAGCCTCCATTTGCGATAGCTTCCAGAGTTATAAAGTCGGACAGATCAATATTGCCTGAAAGGAGGGACAAATGTTGTTTAACAGAGTCTAGTGAAGAATGTTGCAACCATTGTTTACATAATTTACCAACAGAATAGGTGGTGATAGTACGGGAGTTAGAAAACCTAGGATCGGGCTTGTCCTGAGTATAGCCAGTAACTGTGTCATGAAAACGCAGTTGGCACTCGTTAGATGATATGGGCCAAGACAACCAAGGTGACTGAACAAGCGTAGAAATATTAAACGAATTGTTCTGAAACAACACCTGTAAAGTCGAAAGGGACATATTAAAGTGCGAGTTGTGGTTTAGAATGGAAGACAGGGATGGAATTGATGGTGCATTCATTTGTTTTGTGGTAGCCAGACCCCAACACGTAGTCTGATAGATCGAAGCATTCAAAAACACCATTTGGGCTGGGATTAGGCAGGCACGGTGCAAGGCCTCGGTGCCTTGCACCTGCCAAGGCTTGGAGCCCCAGATTGACTTCAAATCCACCGTTTACGTCCAGTATTCATAACCACCCACAGCTAAGGCCTTTAAAAAGGAACTCGAATAAAGCAATTTGGTGTGGGTCAACATGAATTTCTGTGTGAATGGGGCGGGTAATTTGAAATAATAGGACCCAGGGTTCGATCTATTAAAATCAGTGAAATAAGTACATTTATTTCTAAGAGTCCGGGAGCTACCCGATAAAGGGTTTGGGCAATGTTCCCATTGAGTGTAGGTCACAGGGCTACGTAGTGCACTCGGTTTATGGACAAAATGGTTGCCCTAATGCTGGTAACAGTATAAATCGGCATAATTCGCAGAATTCATATACAAATCCTCAGCATTAAATGAAGCATAATATTTCAAATCAGCAAACAATGCTTCAACTGCATGCACATCCCAATCATCAGAATGAATATTACTTTTTACTACATCACCCATGGAAACTCGAAGGACATTCGGTACATTAATAACTTCTGTTGGTCCATGAATTTGAAAATTCACTGCATCCCATACAATGCCATCAGCAACTGGAAAAGCTGAAATGTTCACCAATGTGTGGTCACGCTTCATGATGTGAGATGAGGAATGTGGAGCCAAAGTTCCAGCAACACTGTTCACAGCAGAGCGTTCAGGTAAATAGTGACCATTGATCAGTAGAAAAAACACTGTGACAAAGCCAATGGACATAAACAAAAAAATCAAGAAAAGTACCAACCAAATGTATGTCCAAGGGGGAATCAAAAATTGTCTCTAAACCAGGATACAAAAATACTGAACTTGGACGGGACAATCGACGTGGTGGAATCCGAGTCAAAGGAATAACGTGTCGGACTCAGTGGCGTTGTTGGTAAATGAGCCACAGATTCTGTTTCGGGATAGGTATACTCGTTCGCGTCAATGCAGGGGGTAACTGGAGGTTCGAGTATACTTTCAGGCAAATCAATCATCTCAATTGTGACATCAGTGACCGTTCGGGCAGAAGGGCCTCGAACACAAGTCCGGTAAATTGCAGGACAAGAGACCGCTGGTGTAACACTATTTAGGATCGGCCAGTTGTTGTAGCTTGACATTTTCCACTGAGATGTATCTGTTCTCCTTGCGACCAGGAAGCGGAGGTAAGATGACTGTACGTGTTCCCTTCAAACCCAGGACTGGAACCGGTGCACGATAAGAGGGGCCGAATTCCTTCTTGTTCTCCACCTTCTCTCGAACCAGGTCTCCAATCTTCGGAAGCCAGCCGGCAACCAGAATCTGCAGGGCAGTATCTGTGGCTGAAGGTAAATGTGCGTTTGCAAGTTTGTCTCGGGCTTCTTGTAAGTCCTGTAACATAGTAGAATGGTTATCTACATCAAACTTGGCGGTTTGCGCCGCCATGTCTAGACCATCAAGGTCAGGCACAAACATTCTTATGCCAAAGAGCATTTCGTATGGGGTCCGCCCACCCAGAGATCTTCTAGGGAGATTATTAAGTGCACGTTGTACGGTATACAAGTGGGCCAGCCAGTTCCTGCCAGTACCTAAGACCCTAGCTGTCAAGGATTGCTTTAAATCACGGTTCATTCGCTCCACAATTGAATTTCCCTCAGGTCTGTATGGAGACGAAAACTTCACCCGTACCCCCAGTGAACCCATTGCGTCCTTGTACGCCTTAGAGGCAAACGCTGGACCTTGGTCAGAATGGAAGGTACCGCATGCGAAGATTCCCACAAAGACACGCAAATCCCTGATGACATTTCGAGCGTCAGCACTCCGTTGTGGCCAGACCCAGATGAAACGTGTGCACGAGTCCACTGCCACTAAGATATATTTATAGGCAGTGTCTGAAGAAAATGGACCGCAGTGATCCAAGTAAACACACCCAAAGGGTCTGTTAGAAATGTAGAGCGAGGTCTGTGGTGGTCGTGTAACCGTAGAAGGCTTAATCTGTTGACACACGTCACAAGAAAGCACATAAGTACGGGTGTCTTTATATAAACCACGCCACCAGTACCGCTGCTGCAAGATGGAAACGGTCGCAGACACTCCAGCATGAGCCGAAGCCATGCCTTCGTGTGCTGCCGTTATCAAGGAAAGTCTGCGATCCGCGTTGGGTATCAGCCGATCACCAACGTTTGGTATGGTTACATAAGGAGCCTGTTCGGGACCTAACTGATATGAATATTTGGAAGGAAAACCCCTAGGGTAATTAGCACCTTCCTTTGTCGCAGCAAGAGCGGCCAAAATATCGGTGTCAATTTTTGACATGGATCTGGTAACTGCTGCTACTGAACACGTGACTACTGCTGATCTGGCTGCTTCGTCTGCCAGACCGTTACCAAAAGCGTGTGCGCCCACCCGCTGATGGCCTAGGGTGTGAACCACTTGTGTGAGTGGCAAACGTTGTCTCAATTCTGCCACCCGAACCCAAAGCATCTTATGCTTGATTGTGCTACCTTTAGCGTCTCTATAGTCGTTTTGTGACCAAAAGAATAGATTGTCATTGTATGATTGAACACAGTAATAAGAATCGCATACAATAAGTGTGGTCACATCCGGATTTACGAATTCAAGCGCAAGCACCAATGCGCGCAGCTCGGCCAATTGCGCAGTACTGTCCCCGAGTGTTTGAGTATGCAATACAGTGGACTTGAACTCTCCGTTCACAAAGGTACCTGCAACAATAGCACATGCAGCTGAATAAGCATGCTTGGACCCCGTGGCCGGTTGTGCCGAACCATCGGTGTAGATCACACAGTCGTAATCCTCAAGCGGCAGTAAAGACAGAGGAGGAGGATGAACGAATTCATACTGTAAAAACTCCTGAGTCTGTAGAGAAGAATCGAAAATGAATGTGACATCCGGAGACGTCAAAGAAGTTGCCCATTGTATCCAACGGGGATGCAAAGCTTTAGAGTTCGGTACACTTGCCTTTGTCACTGCTTCTAGAGCAGGATAGGGTGTTACCACTAGAATGCGCTTTCCCTGTGCCAGTGCGCGCTCCTTCAGAATCGCCATTTGCACTGCAGTCAGAACTTTCTCCACAGATGAAAAGCGCAGTTCTGCGGACGTGTACAGATGTGACTTGTATGCGATGGGTACTGTGTCACCCTCGTTAAAGGTTAAATACGTGAAACCCACTGCCCCCGGAATTATTCTAATCACCAGGTTTGTGTGGTTATCACGCATCAACAGGTACTTAGACTCAAGAAGGTCTGTCTGCAAAGACTGCAGAATGGAGGAATGCTCCGGAAGCCAACAAGACTTCGAAAAATTTGGTTGTATCAAGGCATACAATGGCTTGATACGCTGGGCATATTCGGGAATATAAATACGCCCGAAGTTCAGGAAACCCAGCAAAGACTGACGTTTTTTCAGAGTATTAGGAGGGCACAAAAGTGCACATTTTTCCAAGAAGTGGGGGGCTAAGCCCTTACCTTCATTGTTGAGCTCGTAGCCCAAAAACAAAACTGTTAATTCAGCAATGTGTGATTTGGCAAAGTTAAACTTATAACCTAATACCGCAAACTCGAGAATAATGCGGTCCACTCTGGAAAGATGCGGGTATAACTCGTCGTCTGTCAGGTAAATATCATCGACGTACGAACACGCATCTGGGTCTATGCCGTCTAACAAAGAGACAACACGGGCTGCGAACACACCTGGACTATTTTGTAGCCCATAGGGAGTCGCCTTAATTTGAATTGTTTACCACCGGAGGTAAAAGCGCTCCATTGGCTACACTCCGTGGCTAAGTTGTGCGTGTAAAATCCATTGGATAGGTCAAGTGTCGTTTTATATTTTTTACGAACAAGACTGTCTACAAGCGCAGAATTGTGAGTATTTTGCACCGCAAAGGTCCGACAATGAGAGTTCAAATGCCGGCAATCCAATACTAGGCGGTACGATCCATCGGGTTTAGAAACCGCGAAAAGGGATTATTCATGGGTGATACGCATGTTTCTATTACTCCCTGATATTCTAACTGCGTCAGAATTTCAGAAACGGGGCCTTTGGCTTCACGTTTAATGGGATATTGGGGTTGTGGCTGCGGTAGGGACCGTAAAGGTATCTCATGGGGGGAGAATCTTCATCCCAACCCACGTGGTTGCGGTATAACGCAGGAGCCAGGGACACAGCCCACTCAGCTGCAAGAGCCTCCGCTTTGTCCTTTGGGACATGTCGAGAAAAGCTCGGAAGGATTACCTCCTCCCCTTTACGCGCAGCAAGTACGAATGGGGGTGGCCAATCCGCCTCCGCTAACAAAATGTCGTATGAAGAGGTCAGATTTTCCCAAAAATCCCTTTAATTACACGCTGTATATCACCTTCAATTTGAATGGCGATATTAAATAGTCTGTCAGGGGGTGCCACTCTGGTGTCGGCTGTTTCAACAGTAATGAATGTTTCAGTTGCTGTCGCCTCCATATGAGGACGTAGCGCCTCCCGCACTATGGTAACTTCCGCGGCGCTGTCTAGGAGGGTTACTGCCCACGTCCAATTCAGGAGTCTCGTTCTCACCGTCTGTGGCATATTTCGCTGTTACAGCGGCAACTTTCTTCTTCTGAAATTGTGGGCGAGAACGTTGAAAGTCTTCTGCTTTCCCTCTGACTTGTTGTTGAGGTTGATCTCGTCCCTGGGGAGCCTCTCGACCCCTTCCTCTATCCTGGCGATCCCCTCCACTGGCTTGCGAAATTGTCTGTGCCTGTGAAGAACGAGGAGAACGCGTATCAGGGATCTGAAACCTATCCGGAGATTTAATTCTCGCCCTATCGCGCAAATCATATGTGCGTTCAGAAGAGACAGAAACAGGGGATGCGCCTCGCGACCCTGGCTTCTTCTGTTGCTTACCCTGTTTTTTCAACCTCCAGCTCTTTTTAGTAAAAACTGGTTTCTCATCTTTTTCAGATTGAGTTTTAGGTTGTTGTTGTTGTTGTGTTTGTGTTTGTTGTTTTGCAAAAGGCTTATTGCCCAGGCTATTTCGGCCAATAGTTTTATAAGCCTGGGTTATAATTTTCGGTAATTCGCGCGGCTTGTCCAATTCTGGGACTAAAGCCAAAGCATTAGCTACTTGAAAGTTCACTGCATCGCCCTTGACATTCGCAAGGATCAGCTCAGCTACTCCTTCGAATACTCCCACCAGTCTCATCCCTAATTCCACAGCCGCTTCAGGGCCATGTTCATCCTGTACTTTTTAATTACAGAGGGAGAACCGTCATGGAAGGAGTGCCGAAACACTTCGAATAAACTGCTGCGAATACCCTACCCCAGTTGTTGCATGCTGTCAACTCGGGGATTAAGTCTTTTGGCAAACTAATTGTAAGAATTCTATGTTTATCCACCGGTGTTGTATTTGGAAAAACTGCCTCCAACTGGTCAAATTTTTCTGCAAGCCAATGAGGAAAATCATCCTTATTTTGTGGACGTTTGCCCATCACTGAGTTCACCATGACGGGACTTATGGTCACTCCGCCTGCAGCAGCTGGATGGCCCGCAACTCCAGGTGGGGCCCCCTGGATGTTGCCTGTAACATATTGCACTAAAGCGCGATGCACTCGCACCAAAGCCGAATACATATTGCGCAGGTCAGCGACTGGTATCTGCATATATCGCGGATGTGGGGTGTACCCGGCCAAAACAGGCCAAGTGGCCCTGTCAATAGACAAGGGGCCTAAACGAACCGTGGTAACCGGTTGTGGGAGGGCGCCATCAAACCAAACACGGTGCTGCCAAGCCGTGAGCAGTACTTCAAGATTAGTATAAGGTCTATAGGCAGCAGGAACAACGGTGGGTTCATATTCATGGAACAGATTATCGTTCGCATCCACCGCTGGAAAGGTGATCCAAGAGTAGAACACTTCAAAGTGGAAAGCCGGATCGGCTTGGACCACAAAGATCAGTTCGACTCTCGTGTCTGGCACTCCATACACTCTTAAGTGATCCCGGAGTGCTGTGCGGCTATGTGCCGCTATGTTTACACCCGCCATTACGATCAGGGATGTTCGACAACCTAACAGTAGGCAGCACAATAGAGGGTTCGATTAAGAAACCTTTTTAATAACTTCAAGCTTGAAAGAACCTACAAAAACGTCAATATAGGAGGTATTACCGTCACACACGCTTCCGGAAGCGTCCGTGAGGGTTCTTGTGGACAAGCACAAGCACTACTCAAGCGTCTCGCAGATAAGCAGCCCCACGTTGGGCGCCATGTTATAGGGATACTGCACACACACAGAGCTATGCACAGGATAATAGGACTTCGGAATATAGTGGTGAGCCAAGCATAAACCTTAGCACCTAAAACCCCAACCCAACTAGCCTTAGCGTCCCATTAGCAACAATGTACCAATGATTAGACAACCCAGAACACGGTATCTCTCTCTCTCAGGACTCGCAGTAGCAAGAACACCCTTTCGTCACTCACTCATACCTGTCCACAACCGGCGTAATAAGAGACACAGTATAGGTTAAAATATTTATTTCAACATACGTGCTCTAAGATACAGTACACGTGACAGTACTATCAGCATAATGCATAAGAATAATATAATCAGCATAGTTACAACTCCATAGAATACTAACGGGGAAAGCATTTCATAAAGCAGTGGATAGAAGGCTGAATGACCTTACCACCCTCCCGGTGCTAATAGCTATTGTATTATAAAAATAGAAGACCTCTGGGCTTTGACAAGCGAACCCCCATACCTCAGTCTCTAGATGCAAAAACTACATCAGCAGACAATCACAGCTCTTCTCTCTGGAAAGGTTTTCTTCAAGTCCCTCTCAAGAGGGAAAAACGCAATAATAAAAGCCCACCAGTTTCCCCATGGCAGCTGTACATAGTGTTATGTCTAGGTGCGAGGGACTGGCCATATCAGCAAGAACCAGGGACGTGTTTTTCGACCTTGTAACTGTTGTTCAGACTGAGCCCAAAAGGAACAGGAGAAAAGGTGAGAAACAGAAAATGCAGACAGTTGTAAAATAACGTGGCAGGAGCAGAGGGCGACAGAACAACGGCTAAGAGTAACGTGCGCAAAAGTCATCATGGCAGCCAGGCCTATGCCAACGTATCCAGGCAGGCCAGGAGGCCACAAACCACAAGACACCATGGAGACCTGAAAAAATCCTTTCAATTGTTTTTTCTAACTATCATTGTTTTGTCAATTTTAGTTCCATATTTGTCACAGTTTGATGGCACCCATTATCAAGGTACTGGCGTCCCCCCTCCCCTCGGCTGTCACAACTCTTCAGGTGAGCTGCTCCCATCATAACGTCTCTCTACACACATATTGGCTCTGCCCTCTACTCACAACCTCTGCTTCCAGAACTGCAGGGGACAAAAGCCTTCCTGCCCGTCCTCCTCTCTGACTGGGTTTGGGTGTCACAGAAAGAGACTCCATGATCCCTGCTGGCCCGCCCTTGTGGAACCCCCCCCCCTGAACACACTAGCGATATCTCACATAATCCTCGGATCCTCTCCTTCTTGTCTTTCACCTGTAAACACTAAGCTAAGGGAGATACTCCCCCATTGCAGGTGAGGCAGGCACCAGCCTGTCTCGAGAGGCACAGGTTCAAGCCCGAGACCGAAAGTAATTAGTTTTCCCTTCCCCACCACTAGGTCACAGCCCCCCTCCAATCCACTCTAGCACCGGGGCACTGTAGGCCTCATCGGATTACACCTATAGTAGATACGTCCATTCACAGCACTCTTGGACCTCTTCCTACAAACTGCCCTGGACATGTCTGTACCCTTGATGATTATATTCTTGAACGTTAATGGCCTCAGCCATTAGGCCATACATAAGAAAATCCTACACTACCTGCACACCAAATAAACTGACACAGCCCTGTTGCAGGAGGCTCCCCTATCTCCTAAGGAATACACCAAGTTGGGATGTGACTGGGTGGGGAGAGATATTAAAAGTAGCAGGACGGTTAATGTTACAGGGAACCCTCCATGGCAACTGGCTGCTCCAAGAAGTCTGGAGTGGCGATAATGATTCGGCAGACGTTGGCTTGCCAGGTCATTCGGCCATAGACAGACATGGATGGCAGGTGGGCATTTGCATATTTGCGAATACTACAAGGCTCCATGACTGTGGGGTCGATCTGTGCTCCTGTTGCCAATGAACCCACTTTCTGGCCCACCTGTTGCAGCTCCTCCAGGAGTTTGGGAGAACACCGGTTTTAATGCACGGAGACTGGAACCTAGCCCCAGACCCACTTTAGACCGGTCTGGGCGGATAGACACTCAACATGACTGGGATAGGGCACTGCTATGTGACCACCTCAGCAACCATGTTCTTTGTGATATGGCATATATTCCATCAATAGGGGAAGGACTACACCTTCCTTTCCTGCCACCATGGAACCCAGTCCGGTATTGATTACTTTTACTGCGGGAGACTCTACTCCTCCAAGTGACAGGTTGCGATATTCTAGAAGGGGGTATAATTGACCACTGCCTGGTCTGCCTCAACATAGACCTGGGGTTTACGTCTCTGCCCCGATCTGCTAGAGAATTAAAGTATTCAGTACAGAAGCTCGGACAGTATTGAACTGCTCCACCGGCACTTCTGCGTTTATTTTTCAGACAATGAGGAGTCCGTAGACTCCTATAGAGTTCTGTGGGCAGCTTGTAAAGTGACATTGAGGGGACAACTGATGCAGGATTCCACGCTAGCTAATCACAAGACCCGCTTGGACATTGCATCCCTGGAAGACGAGGTGCGCACCCTCATGGCCTGCTACATGGCGACTCCCATGCCTGCCATACGCGCCAACTGAATCAGGCAAAGATCCAACTGAACTCCTTCTTCACTGCAGTGGCCAAGAAGGCATTAGTCAAACTCTGCTGTTGCCATTATGAGCATGAAGAAAAGGCTGGTTTGTTATTAGCTGCTCAACTAAGGTAGGGAGTATCCCAGCTTGCCCTTCTGGCACTATGAGACACCAAGGTAAGCCTATTGATACATCCCGGAGACAGAGTGGATCGCTTTGGGGCCTACTACTTGACCCTATGTACACCTGAGCGGTGTGTCACCAATGACCAAATTGACCAC
This sequence comes from Calotriton arnoldi, assembly GCA_963921515.1. Taxonomy (NCBI): domain Eukaryota; kingdom Metazoa; phylum Chordata; class Amphibia; order Caudata; family Salamandridae; genus Calotriton; species Calotriton arnoldi. Next base: position 5,114,476 of record CAWUFW010000163.1, on the reverse strand, counting down.
TTCCTTGCACATCTGCAGCTCCCAACTTTAAATGACAAGGGTCGAGCGCTCCTTGAGGGGGCATTTACAGAGGAGGAGGTCGCTGATGCAATAACAGGGGCCCCTACCTACAAATCCCCTGGGGAAGACGAGTTTCCCAGTGAGTTTCAGAAATCCAGGGGTGCAATTCTCAAACACCACCTCACCAGGACCTTTAATGAGGCAACAGACAGCGAATCATTGTGAGCTATATCTAACAAGGCAGTCATCACCCTCCTTCCTAAGGACAACAAGGATCCCCTAGACTGCGTCAGCTACAACCCGATTTTACTCAACAATGTTGACCTCAAATTGATGACTAAGATCCTGGGGACTCGCTGAGGCAGAGTGATTCTGCAACTGATCCATGACTCCCAGATGGGCTTCGTGCCAGGCCGTAGCTTTCGTAACCACTTATAAATGTTAGCGCACCTCCCATGGTTCACAAAGATGACCCCGAGAAAATGCTGGCACTCTCTCTGGATGCCGAAAAAACATTTGAATGGGTCAAATGGCCGTAGCTTTTCCAAGTTATGTCTCGGTTAGGCCTGAGAGATGACTTCATCCGGAAAGTTCACCTGCTCTGCGATCCCTCTCAGCCGAAGTGTCCTGTGGCAGATTTCTGCCCGAAGGGTGACATGTGAGTCATGGCACCTGCCATGGGTGCCACCTTTCCCTGCTCCTCTTCCTCTTGGTGATTGAACCATTATCAGCCTCAATTTGCCAGTCCCAAGAGGTGTATGGGATTCTCACGAAAGCCGGAGAGATCAAAATCCTACTTTACGTGGATGGTATCCTGCTAATGCTGTCCCATCTGCGATTGCGGTGGTTATGTCTATCGTCGAAGACTTCTCATAGCTGTTAGGTTATAGATCAATTGGTCAAAGAGTGAGGCCCTCCCGATGACCAGAACCGCCACCCCGCGTACATTTATGACTATACCATGACCTGGGTACCAAGCGGGCTTCTATCTAAGCATCTAAGTTAATAGGTGCCTTACACACATAGTGGAGGACAACCTCCTCTCCTCTTAGAGCTCACCCAATAAGATTTCCTGAAGTGGTCCCTTCATCCCTTATTATCCCTTATTGATATAGGCACATGTCTAACTTCGTGAGCGACAGCTATCACCTATTCCTTTAATACCATTTTATGTGAGAGCCTTACAATTTTCTCACTGTACCTATAAAAAGTTTGGGAAATGCCTATCTCATTGTGGTACCGGTGCCTCTCCGCCCACTAATAAACCTGTACTGGGCTGTTAGGGTCCAATATTATTCCTAATGCACAATGATCATGCCACCCAATAAAATAAGGTCCCCTTTTTGCCACATACATGTTCCCTATAATTTTCCTCCCTTTGAATTGAAAAGAAGCAATTCTATACCCCACCATGGCTATAGGTTCCCCTGCGAAACTTCCTTAATATATGTTTCTAACAAACATGTTTGTCAAGACAGTTGTATCAGCAATGGTATAAGGTGGGAAACAGCGTTTACAACTCAGACAGAACTACGCAGTGCCATTATAACGCAGGCACTACAATGAACGCTTCGTTACCACACGTTCCATTACAACGCAAGTCGTTACAACGACTTGCTTTAGGGAACGCATTGTTGGATTTAAAATCCAACACCTTCCCTACTGTTGTACAGACTGGAGTTGGAATAGTAAAATATACTATTCCAAAGTCCAGAGCTTCCCTAAGGCAGGTCGTTGTAACAACTTGCGTTGTAATGGAACGCGTGGTAACAATGTGTTCGTTGTATTGCCCGCGTTGTAAAGACATGCGTTGTAAAAGCATGCGTGAATACGTCATACATCCATATGAGGTGAAGCACAGTTTGCTGTGATGTTTATAGGTACATCTCCTAACTTAATTTCACTAGAATTCACACTCAATCCGAGTACATTCCCATCATCACTCAAAACACAATTGGCACTACTGACATCATCAGTTTCTGAGGATTTACATACAGGCTCCTCCGTTGCACCCTTGACACTTAAATGCCTCTGTTTTTTCTTGCATCCTCACAATGTGGCCCAGGCTTTCACAAGCCAAGCAACTCTGTTTAATGGCAGGGCAGTTTTTATTGTAGTCTTAATGTTCTCCACTTCTACGTCAGTAGAAGAGGGAGTGAGAGACCTTGACCTTATTATTCCCCAATTTAGAACTTTCATAAATTCTGCTATCCAACCTCTCTATAGGTTCTTCGAACTGCACCTTGTCAAATCCCGGAAATCTCTTGCGGGGGGGGGGGACTTTGATAACTCTTTCTTAGCCGTCTATGCTCCCCAAAGAGCTTTGGCACACCTCCCTGACGGGAAACAACCTTTACAACGTGGACATTACACCGCAATACCTTCACAACGCGGTCGTTACAACGACTGCGTTGTTACAACGCAGTGCCATTACAACGCAAGTTGTTACAACGACTTGCTCTGGATGGCACTCTAGACTAAGGAATAGTATGATTTACTATTCCAACACCTTCCCTACTGTTGCACACACTGGAGTTGGAGTAGTAAATCATACTATTCCTAAGTCCAGCGCGCCATCTAGAGCAAGTCGTTGTAACGACTTGATTTGTAATGGTACTGCATTGTAACAACGCGGTCGTTGTAACGACTGCGTTGTAAAGGCACGCGATATAATGACTCGCTTAGTAAAGAGTCATATTCCTCCCTGACAGTCCACCTTTTTTACAATAGCAACAACATTGTTCACAGGCACATCTCCATTGACTCATAATCTGCCCTGCATATTGGGATTATTAGTATGCAAAATTATGTGGTCTTGGATAAATTCATTGTGCAAATTGCCAAACTTACACATGATGGGCAGTTTCTTCAAGGTTGATATGTAATCCGTCATAATTCAGAGTAACCCTGCTTCCTTAGAAAACAATTGTATCTATCAATAGTTATGCATACTGTTGTAATCTAGTCCATTTTTAAAACACACAGAATTGGCCTCATCAGAGTTTAGAACACTGCATGTCAGGAAGATATTTTACAAGAAGTGAGACTATTGCAAGACATTTCTGGCCAGTTTATTCCACTTTATTATTTGCTTTGATCCATTAGTGTTGTTCACCTTAATGTTCATCAATATTTCTGGAATCACCAGTATATACTCATTATTACTAGTTTGTCATAATGTCCACAACACACACGTTCACTTTGACTTCTCCCCAAACCTTTCCTCCACACCATGGTGAAGCAGTGAGAAACTGACCTTAATAGAAGGAATGCTTTATGAATTTCATCTCTACCATTCGGAGTTAATGTACAAGGACAATTCCTTATCAAGCTAGTTGGATGAAGTGAATAACTGTCTGCGTTTGTGTATTAAGTGTTTTTTTTTTTCTATCAATTTTTTCATATGATTGAACTATAGAGTAAATAACAGTTATGATGAGTTTAGAATAATATGAAGTAGATCTTTATCTTAAAAGAAGATCATAATCACATAATTGGTGATCTTATAAATAAGAAGCGAAGCAAACCAAAAAAATCTAAAAATGAAGAATCAATGTACACAGTTACCTTCCTAGTAAACAAGAATACTATGTATAACTTGTTTTACCGTGTAATAAATTTAGGACTATTGGCGTAAGTATATGTAGAATGGTTGTTTTTCATTATATAACTGAGTCCCTTCTTTGTGGAATAGTCTTCTCTTAATGTTAGGACATAGCTGTTGAGTAATGTTTTTTTATCCTATATGAACTGATTTAATTATACCATATGTTATCATTCATTGTTCTAATGTTTGTTTACTTTGTAGTGATTGAATTGATTGATATGAATTTGGCCCTCAAGAAGTGATGGTAAGCACGAAGCACGTGTTGGCCTAGGGATGATTTAACACTCTTGGAAATTAATCAAGACATAAACAAAGTTCAATAAATCCTGTGTGTGAGAAAACACCCCTTTTTGAGTGCTCACCACCAATTTGTGCTGAATTGTATTGCTTTTTGCTTAGACTTTGCACCCTTGGGCACTGCTGTCCAGTGTATGTGTTCTGACCCCTAAAACATGGAGGAATTAGCTAATCCCTAGTTGGAATATTTAATTGTCCTATAAGGAATGGGACCAGAATGAAAAATACTTAAAGCACTATTTCTAATAGTTATTTAAAATCTAATTCAGTAGTGAAGTCAGATTTTTTATAAATTTTAAGGAAAAATAACTTTAACTGCGTGAACTTTCAGAAGGCTATTTAACATTCACATCTGCAAATTCCCATCTTGTGCTCAACCCAAGAAGAGGTGTAAAATTCCTCCCAGGAGCATACAATAGGCTGACCTGAATGGTCGGAGATTACTCCACTGAACTTAATAGAATATGTAGGGTGGAGCTGTGCCCCTCCTGTTCACACCACAGTGTCAAATCCTGTTTAGTAGGATTTCCGACTCACATGCAAAATTGTTGTACCCTTCAGGAGGAGCAAAAGGGATGCCAGGACAATTCTTGTGTATCCCCTGTCTGGATGCTGAAGGACATTGCTTTTGTCCTTCCAGACTTCTGTCTCTCGGTTTGTTATGGGTACAGTGCCTGCTTTAAACTGGATTTTTCTATTAGACGTGAAGTGACACTAGGATTGCCACAGTACACTCTGCACTCATACCCCCAGCCTCAGAGCCCAAATTTAGTGTGGCCGAAGGCCTTTGCCATCCTGGATGTGCCTTGACACATTGCATTTTGGGACAGTTTACAGTAAAGGAAACAGGAACTACTGCAAATGTGGGTAGGCCAGACCCTGGGAACATTTACTCCATTGGCCAGAGAGCATCTAGGAGTGTCTTAAGGTGTCCCACACCCAGATCCTGGTGAAGCTTACAAAGATGGACCCTCACCCAGCCTTCCTCAGAATACTGCTAGACTTGTGAAAGGATACCACGCAGACTGAAACTGCTGCACTTGGCATCTGTGAACTGTGAAAAGGACTGTAGAAAAGAAATTACCTGAATTCACGTGGTGTGTGACTTAATGACATCACAAGGACCCAAGGGGAGTTGGAACCCCTTCCACTTGAAATATAAGGACAGAATGATCTCCAATGATCATAAGGCGTATCCCCTGGGTGGCAGGAACTTTAAAAAAAACCTGAAGAGGACATTTCTGTGAAGAATCCCAGCTGACCAGGGGTAACTAGCCTCGATCTAGCTTTGCTGCTGCCCTCTGTCTGACACCCTGAGAGTCTCTAAGTGCTCCCACTGAAGTCCTAGGGCCTTTGAAGTGTACTCCTGTGGTTGTTTGGGCACCAAAAAGAAGTTTGGAAACTTTTTCAAAACTTTTGCTCCAGAAAGGGACCGACCACAAAAAGTATCCAACCAGCAGTCCATGGCGTCAGATTGAATGTCAGGTTTGTCCCCTATGGAGAAGAGTTTTTCTTCAGAAAAATGACAAAGTCCCTTTTCAGATTTGGACTTAAAAACATTTGCAAACTTTCTTACTTCCAGGCCCTAGAGGGTCAGTCTATTTGCTACATCCGATCCATTTGAGTGTCGTCTGCATATGCAATTGTGGAAAAGCCAAAGGATTGAATACGTTTAACTAGGGGGGCAGCATAAATATTGAACCTTTGGTGACGCCACAAGGCAAAGAAAAAGACTTTGAACTGAATTCCCCGAGGAACCCCAACTGCTCCCTGTTGAAGAGGAAGGATGGCAGGAGATCCAAGGCTGATCCGCAGACCCAATATTAGTTAAACAATGTATGAGGACATTGTGGCTCACAGTATGAAAGGCTGCAGACAGATTTAAAAGAATCACTGCCACCTTCCCATCATTGTCCATTATTGCTCTTATCTCCTCTGTAGCTACCACCAAAGCCATTTCAGTACTATGGTTTGATCTGAAACCACGTTGAGCTGCATCAAGGATTTTATTTTTATTTAGAAATTCCAAAAGAGCAATGTTAAGATGCTTTTCAAGAATATTCGCCAACACTGGTAGGAGCGAGATAAGGCAGTAATTTTTTCCCTTGGGATTGAGAGGTGCTTTTTTCACAAGAGGACGTATGGAACCCTTTTTCCATTCATACTGAAGCTGTCCAGAAATGATGACGCTATTCATTCTTTCGTAAGAATGGGATGCGACTGTCTCAGCTATGACCTGTATGAGTTTTGGAGGACAGGGGTCTGAGGGGCTCCTGATTTAGTGAGGGCGATAAGTTTGATCACTCTGTCTTCGGTGAGAAGCGGAAAATCGCTGAGCTCCTGTTTACCAAGCCTTAATGTTTCTTCACCAGAAAAAACAGAATTGATGTTGATATACGAATCAAGATCTTTGTAAACTGGATCAACCTTATTTCTGAGAAACTAGCCAAGCTATCACATAACAGCCTGCTTGGTGGCGCTATAGTAGTTGAATTAGGACTGGAGAGCTTTTAACTGTTTTAAACAGTTCACTTGTGGAATCTTTTGAAGAATTAATCTTGTCAGTAAAATACTTTGGGTCTGATTTAGATCTTGGCGGATGGGATACTCCGTCACAAACGTGATGGCTATCCCGTCCGACGTTTTAAAAGTGCCATAGAATCTAATTCACTTGTAATACGGCGTATGGGATATCCGTCACATTTGTGATGGAGTATCCTATCCACCAAGATCAAAATCAGGCCCTTAGTTTTCTCTTTAATTATCAAATTTTATAATCCTGAATGAGTTGTTTGTATTACTTTTTTCCACTGGGTTATAACTATTTCTCCAGATCCTTACTTGTTTTCAACATTTTTGTTTAAGTTCCCTAAGATTCAGAGAGAACCAGGGTGCCGTTGGCTTAGTTCTTTGACTTTTTATGTATTTGAAAGGGGCCAGCTCTGATACTGCTGTGTTGATCCAATAAGCATACTTAATCATATCGACATTTGGCTCGTTCGACAGGTGAGTTGAGTAGTAGCCGGGATACTCGTAAGTTCCTTTTTCTCCATTTTATTCCAAGCCCTAATTTTTCTGGCTGACAGTGTGCTGCCAGATGAAGAATTTGGGACCAAGATTTTTAAGCTGAAACCAATGGCTTTATGGTCTGACTAAGTTATAGGTAATACCGCTTCTAGCTGCAAGTCTGGTTGACTTGAAAAAACGCCATCCAAGGTGTGACCTGCCTTGTGTGTAGCAACATTCACCGGTTGTCTGAGATCAAAAGTATTCAAATTGTCTATAAGTTGTTTGGTTTCTTTATTGGAAATTGAAGTTACTTAAAATGGTATAATTAGAGGATTGCATACCAGATACAATAAACTCACTTAAAGAAGTCAGAAAGTTAGCTTTTGGGCCTGGAGGCCTGTATATCAGAAAACCATTGAAAGTAGTCTTGTTATTCAATATACATCTGAAGGTGAGAGCCTCACAATATCTTATAATTCGTAGGCTCGCAAGAGCTCTCAAGGTGTTCGTGATAAACAACCGCTATGCCTCCACCTGATTTAAATCAGGATTTGATGTTTCATCTGCCCAAGTCTCTGTTAAAAATGCTAAATCTGAGGCGTAGGAATCTAGATGACTGCACAATTCATATTTATGCTTAATAATCGACTGTGTATTGATCAATACACAACTTAACATTAATGTATCAGTGGCTTGGTGGGGTGGGGGGCAGGGTAATTATCTTTACTACTCATGGTTGCCGGTCAGAGCACCGATTGACACAAAGTGGCAATGGATACAAAGGAAGTTGTCCGAACCCATACATATGAGAAACGTTTTTTCCCATGCTATCCACCCCCCTGCTGTGACCCAGAGGCCAACCCGGAGGAGCTCTCCTGCTTCTTCTTTGAAATTAATAAGGCATCTCTACCACTTCATACTAAATCAAGCTATGTGTGTAGTTTGTAATAACAACAGTTACTCAGTGGTTCAGGAACATCTTCCAGCTGGGCTTTTCTATTCACTAAAATGAGCAACAAAAAATCTTATTGTACAGTAACAATTGGATTATTTTGTAGAACTTGATTCAGGTAATGCAATAAAAGGTAAAGAAAGAGAAACACTGATCCATTAACACTGTATGATGCATGAAGAAATATGTTGGATTTTGGCAACACTGCACAATTTTCACTCTTACCTTTCTTTCAGCCCAGTTCTTTTTTAAAACCAAACACTTCTAGCTTCCATTGCTTCATCAATGATGTGACACTGTGAAGGTCTGTCAAGTTTACTTCCTGATTCCCCAAGGAAAAGGGTGAATCCTCCCAGTAGCCACAGGGCCACCCTACACTGACCAGTACGGATGAATAGTGTCAAATGTCTCCTTATGAGGCTCCCGGTTGGGATGAAAAAGCCTCAAAGGGCAAAAACCTCCTTGGCTTGTAGCTGATAATTAAAGAAAAAGATCATGCAGAAGTTGACACTCAAGGCACCAAACTATCTCTGACACCAGGGTATAGGAAAGAGAAAAGCAAAGACATCGAGTAGAAATACAAAGGGAATGCAAGCTGCAAGAAGCAACAAACATTGGTAAAGCTAATTGGCCTGGCGCTGGCTGCTACCCTTTTGGCTTTCTCAACGCTTGCTTTGAGTTGTAATTATTTTTGTAATACTTTATAGTTGGGTGGCTACCATGCCCAGGTCAATATAAAAAAATGTCTAAAAGTAAAAAAATATTATTGTTTTCAAAAAGTACATTTTGCCATAATCCTTGGCACTGAAGGGAACTACATTGAGTGCGACTGTGCTCCTTTTGAAAGAGCAGAATGCCATCATTCACAGTGAAATTAGCCAATGGCTGAAGTGGGCTGACCCACTGCCTGATGCGCTTTGCTGTAAGAGACACAAGAAAATTGTGAATAACACAGCATAGTGGCTGAACAGGTGTGGTTGATGGCCCCTATAAGTATATAATATGTATGTTCTTATACTAAAATCAAAAGCTCTTGACTGACACTAGATCTAAAAATAAGGAACAAAAATACTAAGTTGGTAATGAACTCAACAAAAAATAAGGAACAAATGCATTATGAAGCATCCATCACTCTTTAATGCCTCCTTTATATATCATACAAACAGGAAAAGGCTCAATTTCATCTTGGATTGGGAAACTTAGGCATAAATCTCTGCGCTGACCGCCATCTTGTGATTCATCAGGCTTGACCATGCTTCTCTCTTCTAACACATGACATTGACTAAGCACGTGAGAAAGGGGCCCCAACTTCACATTGTTTATCTCTTTCAGAATTATGCTATTCCGTCATCACCCATGCTGTCTGAATCTCCTCATGACTGCTGAAATGCCGGCACAGTCTAGGCCGTGAAGAGACTCAACCACAAGCTGAGTGCGGCATTCTGCAACATGCTGCATGCATGATGAACACATGGCTTCCTCTGAAGGCTTGTCACATTCATTTAAACTCTCAGTATGGCCGTAACATGCCTCCATGTAAAGGTTGTCTCCATTAAACCACTCTGAAAGCCTGGTCTGCACCAAGGAGAATTCTTTTTTTAATGTCATTCAGTGTCCTAGCGAAAATGTTGAGTCATAATGTAAAGCAAGTCATGGACCTTCTTTTGATTACCCCTAAGAAAAATAGTTCTATTGAGAGATGTAACATGATTCTTCTATATTGAATCTGTGTTGATTTTTATTCTGCGCAAAGGAGTGCAAATTATGTAGCTTTACTTCACATTCCATGCACCCACCAGAGACCTCCGCCCCACCCAACTGGCCCTGGCTACCATCCCTCGTATCCGCAAGACCACAGCTGGAGGTAGATCCTTCTCCTACCTCGCAGCAAAGACATGGAACACCCTGCCTCTCCACCTCAGGCAATCAACATCACTGCCTCAATTCAGAAAGGACCTTAAGACCTGGCTCTTTGACAGAACCACAGTGCCTCCGGGGGTCCGGCTGTCCCCCCCATGCCTTCAGACCCTTAAGTGTGAGTAGTCGCACTTTACAAGTAACCTGATTGATTGACTTAGTACTGGTTCAGGTTTGGTCATTTTTTAATCTGGTTCACACTTCCAGATTCATGATCATTGAGATCTTAAACAGAGTTCCAGTGGGTCTAAGTCCATCTTGTTAATTCACAGGGAAGGGCTTATGGTTAACCAATAAGACCTGTTGCTTTATCATGTAAATACTTGTAATAGGCCTAATCGACTTCCTCAACCTGAGACAACAAGACCCAGGATGAAGGATTTTCTTCTTCAATGCTTGCTACCCCCAGGGACACTTCAATGTTCTGGCACAATGCAGGGTGTGATATATGATGTGTACAGAAAAGAAAAGACCTGATAAAGGTCACTTTGTCTCCAGACCCCAGTTTATGAGCAAAACAGGCAGTGGCGGCTCGCATAGGGCGTGCTGCGGGGCGGTGAGGCGGGGAGGTGCAGGGTGGGGGGTAGTAAACTCGGACATACGACGGAACGGAGGAACGTAATAATTACTTTCCTCCATTCCGTCGTATGTCCGAGTTTACTACCCCCCCACCCTGCCCCTCCCCCGCCCCGCCTCACCGCCCCACAGCACGCCCTATGCGAGCCGCCACTGAAAACAGGTCAGCTGACTACAAGTATTTACCTGTGAAGAAACAGGATTGATTAGCTACTGATCCCCTTCTTTCTTCCTTTCTTCTTTTCCTCATTTCTTTCTCAATGAGCACTCAACCTCAATATTTGTCTTCAGAAAAGCCTGGTGGGGGAAGCAGAAATGTTTTCCAGAAGGATCTTTGAATCGCTCCTTTTTCCAAATGTATGTAAAGGAAAGCATTCATTCAATCCTGACTTGCATTATACCATACCTGAGCCTTATTGGACTGACCCTCCAAAAAACCTGTATGTCAATCTTCTGATCCTTTGGCAGCAATATTCAAACTTACTTTGGAATTTATCAGATGGTGAGGCCATGTTAGTCAAAGCAACCTACATACCTAAATGGAGAGTTTTTTTGTCTTGCATATTTTTGTAAGTGCTCCTCAAAAAGTACATAACATACTGCAAATGCAAAGTGATTTATAAATGTCATCAGAAACCCAAGGTAGAAATACATGACCATATTACTCATACTTCCTGTAACATATTTTTGAAATTACATTTTTATTTTGGGGCCAGTTTGTTTGAAACATCTGTTTTATTTAAAGTGATGCTAACAATAGACTCTGACTGGAATAGAATGTTTCGGTCTACCTTTCATGGATAAATTGTTCATATACAAGGAAAAACAGTGAGGGCCAGAGAATGTATGTGAATCTGTGGCTTCAGCGTTAAGATTAATATGTATTTACCACACCACTTTTCAAATAATTTGGAAAATGTGTGGATCCCCACAGTCACCCAACTCACATTTAGTTTTTATCTATTTTTTATCTTTTGCAGGTATGACGGTACTACTGCAGTACCGGTGCTCAAGCTTTGCCTATATGTTTCTTCAATACCGTGCAAGCTTCCCCAATGAAATGCAGTACTTCATGGGAGGTATGCACTGGGCCTTGCAGGAGTACTGTGTTGCTTGCAGTAAAAACATTTTTTTATTTTATTTTGCCCATGGGGAGGGGGGTCCTGCTGCTCCCTCCCAACACAAGTACCAGGGGGCTTGGGTGTCCATTTCTTGCCCTCTTATACCCTAGTTTTTAATATTTCCTTTACACAGTGACCAAGTATAGTTATGGTCTGTGTTTCCAAGCATTTTTTGCTTTCCTAAAAACTTTGGCTTTGCTTGCCGAATCTTCATGAAACCTTCCACAAAAAAGTCTCATCCACCTAAGCTTCTTCCTGGAAAGATTCAGTGTGATCCATCAAACAGGAGCCAAGAAAAACAGGGGTCCCAAAAGTGTTTTCCCCATTCATTTCTCCTTAGGAAAATTGACCAGCAAAACGGAAAAAACTGCTGAACAGAATAACACCAAGTTTGGCAGAAAGCTCGATCTTGGTCCAGTTAGCGTGCTTTTTGTTATATGGTGTAAATCCGTTCAGTAGTATTTAAGCAACTAAAGCTCAAAACATTGTATATTTCATGCTGCGGAGGCTCTGTGGAGCTGACAGATCTCAAGCTGAGATCTGATTGGATGCCACCACATCAAGAAGGATGTGGCAGCAGCCATCTTAGGACTCTGGACTCAGTGCTGAGTCCTACAAAAAAAAAAAAAAAGAGATGTAAGGGGGCAGGATAGGGACACTGACTGCTTAGGTCTGGTGTGGGGACCCAGAGGCGCCCCCCCCACCCCCTCGGGACCAAAAACGTTTTGTTTTTTACTTTTGCCTTGAATTTGCAAAGCAAAGGATACGTGAATTTGTGGTAAAATGTTTAAAAAATGTGTAGGCTCCTGCAAAAAAAAAAAAACCCCAAGGTGGGCCAGGCTTGGGAGGATCCTGAGTGGATATATAGTCTTGAAATGGCCCTTTCTTGAAGTGTTGCCACGGATATTTCCTTACCCCTTTCGTAGCTTTTCCTCTTTGGTGCATGCAGCTTCGAGCAGAGTGCTTTGTGGCAGTGATGAGACTGCAGTGAAGCAGCAGAGTGCATTTCTTGCCCTGCTGTTATCTACTAATACTCAACATTGCCAATACGTGTAAAGGTTTGTTTTATCAAATTTATACATGCTAATACAGCCTGGTGGGCTCATAAGCTCATTGCTAGATATCTCTCCACTCTGTATGTTATGGGTGTGAACACTACTAAAATAGTTCAGTGGTTTAATGAGACTGCTACAGACAACTGTTTGTAACTAGAAAGTAACAGGGCCCAAAACTGCGAGGTACTTTTCATGGGTTAACGTGCTGACTGCAGAGATGAGTGTAGCAGCTTGTAGGTTACAGATTAAGTCTAGGTCATACGGATCCGTTGATTAATGTGTCTGTTACAGAGATAAGTCTGCCGATCATATGTCTCATTATTACTAAGAGAGCTCTTTGGGGTTAAAGCACCTGCTGCAGAGACCACGGTGTAACCACTGAATAACTGGTTCAGACGCTGGCAAAAGAATTCAGTGGGTTCAAGTTTTCTTTATGTCTAACATGATTTATAAAATGATGGAATAGAATGCCCCAGAGTAACTCATAGTGGTTCACCTTAATTCTAGGATATCAGTGCATCACTTGTTTAATTGTCCCAGTTGGAAGAGAGCTGGCTCTGTGTGGGTCTTGGATTTCAGTTTTTGTAAAGTAGTTCTGTTTGCTACAGATCATGTGGTGTGCTCACTGTAGGTCACAGGTTTGAATCCTGGTAACATAACTCAATCTGTTGGTAATACAGTTGTATACTCCTCTGTGCGGCCTGCAGCCACACAAGGTTCATTAAGCAAGGCCTACAAGGACAAGGAAAAGGTATTCAGTAAGCCTGGGCGGCGAACTCCACTCCGTTTGCGGAGTTTGTGGAGTTTTTCGCACTCCGTGCTCCGCAGAGCTCGCGGATTTCCGAAAAACTCCGCTCTGCGGTAACTTGGCGAGCACGAGCGAGGACAACCCAATGCTAGACCACTTCCCTGCGAGATTTCTCAACGTGGGCGGTCGTGGATGGCCGCTATCGCTCGTGTTGAGAAACCTTCAGTTCGCATTGAGGAAGCTGCCGCTTGAGTAGAACTTCTACTTGAGCGGCAGAAAGAAGCAGCGCCCTCTTGTACTGTGCGAGATGCCGTTCGCGCTAATTTTACAGCCCGGGACAAACACCCGCCACTAAAAATCAGTGCGAACGGCACAAGGAAACCCACTCCCCCGCTCGCGGAACTCCGCATAGCTTGGTGTAGTTTTTTTGTCACTTCTCAGAGTTCCGCGTAGCGGAACTCTGCGCACACCTGGAATATTTGGGTTGAATGAAAGAAAAAAGTAAATACAGTTTTAGGCAGAATTTTTAAAATCATACTGTGAAATGCCTCATTTTGCAAAATTTGTTGTTATTTTTCTTTGGAGGAAGGATTCCCACTAGCTTTCCCAGTAAAGGGACGGGATCGCTCACTTTCCTAGATTATTTAGGTTCATGTGGATTAAAGTGGGGGTATTTTATTTCCCTGGCTATTCCCTTGCTGTGGAGGCATCTTTTGTGATGTTAATTTTTTTGTCAGGGCTATTTTTAACTGGTCTTAGCGCCAGAACAATAAACTGTTATAGATTAGCGATTTCAGCAGATCATAGTGTAAGGAAAAGAATAGCAATTGATAAGGACACCTTGGTTTATTGATGTATGAAAGGTATAATGTTTCAATGATTCGCCAAAGCCTTGTTGCAGTTGCCATTGGGAGGCAAGAAAGGTTTATAGACCTTTTACGAAATGGACTTCAAATGTGTTTTTGACATTGAGCCAAATGTCTATGAAGCTACTTATTTTGTTGTGTGTTATTTCGATGTTGTGATGTTGTTCGTTCCAGATGGACTTCCATTTATTATCACAAGGAGCACGAAGACCACGTCGATCTCCATTCCTCAAAGGCCAAACAGATTTGTGTATGGTGCGATAAGTGTTGAGAGGGCTTGTGGTTCTCCAGCAGTGGAGGATTAAAACTTGACTTCTTTTAATTAGCCATATGGGGCAATTTGTTCGCCAATAGTGAAAATAGTTAAGGAGAGGCTGCATTAAAGCACAGTGTTTTTACGAACTATTTGGTGAGCTGGGTATTTTTGGTAGCAGGAAGATTGGCAGCAGACTGGTCAAATGCAGGAATATTTTCATTTTTTTATTTGAAGCCAAATTGGTCTTGTTTCTTAATTGGATCTCAATGGCCTTTAGCCATACACAATGCTAGTCTCTGGCCTTGTTACAAAATGGCGATGATTCTTCAAATGTGTGTTAGAAAAATCAGAATTGTATTAAAGACATGTGGGCTAGCATTATCCTTTCAGAACCAACCCATAACTGGTGAGTACAATGTTTAGAAAAATGAAAAGTTGTCAGAGTGAGTACTGTTGCGGAAATCTTTTCTGAATATAAAGTTTGTAAGTTAGTGTGTTGAAGATGTAAGCCATCGTATCGTTGTGTGCAAGGGACGTTTTTGATGAGTTTTATTACAGTTCAGTTTGTGGTGTGCAAGTAGACAGATGCCCATGATACTGTTAGTTTCTGTTCATCTTTCAGGTAGTGCGGGCACTAGGTTATTGTTAATAAACTTCACCTGGAGCTACATAAAACTCTGTACACAAATAGATAAATCAAACTTACATTCCTTTAGTAGCGGTGCCATTGCCCCTAAAGAGGGAGCC
The DNA here is from genome assembly GCA_963921515.1 of Calotriton arnoldi. Taxonomy (NCBI): domain Eukaryota; kingdom Metazoa; phylum Chordata; class Amphibia; order Caudata; family Salamandridae; genus Calotriton; species Calotriton arnoldi. Next base: position 5,099,325 of record CAWUFW010000163.1, on the reverse strand, counting down.
CTTTACTGTTTGGTTGTTTTGTGTATTTTAATCCATGCAGTGTACATGAGCGCACATAAAAAGACAAAAACGGACCAAAAGACAAGGAGTTTATTTTTGGGCCTTCATCACAGTCAGGGTTGTTTTCCATCGAAAACGTTGTATTCTGATAACAAAATACACACCTCTGCACAGACATGGCATGGCACTCCACAGTTGCAGCATGTGTCACTTTATCTCTCCATGCTTGAAGCTATCAGCACCACCCTACTAACACCAACCTACTATCACCACCACCCTGCCACCTGTCACCACCACCCTACCATCACCACCACTCTACCACCTAACACCGCCACCCTACCACTCACCTTACCACCATCCTACCACCATCCACCCTACCACAATTCTACCACCACCACCACCCTACCACAATCCTACCAACATCACCCTTCCAGCACCCTGCCACACTACCACCCTACCACCACCACCCCCTACCATCACCACCACCCTACCACCACCACCTCCACCTCCACTCTAACCACACCACCACCCTACCCTAACCACCACCACAAGAACCACCAACACCACCCTAAGCAACACCACCACACCACTACCCTAACCACCCTTCCATAACTACACCCTACCCTAACCACCTACACCACCCTTTCACTGAACATGGCTCTCAATTCCTGTAGACGCTCTTCATTTTTAGCAGCAATTTTCAACATATTACTTGATTTTTGTTTTCATGGAAAGTTGTACCCTACCTTTGCATCTGGCAGTGGAATGCCCACAGCAACACCCATTGCACGCCCCTTTCGCGCTAAAAGGTCCATATTTACAAGGTGGCGTTAAGCCACAAAAAGTGGCTTAACTCCGCCTTGTAAATATGGAAAAGGGCATAGCGCCACCAAAACATCGCTAAAAGTGATGTTCTGGTGGCACTATCCCCTTGTAAATATACCTCCATGTTGCTTCCGACCCTGATCTCCGGGATGCTTCCCTCCACCCATACCCTGTGTGTTGCTTCAACCCCCACTTTCCTTGTTGCTTCACTACAATGCTTTTGAACTACTTTTTTATTTACCAATCCAACTTGGATCAATAAATAAAAAAATATAAACACTGGCTGATTTTTAGGCGTGTGAAAGCAAAGTACTTGTGCCTACAAAATGACATGGCCACAGCGGAAGCATCATCACATCTTTTTTTTGGTTTCCTCTTTAACCATGCTGCACAGCATCACTAGCCAATAGGTCCCAAAGGCGAAACCTGTTAGCTTTGCCGATGCTTTTTAAATCTGCTGCTCATGCTCTTTAGGGTTAGTACCATGCTTGCACTGTACTGCTAGCTCTTGTGTCCCATTCTGAGGCAGATATAAAACTAGGTCCAGTGCAACGACGGCCCGGAATAGAATGTTTGATGATTTGCAATAGATTTGACACTAGAGAAAAAAAATGGTATTGTTGAAAAACGTAGTGAGTACTATCACCACACATGCATCACAGAAGGAGGATCATCAAGGCCACAACAAATGACACTATGCCAACAGGGTGACTAATTCAATGGAGTTAGGATAGTTGAAGAAATCCCCATGGGGTTTGACATGCATAAAGAGAGATGTGCAGCAAGTAAGCAACAACATCAACACTTTCATTCTCTGTCACCCAGACCTTGGAAGGAAAATGCAACAGTTACAGAAAATGTCACTGTTTGATAGGAATTGAGAGATAATGGCGTGCCATGCAGGCCACCCAGAAAGGATAAAAAATGAAGTACTGTTAACACACATACAGAAGTGACGCCCCCTAAATACCCTCTTCATGAAAGCATCCAATCAAATGCTTCACGTGGAAACAGCAAACGCCATAAAAGCCTGTCCCTCACTGCTTATAAGAAATCCTGTCCCACCTTAGACCACCCCTAAAACCGTGGTGCCTGGCCAAACTTTATTCAGAATCCAAGCCTTGTAAAATCCTGCCGTTACCAAAAAACGTCTCACAAACATAAACTAGGTGACAGGAATGAGTGGTATTGCCAACAGTCCCACAGAGACACAATTGAAGGCCAAGTTATACACACACATCACCCTGTTGACAACCACACTGCACCTCCTAAAACACTCACCATGTAGGTGGTGAACATAGGCATGTTAAAACAGTCAGGCAGTCAAGGACAGTACTTCCCAGAATCAGAAATGGATACTGAGATCCATTGACATGCTCAAAGCAAGCACACTAGTGATGACAAGGTCCATCATAGCAGCAGCCATTGGCTACCAGCCCATCTTCGAGCCAGTGGTTAATTGGGAACATGGGAATACCAAGATGCTCCAGAAAATGGCCTTTTTGTGACCTCATCAGGAACAAAGAAAGAAACCAAGCATTCAAACAACTGCTCCTCCTGAGATACCTCCCCTCCCTTCCTAACAGTCATTCTCCGAGAGAATATGGTGGTTTGCCAGGTGGAAAGACAACATGAGCAAACAGTGAAGAATGGTTCAGGGTATCCATGGGTACAATAGTTGTGATATTCTTCCGGCGCATCCTCGAAAGATGAATATTTTCATGTTGCATGTTCCATCACTTTATAAAGATTATTATTACTATTATTATGTTCCATCACTTTATTGCAATTGTGTGTGTGTATAGTTGAGTTTTGTGGGCATGATTTAATGTATGAGAAAACAAACTGTCAGGGCAGAGAAACATTGGTGGTGATGTAAAAGCCAAGAGTGCATTTCTGTATTACAGGAAATATCTGATTGTGTCTTGTTTGTCACCACTGTGTAGGTACTCATCATTAACGTTCTCTTAGCAGTTGATTTACCCAGTGTTCCGAATACATAAAGCCATCTATTTCAATCATGTGCAAGGGAAATCAGTTCTGCAATTTATGTTATCTTCACAGCTTAATCTTTGAGAATGTCTTCTTTTAGCTTGATTGGATGGGAGACTCTTCCTTTTTCCAGCCAAGTAATTAATATTGTTCAGAGACGACTGTAACTTTCCTTGTCCAAAGATTTCCAAACTTTTGCTAAGTGTGCCACAAATATAAATAGGTATAGGTATATGAGTGTTTTTCAAGAGTAAAATATTTTGAATTTATCCCAAAAATAAAGACATTGTTTTTTTTCTTGTTTGCAATTTTTTTTCTTGTATGTGCTATAACTGAAAATTGTCCTTCATTTTTCTGGCCAATCTAGCTAATTATTTCTATTGGGTGCATGCTTACTTGTGGTTCGGCCATAAGAGCTTTCAGGGTGAATGTATTTTCTTCTTTGATTTCACTTGAGAGCGTGGGAGCAGAGACATGATTGTCGTCTTAGGGTATCTTTCATTTTAGGGCTCGATTTTATGATGCCGTAGGAAACGGCTCCGACCATCGGTTGGAGCCGTTCCTACGGCATCGTAATTGGCTGTTCGGATTCCTTTCAGACCGACCCATTTTGATGGGGTCGGTTGTACAGGAATCCGAACCGGATTTCAGAATGGCCTCCGATGGACTTGGAGAGCCCGTCTGCCATTTGGAAGGCCTCCAGTAATCCCTCGGGCGGCTCTTTCCGCCCGAGGAATTAGGATGGCAGATTCCCATAGCCTTTCTGTGCCGGCCTTTCCAACACACAAAGGCTGTGGAAATCTGACTTTGGGGGCCCCCAGCAGGGCAGATGGCGGCCTAGGGGGCACCTATGGTGCCCCCCTGTTGATCCCTGCATTCGGTGGCAGGCACCTTGAGGTGCCTGCCACCGGGTGCAGGGATGAACTGCTCCTCAGCTCTTTACAATGAGAGCATGCATTCCAGTCGGAATGCATGCTTCCATTGTAAAGAATAGGAATGCGACCGAACAGTGTTCAGTCGCATCCTAATTGCTGGGTTGGGACCGACAACAGGAGGTCGTTCGGTCCCAGTTCCCAAACGATGTCGGACGGACTCAGGTCCGTCCGACATCGTAATAGGGCCCTTAGAGTGGATCCGGAGACTTGAGGACAAGAATAAGTCTGGCGATGGCTGTAATGAGGATAAAGGAAAAAGGCATCAAAAAGAAGCTGGAATCCAAATACTACCAACCAATAAGTAGTTCCAGGGGTACATTGCCAACAAATACATTCCACTATAGACTCAGGATGCTTAGCAGTGCGGTGTGGCCTGAATACAATGTAAATACAACAATGTTCAAAATGGCTGCCAAACTTCCATGCACGCTAGCAGGTTTTAGCAGAGCATCTGTGAAAGATTCTGAGGGCCTCATTTATGAAAAGCGTTGCATTGCTGCGTGAAAACAGCGATGCAACACTTTTCAGTGCGCCCTCCTTGCGACACTGTGGATACACCGTATTTACTGTACGGCGCTCCATGTCGCAAGGATTTAAAGATACGTCAGTATTCCTTACGTATCTGTAAGCGCAAAAGTGGCACATTGCTGGGGTGTGTCTGAAAACAGACCCAACTCCAGCAATGTGTCCTTTCACATGGGGCAATCCACATGTGAAAGGGCCTGCGTCACTCCTTATGCCTGCTGTGAGGCAGGCGTAAGGATTTTACAAAGTGGGCAACCTAGAAGTGTTGCAGTGAAATCTCAGAGATTTCACTGTGACAATTTTACAAGCCCTTTCTGCGCCGGAACACCCACAAAGTGACGCATCTGCCTAGATGAAATCACTTTGTAAATATGGCGCTGTATGGTGCATATTTTACGCCGTCACAGCGTCACAAAAAGTGACACAACGGCAGGGTAAAGGGCTCATAAATAATGCCCTGAATCATTACAACGACCTCAGTCATAGGGAAAGGTCCTCAATGAGTCCAATTCTCCGGAAGCTGGCTACACCATTGCTTTAGCAATGCTTTTCTTTTTTTGGATGAAGTTATGAATGTGGTCCAAAAAAATACCTCAAATTAATGTGAAAAAAGGTAAACAATTTTATGGGTATTACATTACTGGTACAGGGGAAAAATACTGAGACAGGTACTTTTTCATATGAAAAATAGGCCTATAGGCAGGGTCACTGGAATTAATAGACTTTGGGATTGCAGCGTTTTCCGCATATTTATGGATTTGCCGCATCTGCCACATAATCCATTACCTACAGCATAATCTGTAGATATTAACAAAAAGTTTGTTTCTATCTCAAACGGATCAAAAGTTACTAAAAGCGCAGCAAAACGTGCTGCCTTGAAGTGGGAGGTCCTCTTTCTGTTGCATATTGTGTATTTGGGTGTAAAACTGATACTAATGAGGTAACAAGTTTGCCCAGACAGTGTTAACCTGCGTGTAATACTATCAGAAACTGTGCCACATTATGCCGCATAGTTTGCATAGTCTGGCCACATGATTAAGTCAGCCCTGTGGCATAATTTAGTCCTCCCCTGCCGCATAATTTCAGTGGCCCTGGAGCCTGTAGGGGTGCTGCTTCTTCACTAGGGATGAGAGTTATGCGCACGTGTGACAATAAACATTGTAAGTCAATTACTGTGCAGTATGTAGCACCTATAATTTTGGGAAACTCAGCATCGAAATTATCCATCACAATTTAAACAATTGTGCAATGTGATGTGCATGTTCACATTTCGCAACTATGCTGCCAACACTTGTTCAGAATATGTGAGCCCTTGGAGGCTGTAATGACCCAACTGGACAGTTATTTCTGGAATTTCAAAGCAGTCGATTTCCAGAAATGTGGCACAACGTTTAAAAGAATTAAATAGTAGTGACACTCGCTGTGGCAGGCAACGTCTATTCCACTTCTTATCAGCAATAGCCGCATTTTTAAACCGATACATGGTGAGCACCTGCCCGTTAGATGTGGTAATTAATCTAGCTCACATGACGTAGCTGTGACACAGTGTACCTAAATCATTGTCAACATCCTCTGTGTATCATCACTCGACGAGGTACTGCAATTGTGCTGTCGCGTTTTATGTTCATGAGGCGTGCCTTATTTTGCGGCAGGCTCGAAATGAGGGCACAAATGTTGTAACAGGTCAATGTTGTCATAAATTTTAATGTTACCATCAGGGAAATCGAAATTGGCAGGAAATTTGCAACAAAAAACAAAAAACCTCATAATCATTTTAAATTGTTGGTAATGCCTCGGAAAGAAAGCCACTCCTTTGTGAACGAGTCGCCACCATCGGTCAATATTTGCGAACAAATGGAAATGGTGCGCAGGATCTGATTGCTGTGAATAAAGTCTGGAAACAATTCATTCACACCTCCTGGAAAACTCTGACCTTTCTCGGAGCAGACCAATTAGGCAAGCACGACCCCTTCAATGAACCGTTTGCACACTCGGAGTCTTTGTGAATCGAAATCAGAGGGAAATGCGGGGATGTAAATAACGTTTGCAAGCCTTATTGTGCTGGTTCAAGATAATCATCAGTACATTTTTAAAACCTTGAAAAATGGCCCTGTTGCCATTTTGTCTCGGGGAATGCTACAGCAATTGCCAGAACCCTGAAAAAGAGCACTTCTGATTACTGACAAAACAATCCATTAGTGGTGCAGAGAAAGTCAGTTGCTAAAGGTCAATTACTGACAAACAACTTGTGAGAATGATTTCCTTTAGGAGGCCAAAGAGCAAGACCTATTCAATTAAATGCAATGAACCTTTATTCGGCTAAAGAAAAATCTATAAAATATACATTATTAAAGACACCTCATCATTGAATGAATTAAACGATTTCACATTGTAAATGCCAGTCAGTGCCCACGGTTCTAAATAATTGAAACCTTAAATCGAACATTAAATATATACACAAAACTTATAAGATACAAGTGATTGAGATCAATAAAATAATAATCACCTCAATTATAAAGCACATAATCTAAGATAGTCAGCAGACTGAGCAAAGCAAGAAAATATAAATGAGGAAAATGTCCCCTATAACGACAAAACACTCCTTATTTTAAAAGCGTCGTGAGTTAAATTAATCATAACAATACATATGTACTCTGATGACAGCAATTCTAAATAAAAAAGAGCTGGTGTGCATTGGCTAAAATTTAGGAATCAAATTACATTTCCTAGGTTCCTTACAGAATTTACAAAATAATATAAAATGCACAGTGGACTGAGCAGACCGCTGATCACATGGGCCACACATTCAAACTACAAACTAGCGATTTCTAGTTGATTGTTGGCAGGTACTGGAATTGCCGGACAGAGGCATCGTTCTACCATGGGTATGAAATATATCACCTTATGAAAAAGTTATCACCGGCCAAAGGGAGAAAGATATGTACCTACTTATATTAATTTGCCTCAACCAACCTTGCTAGATAGCTAATACCAACCAAAATCCAGGGGCAACAAGCACTGAAAAAGCCAATCATGTTTGTGCCTGTATTATAAAAATATTGTTATCTATCTTGACGGACTCACAGCACAGATACAGCATCAACAGCAGCAGTCCAAATCCTCCTAGCACAAGGGGTGACAGACAGGTGCCACCAAAAGCAGCTTAAGCTCTTATCATACACACGAAAGGTACAACACAGGAAGCAACAGTGCACGCTTCTGTCTAAGGGATGGAACAGGTACTGCATGTGCAGCAGCAGTGCAAGAGTCCCTCACATACACAGAAAAAGTATTGCCACAAGTAGCAGATGTGCACACTTCTATACATACACACACACACCAACACATAACAGGCCAAACATATGCAACAGCAGTACAAATGTGCCTCTTACACAAAGAACAGTAGCATATGTTAGCATTAAACACAATAGTCTAAGCCTGCTTCATATCAACAGACTGGTAACAGCATGAGCATCAGCAATGCACATCTTTTCACAGTGTGTGTATGCCTGCTGTTTGTCAGTAAGTCTTTCTCTCTGTGTTAGGTATTATGTGTGTGTGTTGAGCTGGTGTTAGGGTGATGTGTCTGATGGTGTGAAAATGTGTGGTGTGGGCAGCAGCGGCTTGTGCAGGTAAAAGTGGTGGGGCCAATTTGGGGGGGATTCGACAGACGACCACGAGGGAAAATTGATTATTTATTTAAGGTTGGAGATGGCATTCACGGAGGACCACGGGGGAAAATAAATTATTTATTTAATTTTTCCTCGTGGTCGTCTGACGAATCCCCCCCAACACGGCCCCACCGCCCTGCTGCTCTTACCTGCACAGGCCGCTCCTTGGTGTGGGTTGTATCTAATGGTGTAATATTTTATTGGTGTCTGTCTATTTATAGTGTTGTGATTCATGCAAGATGATGTGCTGGTGCGATGTGTTTGTGTAAGTGTGAGATGGCATGTGAGATGGTGCACATGTGTTGGGTATGATAATGTAGTGGTGTTTATTGGTGTGGTTGAGTGATGATGTGATGGTGTGGCTGTGTACATGATAGTGTGATGTTTTTAATAGGTGTTTTGTGTGTAGACATTGATGTGGTACTGTGTCTGATTATGTGTATTGTTTGTGTTTGTATTGGTCTGATGGTCTTCTTGCTTTCAGTTTGTGTGCGTGCGTGTTTGCATGATAGTGCATGTGTAATGATGTGTGTGTGATTGTGTTCATGCATTTGTGGCTAGTATGTCTAATGATTTGTCATGGTATGTGTGGAATGGCATATGTATTGATATCTGTGTGTATAATGGTTTGTTGGTGTGTGTGGCGTGTGGTTGAGTGTTTTGGAGTGACAGTGTGGGATGATGTGTATGTGTGTTGGTGCAATAGTGTGTGCATGTGTTAGTGTGATGATATGTCTAGGGGTGGGCAATAAATTCCGCTCCACTGGCAGAGTTCGCTGAGTTTTGCCCGCTCTGTGTAACGCTTGTAATGTAGGGTTCCGGCAAAACTTGGCCAACCGCCGCATGGCGGAGTTTTTTCTCGTGCTCAGCTCATTAATGGTGAGTTGGAGAGCGAGAATTAGTCTCCCCTAGCGTAATTTTCAGGAGCTAGGTCGGCAGGCGGTCGTGACCGTTCGTGATAAAAATGCTGCCGCTCCAGTAGAAAATGTACTCGAGTGGCAGCAAAGAAGCAGCACCCTCTGGGTTGCTGCGTGGTGCAGTTTGTGTTGATTTTGCAGCACGGAGCAAGCTCACAGTGCTAAAAATCAGTGCAAACAGCGCGACATGCCGATTCCGTCCGCTCGCGGAACTCTATGAGATCTTGCATAGTTTTCATGTAACTCCGCAGAATTCCATGGAGTGAAACTCCACAAGTTCCTCCTACCCTTAGATATGTCTCATGATGAGTATCCTTGTATGCTTGTGTGTGCATGGTTGTGTGTATGTCTTCGTTAGTGTGATGGTGTGTAATGATGCGTAAAGGTTTGTGATGGTGTGGGTGATATGATGGTGTGTGCCTGTGTGTTTGTGTGATGGTGTGTGCGACTGTTTTGTAAGATTGTATGTAACGGTTTGGATGAGATGGTGTAATTATGTCATTGCATGTGATGGTGTATGGCCGCAGAATGTGTGGTGTGTGTGTGTGAGAGAGAGAGAAAGAGGGAGTGAAAGAAAGGGAGAGAGAGAGAGACAGAGAGTGATGGTGCATAGTCATGCTAGTGAGTGGGGACTCATGTTGACTTATGTAATTAATACTAAAATCATACTTGCTAACATTTCCAGGGCCAAAAAGAGGTAATATTTTCCATGTTTAGAAATGACTGATAGTGATGAAATATAGAAAATGTCTTCTTACGCTAGGAACTAGGGTTATGTGTAAGTGGTATCTGCATTGTCTTCTCTAGCATAAGAGACTGAGATGTCCCCTATTTTGTGGTTTATGGGGTCTCTTCCGTCTCACATAGGTGCATTATTAACCAGCTGTTTCCTGTTCTGTGGTTAGGAGGGTATTTCTTTGTCTTTATACAGAAGTTCAGTTTTTATTGCTAATGTATGTCTGCAGTTGACAGGAGGACCATTTTAGATCTGGTTTAACAGAGCAGCTGTATGCATGACCTATTGCTTACAATGTGTCTAAAGAAAGCTTTGGGACAGTTCCCTTTAACCATTGGCACATTTGGATCAGCTTTTTTCAACCATTGGCTTGATACATTGTCAAGCACATCTCAGATCAGCTCAAAGGAGAGCTTCTGTCTCATATCATGACTGTTTGGCTCTTTGGTGTACCATTCGTCCTTAGGATAGCTTGCATTGCCGGGCATGAGAAACTATCTGACATCTAAAAAGTACACTTAGGCATCATACTTTTTGCCACATTAATTTCCTTGTCTCATGCATGCATTGTATACAGAAAGCAACATTTTTATAGCTGCAGGCTTTTCTAAATGCCTTTGTCACGTGGCCAAATATGGCCTCCTAATTGCTTTTTGTTTATCAGATCAAAAGGTAGTCTTGGGGTCAGGTCATACAAATGTGATTAACACAAACAAATTAGGTAGAGTTGTTCTGTCTTGATTTTCCCAGAAGCGCTGTTATGCACAGTGTGTTGGCACACGGATGAAGGAGTCAGGTAGAGCCAGTTTATTTGCTTTATTAGGGCTGTCTGACTGTTACAGAAGGCCTACTCATACAGAGCTCCTCTCCACATGGCTGCTTTACTCATCTCCCCCAAGACCCTTTCCTTCCTATCTCTTCTGAGAAGTTCCTGCTCATCAGATCTTGTCAGGGCCAGCTAGACAGCTGACCTGCTCATGTCTTCATGCCGTTTCCCCAGGACATTACATGTGTTGTACAATTAAGAAGTGTTGTGTATGTGCAGGCATGTGTGTGTGTGTAGGCAGTTTAACTTCAAATCCGACACCTGTGCCCTATGGTGTCCCACAGGGTTCAGGTTTGGGTCCTACATTGATCAGTTTGCATATGGAACTACTTCAGATTTGATATAAGGAACACATGTTTAAATCCTTGAACACACACGCATGACTCACAGATTTCTCGCTTTGAAAAACTGCTTAATGGTACTTCAGATTTGGCTGTCATTTAATCTAATGGTAGCTTAATCACAATAAAACAGAATGTATCCTATTTCACTGCCCTCAAGATCTAAATTTCAAAACAAAATGGCTAGCAGAACATCACATTGCAGACTTCTAATCTTGCATTCTTTTTCCAATGAAGTAATCTCTGGGACTGAGACTGAAAAGGTTGCAACCAAAGCCAGAGCTGTGGCTTGTAGTATTCAAAAGACTTCTGCTTTGTGGTCCCAGCTTTAGCAGCTTACAGAATTGATTCTGGAAATATTCTCCTTGTGGCTAACCAAACGTCTTCACTCACCCTCATTAAAAGTGAGTTTTATTCAGTGGCTAGGTTGCTATCAGGGGCACAAATATATGACCATAAAATTATGATCATATTTCTCCTGTTTTTCGAGATTTGCATTGGCTACCACTGGAATCCAGGATTAAATTCAAGGTTGCCTACATTACTTATAACGCATTACATTTTCAAAGACCCAGTTAACCTTATTTTGCCCTCAAGTTACCAAGAAGAAACCTGAGAATATTGCATTTACTAATTTCAGAAACTAAGCAGTACAGAACTAGGGGTGGGTGGAACTCACGGAGTATTACTCTGCGGAATTCGGAGGAGTTACATAAAAACTCAGAGAGATTCAGCGGAGTTCCGCGAGCAAGCGGAATTCGGCACATCATGCTGCTGGTGTTGATATTTAGCACCGAGAGCTTGTTCTGCACTTTAAAATCAGCACAAACAGCACCACACAGCGTGCCAGACGGTGCTGCTTCTTTCTGTTGCTGAAGGAGATTTTATACTCAAGCGGCAGCTTTCTCAACATGAGCAGTCGCAACCTGCCTCGACCACCTGCGTTGAGAAATCTCGCTGGAAGGCGTTCTAGTGCCCGAAAATCAAGCACTCCAATGTAACGTTGGCATACCATGCATGGGAAAAAACTCCATCATGGGGTGGTTGGCGGAGAAATGCTGGAACTCCGTGCTCAAAGTGGAATGCGAAGTGGGCAAAACTCTGCGAACTCTGTCGGCGGAGCGGAATTTTCATCCACTCCTATACAGAACTCAAAAAACCTAAACACCAAACATTTTCAAATGTGAGTGCAACAAATTGGAACTCTCGCCTAATTAATATGAGAATTACTAAATCACTGCTTCAAATCCCAAAAAATGTAAAAGTTTTTGTTCAAACTTCTCCTGGAGTAATTACAGTGTGCTCCAGTGTAAGTCTTCAGTTCTGTTTCTTGTCTTTTTCTATCTCCTATCCTTGTGCTGAGATACCTCTTCTGTCCCACAGTCTATCAACCCTCCAGTTTCTTCCTACCACATGGATTCAAGGGTTCTCTATTTTCCTTACTTTCAAGAACACCATTTTGCTACAGTGTTCTAGTTTGGCTTAATTGTTCTTTTTTTTAAAAAGGGCTGTTTTGCATGGTTTGAGGCAATGAAACTATGCATTCTGTTGTTCTACTAGTCACCACTGCGCACTCTATAAAAAGGCGAAATAAATTAATTAATTAATAAATAATTAAATACCATACCATACCATAACCAATACCACACCACCAACACTACCACATCATCTCTAATATCAATACCACCAATATCATACCACCCCCAATCCTACCCCAATTCCACCAATTTTACCCAGATTACCATTGTCACTAATAGCGCTGCCCCATGCCACCAATACCACCTTATCACGTGGCTGGGTTAGGCTAGGGAAGAAAAACTGCCATTTTTACATGCACTTGTTTCTTAAGTTGCCTTCCTGTTTTCACCATGATGTTTGACACACATTTGCTTGCCTGACAGTGCAGGATTAGTTTCAGTGGCGGCCGGCATGACTCGCGGGTGGCGGGTGGCGGGGGCGGGAGGGCGTGGGGGGGAGAAGCACGAGGTTTAACAATGTAAAAGAAAAAAAAATATTACACACTTACCTTGCCGCTTGTGCCGGGTCACCCGTCTCTGCAACTGGCTCCTGCTCTCCTCGTGGGACAGGAAGCCAGGAACAGCCAGGCTCCCCTGACCAATCACAATGCTGCATTGCAGCGTTGTGATTGGTTTTGAGCGTCCTGGTTCGACGCTCAACCAGGGAAAGGGGGCATGGGCTTGTTCTCCACGCAGGCTGTAATGCAGCCTGCATGGAGAACGGGGAAATTGCGCATGGCTGGTAGTCATTGCGCACTTAGGAGTGGGCAAACCACTCCTCCCCTGCACTGCTCCATGAGCAGGGCAGAGCAATTCCATGCCACCACCGCCAGTGCCATGACTACATGACCACCACCAATACTACCACCACCAAACCACCAATACCCTATCATCAAAAATTACCATAACCTATGCCACTGTCATCTAAAACCACCAATACCACCACCAGTGTCACTAATTCCAGCACCACCACAACCAATACCACCAATAGTACCAATACCAATACAACAACAACAATAGAATCACCAATACCACCACATTAATATCATCAATGCCAATACCACACCCCTAGCAATAACTTCACCATAATACCAATATTGCCCACACCAATACCTCACTACCACCAATACTGCTGACACCAATGGCACCATTAGTGCCACCTACACCATTGTCACAACAATAACACCTCTAGCACCACCATTGTACCATGAATAACACCATCAATACCACTGAGCTTAACATCAGTAGAGCACCACCATCACTACTACCAAGACCACCACCAATACCACCACTAACAGCACCACCAACACTACCACCACTAAAGCCCCCACCAAAAGCACCACCAAAACCACCACATCAATACCACTACCAAAAGCACCAATATATCCTTCATTAGTAATAATTCAACCACCACCACTACCAATAGACAATAGGTCTGGCTTTAATGTGCTTCTAAGTGGAAACATGTTTGTATTACTTGAGAGACATGTTTTAAGGCAAGGGGAAGTGGGCAATTGGCCAGTGCCCCAACCTTTAAGGGTCTCCTGGTAAAGTGAGTGGGACAATTGAAATTCTTGCCATAACAATGGTGCTCAAAAACAAAGAAACATCTTATTTTTCTTCTGCTTAGCAAAAACTTAGGAGCAAACATTATATTTTTTCATGCAACACAGTGCAGCAACCAAAGTTGATGCGATACGTGAACGGGAGAGAGCAGGAGAACACCATGTCTACTAAGATATAGTGCTGCTGCTCTCTTCTCAAGCGCTGACACACTTTCAGACAGTCCAGCGCCATGCTGAGTGAGTGTAGTATAGGTTTGACCTTGAAGAGTAATCTTCCAATGCAAAATACTTACTTTCAACTTTTCCCAGATTTGTATTTTGCTGCGCAGTACAACACACATGCAAAGTTAGACACCTTTGGAGAAAAAAAATCTTTTTTCTTTCTTTGCGCCTGTCTGAAGGATGAGATCAGCGCATCAAATACCATGGGCGGTTGCATAGGAACCCATGTAGCGCCGATGGGATGCTCCCTTGATGCAAAGTAAAGCAAAGCAGGCCAAAGCTATACTTTTAGTCAATTTTCTAGTTCAAAAAAAGTTATGCGCCTGAGAGTAAATCCCAGATCAACACTTTGCATCTGTTTGCATCCCCTTTGATGACTTTGCACCGGCCCAAAGTGTTCATAAATCTGGACACTAGTGTACATGCCTAGCCTGCCCAGCCTTAACCCTGGCACTCTCAGGCAGCTGGTGGCAATTAAATCAAAAAATAATATTTCTGTCTCCTTTGCGTCTCCTAACTTCACCTCACCTCTTCTACCTTAACACTCTCTCTTAACCTCTTTCTAACTCTATATCACTATGCATCTTTATCCTCGCTCTCTATCTCAGCTCTCTCTACCGCACAATTGTCTGCCTCACCTCTCTCTCAATATACCTCACACAACTTCATCTCTCTCTACCTCTTTCTCATAACTTTGCCCCTCTCTCTATCACTCTCTGTGCATACCTATATATCTATCACTCTTGATCCCCTTTCTACCTCAAATCGCTCTCTACCTCTTCCCTCTCTTTGTATCTGTGTATCTCACTTCTCTTGTTCCACCTCACCTCCCTGGATTTCTCCTCCACCTACTTCACTTCTCACACCACCTCATCTTTATCTTTACCTCACATCTCTGATTCACTCAACATGTCTCTGCTACCTTATCTATCTCTTTCTCTGGTACCTTATCTCGTTCTTTCTCTCAGCCCTTTCACTATCTCACCACTCCCCCTCACCTGTCTATCTAATTTCTCTCTCTTCCTCCCATCTCCCTCACTACCTCCCATCTCTCTACGCCACCGTTCTCTCTCTCTCACTACCTAGCATCTCCAATTTACCTCACCATTAGTTCACTACCTGACCAACCCCTTCATCTACCCTTTCTCTCTTTCTACCTCTGTTCCATTTTCTTCACCTCTTTTTCTCTATCATCTACTCCTCTCTCTCACACTCAAACACATATCGCTCTCCATTTCAACTTACCTCTCCCACCTAAACTAACTCTCTCAACCTCTTTCCTACTAACACTCTCTACCTTACTGTCTCTTTCTCTATCTCAACTAACTACTAACTATCTACCTTGTTATCAAACCTCATCTCTCTTTCTCCATTTCACATATGCCTCTCAACTTCCTCTTTTCGCTTTACACCACATTTTTGTGTCCACCCTTTAGGCCTCAGCCCTCTCTCCACCTTTCTCTCTTCCTGACCTCTCTTTTTCTGACCCGTTTCTCTATACTTCTCATATTGTTCTCTCTCTACCCTGACTCTCAAGTCTCTGTCTACCTCTCGCTGCCTTTACCTCTCCTAATTTAACCACTTTTTCTACGTTTTCTCTCTCTTTACTTTAAGCCTTGAAGTACTAAACTCCTCTGTTTCTCTCTACATTTCCTTCTACCTAGCTCTTGCTCTCTCTGACTCTGTACAGCACTCAAAAGGTTTACCTATTCCTATCTCTCTTTCTCCTCCTTCATTATCATCTTTCTTCCTTTCTTCGTCTTTCCTTCTGGCTACCTTACCTTCCTCTGTTTACTTTACCTCTCTCACTACCTCACATATCTTTCTATGTCATCCCTACCTCTACCCTGTTCTCCTGCTAGTCCACCTCTCTTGCTACACTGTTCTCTTTATGACTCTCCTGTCCTACCTTGACCTATTTCTCTTATTCAGCAGGGTCACAGGTAACTGTCTAGCCAGGGACATGCACAGATATAAGGCGAAGAAGAAGGACAAGGCCAGGGAAGAGAAATAAGAAGGAAATTTACCACTACCCAAAAAGAAATGACTTTATCAATGCTCGTTCAGGTTTTCCTTTGGCACTATTTGGCTGGCGGAAACCAGGCTTTTGGTTGCTTTTTTCTTGTACCTCGTTTTGAAGGGTTAACATCTAAATCATTATTGTTTGGAATCACAAGATCTTGGATGAGTTGAAAAGGGGTAATAAATTCAAATTTGTTCCAAACAGAAAAGCCCCAAAATATATTTTTGCCTGGAGCCCCATACAAATTTAAGATGTCACTGTGCCTGTGTGTGCATGTGTGTTCACATAAAATCCAGATCTTTTGGCATTGTTAAAGCTTGTTTGTTGATGTGGGTTTAGGCTGTCTCCTGGTGGATTGCAATTTTAGCTTGTACAGAGATTTCTGAAATATTTGATTTAAATCAGAGATAAAAACAGTTCTATGGTGCAGCTTCTCTGCATTCTCCTTTCTAGATTTTACAGCAACAGACGTGTGGTCATATGAAGAAGGGCTGTCCCCTGATCTAGAGCAGGGTGTGATGGATGTACAAATAAATTGTAAGCATATATTTATGGTGAATGCAAAACTGTTATTGACATGGTATCAAGTGCTGGCATTCTTCAACCTTCTCCCAGTCTCCGACACTTGAGTTCATGGGATGGCTTCTGAAAACATTTGTGGCAGTGAGAACATGGAAGAGAAGTGGTGTTAGCACATCTTGGATTGAATAGGTATGTACTGTGAAAGAAACCACCCCTCTGCATTATTCTTATTGCATCAAAACGACATGGGTTACATGTGCCACCGAATATCTGATCACTTCATTGGCACTTTGTGGCACACATTGACAGCCTGTTTCTCAAAAGGTACTCAGAATTCTGCTCCCATAGCCTCATGCCTATGATTGGAATACATGGGCAGCTCCTTTACAATTTATAAATAATTCTGGAGTTGTTCCAGAGAAGCTGTGGTGGTTGAAGCTTGCCAAGAGTGCTCATATGAGTAAGTATTTACTTAATGTAGGAGGTGAAAATGTATGCATGCATAAATACTTTACAAATGTGCATTTGGACTTTAAAAGGTTTCTTTTTTTATCTTCCTATTTACAGTATTGATAAGGATTTACTTCTACCATTAATATAACTAAATCTCTGATACTATAAATGGTGGGAAATTGAGCTTCAAATGTTTCAGAATACACTCACACTCTCAAGTTTGTAAGTGCCTCCTGGGCCTCTTACCAAGAACTAGGAAAAAGAAAATTAACGCTAAATGCACTGCTCTTGCAAAAGTATTAGCCAAGAAGTATAAAGCAATGCTCTTGAAATCCGAACGAGCCTACGAGATCAAAAAATGGGAAAATGACTTAATCTACTGGGCTGTACTTGGGAGTATATTACACCTGGAGTGTGATAGTAAAAATGCAGAGCGAGAAATACCCTGAGTATGAGACACAAGGGTTGAAACGTTAAGAGAAAGTACTAGTGATGAGTGACCCCAATGAGTAATGGAAAAAAGTGTGTACTAGCTACAAAGATAGCCCTATAAAACCATGAAATCTTGAATATTGAGAACATAAGTAAAAAATACTCTTAGCAAAGCCTATGAATGAAAACCTGTGTAGGATTTTGACCTGCTCTGTGTAACCAGCATTGGAAAAGAAACCACCCAAAGCCCAGGAAAGGCTGAATCCTAATAAAATGGCAGATCCCCTTTCCCCGATAATAATAAAAGTACTTCATATGATGTTTACTACAGATCATCATGGAATACACATCTATATTTTAATGCCTCGCCTTGAATCCACATATGCTGTGAGTTAGATGTTTGTAAATTGCTAATGTTTTAAATCTGACAAGAATATGTATGATAGAAAGTGTTTGAAATGGTGGGTAGTAAGGAATAACAAATGTTTTATGTGTTGTTATTGAAGTTAAATGCATTACCAATGAAAACGAAGAAAACTAATAAAACAGATTTGAATGCAAATCCTCAGCAAGTTTGTGGATGCCCCTTAAGGCGTTATCACTCAAAAGACCCACTCTTGCTCCTATGACGTGATTCAATCCATTTGGAGTGTAAATTCACATGTTGTGAATATGAAACTTAATTTTGCACTCTTATGTCAAGGCATTTGTGCATTTAATTCCAACATATGGCCTGATTTAGATGCCGCCGCCGAAATATAAATCCCATAGAATATTATGGGATTTATATTTCGGCGGACGGGATATGCCTCACCATTGTGACGGAGTAACCCATTCGCCGAAATCTAAACCAGGTCCATCATAGTTTTGTGAAGCAGGCCTGGGGACTTTTAGAAATTGTGCGCTCCACATGAAGTCTGCGGCAAAAGAGGTCGCACCTGACTACACAAAACCTTGGCCCTGCACCCCTTCTGGCGCCCTGAAACATTGAATGTGTTGCTTCTCAAAATCTCATGGGACTGGAAAACCTCTATTTGAGGTCCGTTTTTTTGTTCTTTGCTAACTCTAGCCACGTGGAACTTCCTGCCTTTCTCTTTTCGAACAAACCAGGGCAAAGACGTTTTCAGAAAGACATTGAGAAGCTTTATTTTGTAGAAAATAATCTGTCCTTAGAATAACTTATTCCCGCTTTGCTTTTTTAATAGGTGGTCCGGCTATTTTGTGAGGTCCAGTCTACCGCCTAAGTATAACACAATGAAACCTCTTAGGTGCATAAATGTTAATGACATAAAAAATAACATAATGAAAATAACATAACACAACCTTACTTCTCAAGCCATATTCAGGGCAAGCTGGGGGCACTCCTGGCCAATGTGCATGTAGTGTTCACATGACCCTAAATAAAGTGCTGGCTGGCCTCCTCACTCCTGTGCCATTGTCTGAATACTCAGGGTTTCAGCGGCCTCTGCTCCCTGGTTCACCATGCTCATTCAGAATCCCTAAATCTGTGACATCCAGCACATGGTGGGTCCCTTGTGGAGAGCAGTGGCATAACATTAGACCCCGCAGCCCCTGCAGTGAGGGGGGCCCCTGACCTGCAGGGGGCCCCCTTGTCACAGTGCACGGGAGGCGGCCCCTGGCCTGAGAGCTCCCGACTGGGTCGGGGGGGGGGCTGCCTCCATGTACTTTGCAGGGGAGCCTCCCTCAAGTTTTGTTACGCCACTGGCGGAGGGGCAGGAAACACCCTCTTTGCTAAGGGAGTTTGGGGGAGGATCTCCTGGTGCAGAACCCGGATTATAGGCCCCACATGCGCCAAAGGAATTCTTCAGGTCCCTTTGCATCAGGAAATGAAAAAGGGGAGTGTGCACCAGAGGGAGACCAATGATACTGAAATGGAGAGGTTGGCCAGCAGATGTGAAGTTGGGAGTGACCCCTGTGAGAGTCAAGGGGCCAAGAGGGAAGAGCACCCCCTGTGGTAGCGTGGGATGATGTGGAAGACTGGACGGACAGGCAGGAGGACCTGGTGGTTGGGTAGAAAGAGGAGTCTGTAGGCTCAGCCATGAGAATTGTGAGGTCTGTACATAAAGTGAAGGAGAGGGGCAGAGAGAGAGTAGGGACAAAGGGATGTCAGTAGGATAGGGTCCACAAAGAGTAGGGAAAGTAGTGTTGCACATGAGGAGGAGGACTTGGAGGAACTGTTGGGGACATTGTTGGGTGACAGCATCAGGGAGGAGAGAGTGGAAGTGTCGGCCAGGAAGAAGGCTGGCAAAGGGTCAGAAAAGTGGATGGCATGAGTGGTGAGCATGCATGAAAAGAGAAGGGAGACCAGCCCAAGGGAACCGTCATAGGTACAGGAGGACTGGAGAGAGAAAGGGAGAGCCACAGCCCCAAGTGACATAGAGAATGACCTTGAGGGGCCAAAAAGGCAGCTGTCAATGGGATAGCATGATGAAGGGAGCATTGCCAGGGACATGAGGAGGATGAAGCGGTCGATCCCTCCATGAGTTGAGGTGCAGGATTTGGCGAGTGAGTATAGGGATGATAGGTGGTCGACATGGCATGGTGAGGAAGATGTTAGTGGGAACAGAGCAGAGAGATGTAGGAGAGTATAAGATGGCAACTGGAGGTGTAGGCACTGGTGGGAAAGAAAGAAGGTGGAGAGCCAGAAAGGATGGGTGTGGAAAGGCTAGTGAGTGCTGAGAGCATGAGTAAAGGAGCAAATGGGAGTGCTGGGTGGGGGGAGGATCGATCCACACAGATGAAAAGGCAGGTGGACAAGAGTGAAGGGAAGGGGGAGATGGCAAGATAAAAGGGGATGAGAAGACCGCTAAGATGCTCATCATGCATATCATAGCACCACTAGACAGTCGCTTGATGAGAGAAGATATGGGCAAGCGAATATTCGGATATTTTTGAACTACTGCACAGGGAGGCATGTAGTAAAGAAAGATCAAAGGCAGAGGAAAGCGAGTTGGCTAGGAGGTCCAAGGTACCCACTAACATAGACACGTGGACAACAGCGTTTATCATTTATACTAGCATCATGTGTGAGAAATACCCTAAACGCGGTGTGGTGTTAATTAAGTTTATGGACTTGATAGGGGCAGCACACATTAGTTTTGGGGGCCTGGCATGGCTTCACTATGATGAATAGTTCAGAGTGAGAAGGGGACTGGATCTGAAGAAAACATGGGAGGAGGGGGACAATAAGCTATGGTTACAATACATGACACCAGAAAGACCTATACCTTGGGCTCACACAGCAAGCAATTTGCCATTACCATGCACCCCCTTTCAGGTGAGACCCTGTGTTAGGGCATACACCAGAACAGCAACGGAAGGAATGTGCTGGAACGACAACAAGGGGGGCTGATACAGATCCCTATGTAGATTCAGGCAGCCGGACGCATCCGTTTCTGCACTGCTTACTGCAAGACTGGGGCGGGAGGACAGAAAGGGATTGTGGGAAAGGGCTCTTGTGGTAATTAAGATGCAGGCATTGGTCCTGTAGCTGAAAAATTGCCAGAACGGGTCAGTGACAATGTATTTGAAAAGGGATTCAGGATTCCATATGATGGGCCTCAGGTGCAGCGCTGGTCAAACAATTTGAGGTTCACAAAAGGGCTGTAGAGGGAAATGCAGGTAAAACTGAGAAAGGAGGTGGAAGCAGGCAGTATGGCGAGTCCATTCCAAGACAGGAGAATTCAGACTAAAATACCATTTGCCCTGGCCAGTTGGGAGGTTGGTGAGTCATTACATTGACAAGGAAGACTGCGTGGTTAGGTACGTGAGCTTGGACGAGGCAGTGGCTGTGGCACAGAGATGTGTAGTGGAGCAGACATGGGGAAGTCTGACATCCAGTCGGCTTTTTTGACTGTTGCTGGTGCAGCTGGTTGACTTACGCCTATTGGGGATACATTTTTTTAGGTGACTACTTGGTTGACAAAAAGATGCCTATGGGATGCTCAGTAGCATGTGCCGCATTTGAGTGTTTTAGCAGGAATGGATGGTGAAGGGCATTTGGACAAAATATAGAGTTGTAAATATTGGGAGACAGAAATATCTTTAAAAAATATTGTGATACAAAAATATTGTGGTGTAGAAATGTCATCGTCAAGATTATCATTTCTTCAGGAAAGTAATATCGCTGTTCAGAATATCATTGTTGTTCATATCGGTTTTAATAATCCTGTTGTAAAAATATCATTTTTTGATTATCTAAATGTGTTTTAGTTCATATGTTAATTTTATGTGTTATTATTGTTTGTATAAATGTTGAGAATATTTTTAAATATAGTTTATAATTTT
Source organism: Calotriton arnoldi (assembly GCA_963921515.1). Classification (NCBI taxonomy): domain Eukaryota; kingdom Metazoa; phylum Chordata; class Amphibia; order Caudata; family Salamandridae; genus Calotriton; species Calotriton arnoldi. Next base: position 5,077,515 of record CAWUFW010000163.1, on the reverse strand, counting down.
AAGTGGAATATAATTTTTAAGTTAATTGCTAATAGTGATTTATAGTGATGTAGCGGGTTGTAATAATTATATTTTTTGTTATGTTTTAGGTGCGGGCTGCTGGGTATGTAGGCATATAGGGTGGGAAGTGAATTAAGTAATAATTAATTAAGAATTATTTTGAAATGTAATATTAATTATTTAATTGATTATTAATTATGTAAATTGTATAATAACTTTATATTTTAGTTATATTGTAGGTGTGGGCTGTAGAGTTTGTAGGGATAAAATGTGGGAAGTGAATTACGTAATAATTAATTAACAATTATTTATTTATTATTAATTATTTAATTGATAATTATGTACATTATGTAATACTGATTTAATTTAGGTATATTTTAGTTACGGGTTGCTAGGTTTGTAGGGGTATATGGTGTGACATTAATTAAGTAAAAATGGATTAACAAATAATTATGAAATGTTGATTAATTAGTACATTGATTATCAATTATGTAAATTGCATTATACTAATTTATTTTAGTTATTTTGTAAGTGTGGGCAGCTAGGTTTGTAGGGATATAGTGTGGGAAGTTAATTGTTAATAAATGAATAAAAATAAATTGGTAATTACTTATTAAATTGTTTAATAATCATGTAAATTGTTTAACTTTTATTTATTTTTTACATTTATAAAACAAATTGGGTTAAATAATAATGTTTGTATTAAGAGTTTTTATTTATTCGAAATTAATAGGGTTATTCAAATATGTAATGTGTTTGAAGTGAAGTACTCTCCCTACTGCTGCTTAGACTGGAGTGGGAATAGTAAGTTTAACCCCTCTGTAGTCCAATGCTTCCACTACTGTCGCACAAACTGGAGTGGGAATATAAATTTAACCTCTCTGTAGTCCAACACTTTCCCTACTATTTAACAGACTGGAGTGGGAATAGTAAATGTAACCCCTCCGACGTCTAACGTTTCCCCACTGTTGCACAGACTGGAGGCGGAATAGTAAATCTTACCCCTTCTAAGCCAATACTTTCCCTACTGTTGACCTGTTTAGGGTGGAAATAGTAAATTTAACGCCTCTTAAAGACTGCACTTTCACTATTGTTGCATAAACTGGAGTGGGAATAGTATATCTATTATTCCCAGACTCCAATACTTTTCCTAATGTTGTTTAAATGGATCTATTACTATTATTTGCTTATTTTTTTAATTTGATTTTTTACACAATATTTTTGTTTTACAATATTGTTGTTTTCGATATTGTGTCAGGGATCAGGGGGAAGTCAATGGCAGTATCCGAGCAGGTGATCCATTATTGGACAATTTTCTTTCTGTGGGAAGGAAGCAGGGCCTGCGAGAATATGCCAGGTTAATGGTAGTGATGCAGCAAGTGACCCAAGAATTGAGTGTACCTCTGGTTGTGGAGAAAACTGAGGGACCAGCCACAACATCGGTCTTTCTTAGAATAGAGCTCTGTTGCATTGCTGTCCAGCCTGCCAGGAAGGTGGGGACCCTGTGGGGATTGCTAATAAGGATGGTGGAAATGGAAAAATGTGAACTGCGACAAATGCAGCAGGTCTTGGAACGCTTGAATATTGCACGGAAGGAAGTGCCATTGGGGAGAGCTTTTTGCAGACACATGATTCTATCCATGAAGATAAAGGGGGCAGCAAAGCCCCATCCCAGAAACAGGATCATGGAAGAGGTGAGGGCAGACCTGAAAATTTGGATGAGATCTTTGAAGGACAACAAGAGGGTAATGGTGTATGCGTTTTCCCTGACCAGTGTAAATGACACATCAGAATATTCTCTGGTACTTCAGCGGCAGGAGTATTTGGTCTGTACTTGAATGGCAGATGGTGTGCACAGATTCGGCCAGATTACTGGATAAAAAGGAAGTACAGCATAGAGTTCCTGGAATTCAGTTCTTCGGATGGTGGAGCTGTGAGACAAAGAGTTGGCAAAAAGGTGAGTAACAAGAATCGACAATAAGGTAGTGCTGAGCATGATTAACAAATTGCCAGCATCTGACTGGTGGGTATTGAGTTTGATGAGAGAGCTGGTGATGAAATGCTTGCAGCTAAATTAGGTGTTTCAAGAGAGACACATAGCTGGATTGGAAAATGAGCTAGTGGATGCTTTGTCTTGATTCCAGTGGTCGAGGTTCTGTGGTTTGGCATCATAGGCAGATCGAAAAGGGCAGCAGTTGCCAGAAGAGCTGTGGGAGATAGGGAGATGAGAGCACAGCATTTAGTGGAAGGCTCCTTGGCTGCATTCAAGAGACTACATATAGACAGGCATGGATCAAGTCTGTGAAGAGTGATACAAGGAAGAGTAACAATGACAGGGAGGGATTGGAGCATTGAAAAGAGGCCAGGGAGCACTTTGTGATGGCATTGGTGGAAAAGGGGATTTTCCTAGCGATGATAACTGAAAAGATGGTAGGTGTGGGTTTTGATGGGAAGTGCTTTTGGGGTTATGAGCCGCACAGGGCCAATAGAGTGTTGACATGGTGGGAGCCAAGAGGTATGAGGGGTTGGACATGAAGGATGTTACTTTGGACCAGGATGGGTAGTGCATCAAGGAGGTCAGGAGCAAGATGGATCAGAAGGGAAAAGGGATGTGGGTGAGATTGAACAGATCCGGTAATAAGGCCACTTGTCTAGTGATGGCATATATGGATTTCCTGGAAGTGAGAGGGGACGGGTGTTCAGGCACAAAGGAGGAGTGATGGTGTTTGCCAGACAAGTGCTGGGAATACTGAGAAAGTGCCTGAGGTTGGATGGTTGGCATGAGCATGAATTTAGGACCCACTCTTTTAGAATTGGTCCGGTGACAGAGCCTTTGGTCTGGGGTGGTGACAGGAGAAGCTAAAGGAATTGTAAAGGTGGAAACCTGCAAAGATGTGGGGATATGTAAGACTGGAAGGCCAGGGACTGCGGAGTAGGTTAATGCTTATATATTCTCAGTAGGATTGGCCCCAGAGGAGGAAACAATGAGAGAAATATGGATATGTGGATATTCCCTCATGAAATAGTCAGAGGAGCATGCGACGTGAGATGTGAGTATTATGGCTAGCAGTTGGGCCTGGATGACAACAAAGCAGCAGTACTGTGGAAAGGATTTGGAGGAATGAGGTGAGGGCAGGTGCTACCTATGTTGTGGGGCACGAGGGGAAGTAGACCAAGGCCATATTTGATAATAGATCACTTGGGGGAAAATGACCTAGTGCAGCTGTGTGGCTGGAGCTGCTGAAAATGGTAAAGAAAGACATGATGGAGGTGAGGGATAGATGGGGAGCAATTGAGGTGATATGGACAAGGCTCTTACCAAGATGAGTATGTTGGGGAGCGAGGAACCCAGAGGTCATGAAGGAAAGACATGAACAAAGAGATAACTGGTTTTTACAAAGCGAGAGGCATAGAAGTGGTATCATGTTGACATAACATACACAATTCCAATGCTGTTTTGACTAGCAGCATCTGTCAGTTATGGGGAACAGAACTTATTCATCGAAAGTCATTGACGTGCAGGAGGAATGCTGAAAAGAAAGGGGTGATTAAAAGGTGTAAGAGGGACAGAAAGAACACCTTAGGGTAGGGTTTTTCTGGAGGCTGAAAACATACCTCAGGACAAGGCAGGGAAAGGGGTTCCGATCAACAGCGTCTATGGACTCAACTCCATAGACGCCTTTGATCGGAACACACCGCACACGGTTAAGGTTACCGAATCAAGGGGAAGACAGACTTAGGATATACAAACAGACCAGACTGGTTATTGGGTTCGCTGATCCATACCAGGAAGTCTAACCAATAAGCCTCGAAGAAGTCTCATGTAGGAGACGAAACGCGTTGGCTATTTTTGGCTACTTCTGAAGAAACATTTTTATTACAAGAAAGAGAAGATGTGAATATAAAGAACATTTTAAAGAAAAATGAAATGGAGTCTGTACATTAAGTTTGAATGAAGATTTCACGTGAAACCCGGCAACACAGCTGAGGATATTATTTGTACATATGAGTTGGGGCGTGCTGATCTTTTTCTGATATAGTGTAGGTTTCACTCCGTTGTGGAAGGTTAGGGGTTTGATCTTCCTGGTCGCTGCACTGCCTATATTTGGACCTTTAAGAAGTCACTAGAAGTGTTAGGTGCAATTTGCTGTATCTCAACCCCATTTTCTTGTAAATTATAGGATGTGTTGGATAGAGAAAAGGTGATGATCAATGGCCAGAGGTCTGTTCTCATATCATGGACATAGGTGACATACTCAGCCAGAGACCTGGAGTGGGTCTACCAGGCGGACTTAAACATTGTCTGTCATTAAGGAGGACTACCACAACCATAATTCTTTCCAAAAACAAGAACAGACTATCCTGATTGTAGTTGCCACATAACAAAAGACCAATAAGGTGTGTACGATCATTGGTGCAGCAGGTGTAGTAGCATCGATGCCAGGGGTTGCACTAGAATTGTGGCTTTCTTTAACTACTTAAACATGTACCTGAGGACCCATCTCCTTGATCACATTTGGCTCATAGAACCCTTGCTAAGCCACTGAAGACATGCTAAAATTATTCAGTCTCGACAGTGTAATATTTAACATAGAGTATTAAGTCTGCAGGTTATAATTTTCCTGTGCAATCTTTACACTACAAGACATTTGTACATGTTATCAGCAAGCAATTAGTGATGTGGAAATTGTTCTATTGTTCTTGTATAAAGTATTTAATAAGAACCATATTCATATTTATTATATTTAGTACACAATCAGATTGGTGAGGTCAAATAATGAAATCATTTAGGACATCATTTCAATGTCGGACACCGTTGCGGTCTCGGGACCGACCGACCTACTCGCATACTCGGATTTCTCTATGGGAGCTTGTTCTGCAGCCGTAGACCGGCCGCAGAACATGCTCCCATGGAGAAATGGGAGGTTCTGTCAATTCCTTCACCGCGTGGTAGGCACCTTGCGGTGCCTGCCACATGGTGCAAGGATTAACAGGGGGGTACCATAGGTGCCCCCCTGCCCCCAACTGGATGCCACTGAGGGCTGGGTCCCCAAAGTTGCTTTCTGACAGGCTTTTCTTGTTGGAAAGCCCAACATGAAAAGCCTGTAGAAAACCGACATCATAATCCTGACGGTGGAAACGTCGTCCATAGGGGATTATGACAGATTTCCGACTGGCCGATGGGCTCCTTAAGCCTGTCGGAATCCAGCCAGAATGACCGTCCGGTTTACACTCCGACCGCCTACATTATAATTGGGCGGTCGGACTTATAAACCTACCATGTCGGTCGGTAAGCCTCCAACAAGCGGTGGGAGGCTTACCAACCGACATCGTAATTGGTCCCTTAGTGTATTAAATGAAAAGTTTACATAACATTTTTTCGTCAAATTATGTGAAATATACATGTTAGAATTGGGATGACAAACAAAACCAAAAAATGACAAAAGGCAGTTGAGACCCACTCTTGGCACTGGCTCAAATCTAATAATACTGACTTGAGTCAATCTATCCATTTTCACTCCTGCATAATTAGAGTTGATGCCAGGTTACCTCCTCTTGGCGGAGGTACCACTTGCTGGATGACTTGCCATTATGTCTAATTTGCGGTGCGTTTTCATTCTTCATATTCTCCTATATTTTTCCTGCAAGATTCTGGTTTAAAATTTTGTGTACTTTGTTCCACACATATCTTAACATAGGTGCACCAAATTCAGCAGACTGCATTCTGTAAATTACATGTTGATTGAGAATGATTTTAATATCACCATTTTCATTGTGTTGGTTGTGAGGGGGTACACTCCGAAGCTGCAACATATGAGATGGCGGAGATGTCCGAGATGTCCGAGAGACCCCATTGGGATGTAATAGATGGCACACTTTCCCCCTTACTTTGTTCTATCATTACACACACCCCTAAAATTCTTACGCCACATTAATGCAAGCATTGACTGCAGAAATGACAGAGATTCACAAAGGCAAACTTAGACGTTTGGTCTAAACCTAGGCCAAACCGAGTGCGGACATAAAAATAGTACTCGTAAATGCCCTTTGTGAATTCCCAAAGTCGTAAACTTAGACGTTTGGTCTAAACTTAGACCAAACCGAGTGCGGACATAAAAATAGTAATCGTAAATGCCCTTTGTGAATTCCCAAAGTCGTAAACTTAGACATTTGGTCTAAGTTTAGACCAAACGTCTAAGTTTTCCTTTGTTACTCGGGCCCTGAGTCTTTTTCAGACGGGGATGGTGCCCTGCTCCAGCATCACTCCAATGAGTGTGAATATCTGCAACCTCTATTTTCCCTTCTGAATCACTTTATAGCTAGCCCAGTCCAAAGTCCCTCCTTCATTTGTTTTCCTTATAGTCATATTCTCAAGCGAAAACATTTTTCGCAGCCTTCACTGTGAAAATCATCCTTCACATTGAATTTGAGCAAAGCTTCTTGAGCCTTGGCAGTCACATCCTGAATGCACTTAACTTGTTTACCTGATTCGCTTCATTTTTATATTTTCCATTTCTTCCCTTAGTAACTCAAAGCAGCCTAACTATTAAGCCAACCTTTATTCCTTTATTGGCGCTTTGGCGCACGTGCTATTTCCCTGTTCACTCGTCGTCAATTATTTACTCCTAGTCTATTGCCAGACTCTATTATTGCTGACTAGAAAGAGTTTTTTTTTGTTTTGTGGATTATCTAGGCTTTGATCAGTGGCAAGGTGGTGTCCGTAATGATTAGTCTCACCTGTTAAAACCTTTTGAAGGTTGCTATGGCAACAGTCTCAGATCTTATCCCGATGAAGACCCTGGAAAATCACTGAAATATGGTCACAATGATGACTGATTGACTTTTGGACAGATTATTGTAGCTGCAGAAACATGAAATTTGATTCATCCCTGGCTTCTGTTTTACACAAACAGCACAGCAAAAACATGTTTTTATCTATTAGTGTCTTCAGTTTCTGATATGTTTGCATGTTTCATTCACCCAGTGCTGCATGAGGTCCTCGCAATTGTTATGTAGCACTGTGTTTCTACTTTCTAATCGTGTCTGACAAATATGTTCCAATACTGGGTTAATTAAAGCAACTGCTGTTAATTTACGAACATACATTACGTTATTCTGCAGTCAGGCCCTGAAATATTTGACTCAGGCAGCTATGAATTTGGCACTGATTTTTTTTTGCCAAAGCACAGGTTTCAGAGGCAGATGTTCCCCACTGCCATTCCTCATAAGAGCAATCGATTATATATATTTCTAAAGGAACAACACTTTTCTTTCATTACAACTTTTGGTAGAATGCATGGTAAATTTGTTGGAATGTGGTACAGATTATTTGAGACATATTTCTGGGTTATTTTAACCTTTTTTTGTGCTAAAAGGGGCCCACAGCATGATTCATTCTTATTGCTCCGAAATAGCCAGTGTGTCCATATTTGTGAAATCAGATTCACGTATTGTGACGTGCTTCACTCTCCTCTGGTTTCACCATAATTGCGGTAAGGAGAAAATGTCACAGAGTCTTACCTGCGTTCAGTTCACTGGAAAACTAGTCTGGACTCTGGCATCCTTGTCAGCACATCAGTAAAGGTGTGTGTGTCTCACAAGCAGACGCGTCACTAATATGCCCTGTCAGCTAGCATAGCTCAGGGTCAAGCAAAGCTGGTAGGCATCCGGAAGGCAGAGAAGCAGGGGCTTGGCATGAGCTCTGCTCATCCAGGCATGCACAGGCATAGTCCATCTCCTTCTAACATCTCCCCCAGTCTCACTTTCAGCACATTACCTTCAGGGAGGAGGGTGCATTGTATGGCGTGGAGTGACAGCGGTATCACAACAGTTCATAAGGGACAACTTCTGCACCAGCCCCAACAATGTATGCAGCCAGGTCGTCATTTGGAGTTATATCACGTGAAGGGTTTACTCAGGGCTTTAAGTGGGCCGGGTCTCACCGGTGCTGAGCACCGGCAGTTTTTTAGAGGGGGCCTCTAAACGGGTCTCTATCGGGCTCTGTTTTGTGCCCTGGCACACGCTGTCCATTTTTTTACGGACTGCAGTGACAGCAGGCACATCGATGTGCGCGTGCTCACACTGCTCACTTCTCACCAGTGGAGAAGTTACGGCATGACCTCATGCCAGGTGAGCATTGTAGGGGGAAGGGAAATCCTTTAAAGAGAGTCATTTTCTCTCTGGATTTCCCTTCTCTTTTTGAAACTCAAGAGCAGTAACATTGTCGTAGTGTCACCAGGGCTTTAAGTGGAAGCTTTTTCAATATTATATACAACGAGACATAGTAGCTGCTTATTTATCTTATGCAACTAACAACCATAAACAAAGCCAATAGTCCTGACTTGTTGTAGGTATGATGTTACTTGTTGTATCATATATCTGGATGCAATGACAGAAACAGAAAAATACAAGTTGGAGGGGCACACTGTGCTAAGCACAGATTTTTAGCTTACGTGTTTTTAAGCCACGCCCTTAATTACATCGGCCACGCCCTTTGAGAGACCCCCGAGTTTTTTCATCCCACTTAAAGCACTGGGTTTACTGCAAACTCCCTTCCCCGTTCCATGCACAATATATCACATGATGGGTTTACCGCAAACTCCCTTCTCTGTTGTATGCACATTAGTGGTGGCCAGTGCAGGTAAGAGCGGTGGGGTGGGGCGAGGCGGGTGGGGATCGGGGGTTGACAGGCGACGGAATAGGGAAAAAAAGAAGAAAAAAAAAAGAAAAACACTTACCTTGCGCTGTCCGCATTGCCACCACAACAGTTTGTATTATATTTTCTACCTTGCTGCTCCCTGCATGAAGAGGTTGGAGATGCTTGTATGTATGATTTGTAAGTTCCATGTTTATGGTAGAAGTGTGAAAAAACTGTTTTGTGGAGCTGCCTCTTAAAGTTTGAAAAACATCTATAGTAATGCACACATGAATATCAGATAATTGATGTACATATTGGTTTATATTTCCAAATATTTACCAAAGCTCTATGAAAAAAATGTTTATCTCAGTATTGTAATATTATGTGTTTCCATTAATTTGGAAATCAGGAAACCAAATTATTAAAGAAGAATTTCTTCTCAGCCTAGTTACCTGAAAATTATATTTTTTAAACTTTTGGTATTTGAAGATCACAAAGAGAGAAGTCGCTGAAAAATACTGTTTGAAGGCACTCGGCACACAGATAGTACCAATATATCTGCATCAGGCTGACTATTGCTCCTGCTGATGTTTCTGATGTTTGGGGAGAGGATGTGGCGTAAACGCCACAGCTGCCGATTTTGGAACTGGGGAACCAGGTTCAAGTCCCGGAGTCGGCTCAATATCCTGTGATTCTGGGTAAATCACTTAATCTAACCAAACCTAAAAAGCAACAAGCATTGGCAATTCTGATAGGTCTGGCATTGACTGCCAGCCTTCCGACAATTCTTGTTTTGTTTTGTCATCATCGTTTTGCAAGATTTTATTATTTAGGAATATGCCGGACCCTCCTCATTCTAAAAAAAAATCATTTGCTACAGGCAAAAACGTTTTTTTGGTCTCAAAAACCACACAGTACCATAGTACTTCCTGGCACTGAAGGGAACTACTTTGTGAGTGGATGTGTCCCTTGTGAAAGGGTGCATGCTGTATATTGTAGTGAAGTCAGTCAACGGCTGAAGTGGGCTGATAAATTGCCCCGTAATGCATTTTGGAGTGAGTGGAAAAAAAAGATGAATGACACCAAACACAGACTAAAGGATGAAGTCTGGCTGAAACCCCTATAAGTAACTATGCTATACACATAATTTAGGTAAAATCAAAAGGTCTTGGCTAACACAGGCCTAAAAAGGTCAATCAGTCCGGTATTGGCTGCAAACCTCTTGCCTTTAAGAAAGAAAGAAAGAAAAAAAGAAAGAAAGAAGAAAAAGAGAGAATGAAAGAAAGAAAGAAAGAAAGAGAGAAAAGGAAGGAAGGGACGAAAGGAAGGGAGAAAGAAAGGGAGATCAAAAGGAAGAACAAAACACAGGGAGAAAGAGAGAAAAGAAGGGAAAAAGAGACAAAAGAAGGGAAAGAAAGAAAGAAAGAAAAAGGGAGGGAGGGAGGGAGGGAGAAAGAAAAAGGAAAGAAACAAAGGGAGAAAGAAAGAAAGAAAGAAAGAAAGAAAGAAAGAAAGAAAGAAAGAAAGAAAGAAAGAAAGACGGGACAAAAAGTAGGTAAGGAAAGAAAGAAGGGAAAGAAAAAGAAAGAAAGAAAAAAGGGAGAAAGAAAAAAGAAGGCAAAGAAGGAAAGAAAGAAAGAAAGTAAAAAGAGGATAGCCTAATACAGGACAGTTACAAATGAACACAATCTGGTATGCTGTGAAATAGCAGCAATCAGAAAAGATCAACTCTCCAAACTGACTTTACAACAGCATTGGTAGGAGATGGGATCTGATAAAGATGTAAAGTACATCAGAAGCGTTCTGCTATCAGATCAGGCTTCAAACACAAAGGCAACAGTAAAGTAATTGTAAAGTTAAAACAAAAACACTGCCACTGAAGGGAAGTAGGTTGTGTGTGGATATGCTCCTTGTGAGAGAGCAAAATTCAGTCACTCAAAGTGAAGTTCAGCAGTGGCCAAGTAGGCTGACCCATTGCCCCATGTTATATGCTGTAGTGGGTGGAACCAAAATGTGAATGACACAACAGCAGACCAATATATGCAGATAGGTGGCTGAAAGCCCCCATATGTAAGAATATTATACATTTTTTATTTATCAAAAGGTTTTGGCTAATGCCAGACCTACAAATGAAAGTGTCATTCTGTAATGTTTACAGATTCTCATGTAAAACGCTTCAATACCTTTGGGTCGAGCTTGCACTATAAAAAACTACAAAGAAAAAAAAGTGGCCTTGCTATATTACAGGGCACATCTCCATCACATTAGAGTGGTGGAACGACAGGAGAAATTTACGAGAATAGATTGAGTGGGAGATTCGCATCAAAATTAACCCTGAAATTTGATACATTGTAGTCTAGTATTTTTGTGCGAAAACATGGCGCAAGAGGTACGTTTCTTGCCACACACAAATGAATCACTCAGCTGTGGTTGTATGTGTTACGGTGACTTAGGAGTACGGTGTAAAACAGTGTTAATGCAACACCCAAAGAAAGTGCCGCTTCCAGTCTTGGGCATGTTCAATGGACGGATGGCTTTTAAGTCCCATGTTTGTTTCCATTGTCTAATGAATGCCTGCGTGTTGCACTGATTACAGGAAGCAGGCTACTTTAGCTAGTCCTTGTTTTGCTTAGTATCAATAGACAGTCAAGCCCCCTCCACACTCATTTAACCTTCAGTAGCGACGGGAAGTTTTGCAGGCATTAATCATAAGGAAATTGTGTCTGTCAAGTGTTTGTGTACTTAAAACAAACAATGAGTAGGGAACATTAATTGAACATCCTATGGCAGCTGAGAGTGCCTTCTCACACGTACAACGCATGGTAGGAGCATGCTGTAGCAGTGCAGTAGTGTGCTGCATTCTCAAGAGGGCTCCTTGGCTAGCCTTGTGCATTCTGGGAAAACAGAGGTGTCAGAGGTCAGATATCATTAGGATCTGAGGAATCACTGAATGTCACAGGATGCAAACACATGGCTCACATGGCGGTCATACTCATAAAGCCCTTTATTAAATATTGCAAAACTTCTCTCAAGAGTTTTTTCTTACATTTGGGGACAGCTTCACAAATAAGTTTTCATTATGTAAAGGGATGTTGAGTGTTGAAAATCTCTTCACTTAAGCAGCAGCGGCTGGCGCAGGTAAGCGCATTGGGGCGGGGCAGGGGTGATGAGGGGTGGGAGGGGCAGATGACGGAATAGGTCAAATTAAATAAATAAATAAAACCTATTCCGTCGTCTGTCGAATTCTCCCCCTGCCCCGCTCCACCTCCCCACAGCGCTTACCTGCACCGGCCTCGACTGCACTTACGCCTGTAAGGAATTCACACAAGAATTCCTAATAGTTAGAACATGTTCTACTACTGTGTAGTTTTCCACCACGATTGCACAGAATTAGACAGTCTTAAACCCAAAACAAGGGGAGTCGGAGGAAGAAGACCTGGCTTGCCCTGACATTTTCTGAATATCAACAAACTTGTGAGTTTCATAAACTGTTATCCTTTACTTTTCCACCCTGAAAATGGTTGGAGTTTTACTCCTGGAAAGGGCTTGCAAGTTAAAACAGCACATATTCAAAAGCCCTAACCTTTTAAAGCCTACTTGGGATCTTTTTTTAAATGATTTTATCTTGGAAACTACTCCACAGATTTCTACCAAACCAAAGAAAACCCATTTTCTGAGTAAAGTTCTACTTTCATTACAAGTTTGGTATACATTTTTCAGCCCTTCAGACTGTACATGAGAGCAACATTTCCTAGTGGATAACACTTTTTTCACTCCCCTTAACTTTTTTACCTGTGGACTGACCTTCAGGCAACTTGGCAAGCAAAATAAGTACACTGCCAAGGTTTGTGGAAAGCGGTCAACGGGGGCAAAAGCAAATAGAAAATCAAATACCTTTTCAATGAAAAGTGTGTGAACCATGACTACACAGCGGCTACTGCCATTGTGTAATGTAGTATATTAAATGTTTTTTATTTTTGATAAAGTACAAACAAACACTCAAAGGCACCTCGGCAGTGGAAATAACACAGGTCTCAATTTAACAGCTTAAATGCACATATAAGCTAGATCCTATGCAACGAAAGAAAGGTCTTGATAAGCCTCCTAAAACTATTGGCTTTAATTTGGGATGGAAGGTGTCCCATAGTTTCGCAGCCACTACTGACCAAGGTCTGCCTCTCAGGGTTGATCTGTGAAATCTAGGTACATTTACAAGTTACGTCTATTTCCCTCTCACATTGTGCTTCAGAGAGTAATAAAATAATCACCTTGTTAGAGGGCAAACCACCCCCCCCCCGCCCCCGCATATAGTATTACATATGCAGATGCTCAGACCATAATATGCAATTTATCAACAATATTAAGCGTGCAGAGGGGTCATGACATTCTTATGGTAAGAAATAGCAAATTACATTTCTCAAATCTGCATATATGTTTTATTCCATTGTAGATTTTTATATGTACTTTTAACAAACAATATTTAATCAAAAACAGGATGTAAGGGATCAAGTGTGTGCATTATGGTAAACTCACATTGAAAAGACCTCCTAAGAGATGTTTCCCTCTGTAAAATAAAGTACCGTGAAGCAGTAAAAAGTGATTTTCTAATGTCAATGTTGCTGTGCTGTGGAAATAAACTTGACTTTCACATTTAACCGGAGTAGTCAATATAAGAATGCCTGTTTACCAATAAATTTTCTCTAAATAATATTATTTGACCATCTTTATTTCCATTGTCATGCATAAATATAAACTGTTTTAAGTGTGGGCGGGGCATATAAAATGTTTGTAAATGCCCACAAGCATAGGACTTGATTCACAGAACATGGCAATTTAGACTTGTAGGATCATAGCCACATTCGGAGTAAGTTTACGATTTTTTGGGGAATTCCTAAAAAGTTGCAGGGGTTCACTTGGGCAGTACCAACACTGCCAGCTTACGGGGATGCTCCCTTTCATAAGTGTTTAGGAATATGCAACATGGTGTACATTAATGCATGGGAAAGGCCTAAGAATAGTGCATTGCACTTGCTTTTTCTTCTATGTTGAAAATATATTTTTCCCCATGGAGAAACCCCTACTACCCCTGCAACATGACTAATTTAGGAGTGTGCACCCTCTCCATTCACTCTTTGCATATAGATTTATTCCCAAATGGCATGGACTGGAATTACTAAGGGCACCCGGCTCACCACACCAATCACTATTAGCCAATGTAACACACATACAGCCAGGCATACACACACAAGTATCATTTTGTTCACCACCAAACTACTGATTATCCAACTCAAGCAACTAGAAATCGGATTCTGGTGTTACAGAATCCTCTAGGCCAGAGTTGGAGGTGCCCACACTCTGAGAGTGCTTCAAGGGCATGCTGATGCCAGAACGCTCACTATACAAATCTCTGTAACATAACGTAAAGGAGGCGATCAACAATCACTACTTTCTGTCATTAATAATCTTTTTCAAACCTTTATCTCCTGTTACTTAGTGGGAAGGGACACAGAACGTTTAGCTACATGGCAGTAGTAAGTTTATGTTATGTCCTGTTTGGAAATGTGTTAGGTGTTTTGAATTCATTTCTGTAACATCCATTCATAAAAAATATCTGTAATGACAGAGGTTACTACTGTCAGGGGAGCACAAATGAATCTTCTCTTGAAGTTGCTTGCCTGGTCAAAGAAAGTCATTCGAGGAGAACTTTGCTACTTCTCTTTGTTCGCTTACAGTTGCACAAAATGATGCAGTGGAATTAAAAACCCATATTTCACAAGTAAGTGGTTCCTCGTGAAACACTAAAGCATGGGTTTCATTCTCAACAAGAGAGCCTCGAATCATTGTGCAGAGAATGATGATTGTCAGGGCTACTAGAGTTATGCAGCACAGGGGATCCAGTTGTGCTCCAACGTTGGTGTCATTCAAATCTGCACAAAATATTTGAGTGAAAAAGTTCATCTGATTTTGGTTCGCCCTGGCCAAGTCATGCTCATGCATATTGTTCACAGGCGTACAATCAGCAGCTTTCAGGCTAGAGACTATTTGAATTCAGAAATGTTTCCTTTTTCCCGTTTTCCCCATATGGGAAACTCTGTTGGAGTTGTTTTCTACATGTATGTACGGTAGGAAAATGCATTGAGAATGTTAATAAATATTCACTAAGGAGATCAGTACAAACGTGCAATCACAGGTGTTATTAGCGTGTCCAATAAAATACCAATAACGCCTGGTGCGGTATTTTCTATGTGCTAAAGTCTGATTTACACTCCTCAGAAATTGGGAGATAACGTGGTGCTACTGTATGTTTCCCCCCTTTTCGAGGTGTACAAACTCAGAATGTTAGGTGTGTACCTGCAACATTTGTGACAGGTTTCATCTGGTGTAAATCATACAGGCAAAACCCAAGATGTAATATAATATGACTGCAACAGTAGAATTTCGATTTGGGCTCAAACTCCTGCTTCCACCTGAAATGAGAGGTGTGAGGCGCGTGAAATGAGGCCCTACTGTTCTCCTTTGTGGATGACTCCATCTTTCTCAATAGATGCTCCCCTACTTCCCTTCCTTTCATTGAAAGTTTCCAATTGCAGACAAAACTATTGCAAATTTCTGTCATGGTTACAGAGTATACATTTCTACACACTTGATTTTCCATGTGTTGTGTGCGTGCGTCTTTGTGTGCTGGTGTGTGTGTGAGCATGTGCTCCTCCACATATTCCCAGATTCAGGATGGACGGTTGTACGTGTCATGCAACGGTCGTATTACGGAACCCCGCATGCATTTACCACGCATGCCTTTACGCCTTAGTCAGTACTCCGACTGTGAGGTTACCTCGTATTCCTTTACCACACAAGTCATTAAAACAACCTGTCTTAGGGGGGCGCTAGGTTTTGGAATAGTATAAATTACTATTCCAACTCCAGTAAGTATATCAGTAGGGAAGGTGTTGAACTTAAAATCCAACACCAGTCCAACAATGCGTCCCCTAGAGCAAGTCGTTGTAATGACTTGCGTGGTAACAGAACGCGTGGTAACGTCGCAGTCGGAGTACTGACTGAGGTGTAAAGGCACATTGTGGTATTGACGGCGGAGTAAAGGATGTTTCCCTCTTGCAACACACCCAAGATGTGTCTTGAACTCTACACAGGGACTTTCTGAATTAATCAATGGACGTGTCAGTCATGCATTCCACAGACTCTGTTGTTTTTGTGCCCAAAGTCCTTATCAGAGGACCCAACAACAATCAAAAACAGTTATTTGCAGTTTGCAGCCAGAAGGCCAGGCTGTCCTGATGCCTGGATCCGCCTGCTAGGGTAAGCGTCTTTTGCATGGTGGTAAATTTACATTTTGAGATATCGCACCACTGATTAACAGGCTGCACCAGGTTTCCTGGAAGCTTCGTCGCCACAAAAGCCATTGTTTTCCTCTAAACTTTTAAAACAAATCCAGTCCACACTGCTGAGCAGCCAGAATGCCCCTTTTGTCGTTCTTTCTTTAAGGGCAGCGAATGAAAAGGCACGAGGTACATCATTTGCTAACAGTGGTAAGTAAAGAAAAAAATAAGAAGTGTATGAGTCAAAGTCTTTCAGTTAATTGCTGTTCATGGTATTTATTCACTTCTCTGATATGGCTCCTATTCTTACAGTATCTGTGACCTTCTGGAGGGAGGCTGATAACAGTAACTGAGCTCTGCATTGGGGATAAGTTACACATTAACCAGAAAAAAAGTAGTTCTTGGTCTTCTCCCATTACTAAAACAAACATTTTGATTACTTCAAAGAACAGTATTTGCCAGTATAGTATCTGATCTTGCTTCAGAGCGCTTGTTCTGTTTGTGCCTCATTGGTATTCTCTGGAGGGCGAATGGTGCAAAGCCTTCCAAGACTCTGCTTACGGCCTTTGTGATTTTTGGCAAAGCAAACTAATCCACCCCTTCCTTTTTCACCCACCATCCACAGATATGCCACTTGAAGGACTATGCTAAGGTACATATAACCACATTTGCAAGCTGAATTTGTTCGCCTGCAATGATTTAAACCAGTGATTGCCTTTTTTCTAATATTTCGCAGTGCTGTACGCGGCAAAGGCATGTTTATAGTAACACAGGCCCCGTTTCGCCCCCTTGTGGCTCATTGTCTATGAGGGACTTGGTGCCAAAGTTCTTCTGTGCCAAACCCTCTTATTTCTTTTTGAGGATACTTTGAACAATATCTCAAAAGGTGTAATAGTATCATCAGGTTAGTCCTGTGGAACTGGGAATATTATATAGTAATTGTTTCTATCTTAATTATGGTGTGTCGGGTGGCGCGCCACACCTCCAGGTTAGCCGAGGTCCTAGTCTCCACTCCCCGGAAGACGGACGCCCTCCATAGTTAAAGATTCATGCCTGGTGTAGATCCATGGGTTTTCGTGCACATCCCCCTGGTGTGCGGATGCACAGAAGGGACAGAGTGAGTTTTTGTTTTTCTAAAATAAACTCCCAAAGTAGGTGGTTATAACAGTAAAACAAGCAAAAAAGCAATGGTCTTGACTTGCAAGTATTTTATTTTGGTCTGCCACCGTTGATTGTTTAGTTTCCTGGATCAGGATCTCCATGCACGTCTGCCACTGTGGTTCCAGGCATGGAAGTCCAGTTACTGTTGCCCCACCCACCTTAAAAGGGCGGGGCAACAATCACTGTGCCCTAGCAGCCCGGTGGCGGATGGACAGCCTGGACAAGGGTTTTCATTGACAGAGTCATCTCAGGTTGTTACGGCAGAAGTCGTGCAGTATGTAGCAGTGGAGGACTGAGAAGCCTTGAGCGGCCCGGGATAGATGTTCCTCAAAGTGCTAAGGACGTGCTCCTCGAGCAGCCTCGGCTGGATGTTTCTCAAACTGTTATGCATGTTGCAAACATGAGCTTTAGAAACATGTTTCCACTCTTAAGAGATGCCAATGAGAAATGTGAACACCTACTGTGAGCAGTTTTAAATCAGTAGGGAATCGACCCATAGCTATTAGTTAATATTATTGATCGCCATATTGGTCCACTGGAAGCAAATGTTCAATGCTTCAGAATACCTACTGTGAACCCCAATAGAGGTGAAGAACTTGGTCTTGGCATTGAAGGAAACACTTCGGGCCTGATTCAGAAGGTCATTGTGCTGTGCCTGCACAATGCACATAAACAGAAAAGGTACATGTGCATGGTAGAAAGACTGAAGTTAAGGGATCTCTTGTAAGTGTAAGTCCAGAAAGCCACATCCCTCTGCACTTTTTTGGGCATGGGCACAATACTTGGACAGACATAAACTTCCTGTGTGAGTGAAGTAATAAGGGCCTGCTGACGCCATCAGGCTCCTCTCCCTCTACTCACGTATATACAGTCAATGAGTAAATTTAGGCAATCGGTCCTTAAATTTCATCTCTTGAAATTTCTGATATTGCATTTCTACACCTAGCAAAGGGTTATGAAATACATTGGTACAAAAAAACCTTTGTGGTGATGAGTGAGGGCGTACACTTTTTTCCTACTTGGAGACATCTGTTATGTGTTCAATAAATGGGGCATAGATGCAACTAAATGCAATTTCTTCTGAATGTTAAAGTCTTTGTGTTTTTCTGATGAATTAAACGTTCAGAATCTAAAGAATATTTTATATTTGTTTTATATTAGTGCAGTGTGAAATCATCAGTAGCATTTATATAGCGCCTATAACCCTATGGTGGGTGCTGAAGCGCTTACTCACACAGGCAGCATGGTACCCTGTGCAGGGTGTGTTGTTTGAAGTGTGATTACTTTGTTTTGAGCGTATATGGGAAGTGTTTTTGTGTCACGCATGTGTGACCAGAGAGGTGTTTTTATCCTATCTTGGAATGCCTGTGCTTGACGGTATGATATATGATGAGGAGGCGTGAGAGATAGACAGGCAGTTTATGTTTTGTAGTCTGCTTGCATCTGTGATTAGCTCATCAGGTCTCATTATTATGTTTATGATTTCTTTATATTCTGAGTTCCCATTTGTAGGCTAGCTGTAGCAGAAGGACGTCCATTCTGAGATTTTATAGGTCTTGGAAGAAGCCGTGGCATAAAGAGGGAGACGAGAGACAAAAATCTGCCAGGATGGACTAGTGTCCCATCATCCTTTAAATGATTGTTATTAGAGCCTCAAGACTATAAGGTGCCAGGTACGGTCAGAATATACATCTGGTTGGGACCTGGAAGGTTGGATTATGTTAGAGTATTCCTAGGGCCATCAATGGGTATCAGATCTCTTAGACTTTACTTGCTTGTCCTGTTGGTATCAAGTGGTTGGTTATAATGGACTAAATGAGTGTATATACCATTTATTTAGACTTAGGCTGGCAGTAGGTGGTGTACTTCCAGGTTGTTTGCCAGAATTAGTATTTGTGTATTATCTCAAGATTAATTTGCACCCACAAGTGGAGAGCAATTTTTGTAGCTGGTCACATTTTAAGGCATATATTACTGTGTTTCTTTCAAAAACTCTTCTTCGAGGTTAAACAGACTGGTCACTGGCACAGGCAGTGAACTACTTAGCATACAGATTCCACTTGAAGATAACCACTGCCACACTTGAGCATGCTTCTCTCTGTCAAACTGCTCCCTTTAGGCCCATAAAAGTTTCCTCATTGGCAACCTAGTCTGCATAGCTGGTTCTAATTCGAAAATGTATCTGTTCAGTGGAAGCCTTTGTATATGTTCATGTCCCTGAGCTGGAACTCCTGATTCTCAGCACACCATTCTTATGAATGTTGTCGCCGTCCTGGGACGCATCTGTATCCTTCAAAGAAGACACATGCATCCTCTAGACTTCACTAGGGTCGCTTACCCAGGAAACCTATCCATGCCTTCAAAGGCCGTTCACCTTCTTTGGATTCAAAGACACTACCCTCCAAAAACACCCAAGATTGATTGCCGTGAAGACTGAGGGCACTGGGAGGCATGATTCTGATGGCACCTTTCAGACATATAGTTGGTTCCTAATGGCAGGTACATCAGTTATTATTGAGTATGCAAGGAAAACTATGTCAAAAGTAGTGCGGTCTTGATGATATCCTGTAAGAGATCATATGATGTGTGTGACAGTCTTACCTGGTTTGTAAAACACATGAGACTTTGGGCTTCATTCCTTAGGCATGATGGCGGGGGGTGCCTGGAGGCAACACACATGAATTTGTTAGATTTATGCCTCTGTATGGAACATATGTGCTTCCAAAAAGATGGTTCAAAATGCCCTCGATTATAAGGAAAGGGGAATGTCCCAAAGGCCAAATGTCATTTTGCATTGGACTTGGAAAATCCTTGCACTGGAGCTGGTCTAGACTGCAAAAGCATATTTTACAAGGCCAGAAGTTCCACAGGGTGGAGTGCTCTGTGCAGTTTCTTTCTCATGAAGGCCTGCTATGTCTTATACAATAGGAACTGGAAGGAAATTGGGTCATAATGTGGATCTCTCATAAATACCATTTAAAGAGTTTTTTAGAGAGGGTCACTCATTGCACAATGACACATCTTTCTGTTCATGTGTAAAAGAAACGTGAAAAAGTACATGAGCACCATTTGTTTTTTCATTCCAAACACAGGAGATTTAGGGGTGTCAGTTAGTAGTTACCAGTGGTCCCAAATGTGGTTGTTCTGCATTTCTTAATGTACCTACTGTGTGATCCCTGAAACTCTGAACTTTCAGAAGAACCAGGCCCCATGCCTCTGGGGTTCAGGAGAGCATTAATGCAGGCACTTTTTGTACCGCCATTCAATGTATTTTGATTCTGGTCTGCAGACTGGATACCCTGGCGCTAGGGTATGTTTACACAATATACTTCAACAAGGGACTTTACAAGGAAAGTATTTGTGGTTATGGTTGACTTTATGGTTATGACTTCACATAGAAAAATATCTTGCTGTTTTATTGTGCCACTGAGTAGTGATTTTCCAGAAAAAGCTCACTGTAACAACTGACCAAAACAAAATGCACAGCAACAGCATCAAACATAAACAACCAAATAGACCAAATAACATTTAGCTCTTCTGGAAAAGCCACAAAAGTCATAAAATCCTTTCAATTATAAGTCATGTGTCTTCTCAAGCAAAACTACAATGTTTGTATTGCCAATGAACCTCTGGATACAATAGTATAAAGGAATTGTCAAATCAATTCTGGTCAGATGTAGCAAAGCCTGTGACTCTCTTGTAGTCATGCACTGAACGCCTGTAAGAATGGTTACTTTAACGCCTGTCAAGTAGAACTAGGACTACCCCCACTACTACTCTTCCAGTAAATATGGACCGAAAAAATCCAGATGCATATCCAGAACAGCAGCAATAGATTTATCTAATTCAAATTCATGCAAACTCAACAAAATTATACAAAAACCTCCAGTAGCTGGGAAAGTATATGAGACCCAGACTTTGTACAGAAACATGAGTACACATGACCCACACTACTTGTAGATGCAAGTATAAGAAGATGGAAAAAGATCTACCACCCACTGCAAAACAGAGATATAAACACAAAGAATATTGAAATGCTCAGACAGCTACAAAGAAACTGCAGCCTAGCATGATTTCTAATCACAGTCAAAAACCTACAAAATCAGACAATTGATGACCTAGTACAGGGTGAGAAGTCAATGACTAAGAGAGTCCAAAGTGATTTGTCATTGGTGCGACCTGGGTTGGGTGGGGAAAAGGATGTTTTCCTCTGTTGTTAACTGATGCTACAGCAACCATTTCTGACGAATTTCAAAATAGATGGTGATATACATTACATGTCCATCTTTATTACTAACCACTTCAGCGCCAGGATAGACTTCCAGGTGATATTGTGCTCTACAAATCTTCATAACGTAATCTTCCAATAGAGCACCACACAATGGTAACACAATAGGACTCATCCCTCCCTTGCTCAGCTTAGTAGTCCTGATGAAGACAAGGTAATGTAATGTTCGATGTTGAAACACTTGTTGGTAATGATAGCTCTTCATTATATGATTCATTGACTCAAATACCGCATCTTACTCTGTATTATAACACTGCCATCAAGTACAGCATTGTGGAGCCCTCAAGAAACGTCAAGTGCCCTTTTTAGGTCGAGCATGTGGCGGCATCCACCTTGCGGGAGCGAACAGAGGCGCCATCTGTTTCCAATTAGCTTGGCCACGCTTGTTTTTCGGGAGCGAGCAGCGGCGCCATCTGTTTCAAATTAGCTTGTCCGCGCTTGTTCATTTGTTCAGGCACTTTTATTTGCGTTGAACATCTATTGCCCGAGGACGTTTGCCTTTAAGCATACCTACGATAGATTTCTATGTGCGAGCGCTACCAGTTGTCTTTGCTCCCGCCCCCGCCACCTCCCATTGTCCGTGTTCAGTACCCCCCTCGTTTCTGTCCTACTAAACTTTCTCTCATGGTTTTACTTACATTTAGACACTGGCATGTCTGCATTTCCGTAGACATGGGAGAGTTGATGCCGAGACTCGAACCCGGTTCCCCCAGTTCCAAAGCTGGCAGCTCTTCGTGCTATGCCACATCCTCATTAAAAGAATCTGCATCTTTTTCTCCTATCTGCGAGTGCTACCGCTGTTGTGTTGCCTTTGCTCTTTCCCTCCCTCCCCCGTGAAATTAATGTAAATAGTTTGAATTCTTTAAAAAATGCGCCTTTGCCCATATTTTGTTCTGGGATTAATAATTTTTCTAATGTAAAATATAACTTTAGACTACTTTAAAATGGCCACTGAATTTTTATGGAAATCGGGGCTCGTGCTTTGTCCTTTCTCTATTTCTACGGTGACGTGTCAGTTTACACTGTAAACCTTGAGTTTTCTATTGTCTTCCGGGAGCTGGTTCGTCGGCGGTGATTGGCTGAGGTGCCAGGAGCTCCCTCTGGTCAGAGGTTGGCTGGATGCAGTGGAGCAGTTGCCGTACCTTCACCAGCTCCATTTCCTGTTGGTGACGAGGCTTCTGCTGGTGATCTGACAAGACGATCATCCCCAGACCGGGCATTACACCTGCTTGACTTTCTAGCCGTAATTTGCTGCTTGATTGGATGTTTGGTGGCTATTTTGGTGCTGTGTAAATTGAGTGTCTGATACCTTTGCTTGTGTAGCTAAAGCTTTGTGCTGATTGAGAAGGCAGGTGGTATGCGGAATGTGTGTTGTCCTGTACTGTAATGTTACATTGCAAGCAATTTTAACTGCACACTCGCCTAGAAAGGGTTCCAGACCAGAAACTCTAATGCAGTAAAGAAACGCTCCTGACCTCCTGCTGCCTGTTACAATATAGCCATAATAGCAATACAGTGCACTCCTCGGACTCCTGTGCCTGGTGACACTGCACCGCCTTTAGCAAGTCATAGCTTCCCCACTGAATCCACAGACTCTGATCATAGATTCTTGTCACTATCAACAGAGACACGATCGTGACGCATCTGCTCTCTGTTTACATCCTCACCCTACCCCTAAGTGGGAATCTCAACACAACAGGGGGTGAAATGGAGAAAAACAAACTAAAGAAGCAAAAAACAAAGACGCCGATGTTAATAAAGGGCACCAAGTGTGTAATATTTCATTATTCTTTTTTTTCGTTATTCAACTCTTTCCTCGTGCTCGACAATAAGAGCTTTTCCTGTCACGATGTTCGCAGCTGCCTTCTATCACTTGACAGTCACAAATTGTAATCAGAAAGAAATTGACCAGCATTGTCACAGAACGTGACCCCACATGTATGCGAACTAGAGTCTCTGAGGTTGAAGGGATCTGAAGAAATATTTGGAAATTCCAGGCCATCATACCTCTGTGATGCACACTTTGTGGAGCATTATCAGTATTTAGTTATGCAGCACAATATCCTTGGTGCAACAACATCAACTGTTGCATGGCTAAACACTTATAAGGTCCCAAAGGCGAGACCTATTGGCTATGCCAATGCTTGTTCTAATAGTATGTTCTAATGTAGCTTGTGAGCCGCAATAGATAATCTCTATTCTCTGCTGTTTGAAAAAACGTATCAATCAGAACGTTAAGGCTGTTTTGAGTTTAGGATTTATTGATGTCAATATTTTTGCTTTCTTCATTCCTAATAGATAGTATGTTACTTAATATGTGTATGTTTACATTATACAAGAAGGAACTGTTGCCGTAAGAGCTCTCCTGCAGGCCCGGATGATCACGTGTCTGTCCTGTTTTTTTAATTTTTAATTTGATCTTGTACTTGATTTTTTTTCTTGTGTATATGTATGTATTTATACACAGGGCAGTCATCACCAAGTAGTTATGGTTCAGCTGCACTTCAGATTGAAAAGGCTTTTTTTGATTTGCCTATAACATTGACCCAATAACTGGATCAGCACCAGGTGTAGCCCTCGCTTAGCATAGTTAAATATGTTCCGGAATGCCAAATTTCGTGAAGTTTAAGTAAGGGGGAAGAATTTAAAAGGGGGTCAAAAATGTGTTCCCTTTTTAGCTTTCATAGTAAATTTTGCTCGCACATAGAGCAAAAACTAGTGAACATATTTACCCCAGGCTTGACATACCTGTAGAATTGTATGGAGAACGTGTACTTTTTTATGTTTGATGCAAATCGGTTCAGTAGATGTCGAGGTATTAGTGTTTGACATAGTTGCAGGTGGGCTTGAACCCTTTGCCATTTTAAAGGGTCGAGCCTGCGAGTGCATGCGCCTTGCTTGCAAGACACTGTTATATGCAAAAGAGGGCTTGGAGCCCGCTCATTGCTTACCATTTGTTGGCTTCACATCACTCTTCTTTAAAGCCTCCTTAATTGGCCAGTGCTGGCCTAGTGTCACTTACAATCATTGCTGTGGAGCAGGGACCAAAGACAGATTGATTCAAGTGAATCCTTGCCCGTCCGCTGCTCCTGACGTGATTGAGGTACTATTTCTCCCCCCCCCCCCCTTACTACCCCTGCCTACAGCTCCCTCCATAGCTCTTGGCCTTTTTTTTCTTGTTTTTTCTGTCGTTCTGCAGATTTAGATACAGGCTGATGGTGATATGTTCCCAGTCCTAGGACATGTCTCCACGCCACAGGGCAGCAAATACAGTATTTGTGTTAAAAAGCCGACCGGAGGAAACTCTGAAATGCCACTTTTGAAATTAAATTGTATTTTTTAAGGTGGGTTTCTACTGTGAAATACATTATAGTATCTGCTTATTTTTACGTTTCGCCGTGAAATCAGCCAAGATCAGATGGTTAGGAAATGTAAATGCTAAAATTATCAGATCTGATGTTCCTTTTCAAAATATCCAGAACCTTCCTCTGCAGCCAGACAATCCCTATGGAAGAAAATAGTAAAATAAAACTGAATTATTGTTTCCACCACCTTTTTACAAAAAAACCGATATATTTGTTAAAGGAATGAGGAGAGTTTGGTAAAATATCATTTGAATACCTCTCAGCCCCCATTTCGTCCCCCACCAAGTTGGGGACACATGAATATTTCTCGCCTCTGATAGCCGCTCCCCCCACCCCAACCAACCTAAGCTTTTCTCCGGTGACACATGTGCCAATGCTTCAAGGCGCTGTTGTGGTATGTCACACTGAAGCAGCCCTTTTTGAGCTGCTGTGTTTTGTACTCCACACACGGATTGAGAATCTGCACAAATCGGATTTTTACGGTATTGCTGGATATATCTACGTGTTGTTGTGCATAACATGCGAATCCCTGCAAGGCCCAACCAGCTTCCTTCCCACTCTATAGCCAACTCTGGATGTTGAATCTCTTTTTCTTACTTCCAAACAAAATGTTTTATTTATACATCTGCATCATTACTTAGTGTTACAATTTCAGACACACTTTTGTGTGTTTCACAGCCTTATTTTTAGGTTACTATTTAAGGGCACACTGACAACACAATTTCCTTGCTGCTTATGGTTTCACCCAGCTAAATGTGTTTCCCTGTTTTTGTGTTCCTTTCCCATTCCTACTGTTTATATCGAACTTTTGTTTCATATTCTGTATTCCTGGCTGCATACGTTGCTTAACTTGGAGAAGAACTAACTTTCACTTTTTTGATGTATTTTTCAGCATTTGATTACACTTGATGTGTTTCCATGTTTTCGGGTTGCTACCTCCAGTCTTACTTTTTTAGGTCTTGCCTGTAGCAATGCATGCGCTGCTACCATATGCGCTCTCACTTGCAACAGATATTGTTTACTAGAAAGGGCTTGGAGCCCGCCCATTGCTTACCATTCTTGGGCTTAATTGACACTCTCCTTTGCTGCTTAATGTGGCAGCTTGGTGTGCCAGCTTTATTCCCCTTTCTTTCGGTTGGAGCATAGACCAAGAACTGATTGCTTCATCTTGATTAGGGTCCTTCCGCTGCTGTGATTAAGTCCTTGTTGCTTCTTCCCTCCTATTCCCCCTCCATCTCTTGTCCGTTTTGCTTCTTCCTTCCCACCCCACCCCCTGTTGTCTGTGTTGCTCCTTCTGTCCCACCACCTCCCCCTCCCATTGTCTGTATTGCTTTTTCCATACCACTGCCCACCCTCTATGTCCGTGTGCCCTCTCCCCTCCAACACCCACTCTCCCGTTGTCTGTATTCCCCCCTCCCACCACCCACCTTAAAAAAAAGAAAATGCTACGATGTTGCCAGTGCTGACGGTATCATAGCACTTTTGTTTTAGCTTCCCGTTCCTGCGACATGCCTCTTTTAGCCTTGCTGCACAGTAGCCAAGGCTAAAAGAAATGGTCAAAGCCAATAGCTCTGTTAGGCGAGACCTATTGGCTTTGCCAATGCTTGTTTAAATGTCTGTTTAAGTCCCCCATTCAGATGGATAAATATGACAGCCGTACAATACCAAAAGTCTTCATTTGGTCAAATTATATGAGGCAGATTCACAGCCAGAGGTTGAGGTGAGCTTTATTACAAACACAATGCGCATATTATTGTCATGTTTGCATATGTATATGTCATATTTGCATATGTCATGTTTGCATATGTATTCCATGTATGCATATTATGTCTGTGATGGTCTCAGAGGTCTAGTAAAGAACAAGAGTGCTAACCTAGCTCACGGAATATGTCAGCATTAGAAGCCATGTTTATATTCAGCAGTCTTACTGTGTTGTTGAAATGCTGATTGTCTGTCCTGGTACACGTTTGAGAAATAGGGGAGGTCCTACAAAGTGCTCTATCTTTACATGGGTTGGTCAATGAGTTTTCTCTGTAAAAATTGTGTGGACTATCCAATTCATTAGCGTTTTCATTGTTTTGTCAAATAGCTACTATATTGCTCACAGTAGCACAAGTATGATTTTGTTAAAATAAGCATACACAGGAAGAGGATGTGGTTTTAAGAACTTAATTATTTATTGTTTATTTTATTAAGCAATATTTCCCTTTGCTAATCTTAACACTTGCCAAGTGGGAACGCGGTAGCAGGTGAACTGAAAACAATATATTTAAATGTTATGACCAGAAACATCGAGCGTGTGTAAGAGCCAAAGTAAGCAGTATTTGATTATACATTGTTTATATGCATGCAGAGGTACATGAACTCAATACCGTACAACAAAAACACAAAATAATACCACAGTTCACACCACTGTAACAGGCAGTGAATACTACAAACATAGTAGCTCGATGATAAGTCCACAGTTTCATTAGTATACTTGTGGGATTCAACCATGCAGCAAAGCAAGAACAGTTGTGCCCTTGACTAAGTACTTATTTTAAGATACTGGTTATCAAATTAGAATGTAATCATGTATGTGGTACACATAAATATGTATTTCTGGTTGTAGATCAGAATATGGTCTACAGAAAAACGTGTGAAATAAATATTGTGCCCTAAATATTGCTTACAAATGTGATTGTCCTGTGAGGAGAGGATTTCTATTATTAACTCCAATGTGTGATATTTGTGAAAAGACTGTATAGGACACAATATTTGTGTCAAACAGTTTTATAATAATGACATTCTGGTACAGTACCGTACTTCTTTATGGACACTATTCAAATATTTTATATGTCTTAGTAGTATTGAAATATTCAAAGCTAGTGCACCATGATGCATGGAGGCCGAAAAGGAAAGAACCAAAAGATTAAATGTGAGATAAAAAGATTATTGAACATTTGAAAATGTGACCTCCTTTGGAGGACTTATGCAATCATTTGGGCCCAAACTGGTAATGTTATGCATGAGATCTATCTGGCAATAGCTGCCTAACCCCTTAACAATCTATAGTAATACATCGGAACAGTTTGTTGTCTTTTAAAATGCTGTCCTGCACCAGTATGCTTGTGGAAAGGTGTCTTACTGTGCACTGCTTGTTTGTAGTACCATTTTTTATGTGCAATTGAAGTTAAGATGAACAGCTTTAAATGATAACTCTTCATCTTTTAGATGGAATTTGATTTATTTGAATTTTAAATTTATATTTGGTCATTAAAACATTAAAAAGTGTATGGTATGTCCATCATCAATCTAGCAAATTCTAATTCTAATTTGCCTGACCCCAAGATGGCGATCCCTTGGGAAAAACGAGTGAGAAGGGAGTGAATGATCACACAGGGAATGCTGATTTGACAGGCAGTATTTTGCGGTGGAAAGTGACAAATCTCAGTTTGCAGAGGGAAGCATAGGCGGGAGAGCAACCATAGAAGAGAAGGAGAGGAGCCTTTCGGGGAAGTACCCGCCTGACCCTAAGATGGAGACCAGGGTCCATGAATCACTGATCTGCCAATGACGGAGCCAACTTCAGCGCGGCCGATGCCCGGTGGTGATGTCTGGATGGCTGTGGTACCGGGGAGTACTCAGTTTCAGGTCAGCAGGAGAGATGAATAGCGGTGGGCGACGGCCATTCCGCACAGAGTGTATGAATACGTCAGCTCCTATAGTGGACTTCGACCAGACCTCGCTTATTTCCCCCACCCTCCACCCCCATCCGACTCACCCATCATGACATCGAACCGGTGAACCTTGCCACCGACCGTGGAGACTTAGCATTTTGGCCGATGCCCGGTGGAGCTACCTTGATAGCTATAGAGGAGATGGGCTGTAGACTTCCCCCTCAGCCGTCACCTACCCAGCCGGACATTGGGCAGACTTTTCCTTCGTCTCTTCGCCGTATCTCCCTCCTCGTTACCCCTTTACATTACCCCCCTTTACCCTTCCACATGCCCTAACCAATAGATGCAACTTGTAACTGATGTATCTTTTGTAACAATGTGTAACTTTTAACTGATGTAACTGTTCTCATGTAAAGCGCTCTGATACCTTCGGGTCTAGCGTGCGCTATATAAAACTCAAATAAATAAATAAATTGAATTTCTTCAAAGCAATCCCAATGCATTTAAGGGAAGCCCCTTCATCAAGGGGTTTGATTTCTTGTGTAACTTTACTGTTTTTGCTCTGAAGCAGTTTATATAGTGTTTTTCACATGTCAGAGAGAGCACTTAGTGTATGCGCTCATGAGAGCAGCTTCACTGGAAATCTGTCTTTTAAAATGTGCCTATTTTCAGAACTTTACAACTGGAGCATGTATGGCACGACTGAAAGGAAGGGATGTCAGAAAAAACGGATATTGAAATGGAACTCTGAAGACAGGCAGAAATATCATTTAAGTATTGTGTAATAGAACTGTTTTGGCCTAGGCGTTGATTTGTAGTTTTATAGTGACCTTAGCTTATGCATAAATGCGATAATCCTGCAACATCATCGCCTCTTTATTGGGGCTGTTGTGGAAAATTAATCTGAGTTCTTTTCCATGTTCCAACCGTGGTTTGATTACTCTGTTGGCTTCTTCAGTTGCTGTCTAGGCTCCAAAAACTACTTAACCTATCTTATGATCCATAATATATTTAGGAATTTCTAACTTTTGCCACAAATTGTTTTTAGATATTTAAAATATAGGAAGCTATACATGGCCCAATAATTCACTTCATTTATCATTTTCCAATAACAGTGCTTTAAATCAGCAAGAACGAAAAAGTTTAAATATAAACCCCCATCCTTCCCATTCCTGCTACTACCTACTCCATAGAACATGCTGCAAACTTCACAGCTCTGATTCCACATCACAGCTCCAGGGAGTGCCTCACTTCGCTCTGTCTTCCATAGAGAATGCTAGCACTGAAGTTCCTAGTAGAACATACTTACTTAACCTGTGCCTATCATACGTTCAGGAAACTGATGAAGGGAAATCCACTTTTAATGTAAATGGGAATCCCGACCCTACACTGATTCTAAGTGTGTCAAGTGTACTTGAATTTGTTTCCTAACAATTATGCTTAAAACGGGCAGGGTAACTGGCCAGAAATCTGGGCAGGGGATCTACAAGAGAAAATACAAAACTTGGCCCTAATACCTGCTCCATAAACAACAACAGTAGACATTTATTAATTAACCTAATGGTGTGGAGAAAGGTGGGTTAGGCACCTATACACAACTGTGTGTAGTCTAGCATGGACTAAGCGTGGTTAGTGGCAGATATCACACATAGAGTGAGCTAGTCCCAAAGCCCACAAACAGTACACTCTGAACATGTCCAAATGGTTGAGACCTGTTGCTACTCCTAAAGTTGGAGCTTAGCCGCAGTACTCAGACAAGTAGTAGAAGTTTGACAGCGAGATGTGGGGATGGAATGTCCTGCACCACACAGAAACAAGGGAGCTCTTCTAGGGAGGGTCAAGCTCACTTCCTTCGCTTTCTTGTTGTAATCAGAACTTGGTTCAAAGTATTGGGTATTCTGGCTACTCCCTTGCAACTAATTGAAGTGTACTCAATAACGTAGCCACCAGCAGTTTGTCCAATGTAGCTTTATTGGTAAAAATGTATATAGAGATAAGAAAAACTTTAACAGAGCCCATGAGAACACATCCAGGTGTTCTTGCTCATGTCTCCATGTTTGTATGGTACCGGGACATGTCACCATGGAACATTAAACATGTCATTACACAATAAGCATAAATTCTAATACATTATACCCATAACTATACCACACATCTCCCTCTTTTTATTTGCACTCCCTCCACACAAACAATAACACAAACAACAAGACAAAACAAAAATAAAACAGAAAGAACTTTAATAGAGGAAATCTTTTAGGCAATCACGTTGTGCGGACACTCCTCCTGACCGCTTTGACCAGATCTCCAGATTGCATCTGAGAACCCTTTCTCCTCCTGACTGCTTTGACCAGATCTCTAGATTGTCCTTGAGATCCCTTCCTCATGACTGTATTTGTATTATCATCTTCCTCCAACCCTTCAAGGCACTCTTCACAGTTTATACTCACTTTTGCCACACGGGACAGATTCCACCATTGGCCATTGGAAACTTGCACAGAGTTTCCACAAACTCTCTTCACCTGAATAGGTTCTCTGAATTTTGATAACCCTTTTCTCAATAACAAAGGATCTTTGATACGGATCCAGTCTCCCATTTGCACCATCATAGCATTCTTGCGTTTTCTCTTACCCTCCAACATTTCCTTCACTTTAGTCCTGCCCGCTTCATCACTTGCCTCCTTGGCTTTCTCAGGCAAAATTTGCACATCAACACCTATATCCACCACATCTGACATCCACGCTGGGGATAAACAAGATCTTACACTCCTTCCCCATATCTTTCCAAAAGCTATGTGTCCTGTGACAGAATGCAGGGTTGTACGATATGCCCATATATTATTTCTAATAGCTTCTACACAATTAGCTCGAGATCTCAGCACACTCTGAATGCATTCAACCAAAACCTTATTAAATCGCTCAACTTTACAGTTAAACTGTGGACAATATAACGGAGTGTGAATGTGTTTTATTCCACGTTTAAAAAAAAACTCCTGTGTGATTGCCATTGTAAATTGTACTATATTATCTGACAATACCTACACTGGAGTACCTTCATAGTAAATAACCTCTTGAAGAATGTTATGATACTTTTAGTTTTGGGTTCTGCAACCACTTTCACCTCCACCTATCTTGATAGGTGATCAATTATAACAATCATGTATTTCATTTGAGAGGGTAAAACATGAAACAAATCCAAAAAATCACTGGATACTGTTTTCCAGACCTTATCTGGACTCAAAATCACTGTGGATTCTAGAACAGATGTTACCAGGTGTTTGTCACTCATACAGCATTGACTACATTTGTGTACTACTTCATCTACCTCGTGATCCACAGATGGTCACCAATACATGGTCCTTAAGCGTCTTTTAGTGGCTGTCGTACCTAAAAGTCCAGCATGCTCTGTTACAATGATCTTTCTTCTGTAACATGTCGGAGGAACTAACTTCTCTCCTCTGACAAGAATCCCATTCTCTATTGACAACTCGTCCACAATTTTCCAAAAAGGTTGTAAATTCACTTTTACAGTTTTCTGCCGGAGCCAACACTTTGACACAAATTCTATAACTTCTTGCAAGTCAGCATCACCAATCATTGCATTGCGCCACTCACTCATATTTAAAAAAAACATGATCTTCAACCTTATGCTATGAAACACTCCTCAATTTTAACTTCCTCCATGGAAATTATCTGGTTATCAATATGTAGTCTCGATAAGCAGTCTGCATTACAATCTTTTCCTCCCGGTATGTATGCCACATCAAAGTTAAATTCCAACAATTTTACCGATAGTCTGGCTAAACTGGCTGTGGATTTCTTAATCTTGAGGCCTTGAAGGCCTATGATCTGTCTGTAAACAAAATGTCTTACCCCATAGATATGGCTTAAATATTTCTATCCCCCACATGCATGCTAGCATCTCTTTTTCAATAACTGATCTTACTTCTACATCAGACAATCTACAAGATGAAAACCCTATTGTAAACTCCTTGACTCCATCACTCTGAGAAAGTATTGCCCCCAAACCATAAACACTGCATCCACTGTAAATAATGTTTTGCGTTCTTCCACATATGGTTGAATAGCAGGGGCAGAAACCATATTCTTCTTGATAAGCTAAAACATTTGTTGGCAGACAGATGACCAAACGAAGTCAGACTTTTTTCTTAACAAATTCCTGAAACATTCAATCATGTCAGAATAGTTACATATAAACTTAGAATAGAATTCACACATCCCTAAGAAGGATCTGAGTAGATCCCTATCCTTGGGATGGGGAGCTTTAAGTATCACTTCTACAAGCCCCGGTTTGGGTTTAATGCCTGCAGCCGAGAGAACATGTCCAAGATATCCTACTTCATTGACTGCTAACACTTGTCTCTCCTTAATGTAGCATCATAGTCACTCAATGTGTTCAATACCAATCACAATGTTGAATTGTGCTCTTCTTTAGTATTTGCAAACATCCAGAAGCCATCCTGAAATACAATGACATTGTTAATACCATGCAGAATTTTAGACATCACCTTTTGGAATACAGAAGCAGTGGAGGCCAAACCAAATGGTATCCTACAAAATTGCAATGTGACATCAGACATCACAATGCTGTCAGGCGACGTGATTCGACATCTACCGCAATCTGATGGAATGCAGCTTTCAAGTCCAATTTTGTATACAATTTGGCCTGACCCCCAGCTGTAATAAGATCTTCTACACTTGGAATTGGGAAATTTTCTACCCATATAGCATTGTTCACACTCCGTAGATCAACATATAATCTCAATTCTCCAGATCTCTTTTTTGCAAGTACAAAATGAGATAACCATAATGTAGCATCAACTGGTTCAATTATGACTTCCTGTTGCATTTTGATCAAGAGTTTAGATAAGTTACCCTTCACGCTAAATGATACATTCCGTAGTTTATGTTTCCTTTACTTTAATTACGTGCTTAAAATCTTTCATCTCTCCAATCTCACCTGTGAATATCTTGTCAAACTCTGAAAACCACTGTACTATATCACTGGTCACAGTTCCCCCCATATCATGACTGTCTTCCAGTATAACTGGGTGTTCTCTTCGAGGTCTTATGACAATGCCAAAATCAGCCTGATGCCACCTAGCAAGTACATTGATCCCCCTTTTTGCCACATACACCTTCCGTTTAATTTCTATTTTGGAAAATCCAATAGCTGCCCAAAAATAGCCTAAAAGGTGAATTCTACTACCCTTGAATGCTGTTGTTATTACATCTGGCGGTAACAAAACTTGGTCAGACAAGCCTTCATTGTACTTAGTGATGTCAGTAATACTTATCCTGGTTCCATAATCAACCCATAGGGAAATAATGCGGCCATTGATCATGAACTCAACCAAAGGGTCTCTGTAACACTTGGAATTGTTCCCTCCTTTAGTCTCTACCACATCAACAGCTAGAACAAGTCAATCAACTTTGTTATCTAACCTTTGCCTCCTGCCTCTCATTAGCACGAACAGACACACCTCTAAAAGTACCCCTGCCACCACCAGGATGTTTGCCACCCCTGCATACCTTCCTGAAATGTCCTGTTTTATTGCACTTCCAACACTCTTGAGCAAATCTTGAGCAGTTCCCTGGCGGTGGCGTGGCAGTCTGGGGCTCAGCAATATGCTGATGGTGCTGCATGCATATTACAAGTTTCAGGACTGCCAGTGGTGTCATGGACGTCTTTACTCCATGGAAAGGCTGACGGTCCTGAAACAAAGGGGGCACAGCATGTGTCCCCCTGTGTGCATGCACCCCAGTTCCTTCACGACATGAACTTTACAGTCCATGCTGTGCAGAAACTGTTTTTGGTGTTCCTATTGTGGTGCCCATTTTCAGAGGCACAGCCGTGGGACCGCCAGAAAGAGCCTGCCAAACATGTGGAAACTTGTAATCTGGCAGGCGGTGCACTCACGAGTTTGGTGTAGTGGTAGCAGGCTGCCAGTGTGGCGGTCCGCTCTCGCACTCGCCAAACGCATAATCAAGCACTTAGAGTGTGGTTCAGATGACAGATGTCTCTGGGTGAGGTTATTTTGTTGTAGAGTTTTGTGTCGTCAGCATATAGGTGATATTTGCCCCCGCTTAGTTCAGAAAAACTTTGAGGGGTTCCATGAAGAGATAAAATCGAGCTGGAGAGAGGATTAAGCCTTAAGTACACCTTGTGGAACTGGTGCAGGTTTAGAGAGACAACTGCTGATTTGTATTTGTTGAGAGTGATGTTGCAGATAGGACGCAAACCATCTCAAGACTGTGCCATTGATACCAGGGTAATTCTTGAGGGTCTTAAGTAAAGGTGAGTGATTTACTGTATCAAATTCCACTGATAAGTTAAGTAGGATTAGGAGGCAGGAGTCGCTTTCATCTAACGTTATGAGAATGCCATCAGATATATTCAGCATAGCAGTTTCTGTGCTACAGCCTTTCCTGAATACTGATTGATAAGTGTCATGGAGGTTGAATTTCATCCATGTGTTAGCTAAGTTGTAACAAGACGCACTTCTCAATCACTTTAGCTAGGAAAGGGAGGCTGGTAATTGGCCTGAGGTTATTGAGTTTATTGGGGTCCACCCCTGGTTTTTTGAGAATGAGTATGACTTGGCCTAGTTGGAGAGAGTCAAGTACATGGCCTGATGTGAGAGAGGTGTTAATGATATTGGTCAAAATCGGAGAGATGATGTGATAGAGGTTCTGTACTAGAGTGAAGGGGATCAGTGGTATGGGATGGGGACTTCAAGTTCGCAATTATCTTGAAGACTTCTCCTTCTGTCAGAGGTTTAAAATCTGTCCACCGAGCATTGTTTTTCAGTCGGAGAAGGTCGTTATTGCCTTTATTTTTCTGCTGTCCATTCTGGTCTG
The DNA here is from genome assembly GCA_963921515.1 of Calotriton arnoldi. Classification (NCBI taxonomy): domain Eukaryota; kingdom Metazoa; phylum Chordata; class Amphibia; order Caudata; family Salamandridae; genus Calotriton; species Calotriton arnoldi. The sequence goes on along the minus strand of CAWUFW010000163.1, from coordinate 5,042,191 downwards.
AGGTTTAATCTTGAGGGGAGTTTCCGTGGTGACATGTGTGTCAGTGGAGCAGGGGGGCTGGGATGTCAGACTTGTGTCAAGGATGAGGGATCGTTCAATTTTCACAACTTTTTCGGTGAGGAAGTTGACTATTTCTTCACAGCATTCATTGGTAGCTGTTGTTTTGTGTTGTGAGGTAAGAGTAGTTTGTTGTTTTATTATGTTGAAGAGCTCCCTTGGTCTATTCTTCGCATGGTCAAGTTGATTGCGAAAGAAAGCAGCTTTTTCCCTAAAGATGTGTTACTTGTTGGAGAGCTGTTCCGATCTGAGGAGAGAGAGGTGTGGTGAGAGGTTGTGTCTTAATGACCTTTCAGTTAGTCTTAGTTGCCTGCTCTCTTTGTTTAAGTCTAAGTTGAATCAGGATTTAGATTGGGTTTTTCTAGTTCCCTTTAGTTTGAGCAGGCCACTTGGTCAGAAACATCAGTAATCGCTGAGCTATAGTGGGCGATGAGGTCATCTACAGTATGAAGGAGAGGTTGAGAATATAATTGGGTGCTGATCCTGGATTGCAGCTCCTGTAGTGGGATTTATTTGATGTTCCTTGACAGTGTGTGCTTGTTGGATGTGGCTGGGATGGATCTGGATCGAGCCTTGAGATTGAACAGTATTATGTGGTGCTCTGACTAGTCTATGGACATGATGGATCGAAGGGAGGCAAGATCACTTCTGGTAATTATCGCATCGAGAGTAGAGCCTTTGTTGTGGGTCTGTTCATTACAGAGTTGCTTGAGGTCGTTAATTTCAAGAAGGCTTATTAGGTTACGAACTATGGCATCTTCTATGTCATTCCAGTGCAGGTTGAAGTTGCCTAAGAATACATCGTTGATGTCCATTAAGGAGAAGCGTGCTATTAGGTCAGTTAGTTCTTCAGTGAAGAGTATGCGATCACCAGGGGGGGTGGTAGATGGTGTGCAGTTTGGTTGTAGTGGCGCCTTTTGTCGTGAGTTCGACTCCAAGGTATTTCGAAGGTCGAGTAGTTTGTGGTCTCTAAGGTGTGAAGCCGGGTTTCTTCTTTTTGAATGATCGCTAGCCCGCCTCCTATTTATACTGGTCTGTCCCATTGAATGATGGCCAGGTGGTGCAAGCAAGTCAAGTATTGGGGTTGAGTGTTCATTAAGCCAGGTTTCTGTTAAGAAAGCAATGTTGATTCGGTCGACTATCATAGCTCCTACTATTTTTGTGGCGTGTTTAGCTGCTGATCCTCTGTTAAGGAGCATGTAGGTTAAGAAGTTGGAACTATTATTTGGAGAATGTAGTGTCTGTATAGTGGTGTATTGAGCAGGTGGTCTGGGCGATATGTTTGCTCGAGGGATTCTATTTGTGCCAGTGATTACTGGGATTTTCAATGGAGTCTTGGAGGCTGCTTGCAGAGTTTTTGGGATGTATGATTCACAGAGTGATTCTTCTTCAATTGAGGATAGGGGAAGCTTTGTAGGGTCTGTGAGACAGGTGGCTCAGGGGATTGGAGGTCGGGCAGGTGTGCCAGTTGTCTCTTGGGGATCTATTGTAGGGAGTCAATTTCTCTAGTCTTGGAAGGGGAATTGCGTGTTCACTTCACCTGGATCACAAGGTCCTTTTTTACGTGAGAGATGTCTTCAGCTAGAGTGTCAAGTTTTTGTTCATTCGGCCGAAGTATGTCGGGAGGGATTGCAGTGCTGTAAGAGGGGGGACAGGTGGTGGGTTCCATGTTTATTGGAGGAAAGTGATCCTCATTAGAGTGGAGGACAGAGTCGTCGTGTTTGGAAATGGAGAGGGTATGTTTGGGCTGGGTGGGTTCTACATTGGAAGTCAGGGTTGTGTTTGAAGGGGTATCAGTAGTGAACGATATTGGCTTGGGATTGGTGTTATCATGACCAATGTGTACATCAAGGGTCAGTGTTTCGGAGAGGCCATTTGTAAGGGTGGATGCAGTGGTGGTCAGACTGGTGTTTTCATGACTAAGGTGTGTGTCTGGGGGGTGGCAATAGTGCATTGTGTAGCAGTGGAGTCTTGGAGGCAGAAAGGTGTTAGGTTAATGGTCCAGGGTATAGGGGAGAGGGGTGGGTAGGGACCAGGACTATTTGGTGAGACTAAGGCAAAAAGTGACAGGAAGTGGCGGTCAGAGATGGTGAGGGGATGTTCTGTTGCTTGAATAAGAATGTTCTCCATCCTGAAAATCGATACGAAGACCTTCCCTCTAAAGCTTTGGAAGGGGGCAATGGTGAGTTTAGTTCCATAGGTCATTTTGTTTGCTTTTGTTACTTGTAGGTGGAGAAGGAAGAGGTTTCACCACTTAGCAGAATGTGTTGTATAGAAAATGAGGTCAGGTTTTTTGTTGCCTTTGTCCGTGCTGTAGTAGGTGTCAGCCATTAGTTTTTCTGGATGCTCTTTGAGTGGGTTGTGTTTGAAATTTTTTATTGTAGTTTTAGAGAGATTATTAGAATATTTTATACTGTAGGAGTTGGGCCTGTATCTCTCAGGTGCAGTGTCGTGGGGTTTATGGTAGGGGAATGACATTATGGCTGATTCCTGTTCCTTGCAATCAAGCCCCTGCAGGGATGCGGCGTAATGCTGTGTATGTATTAGGCCAAATTACAGGAGTTAGGATCAGGGACCTGGGAAAAGAGAACCAGAGTATGCAGCGTGAAAGCGACCAGTGGTTATTTGTCTGGATAGCAGACTATGTCTGGTATTTCTATGTGTTTCCATGGTCCAGTCCAGGTTATGTCTGGAGTGGGCTGGGGTTCAGTATGTTATGTTATGTTGTGTTGTCTTGTGTTATGTAATAGTTATATGTATAGCACTCATACATTGCGATTTCTTGGCACTGTGATAGATTTCTTGTCATTGTAATACCCATAATTATAATACAAAAAAAGGGAACCCCCCTCTGAAAGGAATTTTAAGGCCAGGGAGAAAGAGGGGAAACAACAGTAAATACAATGAACAATAAAGCTCCCTCACGACCTATATTTCTTTATAAAATAGACTGAATCTGGTATGGGTTATACAAAAAACATGATCAAAACAAATCAATTGTTGTATTACAACTTTGTTGTTTATTTTTTGTTAATTTATTATTCATGGATTACTCTCTCATAGCATTTACATCAGCATTGGTTAATTGTCTTTTTTTTTTTTAAAAGAAGTACAAATATGTTTTTTTACAAATTTTTCTTTTTTTAATAAACATTGTTTGCCATAAGGCAATGTGTTATAGACATATTTAATTTAAATACAACATAATACTCTGGACCCCTAAAAAAACTAAATATACAGCAATACAGAATTATCAATCTCACTCAATCAAAACCAAACAAACACAAACAACCCAAACACACATACACAACTGGGTCTAAGGGAGAGACAAAGATATTCCAGGTCTCCAAGACCAAGTATGGACGTGTTCAACAAGGTCTGTTCAAACAAGGTCGACGCGCGTTTCGGTGGGATGAAATACGAAGTAAACCACCTTCCTCAGGACCTTTCCCAAACAGTATGGACTCTCACACAAGAAAAAAAGGGGGGTACAGGTAGTACTAATCCACGAATTGCTCTCCAATGGATGTCACATTAAGAAGATAGGCTCGACAATTATATGTAGGGAATCAGACGAATGTGCTGTTTTCACATGCAGCACTGATCCACTTGGCAAGCCAACACACTCTTGTATGTTTCTATTCTATATGATCTTTCCTGTATTCCAGATGGAATCACGCGGCTGCCAGCATGAACTTCCGGCAGTATTCGGCCGTCCCAGCTGGAGTTCCAGGGACTTAGACGATTTTTGAATTGGGATACAATACAAGTTGGCGCAGGTACATGCAACCATATGTACCCAGAAAATTCTATTATAATGTGAGATTGACTCCACCTTTTGGAAACAGCAAATTGACAGTCACGCCACACGCATATAGCAAAGGAAATTCATGCTGACAGTCGCGTGATTCCATCTGGAATACAGGAAAGATCATATAGAATAGAAACATACAAGAGTGTGTTGGCTTGCCAAGTGGATCAGTGCTGCATGTGAAAACAGCACATTCGTCTCATTCCCTACATATAATTGTCCAGGCTATCTTCTTAATGTGACATCCATTGGAGAGCAATTCGTGGATTAGTACTACCTGTACCCCCTTTTTTTCTTGTGTGAGAGTCCATACTATTTGGGAAAGGTCCTGAGGAAGGTGGTTTACTTTGTGTTTCATCCCACCGAAACGCGCGTTGACCTTGTTTGAACAGACCTTGTTGAACACGTCCATACTTGGTCTTGGAGACCTGGAATATCTTTGTCTCTCCCTTAGACCCAGATGAGTATGTGTGTTTGGGTTGTTTGTGTTTGTTTGGTTTTGATTGAGTGAGATTGCTAATTCTGTATTGCTGAATATTTAGTTTTTTTAGGGGTCCAGGGTATTATGTTGTATTTAAATTATATATGTCTATAACACATTGCCTTATGGAAAACAATGTTTATAAAAAAAAGAAAAATTTGTAAAAAAACATATTTGTACTTCTTTTAAAAAAAAAAGACAATTAACCAATGCTGATGTAAATGCTATGAGAGAGGAATCCATGAATAATAAATTAACAAAAAATAAACAACAAAGTTGTAATACAACAATTGATTTGTTTTGATCATGTTTTTTGTATAACCCATACCAGATTCAGTCTATTTTATAAAGAAATATAGGTCGTGAGGGAGCTTTATTGTTCATTGTAAATACCCATAATTATACCTGACCAACCTGCTGAAATACTTGGGGAAAAAAGTTTTTAGGTGGTACGTGAAAGCATTAAGGGTGGATTCAGAGTGAAGAATTAAAGGCAGGGACATCAATTTCCTTGCCACAGTGACGTAGAAGGCACAATCCTCGAATGCGAACGTTCTAGTTCTAGGACCTGCAAGTAGGAATTCATCGTTCTATCAAAGTTTGCAGGAGGTTTTATACTAACAAAATTTACTAGCAATAAAGCCAGGTCATAATTGAAAAGGAGGTTTGTGAACAATGACCATAGATTTGAAAACAATTCTTTCGTACACCGGTAGCCAAAGCAATTGTTTTAACAGAGAAGAGATATGTTGGCATTTTGCAACGCTGTAAATCAACCAGGCTGCCTCATTTTGAAAAAGGTGCAGTCATTTTAAAGATTTGTCAGGGGCTGCTAAGAGAATGGCATTGCCATAGTCTAGACGGGATGTTACAAGCGGATTAATCACAGGAATGTGGATTTTTGTTTATATCTATGAATGGAAGATTATTTTGAAAGGTCTTTAAATGAAAATAGTAGATACTCGAAATCGTAGATGCATACCTTTCCACATGAAACCTGTACAAGGAATAGAATAAATGTGCCTAACTTTTGTACTCTAGTTCACGAATAGCACAAGCTCCAAATCTTCAGATAATTATTAATGAACTGCAGTAACATACCGCTGTCGCAAAAGTGATCCCTCCCTCTCAACCACTTTGCAATGAACTTGCCTTTACTATCAAGTATCCATTTCTGGTAGATTCTCCTCCTACTCCAGCCCTGGTTGAGCCCGTGGTCCCCTCTCTCTCTCTCAAGCAGCCCTAACCACACTACCTTTTCCACCTGTGGACCAAGTCTCTGTGCTGGAATTAATTAGAAACAGTCAACTGGATTCAAGTTTAAAATTTGCAAGCTCAGGAGAGAACCAGGGATCATATCTAATTTTCTGATGACACTGTTTTTCTTTTAAAGGAATTAAATCATCCAGACTAACTTGCAAAGTTTGGACAGAGAGAAAAGAAGATCATTGCTATTTGATACAATGTTAGAACTATACAAGAAGATGCTGAGTTCTTCCAGTACATCCATGACCCTCTGTAGAGGACAGAAGCCCTGATCAGCTGGCACCTACATTTAGACAGCATGAGCAACCAAAGAGCTTGTACCACCTCAACAGGCCTTACTGACACTGAGGCACTCAAACAAGTCACAGTTGAACAGTGTGGTGCTGACCACAGCTCACCACCCCCCACATCAACTCGTCAGTGCCCGCAGAAATCTTGGAAAAGTCTGCTTGAACAGCTAAATACACAGACTAAATCCATGCCTTCGAGCAGACCCTATGCTTGGCTGTTATATTAATTTCAATTGCAACCCTTCCCCTCACACCGTGTTACCCCCACACATGTTGGCCATGGGAGGGTTAGAAAGTGTAAGCTGTCTAGAAGTATAGATTAAGTGCCATAAAATGTCTCACAGTTACTCAGAATATTTACTTCATAGCAAGTAAAGTGTTATCTCTTTTTACAAAAAAATAAACCCTCTCTGACATTATATTTATTGCACCTGGTACACCTGCTGAATGAGCTAGTCACTTTGTTCCACAGCATCCACCAGCACTAAGCCTTAAATATTCGATTTTGCTATACCCTAAAAGTCAAAATTAACAATGAGATACTTGACAATTCCACTGAACTCACACTGTATCCTGGTTCTTGTGTTTCCTAGAACAGCGGCAATACTGTCATAAATTATGTCTAACTGCACCGGAGTCACACAGACTCCAGATAACTGGCCTGGCAACCCCTTTGGCACAAGTAAGGATCTCTCTTGGCACCCATTCAGGCCGTTCAGTCTGGTGTGGAAGAATCGCCGATCAATATTGGTTCATATTTCTCAGAGGATAGTGGTACTTGTTTAGTTCCCCCCAGGATAGGCTTCCCGGGGCCAGTCTCTCCAATAGCTTCCCCACTGCTCCTTCATTACCACACTACTCCACTTCTTTAAGCCCCCCTAGACACTATGGGTTAGGTCCCATAGACATTTTAGAACACAGGAAAGTATAGTTAACTCTTCTCAAGGCACAAGGCATGTAGGGTGAGAAAACTAGGGACTTTGATCTCCATAAGTTAGATCTAGCCTAACAGGAGCAGTAGAGGTGATGTCAGGAAAGGGAGCAAAAAAGGCCTGAGAAGAAAAGCAAGAAAGTGAGCAGGGAATAAGAAAGAGTGGGCTTAAATGGCTAAGACAGGGATCATGTGGAGAGGAAGTCAGCTAATCTTTTCAACTCAAAGCTAGAGGTAGGCACAACAAAGGTGCTTTCACGTTACTGGGTACAATGCAGGTTTGTCAGGAATCTGCCTTCTGGTGCATCTTCTGTATGACTGGATGTATCCCTAATGATCCATGTGGGCAAAGCCCCCCCCCCCCAGGACCCACCATTTCCTGATAGCAGCAGTGGTAGCACCTACTATAACCAGTGCCCATGGTTCTTCCACCCTCTGTGTGCCAGCCACCTTTGATGCCCTTCACCTCACAGGCACCGTCTCTCTCTTCAGAAGCTTCCAAAACAGAAGGTAGTCAGTCCCCTTCCTGCTTTAATGCTTCTATGTAAATGGCATCATCCCACACCTTTATTCTGGCTTTGATATCTCAAATGTTAGGTTCTGCTGAGAAAGGTATGTCTCTACTGAGTGGATCTCCATTAAGTAGCAGCTGAAATATGGCAGTATGCTGTGATTAGGGGTAAGTGAAATGTATAATACTTTTTCATGCATGATAGGCATAATTATTGTCAGAATTAGGTTTATTATGTGTATTATATGGGGGAATTGTCTGTCCTCCCGTTTCTGAGTAAATGCTGCTAGTGCTGCGCACATACCATGTTTTACAGTTTCTGCAAGACATTTTCTGCTCAAACCAAGTCTCATGTGAGAGCATATATCACAATCAGTATAAACATAAGGAAAACAATAGGTATGTATAATACGCATAAACCCATAATTGGGTTTTCGGCAAGATTCCACTCGCAATACAAAAATTACCAACAGCCCTATCTGTGATCTGAAGATTTTAACTTAGCGCAGCCCAAACTCAGTTAAAGGTTTAAGGATCATGGAAAGAAAGATGGGGTTCTCCATTGAGACCTGGCTGCTTGTTTCAAAAGGTATCTGAAATGCCCAGGTGAAAGAAATTAATGCAAAGCATTTTGATTTGACACAGCTGGACACTTAAGGCTGCAAAAGAAAATGGGCTTCTTTATAGTCAGCCTATCAACTGTGGAGCGAGGCATAAAAGGGAATAGTATCCCCCTGATGCACATACATTTCCTAATGTTGCAGGCCCTTGAGGACCAATAGCTCAGCACCTGAGTTTAAAAATACAAAGGAAAGTGCGGTCCCTCTATATTAAGGGCCTGGCAAGGGACAGGATACAGGGATTTTGTGCAAGACCAGCAATCTTATCAAAGAAGCTGCCACATCTGGGAGTCCTGGACCTTTACTCATGGTAGAATTATCCTTTAAGAGGGTGGAAGTCAACATTGTTGATTCCCTGTAGTCCTCTATCAGACTCAGACACCAAGTGCATCCTTGCTAGAGCTATGTATTTAGATTGTACCCCTGAGGAGCACTGCCACTCCTGTTGTGGCAAAGGCTCTCCTTGACATAGTTCTTCAAATCAGATTTCCTAAGACTGTGATCTCTGGCAGGGGAGTAACTTCATATTTTCATATTTTCATACATAAAGGCAATGTAGGGTGATTGTGGTGTAAAATTCTACTTATTTGCGCTCTAACAACCACAACCAGTCGATTATGTGAAAGGCTGAGCAATACCTTAAAGCAAATGATGGGTACTGTGTAGGACCCCATGGGCGAAGAAGTGGAACTTCCTCCACTAGGTCTCATTTCTCTACAGGGAAGTGTCCTGAAAAGCAACAATAGTTCAGTTTTCAGTTCCTTTGAACTTCCCTACAGAAGCCAGATTGGCGGCCCTCTTTTGTTGGGGAGACAGTTCGGAGAAAACCCGTCATCACCCATATCTGATGCAGTTCACTATGTGTTACACCTCCAGAAAAAAATGTGAAAAATAAACAAAATCAATAATGCCAGAATTTTAATACCAAGTGGTGAGTGAACTACACGATGCAGGCAATGCTGACCAACATTCGGTGCACCTGGCCGAATATGCTACTCTGTGCTTGCAAAATCTGCTCACACTGTAACAGATCATACATGTGCTCAATACCCTGGGCTCCCATTAGGGCTCTTATGTTATGTTATGTGAATTTGTAGAGCACAGCTAATCACCCATGTGTGTATCCATCAAGGTGCTGAGTACGCCAAGCCTGAGGGGGGATGAGGCCTACAGGGCAGACATGATGTACCATACCACCACATAAAGCTTGATGTAGCCTCCCACTCAAACTTTATACTGTACAGGCTGAAGCAACTCTTGAAACAATGGCTTTCTAATAGAGACTACCCAATGTCAGCACAGCATCCTCAGCCTTGCACCACACAGCGTTGACTGTAATCCATGGAGCTCTTTGCCTTGTGCACTGGAAGCTAAGACATTTTGAAAAAGCCAATGTAAGAGTTATTAGGCATGACATTGGCCTTGGCAGGATCCTGTCATTGGAAAATAACTTAGCAACTTGTCACCATGGTAAATAGGGCCAACCACCCTTTCTTACAAACTAACACATTCATTTACCATACAAAGCATGTGATGAGTACCCCTGTGCCTTATTTCTTGACCCATGAGTCACAAACTATATCTCTGCATTTGCCGAACAACCTGACTCTGTAACTTAAAGCCATTGCAAATAGATTCTAACTGATAAGTTAGAAAAGCTGGACTTGGAACCTGCAGAAGATGAGGCCACAAGAGAGGGTCAGGAACCTTCTAGTTGGACTAGTTGCCTGGACGGCGTCACCAATCGTGCCCTTTCCAGATGTCCTTGTTTTACTGCAAGGACCTGGGGCTGAAGAATGCTCCCCAATGCTGCGAACCAAGTGCCTTGGTCATGATCAGTGGTTATATAAATGACAAATTCATATGGGTGATATAGGGGAGTGGCTGCTGAACTAGAAGACTGGAAGAGAATTGTGATCACACTGGTACATGCAGTCATGTAGAGTCTAAATTGCCCACCCTGCAGCATTCTTTAAGAGCAGGTTTTTATTGCTGCTCATCGCACCTGTCTCCTTGATTCTGGCTCCTGGCTGGTACTGCAGGTGGTCATCTTGTTGGCTTGCTCATCTCCCGCTGGCAACTCGAATGTAAACTGGAAATAGGGCTTTTCAAAAGTAAAACTAGAGGACAGACCGCAAAAGTGGAGTAAACCATCCATGAGTCGTACCTAGATTAACTCTGTTGGGTGATGTCACACTGACGTGAGACAAAGCAATGCAAACTGCTTGCTGATTGGACCAGACCATGAGAAGTGGGTGAAAATTGCGCAAAGAGTGAGAGCAGTACCGAAAGCCACAAATGGCAGCAAAAAATAGGCACAAACCAGAAGTGACATTAAATGCCTTCCTGGAGCTAAAGAATACATTTTTTGGTTACTTGGTTGACCTGTGGTTAGAGAAAGAGGTTGGAATCAGTGATCACTCATGTATTGTTCATTGGATAGATGTGTTTGAGGGTGGTTGATTTCCTTAGGCAAAATTTTGATGGGATCATATTTGTGCCACACTTTGCAAGTGAGGATCTCTGTTTTTGAGGAGCTGAGAATCAGGTGGTTCTGTAACATGCCCTCAGGCATTGGCTAAGTATTGACGAGTCCAAGTCGGATGGTGTTTCCAACCGAAAGGTGATCTGGGTGTCATTAGTGTAATTGCAGCAAGTGAGGTTGAAAGTGTTGATGATTTCTGGTAGTGGAGGCAGGTAAACATTAAAAAGCATGGGCACTTGCTGGGCCTTGGGGGACGATTACTTAATGTGAGTACACAGAACAACTGAAGTGTAATGGATACTTTTTACAAGGTATTTCTTGACCGAGTTGAGGATGGTGGCTTGGATTCTGTTATATTTGGTTTCTTTCCTCACCTATCATGTGAGGAATGTGGAACGCGATCTCCGCTCAGGTTCCATATTCCTGTGTGGGTGGTGACATTCTAAAAAAAGGAGGTTAGAGACTGGCTGGCAAAGGAGGAGCAGCTACTCTTATGCTGCAGGGAAATACTTGCATAAATAAAGCTTACCATCTACCATACCAGCTGTGCAGGCATGTTCTGTTGCGCTTCAAGAATTTGGCGACGAGCTGAGCCAGCCAATACCTGCAGCGAGACAGTAGCTGTGGACCCAGCGTGCGACCACGAGCAGTTCACTGGTGCATTTGGGGGTCCAAGACTGGTGGAGGTGACCCCATTACCAAGAACGAGATCGCTTGTTGTCATATTAGGATTTGTAGACTGGTGGGTGAGTTTTTTTCTTTTGGGCAAAAGAGTGAAGGCACGAGCGAACGCACAAGCGAAGTCGGCTCTTCCACGCGGATAAGTGCAAGCGATATTGCAATCTCTAGAGCCACAGCGCGCAGCTCAACCCCGGTGGATCATCATCACGTCTCCTTAGCAAGCCCTATTGCCTACGGATTAAACGTTCTTCTGCACGACGCATGCAGCCTTTTTCCTTGTTTCCCAACATCGGAAACAAGATTACTACGGCTGTCAGCCATCTTAGATTAGATCATGAGGAGCACTTTGTATGGGCTCAGCGGGTCTTGCTTATTTATTAGTGGCTCCCACACCATTGCCAGTTTACTCTACTCTTCACTCAGAGTCTCACCAGTAACTCACGTATTACACAAGTGAAGAAACCAATGCCTGTGTGAGACGTCCTTTCGGTGACTCACACACCTTCAGCTCTGCATTCTTTAATTGAGGATTCCACCGCGCATTATTCCCTTGTGAGTCATTTGCTGTTAAACAAGGTGACTCGCACACCTCTCTTTCAACCTTATCCATATTTATTTTGTAATGTGTTCTCAACAGGCTTTTTAACCTTTATCGCTAATCTGGTCATGCAGTCTCAAGGGGCTATTGTGTCTCCTCTGATATTTCTTGCTTCACCAGGTCCCCTTTCCATTGAATGGGAAGATTGGATAACTATGTTTGAAACTTACTTGGAGGCTTTAGATGGTATAAGTTTCAGTGCTTCTCGCAAGAAAGCTTTACTCCTGAATAACCTGGGCAAAGAGGGACAACATATATTTAAATACTTACCACCAGTAGTTCAGCCCAATGGGGATCCTATTGAAGATGATTATCTCGAAGCTAAGAAAAGGTTGGAAACCAGATTTGCTAAGGAAGTCAATCTAGTTATGAATCGCTATAAATTCTACACTCACCAACAAGAAGAAGGTCAATCGATAGATGACTTAATTTCTAAGTTGAGGGAGCTTTCTTTGAAATGCAAATTTGCAGGCATGAATGATGAGCTAGTCCGCGATCAATTAATTGTCAATTGCAGGTGCAAGAAAACTCAAGAACGACTGGGCAGCAAAAAATCCTTCACTCAAGGATGCCATTGACATTGCTAAAATAGTTGAACAATCACAACGTTGTATGCAAGAAATGGATAAAAAGTAGAGTAGTAACAATGATGTAGTGTCTACCGTAGTCAGGGATGATTCCGAGGTAGCTGTTGTATTGAAGTCTAGCCGCAATGTGTCAAGACCCAAGCAATCTACTAAGTCTTGTTATAGGTGTGGTAGCACTTTTCACACTGCTGATTATCTTAGATGTGTGGCCTTAGATAAAAATTGCAGTAAATGCAGTCGTAGAGGGCACTTTGGGGCAGTGTGTAAACAAGTGGGTAAACCTACAGTAGCTACGATGGATGACAGTTATAGCATTGTGGGACAAGAGGATAGAGTTTTGAGTGTAGCTGAGGCTGAGGAAGAATTAGGTAGAAAAACCAGACCCAAGGCTGATTTCGGTGTCAATGGGAAGGAGGTACAACTCATGGTAGACTCTGGCTCCATGTACACTATAATTCCCATGGTGATATTTCAGAAATTGTGGTCAGGAGTGAATTTGTCCCCGAAAGATATTAATCCTGGGGGGTATCAAGGTGAAGTTATTGACTTGGGCTACATGAAGGCGACTATAGAAATCAGTGGAAGAGCTATACAAGGGAAAGTTTATGTGGCAGGGGATGGACCACCCATTTTAGGTTGGATGCACCAATACAACCTCTGCATTGTGGTCAGTCCCAGAGCTCCAATTCAAGTTATGGTCGTTGAAGACTTATGTTTGAGGGGCATCTTACAAGAAGCTAAGGAAGTCTTTAGAGAGGAATTGGGGTGCCTGGAAGGGTATGTGCACAAAATCGTTTTGAAGCCTGATGCAGTGCCTGTACATCACAAATTACGTCGGATCCCTTTAGTGGCTCAGGCAGCCGTCAAAGAAATGCTCAGGGATATGGTTTCATCTGGGGTGATCGAACCTGCTGAAAGCTCCATGTGGGTTTCCCCGGTGGTTACTACTGAAAAGTCTAACAGAAAACTCAGATTTTGAATTGATTTGAGATCCCTGAACCAGAATGTGGTAGTGGATATCTATCCATTGCCAAATATAAATGAATTTATTTTGACTTTGAGTGGGGTAAATATTTTTTCAAATTGGACTTAAAGGATGCATATTACCAAATCAGGTTGCATGACCAATCCAAACCTCTTACTGCATTCATTTATATGTAGGGACTCTTTCAGTGAACAAGGTTGCCATTTGGGCTCTGTTCAGCTGCAAGCATTTTTGAACAAATGGTGAATGAGCTATTCAAAGACATGACCAATATTGTCTATTTTCAAGATGATATTCTTGTCTTTGGGAGTACTGTTGATCAACACAATTTAGTGCTCAGACAAGCCTTGCACAAGATAAAGAAAGCAGGGTTATCACTTAGGCGTGAGAAATGCACGTTTATGGTTGACAGGGTGGAGTATTTGGATGATTAAATTTCTGCTGAAGGGGTTAATCAATCAATCAATCAATCAATCACGGCATTTATAGAGCGCGCTACTCACCCGGGAGGGTCTCAAGGCGCTGGGGGAGGGGGTAAGTTACTGCTCGAACAGCCAGGTCTTGAGCTGCTTCCTGAAGGAGAGATGGTCCTGGGTTCGCCGAAGGTGAGTGGGGAGGAGTTCCAGGTCTTGGCTGCCAGGTAGGAGAAGGATCTTCCTCCGGCGGTGGTTCTGCGGATGCGTGGTACGGTGGCGAGGGCGTGGCTGGTTGATCGTAGCTGGCGTGTGGGCGTGTAGAAGGTCATGCGGTCGTTGAGGTACTTTGGGCCCAGGTCGTGGAGGGCCTTGTGTGCGTGGGTGAGGAGTCTGAACGTGATTCTCTTGCTGACGGGGAGCCAGTGCAGGTCTTTCAGGTGTCCGGTGATGTGGCTGTGTCGGGGGATGTCCAGGATGAGTCGTGCGGAGGCGTTCTGGATGCGCTGGAGTCTTTTTGAAGTTTGGCTGTGGTTCCGGCGTAGAGGGTGTTCCCATAGTCCAGTCGGCTGGTGACGAGTGCCTGGGTGACGGTCTTCCTGGTTTCAGTGGGGATCCATCTGAAGATCTTGCGGAGCATGCGCAGGGTGTTGAAGCATGAAGATGAGACGGCGTTGACTTGTCTGGTCATCGACAGGGAGGAGTCCAGGATGAAGCCCAGGTTGCGTGCGTGGTCCGTTGGCTTGGGCGCGGTGCCCAGGGCCGGGGGCCACCAGGAGTCGTCCCAGGCGGAGGGTGATGAGCCCAGGATGAGGACTTCCGTCTTGTCTGAGTTCAGTTTAAGGCGGCTGTTCCTCATCCAGTCGGCGACGTCTCTCATCCCGTCGTGTAGGTTGGCTCTGGCGGTGGTGGGGTCGTTGGTGAGGGAGAGGATCAGCTGGGTGTCGTCGGCGTAGGAGATGATGTTGAGGTTGTGTTGGCGTGCGATGGCTGCGAGGGGGCTCATGTAGACGTTGAAGAGGGTTGGGCTGAGTGAAGATCCTTGTGGAACGCCGCAGATGACTTCGGTGGCTTCGGATCTGAACGGGGGAGGCGGACTCTCTGGGTTCTTCCGGCGAGGAACGAGATGATCCATTCCAGTGCTTTCTCTCGGATTCCGATGTTGCTGAGGCGCTTCACTAGGGTGCGGTGGCAGACGGTGTCGAACGCCGCGGAGAGGTCCAAGAGGATGAGGGCAGCTGTTTCCCCGTTGTCGGTTAGGGTTCTGATGTCATCGGTGGCTGCGATAAGGGCGGTCTCGGTGCTGTGGTTGGCCCGAAACCCGGACTGCGAGGGGTCGAGGGATCCATTCGTCTCGAGGAAGGCGGCAAGCTGTCTGTTGACGGTCTTCTCGATGACTTTGGCCGGAAACGGAAGGAGCGAGATGGGACGGTAGTTCTTGAGGTCGGTGGGGTCCGCCGTTGGTTTCTTCAGGAGGGCGGTAAGCTCGGCGTGCTTCCAGCTCTCCGGGAAGGTGGCGGTGTGGAAGGAGGAGTTGATGATGTCCCGGAGATGGGGTGCGATGGTGGCGTCGGCTTTGTTGAAGACGTGGTGTGGGCAGGGGTCAGTTGGTGATCCGGAGTGGATGGAGTTCATCGTGCGGGTGGTGTCTTCGGTGCTGATCGGGGTCCAGTTGCAGAGGGTGGTGGTGGCGGGCGTTGGTTCGGCGGTAGGGTGCGTGGTTTGTGCGTCGAAGCTGTTATGTATGTCGGTGATCTTGCGGTGGAAGAACGCGGAGAGTGAGTTGCAGAGGTCTTGCGAGGGGGTGATGTCGTTGTTTCCGGCGCTGGGGTTGGAGAACTCTTTGACGATGCTGAAAATTTCCTTGCTGTCATGGGCGTTGTTGTCCAGTCGTTCTTTGAGTGCCGACTTCTTGGTGGCACGGATCAGCTGGTGGTGTTTGCGGGTGGCGTGCTTGAGGGCGGTCCTGTTGTCTGTGTTCTGGTCGAGTCGCCAGGTTTTCTCGAGAGTGCGGCAGTTCTTCTTGGATTCCTTGAGTTCGTTGGTGAACCAAGGGGTTTTCTTGCTTCCGGGTCTGCTGGGAGGGTTTTTTAGTGGTGCGAGGTCGTCGGCGCAGGCGGTCAGCCACTTGGCGAGGTTGCTGGCTGCTTCGTTTGGGTCCGTTGTGTTGGTGGGTGTGTTCTGGCTGAGGGAGGCGGTGAGCTGCTCGGCGGTGATCTTGCTCCAGCTCCGGCGGGGAGCCTGTTGCGGGTGGTGGTGGGTCGCAGTCTTTCTGAAGCTGAAGTGGACGCAGCTGTGGTCGGTCCAGTGGAGTCCGGTGGCGTGGCTGAAGGAGATGTGCTTGCTGGACGAGAAGACGGGGTCAAGCGTGTGGCCGGCGTAGTGGGTGGGCGTGTTCACCAGTTGCTTGAGTCCGAGGTTGGCGAGGTTGTCCAGCAGGGCGGTGGTGTTTCTGTCGTTGTTGTTCTCCAGGTGGAAGTTGAGGTCCCCTAGGAGGATGTAGTCGGCGGAGGGCATGGCGTGCGGGCTGATGAAGTCTGCGATGTCTTCGCTGAATAGTGTGCGTGGTCCCGGGGGTCTGTAGATGAGGGTGCCTCGGAGGGTGGTCTTGGGGTCAGTGTGTATCTGGAAGTGTAGGTGTTCGGCGGCGGTGAAGGTCTCGTCGGAGTTAGTCGAGATGCGGATGGTGTTCTTGTGTACGATGGCGATGCCTCCTCCCGTCTGGTTGACGCGGTCCCTCCGGGTGATCTTGTATCCGTCCGGGATGGCTATGGCGATGTCGGGCGCTGAGGAGGCGTTCATCCAGGTTTCGGTGAGGAAGGCGATGTCCGGTGCTGTTGCGTCGAGCAGGTCCCAGAGTTCCACGGCGTGCCTGTGAACGGAGCGGGTGTTCAGCAGGATGCATTTCAGGTGGTTGCTGCTGGTGCTCGACTTGGCGGAGGTGGTGCACGTCCGGGGGCAGGTGAATCGGCAGGTTTGGCAGGTGAAGGGTCCGTGGGTGCGTCTCGGTGAGGCTCGGTAGCAGGCAGGGTTCCGGCCGGCATTGAGTGCGGTGAGTGTGGCGGCGTCGTAGGTCCGTCGAGTGGTGTTGCATCGGTGGGATCCAGGGGTTCTGGCGCTGGGCGCGGTCCAGTCGCGGACGGGCGCAGACGGGCTTGCCTTAGGCGCGCCTTTTATGGGGAGGTGGGAGGGAGGAGCAGCGAATGGGCAGTCAGGGGGGCGGGGCCGCAGGGGACGCAGCGGCGGGAATGGCGAGAGACAGCGGGGGCACAGAAAGGAAATGGGGGGAAAGGCAGACAAAATCACGGGCACAACGACAATGGGGCAGCGAGGGGCACAGAAGGAAAAAGGGGAGAAAGGCAGACAAAATCACGGGCACAACGACAATGGGGCAGCGAGGGGCACAGAAGGAAAAAGGGGAGAAAGGCAGACAAAATCACGGGCACAACGACAATGGGGCAGCGAGGGGCACAGAAGGAGAAAGGCAGACAAAATCACGGGCACAACGACAATGGGGCAGCGAGGGGCACAGAAGGAAAAAGGGGAGAAAAGCAGACAAAATCACGGGCACAACGACAATGGGGCAGCGAGGGGCACAGAAGGAAAAAGGGGAGAAAAGCAGACAAAATCACGGGCACAACGACAATGGGGCAGCGAGGGGCACAGAAGGAAAAAGGGGAGAAAGGCAGACAAAATCACGGGCACAACGACAATGGGGCAGCGAGGGGCACAGAAGGAAAAAGGGGAGAAAAGCAGACAAAATCACGGGCACAACGACAATGGGGCAGCGAGGGGCACAGAAGGAAAAAGGGGAGAAAAGCAGACAAAATCACGGGCACAACGACAATGGGGCAGCGAGGGCACAGAAGGAAAAAGGGGAGAAAGGCAGACAAAATCACGGGCACAACGACAATGGGGCAGCGAGGGGCACAGAAGGAAAAAGGGGAGAAAGGCAGACAAAATCACGGGCACAACGACAATGGGGCAGCGAGGGGCACAGAAGGAAAAAGGGGAGAAAGGCAGACAAAATCACGGGCACAACGACAATGGGGCAGCGAGGGGCACAGAAGGAAAAAGGGGAGAAAGGCAGACAAAATCACGGGCACAACGACAATGGGGCAGCGAGGGGCACAGAAGGAAAAAGGGGAGAAAAGCAGACAAAATCACGGGCACAACGACAATGGGGCAGCGAGGGGCACAGAAGGAAAAAGGGGAGAAAAGCAGACAAAATCACGGGCACAACGACAATGGGGCAGCGAGGGGCACAGAAGGAAAAAGGGGAGAAAGGCAGACAAAATCACGGGCACAACGACAATGGGGCAGCGAGGGGCACAGAAGGAAAAAGGGGAGAAAGGCAGACAAAATCACGGGCACAACGACAATGGGGCAGCGAGGGGCACAGAAGGAAAAAGGGGAGAAAGGCAGACAAAATCACGGGCACAACGACAATGGGGCAGCGAGGGGCACAGAAGGAAAAAGGGGAGAAAAGCAGACAAAATCACGGGCACAACGACAATGGGGCAGCGAGGGGCACAGAAGGAAAAAGGGGAGAAAAGCAGACAAAATCACGGGCACAACGACAATGGGGCAGCGAGGGGCACAGAAGGAAAAAGGGGAGAAAGGCAGACAAAATCACGGGCACAACGACAATGGGGCAGCGAGGGGCACAGAAGGAAAAAGGGGAGAAAGGCAGACAAAATCACGGGCACAACGACAATGGGGCAGCGAGGGGCACAGAAGGAAAAAGGGGAGAAAGGCAGACAAAATCACGGGCACAACGACAATGGGGCAGCGAGGGGCACAGAAAGGAAAATGGGGAGACAAGCAGACAAAATCACGGGCACAATGACAATGGGGCAGCGAGGGGCACAGAAAGGAAAATGGGGAGACAAGCAGCAAATACGGGCACCGGGGCCACAAGCGGAGGGCGATCTTACCTGCAGAAGCAGCGGGCAGACAACACAGGCGGAGCTGTGTGGTGGGGGAGCGACCTACCTGGTTAGACCTCAGCAGAACCTTTTGGATGCTATTAAGTTAGCTCCCATGCTCGATGACAAAGATAAGTTGAGGTCATTTTTGGGCCTCATTGAATACTACTCAAAATTTGTTCAAGGGTTTTCTGAAAAGACTGAGATTTTAAGGTTACTGTTGAAGAAAGGCTCTATTTTTGATTGGAAGGAACAACATCAACATTGTTTTAAATCTCATTAAGGAGGAAGTTTGTGGAGCTGGCATCCTTACGCCTTTTGACACCAAACTAAAGTCTATCCTTACTGTGGATGCCAGTGCCACAGGTCTTGGGGCGGTACTTGCACAGCTCCATGGTGGCATTGAGAAAACAGTGGCATTTGCATCCAAGACATTAACCAACTCTGAGAGGAATTATTCCATTATTGAACAGGAAACCTTAGCGGCAGCTTCGGGTTGTGAATATTTCAGGACATACTTGTAGGGTGCCAAGTTTGTCTTACGGTCTGATCACAAGCATCTTCACCCTGGTGAAGGTGTTGTTATCAGTTGGAAAGAGCAAGTGTTCGGCCAGACTTTGCCAAGTCAGCTGCCCGTTTGCAGGAGCATTGCTATAAGGTGGAGGAACATTCAAGAGGACTGTCTATCGAGACTATCCTTGGAATGGCAGAAAGTGGACGGGCCTTCTGTGCTGAAGAAGGAAAGTGAAGAGGCTGTTGCTTCAGTCCATGATGTGATGAGTGTGGTGGGGGCGCATGCCATTATGAAACAGGAATGGCTCAAGGAAATGGAGTCAGATCTCCCTGCATGTGGTGAAGCGATTGGTGATGCAAGGGAGTAGGAGAGAGAGTACTGTGTCTTTCTCAGTCAGGCCTTACTTGAAAGTTCTGGATGAATTATCTGTACATGACAATGCTTTGGTGATGAGGGGTGAGTGATTTATTCCTCCTCAGAGTTTGAAAAGAAAACTTATTGAGATAGCGCATGAGGGACACTTAAGCCAAACCAGAAAGAAGAAGAGGTTGAGAGTGGATTGGTGGTGGCCTGGAATGGATGTTGAGGTTGATCTGTGGGTGGAGAGATGTATTGTGTGCAAAGAGAGTGAAAAGCATTTGAGAGTAGGGCCACAGGCTGATTTAGGACATATGGTGGATCCTGAGCGACATTGGCACACTGTGTGTATAGATTTTATCGGTCCCATGCATGAATTGTGAGGAGATTTGAGGTTTGCTATAGTGCTTTTTAATGTATGTTCTAAATGGTTGATTGTAATGTTCATGAAAGAGATCACCACCAAAGCGACTGTGAACGTGTTGAGAGAGGTTTGGTGTGAGGAAGGGATACCTTCTGTGGTTGTTACTGATAATGGTAAACAGGTGACGTCTGAGGCAATACAAAAATTGCAGGAGGCTTCTGGGGTTCAGCACAATCGCACTTCACTTTACAATCCCCAGGGAATGGAATGGCTGAGAGGGCGAATCGGTTGGTCAAGGGTACCATTCAGATGGTATTAGCTTGTGGGAGAGATGTGAGTATGATGATTACAGAAATCTGGGTACACCGCTCAAATGTACATGGAGTGACAGGTAAAACACCCTTTGAGGTAATGAGTGGGCGGTTGCCTTGAACGAAATTAGTCCCCACGTGGATCAAGGAAATGGTACAGAATTCTGCTGATCAACCTGTGATGTGTGGAGGCAAGTCGCATCAACGCATTTCTCAAGGTGATTGGGTGAAACTTCGGAGTGGCAGGTGTGGGACTGGTTTATTTAAGTTGAAAGGGCCGTTTAGAGTAGTACGGACTCTACGTCATTCTGTGGTGTTGGAGAATGGTGAGAGATGGAATTATAGGTGTGTGACATTGTACCAAAAGGGGGAAAGTGCGGTCTGAAGATAAACCAGAAAGTGTTGCCTTCCAAAAGGGGCTTTATGTTAATGTCAGATAATGATTAAACCCTTCCTTCACGCATGGGTACAAATGTGAGGATGCCTTCTCAGGACAGAGGTGATGCAGGTGTCAATGTTGATCTTGGTGATGCTGTTGTGGAGAGGATGAGGAGTAGCAGAGCTCATCGTCCGCCAGGGTATCTGGACGATTATTTAAGGGCTTAAAACCTCAAATGACAACCTGTCATCCATTTCTGGAATAATTTTTGTCATCCTTGTTTTGTTTTCCTGTTTATTCCATTTTGTTCTGTTACAAATTTCCAATGATTACTTTTGTCATTCTTTTTTGATATCTTGTTTATTCTATTTTTGTTCTGTAACAAATTGTTGTTTGATTGTGGTAAGGAGAGGGGATGTGTTATACTTGGCTTCTGTCATCACCTATCATGTGAGGAATGTGGAACGCGATCTCCGCTTGGGTTCCACATTCCTGTGTGGGTGGTGGCGTTCTGAGAAAGGCAGTTAGAGACTGTCTGGCAAAGGAGGAGCAGCTACTCTTATGCTGCAGGGAAATACTCGGATAAATAAAGCTTACCATCTATCATATCAGCTGTGCAGGCGTGTTCTATTGCGCTTCAAGAGATTCCAGTGTGGATCAACCTTCAGCCGTTGGAGCTATTGCTGAAGGCCAACAGTACAAAAGGTTGAAGATAGGTTGAGAAGGAGAAGGGCAGCCATGCCATTGACATTTCCAATATTCTAGAGGTCATGCCATATTGTAATTAATGCCAATTCGTCTCCTCTTTTGGGGTGAACACAGTTTGCATGCCAGAAAGGAAGGCAGAGGTTTGTGGGAAGGCCGCTTTTTCAATGGCATTCCCTAGGAATGATCTGAATACTATTGGCTTGTAGTTTTCTTGCTAAGTTTCATCCAGTCCACGTTTCTTAATTATTGGCTTTATGTAGAACATTTTACATGCACTGGGGAACTTTCTGTTTGAGAGAAATAAATATTTGTTCTGGCCGGGCTGAGAGAAGATGATGCCAGGAGCATGTTTTTGAAAGTGTTTGAGAGCATCCATCAGATGGAGATTCAGCAATATGGAAAGACTAGGAGCATGAATTAAGGAGTGTGACAAGGAGTCCACCCAGGCCTAACAATTTGAGTTGATGTCTTTTTTACTGAACTCAGAGATGATTTTTATAGTTTCTAAAGTTTGGCTTCCGGCCAGTAACCTCTGACTGCCTCAGGATCCCAATAAAAGGCCCTGCATTTATTATGAGTATGCAGTATGATTCTGGTCTCTCAGAGTGACAACATGTCATAGTGAAGAGGTGGCAAAAGTCTTGCAGGTGCCTCCCACGGTAATGGTAGAAAGGGTTGGCAGATAATGAAAGTTAATTTTATGAATCGGTAGGTGATGGTTATGGTGAGCTGGAGACACCTGCCAGATCAGTGGGTAATGAGCATGGTGTGGCTTATAAACAGGGAAGGCATACACCTAGCACTGATGGCATTGCCTATACTGATGACTTCATGATGACAACATAAAAGGGTACCAAGCCTACATTTTAAAGTTGCTATTCTTCACCATAAAGGTATCGTTTGGTGCTTCTGGTGATAATACTGGTTAGCTCATAACCAGCTGTGCTCTCCCTTTAGGGATAAGGGATTAAGGGATTTTGGACGGCACTGGACAAGTCAGTCACTCTTAATAAGATGCATGATGCCACCATCAGTCTTGCCAGTGGTTATGTTTTTTTCCTGATAGAATTGCTGCGGATTTCTTTAAAACATAAACAGATCTATGGCAAATAGATCTATGGATGCCTTGATTGTCAGTGATCTATAGAGAGATTGTTTCCAAGATGATAGGGAGACTCCATGGTCTTGGCAGATATAGCTGCATAGTAAAGTATAGGGAAAAATAAAAAAGTGGATCTACTTTGAAAATAAAAATTAATTTTAATGTTAAATATTAATGTAAATTCCTTTTATATATTTACCTTAAATGTAGAACAAAATTAAAAATGCTACAGCACTATTAAATTAATTTTGAATTCAATGCTAATTAATGTAAATATGCTGAATTCAATAAATTCAAATTATTTTTCTAAAGTTTAAATTCAAAAATACATTCCCTTTAAAATATTTTCTTAGGGTGCATTAATAATTACTAAAAGTGACATGTACAATTCCTAAAACTAATGTAATTGCTCTTTTTAAAAAGTTATTGTTAAATTATTATTTTAATTCAAAAGAGGTTATTAAAATATGTTATAAATAAATGATACATATGTACTATTTATAGATTTTTTAACATATATATATATATATATATATATATACATACATGTATAGTCTATTTTAAATATTTTACTTAAACTTAAATTTAACATTATTTCCTATGGAGTTTCAGTTAAAATACCTCCTGCCATTATTTTCTGTGGAAGGGTGTTGCAGTACCTGTGGCTACCCATGTGTAGTGCTTGGCTTATTGTGTTTTTTTTTTTTTTTAAGTAACATACACTCGGAGTTTGTAAATACCGAAAAGTAGTAAACTTACTCAAAAGTGTAAACTTACTCAAAAGTGTAAGATTCCTTTGTGAATCAGTCCCCTAGTGTTTGTGAGTACTGATTAGGAGCAGGTGTGGTACTGTAACAAAATGGACGATCAATCGTCTCTTCAAAACAGGTCATGTTGAAGCATTTAGGTAACTTCTAAGGTTGGAGGCCTTAGGGTTTGCAAACATCTAAAGCAATAGGAAATATAAAAACATATTGGCAAAACAGTATACATTATTTTTGGTGCTTGCAAAGGAAGAGGACCATATCTGTTAAAGTTCAAGTGTGCATTTACAGGAACCAGGAAGCTATTCCAAATTTCTTCTTTAGGATTACAATGTCAATCACCCAAATGGGTAAATTTCACTATTTGCCCTTTTTTCAAAGTACATCCCTTTGTCTATATATAAGTCTACTTATTTAGCCTTTATTTTCCTACTCACCATTTTATAAACAAACTTTTTTATTAAATGTAATTACTATTTAATTTAATTTAAAGTATACTACTTTATCACTTTTTATGTAAACTGATTATCTAAATATTGGCTAATGGTAATAACATAAATATTTTAAATGTTAATACCTGTTTACACTTACAGTATTAAGTCTCATGCAATACAGTAAAACATACCTGCAAAGTAAGGACTCCAGGTATCTGCGAAGTAATGTCTCCCTTATAAACATTGCATTTGTTCAAAGAACAATAAACACAAAGGGCACCATATCAATCAGGAGCAGGTTTCCAGGCATCTTTCTGGGAATGTTTGTAAATTTCCACTGGTACTTTTCTCTTTCTTTTTCCACAATTAGGGTGTAGGCTTGTCCATTTGGTGCTTTACTTTGTAATTAAAAAGTATTTTATACACACAAAATAAATACTAATACTACATAAAGTAAATATAAAGAAAGAAAACAAGAATTATCTAGCTCCTTGCCAGCCAGAGACATGAGGGCAAATGTTATTGTAGAACTTGTGCACTAGGCACTGGATTGTTTTCTAAGATTACGTCTAGAATCAATGTTATTCAATGCATGGTGTTCATAAGGGCCATGTTTGCTGTCTCAGGACATGGTCTGTGGTCCTTAACAGACAAAAGTACAAGCCACAATACCCTTTTCTAACTCGCTACCATGCAGTTCTGGTTGCTACATTTCAAATAGTAAAAATATCTGTTTGTTGACTCTGCTGATATTTGTGGTATTTGTTTAGAGTTGTAAGAGTGATTATGTGGTGTCGAGACTTAAGCCTACCCATGCCAGGTGCAGAAACACAGCCTTCTCTGTCTCTTATCTGAAACCTATGCACTGCCGATTGTAAATCTGAAGGCGTTCAATGACAATCAGCAAGCCATTCTGGCCAACTGCCATGAACATGTGCATATCTTCGGGGCTGGACCGGGAACCCATAGCAGCCCTGGTAATTCTCTCGGACCAGCCCCTGGTGAAGCACAGCCTGGCCACGGGACGCTGGAAACACTTGCTTGCTGCTTTTTAGGTCGAGCCTATCGCAGCGCGCATGCGCTGCTCTAGGAAAACGACCTCTTGGAATCACTCTGGACATTTCACACGCTCGTGCGTGTGTTTTTTTTTCCGGCATTATTTCTATTGGGCTTTGCGTGCGTCTTCCCAAAAAGACAGCACGCAATTGGGCAAAGGCGGGTGCATGTCCCACCTTTCCCAGTAAATGTATCCGCCCACGGCCTACGGCTTGCGGTTACGAGCAGGGGCGCCATCTGTTCGGGATCATGTTTCTAATTAGCGCGGTCGCCGTGCGGCCGCGCTGGTTTGTTTTTCTCTTGGCGTGAGCTGTTGTATGTTTGTTTATATCTGCTCACATCCTCTCTCTTTGGTCTTAAAACCGTGTACGCGATTTTGCTAAAAACATGTGTGCTTTGTTTCAGCTCAGCAGACATTATGCGTTCTCTTAGCTGCGTCTTGCTCTTATCTCCGTTTATTTAACTAACGGCGGACCGGCGTAATGGTTTCAAAGTGCGTGGCTCGTATATGTGACACTGATAGTCTGTGCTGCCTGCTGCCATGGGTTTATCGCTGCATTGCCACTAACGCCAGGCCTACTTTGCTCCAGACATTCCTTCTCCTTCCTTTCTGCTGAGTTAGAATTTTTTTAGTTGATTTTAAAAGCAAAATCAAGAAGCACGTCATATCTATGTCTGCTTATGAGAGGGCATGGCCTCCTAGTCCGATTCCAAGTACCCTGTGACCTTTAACCCAGACAGCGGGTAGCAAGGACGCCAATAGCCCGTACGCAAGGAAAAGGCTGCTCTCCCGCCAGTTGGATAGTAAAGGACAGAAAGAATCAGGGTGCACTGCCACCTCACGCTCTGAGGGCACAGCGCCAGTGCAAACAGCAGCTGCACTGCTGACAGTAGCCTAGCGACTTTACACCACGTGGTACGTCTGGAGTGCCCTCAAATCGGAACCCTCTTTCTGCTTCCAATTTGATGTTAGTGTTACAGACTGTTGTATTCATCCTGGGCAACAGTAAACACAAATTTCAGCAGCATTTCAGCCCAAAGCTTTATATCCTAGGTGACGGGGTGTCATGTCTTGTTCCCAACATTTGTACAGCAAACTGCTATCATTCTTACTCTCAGGGGATGGGTGCCAACATGAATGTGGGGCAGGCGCCGAGAGGAGTCAAGTTGCCCACTCATTTGCAATGTGCGGCTTAACGGCTAGAGTGGCCGACTTTTAAGCTGGGGGACCAGGTTCGAGTCTGGCTGGAGACTCAAAACATCCCGTGATTCTGGACAAATAACTTAATCTCCCCGCGCCTAAAAATGAATGCGTCCGTCTGTAATGCAACTGGTGCTCATGTAAAGCGCTCTGATACCTTCGTGTCGAGTTGGCGCTTTATAAAACTGCTAAAAAAATGTCTGCAGTGCGCTGCACAGTCATAGTTGGCGCTGCACAGCTGCTGGGTGGAATATATTAGTTTAGCGCATTATCTGTATTAATGTAGCGCGAAATCACTTGCTGTTTATTGCATTCTGCTCTGTTGCCCGGCCTAATTAGGCTGCCTCGTTGAGCCGCATTATTACCAATTACGCGGCTGCATTCGGTGTTGTGTGGGTGGCGACGTGGCATGTTTAATCGCCTTGCTCTAAATGGTTTGTGGGGGGCTGTGGATGTGCTGTTGAGGGTAAAAAGGCAAGGGGCAATTGGTGTTTAAAGGGGCAGTAGCTACGTCAGCCCATTACAGGGTTCGGGAACTTGGACTAAAAAAAACATTACTTACTTCATCGCCAGCACCTCACGTGAATAAATCTTTGCATGCTGCCTGCGAGGGGGCCATAAGAATTGAATTGTTTATTAAACTGCGGCCTTTTACTCCCAACACAGTGTGTATGGGTTTTGTTAAAGGTATGATCAGGGTCTGGGTGTTAAACTGGTACTAGGTGCAACCTATGTCCAGACAGCGTTAACAAGTGTAAAAAAAAGACAGAAAAATGAACTAATCCTATCAGAAAATGTGCCGGATGATGCCACATAATTTGCCATTTCTTGCCACTTAATTTAGTCAACCCTGCTGCATAATTTGGCCGTACCCTGCCGCACAGTTCCAGGGGCCCTGAATATGATGGTTTGGCACACACCTAAATCAGGAGCTGAGCCGAGTGTGTTCCACTAGTGACTTGTCAGCTCATTAAGCAATGGGGGAAGCTCTTGACAGGTCCCTGGTGGGGAATTCTTCTAGAATACTTCACATGTTCCGGCTGGTGTACTTACAGTATGATGTGTTGCCACCATTTGCACACGCCTGCATTTTACCACATGAGTGGAAGATATGTTTTTTTAACAGACATCTCCACTGGTCGAACTGCATAGACTGATAGTCTGCACTGACTTCTGCAGCCCAGTGTTACCACGGTACATTACAAAGCATGTTTCTGTCCATGACACACAGGGATCGCGTCCTTAAACATCATAGGGTGTAAAATTGTGTGGTTGCATTATTAACAGGATAATGTGCTGCATGGCTAAACACTTATAAGGTCCCGAAGGCGAGACCTATTAGCTATGCCAATGCTTGTGTTACTGGGGGCCGATATTGCAGCACTGCTGCAAAACCGGCCCCTAATAACAAAACTGTCCCCCGCCGCTGCAAAACTGGCCCACACCCTTCCAGCCTTCCAGGGAAATGCCTGGTACGGCAAGTCCAGCCCTGAATATCTTGCTGGAAATTAATAGGACACTGCAGAGCGAGACACAAAAACGTGAACAAAAGTGTGGAGACATACTCTAACAGGCACAAGTGAAAGTGAACATTAGGTGTGGTGTGAATTGTCTCTGTGCCAGTGACCGACTGACTCTCTCTTCAAGGGATTGTTTGAGGTGTGACACCCCCCAGATAAATACATTCTTGGGTCTGGGGTCCCTGAGTCAGGACTGCTATGTTTGTGTCGATTTTTCTTGTCATCTTGATTACACCAAGAAGTTTTAACTTGTTAATTTTTTGGATCAGGAACTTAAATATATTTAGGTCCAGATTTACAAAGATTTTGTGCCAGAGATGCACACTTTTTTGACAAAGCTCTGAGCAAAATTCTTTTTGGTATTTACGAAGCCACACAAATGTCGATTTGCGTGGCTTTGTAAGAAAAAGTAATGTAAGGTAGGACATTGAGCTGCCTTGCTTTACTTTGTGTCAGGTAGGTGTTCCATAATTAGTGCTTGGGCATTTCTCTGCATCCACCCATGGATTTTGACA
This sequence comes from Calotriton arnoldi, assembly GCA_963921515.1. Taxonomy (NCBI): domain Eukaryota; kingdom Metazoa; phylum Chordata; class Amphibia; order Caudata; family Salamandridae; genus Calotriton; species Calotriton arnoldi. Next base: position 5,014,322 of record CAWUFW010000163.1, on the reverse strand, counting down.
CAAACCGATGTTTACATAGTCATAGATTTATAAAGATTTTGCATCTGGGATTGGGGCACTTTTTTGTTGGAGCCCCAGCGCAAAATTCTTTTTGGTATTTACAAAACAATGAAAACATTGATTTGTGTGGCTTTGTAAGAAACAGTAACACAGCACTTTTCACGGCCTTGTGTTACTTTTCATCAGGTAAGATTTCCAAGGATGGTAGTTGGACATACCCATGTAATCACCCATGGATTTTGAAGAAAACCCTTATTTGCAAAGAGTTGTAGACATTGATTTGTGCCAAAATGGTGTGCCTGCCTGACGCTGGCGTAACAAGGAGAAATATCTTTATTTCTTCTCATTTTTAGGTCGAGCCTCGAGTAGCGCGCAAGCGTTGCTCTGCGAGACTTTATGTAAGGGGCTTTTGAAAGCTGACCACACGCTCGTGCACAATGGCCTTTTCCGTGCGGTTACCCGCAAGCAAAAGGCCATGGTGCACGAGCGTGTGGTCAGCTCAGCAGGCTGCCGCGCTTGGTCGCCCCCGCTCCTCTCTTCAAAGTTTTTTTAGTTACTTTCACTTTCGCGGCCGCATTCTTACAGCGCGCGCAGGGGCCATCTGGGTTTAATTAACGTGCGCGCGCTTGTTTTAATAAGCACAGCTCTCCTGCCGGGCTTCCCTTCCCTATTCCATCTCGTCTCTCAGTCCACAGCAGGCGGCGCGCTCAGCATGTTTTCTTTAATAAACAATGCGCCTGCCGCGCTTTAAAAAAAAAAATAGCCACAGCTCTCCTGCCGGGCCTTCTTTCCCTGTCCATTCTCGTCTCTGAGCCCACAGCAGAAGGCGTGCAGTGTGTTTTATTTATTTTACTGTCCATTTCAAACTGACTTTGTTGGTCAAAATAGGATAAACGTCTGACTCGGCCCGACTGGAATCAGACCCCGGATACTTCTTTTTTGTTTTCTTTTTCTTTGCAGTCAGCTTTTTTCAATGTTGACCATTATTCTTACCCCTCTGTTTCTTTCTCTTGACTTTTCATTGATGTTTATTTCCCATTGTTTTTCTGTACACATTTTCCTATTGTTTTCTCCATTCGTCTCATTCACTGTTGTTCCTCCTTTGTTTTCACATGAAAAAGGCTTCGTCAAAGCCAGTAGGTCTGACTTTAATGAACTAACGATGCAGTTACGGCCATGCACAAATACAGTTTCAAGGTGTTAGCATATTAAAGCCAGAACAATTTACTTTGCTAGTGCTTGTTTGTTTGTCTTGTCCCTCCTGGCCTCCTTCCTTCTCAGTTGCATCTGTCCCTTTCACATTTCATATTTTGTCTACCACACTCGCCCTCATTCATAGCTAAGAACCTAAAGTTTATTTTTCTTCCTATGTTTAAAGTCTGTGCGTTCAATTATTTCAGAGGGAGTTAAAAATACATTTTCACTTCAGACGACGAGTGTATTCCTTAAATTCCTATTTGCTACATGCATCCACGAAGCGCGCTTGATTTTGCCACAAAATGTCAAAGATGGCAGTGGCATTGCAAAAATAGATCATATCCATGGTATTGCTGGTCTCCAGAGCAACTTTACCAAAACGGAAGCAATTGAAGATCTAATCAGGCTGAGTCACTGCGCTTAGACTTAGAGACCGTTCAGTGTGTAGAGAAAATAAATTGTCCTCTATACTCAGTACCTCCTGATCCTTTAACTGTCCCAGACAGCAGGCGCTGTAGAATGTCGCCTTGGTTGATGCCTGCTTGGGTTTGCTTCCTTCTATGACGTCATCCAAGGCCCCTTTGCTGAGGTTCCTGTTCTTTCCCGAATGGCGGTGGTTGACCTTGAGATACCCTGCGCGTTTGTGCATCTCTCCTCTTGTCAATTTCTGCAAATGGAGGCCAGAAATGAACGGCCCTGCGCTCCGGATCCCTGGCCGTAGTACCCGCAGGGCAGGGCCAGCAGTCATGCCCCCTGGGTGCTGGGCACAAGGCCTGGCATTCCTTAATACCACGCAGTGCTTAATTTGTAAAACAAGTGCCAGGGCCATCATCAGGAGCAGCACCAACACAACTTCTAACAATCACACTCCTTCCTACAAGTGTGACAATTCAGACTCTTCCAGGCCCCAAAGTTATAAGAACAGCTTGGAGGGCCATGTATTTAGTAGTAGTAATACATTTATTGTATAATTTATTAAAACCTTGACAATATAGAACATTGAAAGAAAATTAAAAGGTAGTTAGTTCATTATAATGCCATATGGCATACAGGAGTAAAAAATAGAACAGGTGATTTAAAATCAGTTATGGTTGTCTTGATAACAGTGTGGTTGTTTGAAGTCAATTGCAAATAAGCCAACGTGCACAGTGCATTGGGATAGATACATCTTTGTGAGCAATGTAACATTCACAAGCTTATGGTATCAAAAAATAAAATGCATATTTTAAAATTGGAAGTCAATACATAAAAGATCATATAATTGTTTAAAATCTGTTGCAAATAAACCAGGGTGCATTTGTTAATCGGCAGCCATTGGTGCACTTAGTTTTTTTTTTTTGTTAGCAGGTCCTGCACCACCTTGAAGTATTTGCCGATTCTTGCCAGTTCCGAAGGGCCAATGGTAGTAAAAGTCCAGGTCGTAGCGTCGCTGCAAGTCCTCAAGCCATGGGTTAACAAGCATTGGCATAGCCAATAGGTCTCGCTTTTGGGACCTTATAAGTATTTAGTTATGTAGCACAATATCCTTGGTGCAACAACATCAACTGTTGCATGGCTAAACACTTATAAGGTCCCAAAGGCGAGACCTATTGGCTATGCCAATGCTTGTTTCCTCTTTGCATGTGCGCTGCATTCTGCGGCATATGTACAAAGAGCAAAAAAGCTTTTAAGAATAGTTTTGGTGTAGGAAGGTATCCATTCCTGCACAAAAACTATCCTGACCATAAAATGGACACCTTTGCACTATGGTGCAATGGTGCCTGTGTTGGTGCTAGGCAGCCCAAAGTGCACCAGCACATGGACAGAGCATAACTGCACTACTTCTTTGAAGAGATGATGCACTACTGCTCTCTTCAGGGATGCAACCCGCCAAGCAACTTTACTTGCTGCACTGCTTCGCGCCACTTCTTTGTAAATACACCCCTTAGTGATCGGCTTACCAAAAAAGTAGCAAATATGCACCCACGGAAGTAACGCTTGAATGAATGCAAATGTAATACTTTTTAGAATTCACAAACATTAGCAGTAGTAGGCTTGGAAAGCCATACCAATCTCAGGTTTCTAGGCATACTACTGGCAATCAAACACCCAAAAGGTGATGGGATAAATGCTTGCAAATAGTATTATCTCTGGCAAACCCTTGGGGTAACATTCCAAGACACTGTTTTTCGCACTCTGTACCACTATAGACTGAGGGCCTGATTTAGCATTTTGCAGATGAAGTAAAGGCAAACAAGGTGGCGGAGGACTTTACTGCTTTTACTCCGCCCACCAAATTTAGAGATGGCCTCCAGCCCAGTGAACATCTCTATACATTGACAGAAACCACAGCCATGGCAGTTCCTGTCAGTATAGGAAAAGTTCAATGGATGGCACCGTCAAACATGATGGCTGGCCGTCAAACTTTTCGAAAAAAAATTATTTTTCAAAAACAAATTCCCAAAGCAGGAGTTTGTTTTTGAAAAATAAGAAAAACTATTGACCCCCACACCAGTTATTTCCCATGGTGTGGGGGTAATTTTTTTTTTTTTTACTGCCCCTCACCACCAGGATATACCTGGCGGTGACGGTCAGTAAAAAAAAAAAGCCATCTGACCATCCACTTTAAATAGGGCGGAAGGTCAGATGGCTTATTTCTAATGGCACCAAGTCCGTCGGGCAGTTGAAGCAAGTTTTACACTGACAGAGTAAATTTTACTCTGTCGGTGTAAAACTTGTGGTCCACTCGACCCAAAATCGGGTGGGCAGACTTTGAGTTTGGTGGACAGAGTACTCCGTCGCTGTTGCAGCAGAGTCTCTGTCCATCAAACTCTAAATCAGCCCCAGAGGCCCACCGGATATAAATCAGTTCTGAAGGTGCTCCTTTTAAATTGATCCCAAACATTGGTCACCTCACACATACACCCTGTGGCCCACTGCTTTTTAGTCAGGAAATTTGAGATTCACCCCCCCCGATCTCACTGACTAAGCTATGTCCCTGCCCTCATCCTTGTGGCCGCTTTTCCTTTCCTGTAGTATCTTCCCCTTTGGAACCAGGATTTGACTGTCACTTTTTGACACAAATTCACTTCTGATTGCTCAGTGCCCCCATCTTCTCAATCACAGACACCTTGTCTATTGCAAACACCCAGTTACCACATTCATTCACCAACTCCTCATCCTGGGCCAATGCTTTCACCAGTACTTCTTATTTATGAAAGTGCTTCCCAGGGAAGGGCAGCCCAGGTAATACAATAAAAAAAGAATGAGTAAAAACTTGTTAAAATGTTACAAACATAACACATAAAATGCAAAATAAATGAGGAATTATCAGGTAAGTACAATAGGCTATTAAATAGGTAAAATCAAATGAGGATACAAGAAAAATATGGATGTGTGAATGTAGATATCTAGTGGGTTTAGTGGATCAGTCAATAGAAATGCTTGCTATAGAAGACTAAGATAAATAAACACAAGGAAAACTAGGGAGGGACTGGTGTCTGTGCTATATCTTGTCGCTCTATCAGAAGATAAGAGAAAGTTTTCTTACAAGGGTGGAGAAGTGAGAAAGGGAGAGAAGAAGCAAAGACAAATTACAATTAAAAGGAAGTATTTTAAATAATCTTTAGTACAAGAAGAGGAAGGTAATGGTCATCATCTAAGAAAACAATTCTGCGAAAGTGAGGAAATCCACGAAAATGGTTCTTTGCATCAGCAAAAATGCTGTGACTTGCTTACCCCACATTTCTTTAAAAATCTCTCAACAACACAGCAACACTCCAGTTGAGTGGGCTTCAAACAGTGTCAAAGTTTACACACATTTGCAAACAGAAAATGTGGAGTGTCTGTTGGGGCAGGTACGCAGGTGTCCTACAGGATGTACACGTTTGTATATGATAGTCACAACTGTAGATATTTTACAGCTAGCAATCCTCATTTTGCAGAACCCCAACTTCCAGGCATTCCTTTGTCACAACTACTTAAATCAGAAAGAGGCGAGCTTCTTCTCACGCACCAGACAGTGACATCCACATCTGCCACTTCTAAGAACCATTTTGAATAATGTTAGATTTACTGAGTTTTTTTAAAAAGTTATAAAATTTAAATATTTGCTCATCCTTAATCATGAAGTTTGCCTAAAGCACCAACTGTATTTCATTTGCTACAAACACTGTATAAACATTTTGTATTTCTGCCGGACCAGAAGGCATTCAAGGACTGTCATGGGTCTTCCGGAAGAGCCAGGCTGCCTGCCCACAAAGGGGCCAGTTCACAAACCTTCTTTTAACAAGCAGTGGCAATGCCAAGAGCTCTGCCTTAAAATAAATGTTGTATGGTAACATGAAACATTACAAGTAAATAGCATGGGAATGGATATGCATTTGTGTGGAAGCAAAGACCTCTAGAATAATATATATGCACTTTAAAAGGTCAGGTGACAGTTGCACTGTCAAGCCAGATCTAAACATCTATGTAGGTTGATGACTGCGCTCCTCTCATCTGTGCTACTGTCAGAGAAAAACACCATAAATTATCTAGTGTTCTAAGACACTTTAATAGCATTACAATGTTATATGTGTGCTTCTGAAAGTTCAAGATCAGGAAGCTGGATAAATTAACTAAATGATCACAGCTGTGTGGAGGTCAGGCTCTTTTTTTGTGGAAGCACAAAACTCCTGCCAATCGGAACATGTACTCCTGGCTGCAACATGTGGTCAGATCCAAAGCCCCTCTCTAGTGATGCTGACATAATTGTCCGTTGACAAATGTGCTGTCAAGCCAGACCATAAATGGGAAACTACTCATCTTAGCTCTCTTACTTCAATTTAAGCAGAATTCAAGCTTTGGGTTATTAAAAAATGCTACCCACCCGAATTTAGGTGCCCAAAATGTTTTGATGGATGTTACAGATACTAGGGCTCACAACAATGTTCTTCTCATAACAAACCACTTGTGTTATTGGGAAAGATAGCAGGATTCAAGTCCATTATTTTCCTTCAAACTATCACTTACAAGCAAGGTCACATTGGGCCTATAGGGCAATCTTTAGTGACAAAAGTGCTGGTCTTACAGATTGGTGTGTGAGCTGTTCTATTGGGCTGCTTGTGGGCCTGTTTTCTGGTCTGGTGGGCAGGTTTTTACAGTTAATTTCCCTGATATTACCACAATCATTGTTTCTAGCAAGCACAAATGCATGCAGTTTCCCATACCTTGGAAAATACATATACAGCTTATTTACAAGTTTAGAACTACCTCGGTTTTCAAATGGGGGCTACATTTTTAGGTCTCGCCTGAGACAGTGCAGGCGCTATTGCTGCGAGATCTATTATTCTTTAAAAACTCTTGAAGGGGTTTAGAGTCTACACATTATTTACTATTGGTTGGCTTCCTCATCACTCTCATTTCTTTGGTTTTCATTCTTCAGAAACAGCATCTGCTTTCATTTTGTCAGTCGCTCCAGATGGCTTTGTCAATGTTTCTTGTAGCCATGTAGTACATGTGCAGCAGGGCTGAAAGTAAAAAAAGGTGCTATGATGCGCTCCTATACAACATGGCAAAAAAAAATATTGACAAAGCCAATAGATATTAAATAGGTGAGACCTACTGGCTTTGCCAATGCTTGTTAGCTATCTGATTTGCTAATCGGAGCCACTTTTATGTTGGTGCCTGGGCCTATTTTCTGTCCCAGTCCAACTCTGCCTACTATGAGGGCAGCAGAAATAGACAAACCACATTCACTCTTCATTTTCTTTTTCTTCTTCTTCTGCTTATTGTTATTATTATTATTACCATCCTCACTAGGGTCATAAATATGCGTTTACCACACCAAAGTCATCTCTAATCACCTGTCATCTATTACTTGTTGGTGAGGACCTTAAAAGAGATTGTCCTCTGTTTTTTATGGTCTGGCTTGACAGCGCAGCTGTCGCCAGACAATTATGTGAGCATCATTAGACATGTTGGGAGTCAGGAGAACATGTTTTAATTGGGCAGTAGTTGTGTGCTTCCACAAACAAAAGTGCTTGCCCTCCACGAGCTGTGATCATTTTATTTATCCAGCTGCCTAAGCTTGAACTTTCAGGGGCACACACAAGACATTGAAATGCTATTAAAGTGTTTTAGATAACTCGATCATTTATGTTGTTTTCTCTGGCAGCAGCACAGAAGGGAGAAAGGTCATCATTAACTTACATGGATTTTTAGGTCTGGCTTGACAGTGCAACTGTCACTTGACCTTTTAACATACACCAGTATTATTCTACCGTTCTTTGTTTCCACACAAATACATATCTATTCACATGCTATTTACTTTTAATACTTCACATTACCATACGAAATTCCTTTAGAGCGAGACCTATTGGCATTGCCAATGCTAGTTTCCTATATTTATGCTTTTGCACTATGCATCTGAATAAATAAATAGGTAAATAAATAGACCTTTGTCAGTCGTGCGGATGCGTAGTGGCATGCAGTACCAGTGGTAATCTTTGGGGTATATTTATTTCAAGCCTGGGCAGCGCATGCGCTGCTCTGCGAGCCATGCACTTAAAGCCCCGCCCACTGTCAGCCCATATTTATCATTGGCTTGTGTCATTGTCCTTCGTAAATGCTGGCTTGTGATTCATTAATAGGCTTGTTAGTCCCTCCTTAGTACCTCCTTGTCTTCATTTGTAACCTCCCATGAGGACTGGCCCTTTTACTTCAGTTGTTACATGGTACGTCTTATTTACTCTGTAAGCACTATTTTCTTTAATAGTTTCTCTACTGCAGGCACTACATGCTTTCCTGCAACATTCAACGCATCCAGCGTGCCATGTGCGCTTTCACGGGGCGCTTTTACAAAAAAAGCATTTCTTTGTCAACTTGACAAACAAATGCTTTTTTTGGTAAAAGTGCCCCATACCGCGCTTTCACTTTAATAGCGGCCGCGGACCTTTCTTTAGACACGGCTTGTCTAAAGAAAAGGGCGTGGCCTCTAGTGAAAGCGCAGCATGGGGCGCTTCTAAACAACAAGCATTTGCAATGCAATAGGTCTTGCATTTTACAAACTTTGACCTATTGGTATTGTAAATGACAATGCCTTTTATTATTGCAGGTTTTTCAAACACAAAGAGGCATTGTCATTTACGATGCCAATAGCTAAAAATCTCGCAATTGCGAGACCTATTGCATTGCAAATGCTTGTTTTATTTTGCTACGAATGACACGAGCAGAAGGAAGTTTTAGTGACCAGCGCTCCTGAATATTTCCCATCCTATGTTCTCGTGCTGTGAAACTTAACGGTACCAGTGGCGCCTTGGAAAGTGACGTTACTGTCCTGTCAGAGGATGGAGTCAGACAGAGCGGAGATTACGGAAAACACTTTTTTTTAAAACACAAATGAAAAAATAGCAACATTGTATTGTTGCAGATCATACGAATGCAGAAAAAAAATGTCACTGAAGGTCAGCAAGGGAAAACGATTAACTACTGTCTTGACCTAGGAAATCAGTCCTCGCCTTCTTTGCTAATCCCGCGATTAAAACGACATTAGCTTGTAGGTGTCAGGGAGATGCAACTGTATTCAAGGAAACTCTGGCTCCAAGGGGTCTTTCCTTGTACGGCACCAGGCTGCCGTATCTGAGGTCAAATGTCACCGAGACGCACAGCGTGCCGACATTTGTCCTCTGCTTGACAGGCCGTGCTCGGCGTCCTGCTGCTGAGGGTCGCAGCGGTTTACGTGCATTCTGTGTACATTAACTTATCTATAGCGGAGCTGGCTGCGCTCTTTCAGTCAGCCTGTCTCCTCCTCAGCCTGTGAGACTTTCCTGACGGTGGGGCTAAGTGAGAACTAGTCGCTCTCGGCTCTCCTCTTGCCAAGTTCCCGAGCTGCAGGAATGACAACAAACACAGCAGAGGAGCCAGACGGCCTCGTTCTGAGCCGCAGCAGACGCTGCAAGCTGCTAGCAATATGCCCAGCCGTCTTGCACTTTTGTCCCGCAGGGACCTGCCTTTCCCACTTCAGGCCTCATTAATACCACTGTTACTGTGGCAGCAAGGGAGATTATTTTGTACTTCCCCGTATTCTTTTAAATTGATGAAGAGTCTTAATTTGTGTCACTCGTGATACACTGTAAAGGCTCGTCTTTCTGTGTTGAGCTCGTTATATTTCTTCTATGTCTATGCGACGTCTCTTGCTCTTGTCTGGAGCATTTTGGGTGCGCCAGATGACACAAATGACAGATTCTCAAACTTGGGCACATTATCATGTCTGAGCCCAGGGCTATCTTCTGCAAACTTTGTATGTCAAAACCCAAATATTTACGTGCAGCAATAGAAAAATGGTGGAAGTCACGCGGGTTTTCAAGCAATGCATCTATGCCACTGCTTAATTTGTGCAAGTCGTTGCAGGCAGTGGACACTGGCAATCGCTACTGTGGAATATAACTGATTTCTCATCATTAAACTATCACAGAGCACAAGAGAGAAACTCAGAAAAGGGGAAAAAATAAGAAAATTAATTTTGGAAAACATTGATGAAAGGGAGACGGTAGGGAATAAAGAGCCTACAAGAGTGAGATCAAGAGACAGGAAGTGAAGCTTGGTAGAATAAAGAGCCTGAGAAGGAACCAAGACTAAGCTGCAATGCCATTTGGCAACCATGACCTCGAATGAAAAATGTCCCCATACACTCATTGCTTTACAAATTAAATGCTAATTTCTGCACCCTATGTCAACCAGTCTCTCTTCTCCTTACAGCAAAGTCTGTCTGGAGCCACTCCTACTGGAACCCGTCCATCGTCTACCACACCTGAGTGCTCCCGCCTCGTCTTTCTTGATAGCTCCTTACACTTCTCCGCATTGCTCTTCATCTTGGTTCCTAACATGACACTGTTTTGGATTGTTATCTCAGCCTCAGTTACACCTCCTTCTCCCCATTGTCTAACTTGACATACATGTGCTGTTTAAGAGCCTTCGGCATAAAAAGCCCCTCATGCTGTGTTAGCTCATGTCATATTACGCTATGTTGTGTTAAGTAGTGCTTGGGCCTCCCAGGGTCACCTGAAAGCCCTGAGGAGGAATTTACCACACAGAATGCAGGAGCATGACACCTAAAATGCGTTACCTCTGTAGGGGTTTCAGTGAGTAGGTATGGTACTAATGTGCATTCAAGCTGCATTCAAGTTGCATCGGGTGTTAAAGCTGGAAGGTGTGCTTGTGAAGTGTTCAGAATAGCAACTGACCCATGGAACTTTCTCCCTTATTCTCTCTGTCTTCCTCTTTCCCATCCCACACCACGCTCAGAACACTCCAATCCTGCGACTACAGAGCCGTACACCTCCTCACTCAGACACACAGAAACCCAAAATCTAATGTACATACTCACCCTGCTGTTTCCTACAATAAAGCAACATAAAATATGGAATCCACAATCAGGCATAGATCCCAGCCCTATAAAATTGCAGTGCATCCTCCTGGTCTCTCATCTCCCATCCTCATACTCCTTCTCTACCTTCCCACTTCTTCTGTCATTCTTTATATTTCTCTTTCGCCCCTGCAGCACTCCTCATACTTTCAAGGGTATATTCACAAGGAAATGGAGCAGCACGGCTCCAAATTTTGCAGCACACATAAAAAGAGCAAACACGAGAAGAAGTAAAAGTATTTCTTTGCATGGCGTTAGTTTTTGGTTCTGCCTCAGATTTGCACATCCTTGTAAATCTGGGGCAGTGTCAAAAAGCAATGGGGTATATTTACACGGAAAAGGCGCAGTGCTGTGCCAAATTGTGGAGCACTGTGCCATTTAAAAAATGCAGGATTGCACCGTATTTACAAGAATACGGTGCACCCCTGTGTTTTCACTTGATCTGGCGCTAAAAATAGCTGCCTAGCGCTAACACAGACACCCTTGCACCATAGTGCGAGGGTGCCTGCGTAGCAGGGATGATTTCCTGCAACACACGCACCCTTGCACTCTACACCACTACACTCTACGCCACTTCTGTATACGCTTTCTACTGTATGCCACTGCACTCTATGCCACTCCACTCTGCGACCCTTCACTCTATGCCACTCCACTTTATGCCACTCCACTCTACACTATTGCATTCTATACCACTCCAGTCTATGCAACTCCACTATACGCCACTCCACTTTATGGTATTGTACTTCACACCTCTTGACTCTACGTCACTCTACTATACACCACACCACTCTACGCTACTGCACTCTATGGTACTCCACTCTACGCTATTACACTTTACGCCACTCCATTCAATGCTAATTTACTGTATGCCACTTCACTCTACACCACTCCACTGTTGGCCACTCCACTCTACACCTCTCCTCTCTACGCCACTCCAGTTTATGCTATTCCACTCTATGCCACTGGACTCTATGCCACTCTATGCTACTCCACTCTACAATATTACACTCTATGCTGCTCTACGCCACTCCACTCTGCGCTATTCCTTTCTGTACCACTCCACTCTACGCCACTCAAGTCTATGCTATTTCTCTTAACACCACTCCACTCTACCTCACTCCACTCCATGCCATTCCAGTATATGCCATTCCATTCTACACCACTCCACTCTACACTATTCAGCTCTACGCCACTTTAATGCTACTCTACTCTATGCGACCCCACTCTACGCCATTCCACTCTATGCTATTGCACTTTATGCCACTCTACTGTATGAAACTCCACTCTACAGTGCCCAACTCTACGCCACTCCAATCTATACTATTGCACTTTACTCCACTTGACACTTTTGACAATTTGCTGCATCTGACCTTTTACACTCCCTGCATGTGTGCATCGGACACACCTAACAGATGCTTCAACTTGCTCTCTTCTATTGTTGTCATTTTTCCTTTGAAGATTTATTTGTAACATACTCACCTGCAAAGCTGTTGGTGGTAATTGTGATTTTTTTAAAGCTGTATTTCAGGTGTGTGTTTGCCTTTTTTCTGCCCATTTATAACTGTGCTATTTTGGAGTGTGGTTTTTCGGTATTATGCTACTTTCTACTGTCAGTAATGTCTACCACCATCGCCAGTGGCAGTAAGATTGCAGGGAGCTATTTGAAGACTATCTGTTTTCCACCCTTTTGCTAAGGTATGTTGTGGTGGTGGAATGGATGTTATTTTACCGCTCGCAGTAGTTTCTATTTAATTCCAACCTTTTCCACAATGAGAATGCAGTCTCTAATTCTGCTCACAATAAGTTTTTTGAACATCACTCCCAACAGAGGCAAAACATGCATGGAAGACTGGGTGATTAACGGTTTACCTCCATTGTAGATGTTGAAGGTTCTTCAGGCCAAGCCCTTGTGTGAAGATTTTTTTCTGTCTCTTGTTTATGCACTGAAAATGGGAGATGTTCAAAGAACTTGCATCACTTCTGGTATGGTGTTATGGTTAATTGTGAGGTGGAGAAGTGTGACGATGGAGGGATTGGTAGCTATCACACTGATTAGGCTTGTGAGACTGGTGCTTGCGAGGATGTGCTGTAGATGTTTGGGTGATGTGGTACATAACTCACTTACATTGTTAATTGGAAATTGTACTGTAGTGTGATGTAGTGTGGTATTGTGTTGTGATGTGGATTAACTATAGGGGGATGGTAAGGTATTATATCAAGTGTGCAGTGGTGCTCCCAACCCTCAAAGGGTTAGGGTAGGTATCTAGTATGTGGCTAAGGCATGCCTGAACTTCTGGATGTAGAGGTGTGTGCTAGTGATTTGTGGTAGTTGTGTGGTTAGGTGGAGGTCTATGATGTGATAAGTAATGGATGTGTATAGCATTGGATATTATAGTTTGCATTGTTATGTGCTATATGGAAAGGCCTGAGGCAGCAAGCACACAAAGGAGTGCACCAGCTGTCTCAAGGCATACCTCCTCCCAGGTGGCAAATCATACATCTGATCTTAAATGGCCTGCAGCCCATGTTGGAATGAACGAAAGGCCGAGGAAGATGTAGGGAATGTGGCCACTTTCCGTAGGAGCACAGTTGAGTGAAATACAACTTATCTTGCTATTTGTTTCTTAGGGAAGTTGCTGTATTGGACATTGTTATAATAGAACTTTGACATCCAAATCATTCTGGACGTTTTAGGCATCAATATGACAATTATGTGTACATATCTAACTGAACAGTTAGTTATCCAGAACAATCTGTACTTCTTTCACTACCAGAAATAATCGTCATACACTAATCTTATTTATGTGGAGTTTCTTAAATAGTCCTGTCAGCACGAGTTCAGCCTGATGTTTCTGTGCACAGCAAGGTCAACGGAAGGTCAGTCTCTGAAAGACCAGTTGCTGGCGGCCCAGCAGCGGCCGTTATCATGCACAGATTACAGATGCTGTACGTTTTGCGAATATGTGATTCTTTTTTTCCCTGGAGAAAGTCTCTCTGCGACAATAGGACCCCTTAAAAATAATAATGAGCTCAGCGTCTTCTAATCCTGCCATTAAGCAGAGTGCACTTGTTCTGCTGCGGAGGGATATCTACAGAGGAGGATTATGCCTGCCATTTATTGTGACACTCACGCCCTCTGACCTTTAGGATCATAGAAAGGGCCCAGTCTTGCCATTTAGAGGTTTTCTAATGCATACAAACTACAAATTATTGCACCTTTTAATTATGAATGTTTATAAACAATAAAACAACAACTCTGGCTCATGATTAGATTTCCACACTTACACCGAAGTCTTTTGAGTAAAAAAAATATTCCTGTCTTGTGCCATAGAGTCCAGTGATGTATCACGAGCATAGAATGAAAATGGATGTATTTTGAAATGGATGTGTTTTAAAGTGTGCCTTTAAATTATAAAACTCAATGTCCTCAGATTTATGTCATAGCTCTTAACCCTGTTCTAAATTGCTGTTATTTTAGTGTAGTGGTGTAGTAATTACAGCGGTACAGCCACTCGGAGTGCCGCTAGGAAAATTAGAGGACCCACAGGAAAACATTTTGTTATATGATACGAAGCTTGGAATTGGACAGGAGGTTTCACGGCGTCCTTATCCAATAGAGTGCATTTTCTTCATTTTGAGAGAAGGGTTATTTAACCCATTGTTGTTGTCCACGATTGGAGCGTTGGACTGCTCGGAACATGCTTACAGTGTGAATTAAGTGCAGGACCGGTACTTTGCCCAGCTGCTCAGAATCCATAGTAGGCCGGGCCCCGGGACATCAGGATTAAAAGGCCTCAAACCCCACGGTTGGGCCCAGTAACCCCTGCTTTCCCCACGCCCAGTGACCCCTGATTTCCCAGTGCCCCTCTGAATGGAGTTCTGACAGTTGGTGGCAGTGATGGAATGCCTAAAGTTTAGGACCCTGTATGCAGGTGTGTCATTGGTCATTTCCAGTTTGCGCCAGTAGTACAGTACGTCCGTTTTTTTAATGCACCAAGCCAACATGCATAGACAGTGGAGAACACAGGGTTGGGAATTAACCTCAGCACCATGTCCATAGATCAGATGAAGGATTTATGTAGGGACATAGGATGGAGTATTCCCAGGAGTAGAGACTGAAAGGTACGTTCTAATTTCATTAGGGACCAGTGTGAGACACTGGGTGAAAGGGATGAGGCTTTAGTTGACTCTGGGGAGGGAACCATGGTAGGAACCCGGGAAGATAGTGCTGTGAATTCAGAATTGTGGATCCCTGCAGGGCAGATCTATCACAGAGTGTGTCCCCTGATGCATTTTACAGAGTTTCACCAATACACTCACCATCGTTAGTTTCCAAAATACCTCAGGTGTACACCACCGCTGGTTTCTAGGGTACCACTGTCACCAATTCTAGGAGTAAATACCTTGGGTGGGTTGAGCCCAGCAGAGACCTTGATCTTACATTTGGCACTTCAGAAAGCTAAGGCTGAGGAGGATAAAAAAGCCAGGGAGGTTGAGAGGGAGAAGCTAAGACTAGCTCACAGGGAAGCACAAGAACTGAGCAGGAGAGGCAGAAGGAATGGGCCAGGGAGGAGAAGGAGATAGAAAGGGAGGAGAAACAAAGAGAGTGGGAGGAGAAAGAGAAGGAAAAGGAACGAGAGCTGGAAAGGGAAAGGATAGCCCTTGATACAGAGAATCTTAGGATGGCAGCAATGACAACTCTATATGGGAAACGCACACACCTGTTTATTGCATTACCCTCCTGGGTGCAACTGTACTGTAATATGCGACCATTCCTGTTTTTTTTTCTCCCTCCTACTTGATATGGTTATTGCATTTTGTCCTTCCTCCCATCATATTGTAAAGCGCTCTGATATCCCTCGGGATCTTGTTCGCGCTATATAAAACTTTATAAATAAATAAATAAATTGATACACTGACTCACTGTCAGTGAAACTGCTCTCCCTCGCAACTCCACCATTAAGCGAGGCCCTCTGTGAGCCCCTGCACTCCCGTAGTGCTAGTGTTCGAGGCCCTCCTTTGTCTGCTTTCTGCCCCCTTCATCCTCTCCTTCTGCTCCGTGTCACCCTCTAGCTTCTTCACCCTTCAGTCCTTTCTTCAGTCTTTCTCTGCTTTCTGCTCCGTATCACCCTTTATTCTTTCTGCTTTTCTTCAGTCTTTCTCTGCTTTCTGCTCCGTTTCACCCTTTATTCTTTTTGCATTATTTCCCTTCATTTCACTTTTCCTCGCTCTTTTGGTCTCCTTTCCCCCGCTTTTCCCGCCGCTGCTGCCCCCGCGGCCCCTCCACCCCAGCGCGACCAGCCCGTTCCAGTTCCTCTCCCCACCTCCCAGCTGTCCAGCCCTCCCCGACCCCTACTTAATGGCGGCTGCTGTGCTGCCGGGCAGCGGACGCGCCGAAGGCGCGCCAAAGGCAAGCCCGTCTGCGCCCGTCCGCGACCCGACCGCGACCAGCGCCAGGAACCTTGGATCTCCGAACCGCCAATGCTACGACCCAGCGGCACTCCACGCACTCAACCCAGGCCGCAACAACAACTGCAAGCTAGCATCACCAGCCGACACCCACGGACCCTTCAGCTGTCACCGCTGCGGCACACCTACAGCACCGCCAGGAACACTGACCCAGCACAACCCGCCTGCAAGAACACACCCGAACCGAAGACCCTGCAATGCATCCTCCTCAACGACCGATCACTCCACAAACACGCCACCGAAATCTGGGACCTCCTCGACAGCACCACTCCGGACGTAGCTTTCTTCACCGAAACCTGGACCAACAGCACCTCAGGACTGGACATCGCCATTGTCATTCCCCAAGGATACAAGATCTCCAGGAAGGACCGCCCCACCCGCCCGGGAGGGGGAATCGCCATCGTCCACAAATCCACCCTCCGCCTGAGCACGCCCCCGACGAGCCCACAGACCTGATGGAACACCTTCACTTCAAGATACTGGCCAGCCCTACCACCACCCTCCGGGGAACCCTCATCTACCGACCCCCTGGACCCTGCGGACCATTCGCCAACTCCATCACAGACATCATCTCCCAGCATGCCATCGCATCCACCAACTACACCCTGTTGGGAGACCTCAACTTCCACCTCGACAAACAACTGGACCCCAACACCACATCCCTCCTGGACAACCTCCACAACATTGGACTCCGCCAGATCGTGACCGAACCCACGCACGCAGCAGGACACACCCTCGACCCCCTCTTCACAACAGGAAACTCCATCACTTTCAGCCACACCACCGAACTCCCATGGACAGACCACTGATGCGTCCACTTCACCTTCAAAACACCCACCATCCACAGGCACCAGCACCTGCTCCCACGAAGAAACTGGACCAGAATCACCGATGACCAGCTCACCTCCTCACTCAGCAGCTCCACCCCAACCATCGCGGAAGACGACGACCCCAACACTGCAGCCCAAACCCTGCACAGATGGATCTCCGACAGCGCCAACACCATAGCCCCCCTCAAGAAAAACAACAACACTCACGCCAAGAAAGCCAGATGGTTTACCACCGAACTTCGAGACTCCAGACGCATGTGCCACCGCCTCGAAAAGGCCTGGAGGAACTCCAAATCCACAGAGGCCCACAACGACTTCAGAGCCGCCACCAACGCCCACCACCAACTCATCAGAAAAACGAGAAAAAAAGCGATTGAAGACAGAATCTCCACACATGCGCACAACAGCAAAGAACTCTTCAGCATCATCAAGGAGTTTGCCCAACCCACCAGCGAGTCTACTGACATCCCTCCCTCACAAGACCTCTGCAACAAACTCTGCACCTTCTTCCACCACAAAATCAAGAACATCTACAACAACTTCGATGAAGACAACCAACATGCTGAACCCTCACCAGCCACCCACGACACCCTGAAGCCAACGATTGACAACTGGACAGTCCTCACCACCGTAGACACACTGCAGATAATGAAGTCAATCCACTCCGGGGCCCCCACGGACCCCTGCCCCCACCACATCTTCAACAGAGCCGCCGACACCATCGCACCCATGCTCCGCCACACCATCAACCGCTCCCTGACGAACGCCTCATTCCCCGACGACTGGAAACACGCCGAGATCAACCCCGACCTGAAGAAGCCCTCGGCGGACCCCACCGACCTCAAGAACTACAGACCCATCTCCCTGCTCCCGTTCCCAGCAAAAGTCATTGAGAAAGCCATCAACAGCCAACACGCCACCTTCATCGAAGAGCACAACATCCTCGACTCCTCCCAGTCCGGCTTCAGAAAAAACCACAGCACAGAAACCGCCCTCCTCGCCGCAACAGACGACATCCGCTCCCTACTGGACAGAGGAGAAACAGTAGCCCTCATCCTCCTCGACCTCTCAGCGGCGTTCGACACAGTCTCTCACTGCAGCCTAATACGCAGATTCCACGACGCAGGAATCCGGGACAAGGCACTCGACTGGATCCACTCCTTCCTCTCTGGCAGAACGCAACGGGTCAGACTCTCCCCTTTCCTCTCGGACCCCACACCAACCACCTGCGGAGTCCCCCAGGGGTCCTCTCTCAGCCCCGCGCTCTTCAACGTCTACATGGCTCCGCTCGCCCCCATCGTCAGAACCTACGGACTCAACAATGTGTCATACGCAGACGACACCCAACTCATCCTCTCCTTATCCAACGAACCCAACACCGCCAGACACAACTTTCAAGAAGGCATGGAAGCCGTCGCCAAATGGATGAAGAGTAGCTGCCTACAACTCAACACCGACAAAACAGAAGTACTCATCATGGGCCCATACCCCGACGCCTGGAACGACACCTTGTTGCCCCCCGCCCTCGGAAGCCCACCCACCCCCACGGACCACGCACGCAACCTTGGAATCATCCTGGACTCCGAGCTCAAAATGGACCGCCAGATCAACTCCGTCGCATCCTCCTGCTTCCACACCCTCCGCCTCCTACGTAAGACCTTCAAATGGATCCCCCTCGAACACAGAAAGACCGTCACTCACGCCCTCGTCACCAGCAGACTTGACTACGGCAACGCACTCTATGCCAGAATAAACAAAAACCTCACCTGCAAGCCTCAAAACATCCAGAACGCCGCCGCAAGACTGGTCCTCAACCTGCAAAGACACTGCCACATCTCCCAGCACCTGCGCACACTCCACTGGCTCCCCATCGAGGCTAGAATCACCTTCAAGATTCTCACCCACGCACACAAGGCCGTCCACGACACCGGGCCAGCGACTCAAATTCCACGTACCCCAAAGGACCCTACGATCAGCCCAGCTCTCCTACGCCGTGGTCCCCCGCACCAGAAAGACCAGATCGGGAGGCCGCTCCTTCTCCTTCCTCGCGGCCAGAGCCTGGAACGCCCTTCCGCTCCACCTCAGACAGACAACATCGCTCTCCATCTTCGCGAGAAACCTCAAGACCTGGCTCTTCGACAGACCCCCTCCTTGATGGACTGGAACCTACACCCCCCCCCTCCAGCGCCTTAAGACCCTTACGGGTGAGTAGCCGCGCTTAACAAACACCTGATTGATTGATTGATTTCCTATATACATAGATTTGAAACTGGACTAATTTCTTTTTCTTAACATATATTTTTTGGGTTTTTTCAAATTGCATATATTATGGTCATAGGGGAATCTCTCTGTGTCATGTTTCATGCGCAGATATCCTTTGTGAGGAAGATGCAGCTCCCTCTCAGCACTGAATCACACATGGGGGAGTATGTTTTAATAAAACCAAAAGAGTGACCCCTTTTGCAAGAACTCGGTTCTATGTGAGGGAATGGCGCGCCCATTTCTGATTCTGTCTGAGAATGTTGGACAAAAAATGTTCCTCGAGGGATTTATTCTACCATCGTTTGCATAGTTACTTGTGATTTATCGGATTTACTAACCCAATCTAAACGTTTGCATTAATTTTAATATTTTCTTCAAAATTAAAACTAAACAGAATTTTATTTAAATGTCAATAGCACTGTTTCGCAAAATACAATAATCATTCTAAAAAAATATGTATCAAAAGGATTCTGTTTATTTCATATCTTTACACTAGAACTATGTTTACTCATGGATCAGTGAGGACCCAGTAGCATTCTCAACAAGCATTGGCATAGCCAATAGGTCTCGCTTTTGGGACTTATAAGTCATTAGTTATGCAGCAGAATATCCTTGGTGCAACAACACCAACTGTTGCATGGTTAAACACTTATAAGTGTACACTTATAACACTGGAAGGGGAATAATGCTGGGGAAGGCGGAGGTGGTTTGTGGGGGTGGGGCGGATGGTCAGCGCGGAGCGGCATAATGGTGCTCCAACCCCGGTTGCCACCTTGCATTTGATTACGACAAATGCATTCGTAAACGGTGATTGGAACAGACGCGGTGTCTTGCTGAACAATGGTGCGGCTGAGCACAATACACAAATAGCGTCCTCATTTCATTAGCGGTTGGTAGCGGTTTTTGCAAGATTTGGTATTACCAATGAATAATGAACGAATACACGGCTCCTAGCGACAATGAGGTTTACTCTCTGATGGGTTGCATCCGCGGCCGCCTCTGCCGGTCGGAGGAGTCGGGTGTGGAGTGTTTGCATCTGGTATCGGGGGGCCGTGGGTGTGGGTGGTCGTGGTGCTTGGATGTGGCGTATGAATGCAATCGTTCAGGGAGGAAGTGCGACAGAGGGATGAGGAGGACCACAGTGAGGTGGGGGCGAAGTTTTGGATGGGTGGGCTCCGGGGTGCACACGGGAATGCTTGGGTGCAGGAAAGGGCGCTTGAGAAAGGGGGTGGGTCTTGGGCTGTGGGATGCTCAGTTGAGGGCTGCGGAGGCGTAGATGGTGGGGCTCGGAAGCACAGGGTGGCGTAACAAGACAGTGGGGATGGCGGGGTTTCCGGGGCGGGTGGGGGCTTATGCTCGGAGCTGCCGATCTTGGAGGGGGGGTGGGGGCTGGGTTTGGGTCTCGGCGTGGTTCAACGTCCTGGGTAGGGTGATTGGTCTCGTCGGCGGGCTCAGCTGGAAGGGGGCAAGGAGGGGACACCGTGATTGGGCAGCCTGGGGAAGGGACAGCGAGGGGTTTCATTGCGAAGTTAAGGAGAGCGCTGGGAATGCCGGGTGGGAAAGCGGCGGAGCGCAGGAGCAACAAGGGGGGGGCTTGCAGGAGGGGACGTATGCATGAGTTGGGTAGTCTTCATGCCATAGCCTTTCATACTTCTGAGCCAGGTGTGGTTGGTTACAGTTTCTGCGGGCGCTCGGGAGACATGGCGGGGGGCCGGGAACGGTCATGGGAGGGGTGTGATGTTGCGCATGTGTAGCGAGGGGGTCATGTCCGGTCAGCGGCTGTGTTGAAGCACGCGCTTGGGAGAGCAAGCCCGCGAGCGATGCGAGGAACGTGCGTGTGGCCGTGAAAGTAAAAGACAAGAGAAGCCCAGCCTCAAAAGTGGTGCACGCGCGAGCGCCCGACGCGGCGAGAGTTGAAGCGCGCGCTTGGGAGAGCAAGCCCGCGAGCGATGCGAGGAATGCGCGTGCGGCCGTGAAAGTAAAAGACAAGACAAGCCCGGCCTCAAAAGTGGTGCACGCACGAGCGCCCGCTGCGCGAAAGTGAGAGCACCGCGTTTTAATGACCCGTGACGGAGTTAAGACAGATGGCGGCTGCGCGCGTGCACGCGCGCGTAACCGCAAGCTTGAGGCCACCAAAAGCCTGTGGTAGCACTTTCAAAACCCGCTTACTAAATGTGTCGCAGTGCAGCGCATGCGCTGGCTCAGGCGAGACCTAAAAACACCAAAGAGAAGATATTCATCCAATAAAATTACCAAGTGTATATCACTAAGGCCCTGATTATGATGTCTGTCGGAGTTGCCTCCGACCGACATCATCGCGGATACTGGACCGACCGCAGTATTACAATGCGACCGCACATGGTGCGGTCGCATACTCCCATTTCTCTATGGGAGCTTGTGCTGCGGCCGTAAACCGGCTGTAGCACAAGCTCCCATAGAGAAATGGGAGATTCTGTTAATCCTGCACCGCGTGGCAGGCACCTCAGGATGCCTGCCACAAGGTGCAAGGATTAACAGGGGGGCACCATAGGTGCCCCCTAGGCCCCCCCACCAGAGGCCCTCGAGGAGTGGGGGCGCTGCTAGGGGCCCCCAAAGTCACTTTTCGACAGGCTTTCCATGTCGGAAAGCCCGACATGGAAAGCCTGTCAGAAACTGACATCGTAATCCCGATGGCGAAAACGCCATCCTCGGGGATTACATTGGAGCCTCCGACTGGCCGACGGGCTCCTTGAGCAAGTCGGAGTCCAGCCGGAATGACCGTCCAGTTTCACTTTCGACCGACGGCATTGTAATGCAGCGGTCAGAAGTGAAACAAACAATGTGAGTCGGTAAGCCTCCGACCTGGGGTCGGAGGCTTCCTGACTCACATCGTAATCAGGCCATTAGTGTCATCTCTTGCAGATTAAGAATAAATACTTGTATCACTATCCATATTTTTGATAGCACAATGCTGCATTATCATCATAACAATATGTTTGACATTTCGGTCCTTCATTAGCCCAAAAAACATTAGTGGGCCACACAGCTCACAGTTTCACTTTTCACCGTCAGAAAATCTTCTACTTTGCTTGATCCATTTTAGAATGCTACCTTCACGTATGATGTATACATTACCCACCTCATGTGAACTATTTTGGTGGAACTCCATTGTATATTTGTGCAGCGTGTTCTTAATATAAACAGCTATTAATAGTGTATCCAGAAGTAATTATTCCTTAGGATTCATGGTTACTACCTGTTTCTCATCAAACAAACGAACTATTTTGCAGATCAAATGCAGGCACTAATGTCTTGGCTGCCTGCAACTTGGCTCGCACAACACATTCCCTGTAGGCAGAGGTTGGCGAGCCACCAAATTAACAGGGAGAGCAGAGCCAGAGCCAAGCCAAGCGTTTGGCTGAGCTCTAAGAGCCCGTGCACGAACCATGCCCCAAAGCAATTTGGCATCTAAATTATACAACCAATATCAAGTAAAAATATGATAGTCTATTTCAAATTAATTGAGGTATTTCTTTTTTTTTTATTTCAATTTTTTTTTATTGCTTTTTTGTCTTAGATACTGAGCGGTTACAATTCAATTGAATAAACAGTCATACTGAGAGGTTACAATTCAATTGAATAAACAGTCAGAGTTGTAATAACATTTTGATTGTAGGTCTATGAGTATATTTATCTCTCGAGCAGAAAATCTGAGATCAAATAAAGTGAGTAAAATTTTTAGTAGCTCATATAACACGATACATGTGCGAGAGGAAGGAGAAAGATGGGGAAAGAAATAAAGAGAAAATAGAGGAAGAGGAAGAGTGGAGGAAGATGAGCATTGAATATCAAGATTGTATGAGGATTGCACGAAGAAGTCTCCTCATGCACTTTAGGGCGGATTAATCTTTAGTAGATATGTCTAGTTTGGACCATAAAAGACAAGAAGACTTTTTGTTAAATGATTGATTATGTATAAGGTTATCAGCACTCCAGATAAAACATACCCACGCCCACCCCTTATGGTATGATATGTTGTTATAATTTTTCCAGTTAGCAAGGATCGTTTTAATACCTTTTCCAGTTAGCAAGGATCATTTTAATACCTTTTCCAGTTAGCAAGGATCATTTTAATACCCACTGCAAGCAAAATATCAATGAGGAAACAGTCCCAAGATTAGGTATTTCTTTTACATGCAGAAGCATTTCACCCTAATACATCAGATTATTTTTCTACAATGCGCACACTGAATTCACGTATTGGAAGGAGCTCTCATTTCTAATAAAGTAGAGAAAGGAGGCTTTATAAAATAAAATATTTGCTTTGGATCACACAATTTGGTCAAGCGAGGAAGCCAGAATTGGTACCAGGTTTTCTGGTTTCACACTATTTAATTCACCCCCCAGATGGCTACTTCTTGCTCTCCTTTTTAACACCAAAGGTTTATGCTCTGTTTTTAGTTCTTGCAAAAACAACAGTTGATGGACAGAATGCAGAACAATGTCATACATTCACCCCAGTACAGAGATCTGGGCCTAAATCCATCGTTTTTTTGCTCACCATGCCATTCCAGTTTGAACCCAGCCATATGCAAATCAGTCTTGACCCTGTGCCTCATGGGAACAGTCCAGCCCGAACTGCCAAGCCAGGTCCTCCCTGGACTGGAAACAAGCATCCTAGGACCGGTTTCGGGGTTTCACCCCTCTTCAGCCAGGATAGCTTGATTCCAGTGGCATGGAGAGCACGGGACCCACGTCTGGGCATACCCGTCCCACTCGGGGTGACAAAT
This sequence comes from Calotriton arnoldi, assembly GCA_963921515.1. Lineage (NCBI taxonomy): Eukaryota > Metazoa > Chordata > Amphibia > Caudata > Salamandridae > Calotriton > Calotriton arnoldi. The sequence goes on along the minus strand of CAWUFW010000163.1, from coordinate 4,990,410 downwards.
GCAAAAACAACAGTTGATGGACAGAATGCAGAACAATGTCATACATTCACCCCAGTACAGAGATATGGGCCTAAATCCATCGTTTTTTTGCTCACCATGCCATTCCAGTTTGAACCCAGCCATATGCAAATCAGTCTTGACCCTGTGCCTCATGGGAACAGTCCAGCCCGAACTGCCAAGCCAGGTCCTCCCTGGACTGGAAACAAGCATCCTAGGACCGGTTTCGGGGTTTCACCCCTCTTCAGCCAGGATAGCTTGCCCAGACGTGGGTCCCTTGCTCACTCTGCCACTGGATTCAAGCTAGCCTGGCTGATGACGGCTGATTAGCCAGAAACCGGTCCCAGGATGCTTGTTTCCGGTCCAGGGAAGACATGGCTTGGCAGTTCGGGCTGGACTGTTCCCATGAGGCACAGGGTCAGACTGATTTGCATATGGCCATGTCTGAACTGGGGTGGTGGAGTGAGCTAAAGAATGATGATGGATTAAACCCAGGTGAGTGTTTGATTTGCTCAAACGCTCCGTCCATCATCCCCTTTGGTATCACTTTGTTCGCCCTAAGTTGGCAGGGTTTGCCCAGACGTGGGTCCCTTGCTCACTCTGCCACTGGATTCAAGCTAGCCTGGCTGATGACGGCTGATTAGCCAGAAACCGGTCCCAGGATGCTTGTTTCCGGTCCAGGGAAGACATGGCTTGGCAGTTCGGGCTGGAATGTCCAACCCATGAGGCACAGGGTCAGACTGATTTGCATATGGCCATGTCTGAACTGGGGTGGTGGAGTGAGCTAAAGAATGATGATGGATTAAACCCAGATCAGTTGACTGGGGGTGAGTGTTTGATTTGCTCAAATGCTCCGTCCATCATCCCCTTTGGTATCACTTTGTTCGCCCTAAGTTGGCAGGGTTTGCCCAGACGTGGGTCCCTTGCTCACTCTGCCACTGGATTCAAGCTAGCCTGGCTGATGACGGCTGATTAGCCAGAAACCGGTCCCAGGATGCTTGTTTCCGGTCCAGGGAAGACATGGCTTGGCAGTTCGGGCTGGAATGTCCAACCCATGAGGCACAGGGTCAGACTGATTTGCATATGGCCATGTCTGAACTGGGGTGGTGGAGTGAGCTAAAGAATGATGATGGATTAAACCCAGATCAGTTGACTGGGGGTGAGTGTTTGATTTGCTCAAACGCTCCGTCCATCATCCCCTTTGGTATCACTTTGTTCGCCCTAAGTTGGCAGGGTTTGCCCAGACGTGGGTCCCTTGCTCACTCTGCCACTGGATTCAAGCTAGCCTGGCTGATGACGGCTGATTAGCCAGAAACCGGTCCCAGGATGCTTGTTTCCGGTCCAGGGAAGACATGGCTTGGCAGTTCGGGCTGGACTGTTCCCATGAGGCACAGGGTCAGACTGATTTGCATATGGCCATGTCTGAACTGGGGTGGTGGAGTGAGCTAAAGAATGATGATGGATTAAACCCAGATCAGTTGACTGGGGGTGAGTGTTTGATTTGCTCAAACGCTCCGTTCATCATCCCCTTTGGTATCACTTTGTTCGCCCTAAGTTGGCAGGGTTTGCCCAGACGTGGGTCCCTTGCTCACTCTGCCACTGGATTCAAGCTAGCCTGGCTGATGACGGCTGATTAGCCAGAAACCGGTCCCAGGATGCTTGTTTCCAGTCCAGGGAAGACATGGCTTGGCAGTTCGGGCTGGACTGTTCCCATGAGGCACAGGGTCAGACTGATTTGCATATGGCCATGTCTGAACTGGGGTGGGGTGGAGTGAGCTAAAGAATGATGATGGATTAAACCCAGATCAGTTGACTGGGGGTGAGTGTTTGATTTGCTCAAACGCTCCGTCCATCATCCCCTTTGGTATCACTTTGTTCGCCCTAAGTTGGCAGGGTTTGCCCAGACGTGGGTCCCTTGCTCACTCTGCCACTGGATTCAAGCTAGCCTGGCTGATGACGGCTGATTAGCCAGAAACCGGTCCCAGGATGCTTGTTTCCGGTCCAGGGAAGACATGGCTTGGCAGTTCGGGCTGGACTGTTCCCATGAGGCACAGGGTCAGACTGATTTGCATATGGCCATGTCTGAACTGGGGTGGTGGAGTGAGCTAAAGAATGATGATGGATTAAACCCAGATCAGTTGACTGGGGGTGAGTGTTTGATTTGCTCAAACGCTCCGTCCATCATCCCCTTTGGTATCACTTTGTTCGCCCTAAGTTGGCAGGGTTTGCCCAGACGTGGGTCCCTTGCTCACTCTGCCACTGGATTCAAGCTAGCCTGGCTGATGACGGCTGATTAGCCAGAAACCGGTCCCAGGATGCTTGTTTCCGGTCCAGGGAAGACATGGCTTGGCAGTTCGGGCTGGACTGTTCCCATGAGGCACAGGGTCAGACTGATTTGCATATGGCCATGTCTGAACTGGGGTGGTGGAGTGAGCTAAAGAATGATGATGGATTAAACCCAGATCAGTTGACTGGGGGTGAGTGTTTGATTTGCTCAAACGCTCCGTCCATCATCCCCTTTGGTATCACTTTGTTCGCCCTAAGTTGGCAGGGTTTGCCCAGACGTGGGTCCCTTGCTCACTCTGCCACTGGATTCAAGCTAGCCTGGCTGATGACGGCTGATTAGCCAGAAACCGGTCCCAGGATGCTTGTTTCCGGTCCAGGGAAGACATGGCTTGGCAGTTCGGGCTGGACTGTTCCCATGAGGCACAGGGTCAGACTGATTTGCATATGGCCATGTCTGAACTGGGGTGGTGGAGTGAGCTAAAGAATGATGATGGATTAAACCCAGATCAGTTGACTGGGGGTGAGTGTTTGATTTGCTCAAACGCTCCGTCCATCATCCCCTTTGGTATCACTTTGTTCGCCCTAAGTTGGCAGGGTTTGCCCAGACGTGGGTCCCTTGCTCACTCTGCCACTGGATTCAAGCTAGCCTGGCTGATGACGGCTGATTAGCCAGAAACCGGTCCCAGGATGCTTGTTTCCGGTCCAGGGAAGACATGGCTTGGCAGTTCGGGCTGGACTGTTCCCATGAGGCACAGGGTCAGACTGATTTGCATATGGCCATGTCTGAACTGGGGTGGGGTGGAGTGAGCTAAAGAATGATGATGGATTAAACCCAGATCAGTTGACTGGGGGTGAGTGTTTGATTTGCTCAAACGCTCCGTCCATCACCCCCTTTGGTATCACTTTGTTCGCCCTAAGTTGGCAGGGTTTGCCCAGACGTGGGTCCCTTGCTCACTCTGCCACTGGATTCAAGCTAGCCTGGCTGATGACGGCTGATTAGCCAGAAACCGGTCCCAGGATGCTTGTTTCCGGTCCAGGGAAGACATGGCTTGGCAGTTCGGGCTGGACTGTTCCCATGAGGCACAGGGTCAGACTGATTTGCATATGGCCATGTCTGAACTGGGGTGGTGGAGTGAGCTAAAGAATGATGATGGATTAAACCCAGATCAGTTGACTGGGGGTGAGTGTTTGATTTGCTCAAACGCTCCGTCCATCATCCCCTTTGGTATCACTTTGTTCGCCCTAAGTTGGCAGGGTTTGCCCAGACGTGGGTCCCTTGCTCACTCTGCCACTGGACTCAAGCTAGCCTGGCTGATGACGGCTGATTAGCCAGAAACCGGTCCCAGGATGCTTGTTTCCGGTCCAGGGAAGACATGGCTTGGCAGTTCGGGCTGGACTGTTCCCATGAGGCACAGGGTCAGACTGATTTGCATATGGCCATGTCTGAACTGGGGTGGTGGAGTGAGCTAAAGAATGATGATGGATTAAACCCAGATCAGTTGACTGGGGGTGAGTGTTTGATTTGCTCAAACGCTCCGTCCATCATCCCCTTTGGTATCAATCTGTTTTTAGTTCTTGACGCATGATGGTAGAGCATTAAAGATGTGTTTGCTTTGGGCTTGAAGGTTCAAGAGAACCTCGAGCTCAGCCAGCACCAGGCATCTGGCTCAAGCTTGGCTTGCCTACCTCTATCTTTAGGAGAATAGCATACAAAACAAGCATTGGCATAGCCAATAGGTCTCGCCTTTGGGACCTTATAAGTGTTTAGTTATCCAGCACAATATCCTTGGTGCAACATCAACTGTTGCCAGGCTAAACACTTATAAGGTCCCAAAGGCGAGACCTATTGGCTATGCCAATGCTTGTTTCATATTGGCATGAATTAAACCAGGGGCCCTATGACAGTGCCGTGTGGGTTTTGGCTAACATGTTAAAATAAACACTCTCTGGTCTTTCTTGACATAAATTTCCTTTACACTGCACAACAAAATTAGAGTATTTGGCTTCTCTCCCATCTCAGTCTGTAAGATCGTTTTCCTTAAACAGATGCACATCAAACAAGCCAATGACAAATATGGGTGGAGAGTGGGCGGGGCTTCAATTCTGTACTCCAATACAGCATGCCGCAGAGCAGCGCATGCGCTGCCCAGGCTCGACCTAAAAATGCGGCCATTGTTACTTCCTGAAGAAGTGTGAACATGATCATGCGATCACACAGACATTTGTGCGGGGGTAAGGAGGAGTTATCTTTCCCAGCTCTCCAACAACTGTAGACTGTAAACACATTTTCGAACAGGAATTCATCGCTCCACTTGGCACAGTGCTCAGCAGTGTCTGTGGATGTTGGAAGACCACTGCCCCTCTGTCTCAAATGTCGCCTCTGTATACCTTGTATGTATATTTATATGTGTACTGAAACATGGTAAATCTGTAGAACGTGTTGAAACACAAAACTCCAGCACTTTCAGATTCTGAGCTGTCCTGGGATTTCGGCTCAGATATCTTGTTGGAATAAACTTTTTTTAACGTTTTATTTGCTAATTGTGTATTTTTTCCCTGCTAAAAACCTCCTTCAATAAATACTAATTAACTAAAGACTAATGAAATGTCCCTGATATTTTTTCCTACCTGGCTCAATTTTGTACTCAAAGGGCAGGGCCACTGGAATTATGCGGCAGGGGAGGACCAAATTATGTGGCAGGGTTTACTAAACCATGCGGCAAGAAAAGGCAAATTATCCGGCATAATGTGGCACATTTTGTGATACTTCATTTTTTAGTACTTTGTTTTGCTGTTTTACATGTTATTGTCTAGGCAAAGGGTTCAGCTCATAAGTTCCAGTCTGACATCCAAAGCCAGCAAGAAACAACAGAATGATGACAGTCAACCTTTCCGAAGGGCCTTCCATTTAGTAACGTTTGATCCGTTTCAGCTAGAAACCTTTTTTGTAAACAGGTGAAGGATGTGAAGCAGATGATGGATTATGCGGCAAATTCATAATTATGAAGGAAAAGCTGTGCCTGCAAAATGGTATAATTTCAGTGGCCCTGCTCAACAGACTACAAACACTATATGGCATGGAAGAGCATATCCTGATGACTGATGCATCATTCGGCCTCATATGGAGTGCTTAGACTGCAGTGTATTATGGACTATTTTACATCCAAAAAGTAATGTGAAGCATCACTAATTAAGTTCTTTATCTCGTAGACTCATTGAATACAATAATTCATTTTTGTTTTGTTCTTACAGCGCAGCAGCCTTTTATTAATGTGTACTCAGGACTCACTTAAACAGACCTTTAGGCTTTGCCAGTGCTTGTTGTATATAGCACACACCCTGAACTAAATTGTCTCTCGGCGCTTTGGTGAAATCAGTGCTCATGGAAGGTTTTGGATTGAGAAACTATCACAGAAACGGGCCACCCACAGCACACTGTACTTTCTCCAGTACCAGTGGGGCTGGAAGTAGTTCTGGCTCCAAGCTCGTTCAATTCTTGGCCTCTTTGCTGCAACTGGTCTCAAATGTGCTATTGCGAGGGGATTCAGACGGCCAAATAAGTGAAAACAGCTTCTAAATTCAGACGGTTTAGCAAATAAATCACCAGGTAGATCTGGATTGTTCCAAAGGTGAAAAGTTCTAGAACTTTGTGCCCAACCATAGAGTTGTAAAGACCTCTTACCTGTAGCCCCTCCATCTCCACTCCCGGAAATGGAATCATAGTGAAGCCTTCCTCTTTTCTTCCAAGTTACTGACCATTCACCTGCTATTGACAGATCCCATCTGATTCTCTTTTAAGGTGGGTCTTCAAAATGCAGGGAAGTTGTGAGCTATTGGGCTAGAACACCACGGGGGAAGACACTGGGTGCTGGGGTTCTTTGGGGCTTTGGTACCACCATCAGGAAAGCTTGCACGGGTCGCCCTCCAGCAGTAATCATGCTTATTCCCCCATGTCCACAGCTCCAGCTCTTAGGATCCTAACGATTCACAATTTTCACTTTTAATCGCATGGGAAATTTTGAAATCATATGTGTACGCACACTTTTAGAAGTTCAGCCAACTCAATGACCTCCGCTAGTTTTAACAAGCATTTGAAGGCATGAACGGGGAGGAGGGGGGGCGGCGGGCGAGCAAGAAGGCAACCGGACTGCCGGGGGAAGAGGGACGGGGAGCGAGAAGGCACCAGACTGAGGAGGGGGGGAGCGAAAAGGCACCGGACTGTGGGAGGGGGGGACGGGAAGAAATTGCCTCGCGCTGTAACGCAAAAATGAAACGAGCTTGCCTCGCAGTAAAAAAACAAGCAAATGCAAGACTTATTGCATTTCCAATGCTTGTTTCAAACTTTTTTCAGGAGATTGAGGGGGCGACCTTCTCAGTCGTATATTTTTTAATGGCACCTGACTAAATGTGGCAAGCAATGAATCCACCGATAGCAGCAATTAGCCTTTCCAAATATCTTCCCCAAACTGGCGCGTTTCATATATCAAAGCCCTGAGCAGTTGATGTCGGTGACGGCTCTGTCTCCGTGACTCTCTAGACTCTTAGCGCCTTTGGGGAAGGGGGTAATTTAGAGGGGAAAGGGAGGGGGTGGGAAAGGGGCTGTGAGATCCAACTTTTTACTGCTTAAAAAAAAAAACACCTGCCCCAGCGTCTGTCGTGCAGGTTTAAAAGCTGCTCACTCAGAGTTCTGATGTTGCATCACCATTACATGCGGTAATGTCGTTATTCTGGCACTTTAGATGTATTATGTGAAGCGTTTCAACGCCTCATCACGGGACGTTAGCGCTATATAAATACAATTGACAATTTATCATTAGGGTGACTTTGTAGTGTCACTGCCAATGGCTGCCAAATCAGCGAAAGTGCTTTAATACTAGCACCCACCTGGTAGTTGAAGTATTGACACTGTATTTGCTCTTTTTAACCCCCAAGGAGCTCAGTTTCCTCAGCGATTTATATTACAAAGGGACTTTTCCCAAAAATATTGGATTCATAGAAAAGTCAGGCGGCTGTGCGGCGAGTGGTGAGGCTAGAGTTTTTTTTTAAGCCTACGTCTGTGAGTTTATATCTGGCTGAAGGCCCTTAAAATAAGTACCTTCGAATTTTGAAATCATTTACAGACGTAAGAGACGAAAGAACTGCCGCGGAAAGTCTGTATTAAAAGTAGATGTTGTTGTTTCTATTATTTTATTATTATTGCTTTTGTTGTTACTATTACAATTATTATTACAAACTTTTACATAACAGTTGCGTCATATTCCTGAAGAGTGAGTATGTGTGATGAAGGTGACAAACATTAACTCTGATAATTATTCCCTTTGGGTTGTTTTTCTTCATATTTGCTGCAGGTGGTTATTCAGAATCATAAACTATTGGTAAGCCGAAGTCTTCACCGGTTTCACTATCTTTGTATGCAAAGCGTGAAGAATTTTCAGTTACTTCTAGATGAATTATGGTTGGAAGGCTGGGCGTGAATTATTATGTGGTATCCAACAGTCTTCAGGCGCATTGTATAAATATGCCACTCAAGGCCCCATCAATTTAACCTGAAATGCAAACCGAATGGCAATCTGACAGGGAGTATTAGACAATGAGAGGGAAGCGCGCGCTTGATTGTCCGCTTCGGAGACCCGTACACCACAGGCTGTGCTTCTGGAGGGGCACAGGGAGTTCAGAGGACGGGTCCCGGTCCTCTCGTCAAGCGGAGGTGCATCCCCGCTCTATTGGCGATGGTAGCCTGGGAAATATGAGATGTGGTGAAACCGGCGCTGCTCAACAGTGGCCGCTCACTCGTCTCTTCATATCGCAAATATACCTGCTTTATGCAGCACTTTTCAGATAACACCCGGTGCTCCTGACAGACCAAAGTAAACAGCCACTTTTAACCCTGAGAAGCAAAAGTAGGTGGCGGAATAATGGAACTGGGGAAGGAAGGGCAGCGGAGGCGAGTGTTTTGGAGAGGGTGGGGAAAGGAGAAGCAGGGAAGGTGAGGAAGAGAGCCGAGGAAGGGAGGGAGCGGCTCTCCTACCCGCGCAGTGCAGAGTGCTGGTTCATCCGCAGTCGAACGTTTAATGGACTCAAAGTCTCACTTTTATTGTTGCTTACCAGAGAGGAATCAACAAACGACTAATCCACGTGAAACCGCACGGAAGTCAAGTCGTCACATTCTGCGAGAGTGCTTGCAGCAGAGAAAAGACAGAGTAGGGAGGAGGGAGGCAGCGTCAGCACAAGTGAAGCGCTGGACAGCAGAGAAGTCGGCAGCATCAGAGAGGAGTGGGGGCGCGCGCGGCAGCCTGCTGAGCTGACCACACGCTCGTGCACAATGGCCATGTGTTTCCAATTATCGCGCCCACGTCTGGGCACGATAATTGGAAACAGATGTCGGCCGTGCGGGTAACCGCAGGGAAAAGGCCATTGTGCACGAGCGTGTTGTCAGCTTTCAAAAAGCCCCTTACATAAAGTCTCGCAGAGCAGCGCTTGCGCGCTACTCGAGGCTCGACCTAAAAAGGTCACTATTGAAGTCCACAGCCATTCACAGATACAAACAATAGTAGCCAATTTACTTTTAAAATGTCACTTCACTTATAGGTGCATAGATGTTACTAGTGCACCACTCTTTGGTACTCATTTCATCATCCAAGAAAGTATGTCTGCGGTGCAGAGATACAAACCTGTACTGCAGAGGTTGCACATAGCTCTGAGTGCCAGGCACCTTAATGTTCACTTATTTTTTTAAGATAATGTAGTAACCCTGGCATACACAATTAATGGTGTTCAGGGGCACATTTTAAGTACTATTGAAATAAATTAAAATGAGGAGTCTGACATCTCGATTTTTCTTAATAATGCAGAATTATCTGTAACATCAAGCTCATTTTTTTTAGCTCTTAAGGGGATGTGGGAATCTCTCAGTCCCTATTCTGTACTGCCCCACCTTCCATCAACACTCAGGTCTAATGAATTCTTCAGCATCTGACCTGCTCCTCTTCCTACTCTCTTTATAGACTGACCACACTTCTATTTGTTACCACTTATAATCTGCACTCCTTCACCATCTCTAGCCAATTTGTGTTGCAACATCTGCCCTTTTATGATCCCCTCCTCCTTGTTCTGTTTCTTTAGCTCACTCTTTAAGGTTCCTTCTCATCTCTACTTTTTCCCTTTGTTACTCTTTTCCTATCTTTCTCTTCCTCCACCATCCTCCCTTCTCTGCCTTTCTATCTTATCCTATGCTTACATTTATTACCACAGAAAACATAAATATGAAGCAGATTTAAGACGTGAATGGAAAAAGACATTTGCAAAACCATTGAACCAATAAAATATGCAAGCACCACACACCACAGTACCAATCTATTCTGGGAGGACGTTGAATCACTGCCTGCACAAAAATAGTTTAGAGCGCGACATGATCACATATCAGCAGTAAGACATGAGGCATGAGCATGAGATGGACATTAGGCAGAGGAGGAAGAAAGGATTTGGTGCCTATAATTACGCCTGGGTGGAGTTCGTGGAGTTCACTTTGCAAAGTAACAAAAAAACTCCACCAAGCTACACGGAGTACCGCGAGCGGCGGAGTGGGTTACCTCGAGCCGGTCGCACTGATTTTTAGTGCCGGGTGTTTGTTCCGCACTGTAAAATCAGCGTGAACGGCATCTCGCACAGTGGTTGACAATCTGTGACCGCCCGCGTAGAGAAATCTCTCTGGGAAGCGGTCTAGCATGGATTTTCCTCGCTTGTGCTCGCCAACTTACCATTGGCGAGCCCAAGCGAGGAAAAAACTCCACTACGCCATGTAGAGGGGAGTTTTTCTGAACTCCGCGAGCTCAGCGGAGTGCGAAAAACTCAGCAAACTCCGCAAACAGAGAGGAGTTCACCGCCCAGGCTTACCTATAATATATGTTTGGGTGTATTTAATGCAGTAGTTGAAGAGATAATTCTTTTTAACGCCTCACCCCATAGGTAATCATGATTATACTGAGAGGGATCAGAGATCAGGAAAAGCCTAAACATTTATAGGAGCAGGTTTATCACACCAGCAATGAACTTCTTGATAGTTCTATTCGTAAAAGGATAAAATCAATTAAGGGTACTGCTTTATGGAAAATACTGGCCAAATTCATGACAGCCATTATGCCAATGACCACGGGGCATACTAAGAATGTTGTATGATAAAATATGTAATGACATGACTGAAGGAAGATTTTCAAATGGAAGCAGGGTTGTCACATGCCAACCTCGGCATAGACTGCACATACATACATGGCCTGAATCACAAAAAAGCAGGAAAAGTACAGACAGGGATCTCTTCCTCCATGTAAAGTTATTTGCCCCACTTTTTCTATTTAGCAGCCTTCCCAGTAATCTGCCTGAAGCCTTGCACCAGCTGCAAGCTTCCAGGTGTACTCCTGGAAATATCATGTGATTTTCCATGAGGACTCCTATTCCCACTATAAGGAGTTTTCCATAGCAGAAAACTCTGCACAGCAGAAACAAGATCTATGCAAATGTACATTTTTTCTCAGTAGGTTAAATATTTTTCCTTGAGAAGAAGGCCCTTCCCCTACACTTCCAACAAATCTGGGAGTGATCCATTCTCCTTCTCATCCTGGAAAGGGAATAAGGCCAGCCCTGTGCTAAATACTTTTACAACCCTTTCCATGGTGCAGAAGGAGGGAGGGGGTTTGACCATGCCCACAAATTAAAATTTGTGTGTGTGTTCCCAATCTCCCATGTCAAACCTTGCCTCAGAATATCAGCTTCACCCCCCTTGAAGGGAACTTACAGCCTGAGATCTGCACACTAGCAGGAGATATCTCTGGTCTGTAAATGGGTTTCTATTTGTCAAAAAATCCTTTGTGTATTCCCAGCAGGCATAAAAATAGTAAATTCAGTGATAAACATGCATTTACAACCAAATTTACCTTTGTGAATAGGAGATCTCCCTGTCCCAAGACTTTCCTAAAGCTAAAGTTCATCCACCTTAGCTCCTTCCCGAGACGTTTTAGGGTCATCCATCAAGCGGTGGCTGCGAAACGGGGGAATCCCAAAACACTTTTTCCCCATGCATTTTCTATATGAAAAATTAAACAACGATACATAAAAAAATGGCATAATAGAAGTATACCAAATTTGGCAGAAAGCTAGATCTTTACTCAGAAAGCGCGTTTTTTATGATTTTGTGTAAATCTGTTCAGTAGCGTTTGAGAAATTAATGTTCAGAATTTATAACTATATTGACAGTTGGTCTTCCAGGAACACCTTAGGTGTTGCATGGGACCGCAAACTAACAAAATAAAGCATTTCGATTGGCTAAGAGGGCTTTTTTTTCCTGTCGCCCATCTTGCTTCTGTTGAAGCAAAACTTGAACCAAAATGTTGCTGCTGCTATTATAGGACTCGGAGACCCAGTCCCCGTGTCCTGTACATAAAAAAAAAACGTATAAGGGGCAGGTTAAGGGTACCCTGACCTGCTTGACATTGTGCATGGGTCCCAGAGGGACCCCAATTGGCATCAAAATAAAACATTTGTGGGCACCAAAATCTTGCATGTGTCCCACAGGAGCCAGCATAACCCTCTGGCTCACGCGGAATCGGTAAAACCATTAAAAATGGAAGAATATAAATTAACAGTCTGTGGTTCATAAATTTACAGTTAATTTATATATTGTAATGTACATCAGTGATGAACTTTAGGATTCAACAAGTGTCATTTCACCCATTAGTTGGTTTATGAAATTATGTTTGGTATGTCAGAACATAGCGCATGCTCACTTGAGCTTGATTATGCAATTCCTGCAAACAATAATGCGCTGTGTCGACAAATGCCGAATTCGATTGATTTTTTCGAGTTTATTAATTTTACATCATTGATGGTACTAAATGAAATAGATTTTTCAGTCTGTAAATTTGACATCGATTGGAAAAAAAAAAAAGAATTGCAAATATGTTTGTCTGTTTTCACTAGCACTGTGTTTGTAGTTAGCATGTGACACGTTTTTTGCACGGAAGTAAGTTTAAAAAATGGCCGCGTTCGATACCTCGGTATCAGTGAGCAAGACTGCTGTGCAGTCGAAACGCGTTTGATGGTGTCCGAAAATAAATTTTGAAATACCGCACACGGCGTCGTCATCCCGTTTGAGGAGTGAGTTGGATGTAACGGGACCGGCTCTCGTGGGGTCCTTATCGACGACGCAACTTTCGTTTTGGAGGTGGCAATTGTTGCACGAGGGAAAGTACGGAGGAATCGTTGTATTGCCACCCCCCCACGCCGAGTGACCGAAAAGCCGGAGAATACAAAAGGAAACAGCACCGGAGTGCGAAGGGTGAACCGGAGAGTCGAAGGACTAACGGATAACGTCGGAGCTTCCGGGTAAGGCTGTGTCTGAGTGAAATGGCGTGGGAGAAATTGAAGCTCTTTTTCCAGCGTGATTGAGCACAAAGGTGAAGAGCGGTTGCGGTTTGAGTGGGATTTCCCACAAGTGAATATTATTGATTAAAGGTGCAATGTCGGCTGCAGAGGTTAGAGAGCGCGAAGAAGCGGCTCTACAAATCTTTGATGATGCGTGTGCAAACGCGAATATTGCTTCTGGGGCAGTTCGAGGTGTGAGTAAATCGACGGATTTAACAACACGATTAAAATGACTGGAGAAACTCCAGCGGATGGAACTGTCAAAATGGTGGGAGTCCAAATCGTTGCAAAGGTACCTTGAGGTGCAACGAGTCCCCAGAGGGCTCCGGATAATGGTAGCACCAAGCTACGAAGAGCCAAACCCTGACATGCTGCGTGAATGGGCAACGAACAACAATGATGCCTCGCGTAGAATGTTAGCTATCCTCATAAAATATGCGGACATTGACAGGCAGAAAATCTTGGCAGAAATAAAGTCACTCTCTGAAATATTAAGTAAGGGAGAGGATCAAGATACAATCAAGCAATTCAAAATCGAAATGAAAGAGAGACTAAGGAAATTGGAAGTCTCGATAAAGGAGAGGAAAGCCCAAAAGTTTATAAGAGATAAACAAGATTATGACAGAGGCCAAATCTATACATTTGCCAAGAAATTCGATACAATCAGAAGGCAGAAAATGACGAAATCAAGTAGACCTGTACAAGAAATTCACTCTGAACAAAGTAGCATTCAAAGTTCAGAGGTAGATACGGATCTGGATGAAGATCAAAATGTTCAAAGACTGGTACCAACCGTCATTGACAAATTTGATTTTTTACGCGAAGAACGGAGGTTCAATTTGAGACCAAGGCCACAAACACAGATCCAAAAACCGCAAAGAGGAAGAGGCAGAGGGCAAAAAGGCGGAAGGGGGCAGCCTGTCGAAGGCGCACAAGAGAAGAAGAAGGGGAACAAGAAGGAGAGGTTGGCAATGAAGACTCTATAATAAATCTAACAAACGTCGCCCTCACAAATCATGAAAAAGAAACCTTGCAATTGGGACTATCATTCTGCCCAGAAGTTGATTTGGACTATGTCCAAACGAGAATTGTTTTTTTCAAATTCATCAGGATGCTGAAATTAAAAAAACATTTCCTTGCTAATCCAGCACCAAGATCATCGGGAATATTGAGTATACCTACAGTTCAGGAAGGTGAACTGGCGGTTAATGATATGAACTTAATGTTGGAACTGAGAGAGATAGATGCAGAGAGTTCCACAGAAGGAATTGGAAATGATGCAGAGACATTGGCACGAGAGGAAGGCATTAATATCTTTGAAGATGCATGAACGAATTTCAGGCCTAACTCCCGTTTTATCCCTATGACAACAAGGGATGTGACTGATGTTTTTAATGATTTGGTCACCAATGAACTGAAAAATTTAGGTGCCCAGATAAGTAAGAGCAAAGTGAACAATAAATCAAGCATTGCAAAATAAAGAGCTTATCAGGCTTTAATTAAAAAACTGCATGACAATGATAACTGCATTGTACGAAATGCTGATAAGTGGGGCAATATTGTCCTTTGGGACAGACAGAAATATTTAACAGAGGCATACAAGCAATTAAATAACAAAAATTGTTATGTTAAGATCGATGAAAGCTTGATGGTTTTAAGTCACAAAAATGTCAATGTTGAACTTAAACAATGGTATGATCAATGCCTTTTAAGTCATGATGAGTATATGTTTTTGAAAATTGAACAGCCAGTCACACCAGTGTTTTACCTGATTCCTAAGATTCACAAGGATGTGGTGAATCCGCCAGAGCGCCCCATCATTTCAGCGATGGGGAGTGCTTTAGAACACACATCCAAATACGTAGATTCGTTTTTAGGTCCTCTGGTTAAAACATTGCCCTCCTATATCCAAGATACGGGAGACTTCCTCAGGAGGATCTATGATCTTCCTTGGGAGGAAGATTACTTATTGGTCACTATTGATGTGTCAATGCTATACACTAGCATTAGACATAATGATGGCTTAAGAGCCGCAAGACATTTTTTGGGAGTAAGACCGATAAGACTGTGGTCCCACACACAAATGATTTTAAGAATGATTGAGAAATGCTTAATAAGCAACTTTTTTCTGTTTAATGGTGAATTGTTCCACCAGATATGTGGCACTGCGATGAGCACCTGCTTCGCCCCCAGCTATGCGAATCTGCATATGGGCTAGTGGGAGGAGCAGGTGATCCGAACGCAGTATCAAAATGAATGGGAGGGCCACATTATGCACTGGAGTCGTTTTATTGATGATTTATTTCTAGTGTGGAAAGGCACGGTGGAAGAGGTAAAGAGCTTCATCAATAAAATACAGAAGAACGATCTTAATTTAAGTTTCACTAGTGAAATAAGCAAAACCAGTGTAAATTTTCTTGACCTCACTGTATACATCAATAGAGGCAAGGTGGAAACCAGACTTTACAGAAAGCTGACATCAGGGAATACACTGCTACATGCAAAGAGTTTTCATCCGAGCGAATTTGAAACGAAGCATTTGCTACGGAGAATGTCTTCGTACTAGACGAAATTGTAGTGAAGAGGCAGAAACTAACAAAGAACTCAGTCTTCTAAAAAGAAGGTTTAAAACCAGAGGATACCCAGATGAATGGATTAACATTGCAATGAGCAGGGCTTCAAAAAGAAAAAGGGAGGAAATACTGTTTGACAAGGGCAAAAAACCAGTGAAAGAAAATGAAAATCAGTGTAGGTTTATCACAACCTTTAGCAAACAGCAAGACAGACTAAAATACATCTTGAATAGACACTTTTATATTATAAAGAATGATCCACTCCTAGGTAAAGCTGTTCCTCGCAGACCACAGATTACATTTCGCAGGGCTAGGCCTTTCAAGCAGGCGCTGGTTAGAAATATCTTGAGAAAACCCCAGCCAAAAACATCTTGGTTAAGTAAGCGACAGGGTTTTATGAAGTGCGTAAAATGTAAGGCCTGTACAGCTTTTCCGCACTGATGACGGCAAGAGCCAGAAACGCGTCTGCGGATGTTTTAAAGCCAACACACACCCCGTGAGTGCACCGGACCTTGGGAGTATTATGAACTCCTTGTTTTTTGCTGTTTTTTAAGCGGTTTCCACCACCGCTTCCCGGTCGCACCCGCCGCGAGTTCGGCTGGCCCCAGGTGGAACACTGCTTTGGATATATATATATATATATATATATATATATATATATATCACAACAAACGCCATTTCCGATAAAGAACAGCTACTGTGGACACAGTTTCCTTAAGAAAGCAGTTTAATGAATCAATCACCAGCTCGACGCGTTTCGGGAAACACTCCCTTGCTCACGAGTAATGTGTGACTTAACTTCCTGGTTTAAATAAACACGTGATTACATTTTAATAGCAAGTGACAACAGACTATATGGCGAGTTGAATCACTCTTAGTTACAGACATTTATACAAACTTACTAATGAGTGTAAATAAAAAAATCAATTTGAACATAGTTTACCAGAACAATGAGCGCATTATTACTAAGGTCTCTGAAAGCAAGACTGAAAAAATATATATACTTCATATTGAAATTATTCGATCATAACAAAAATAATTGTAAAATACATCGTAGTGCCAGAAAGTGTACATAGGCAGTACCACCCATAAGGCTAAAAAGAGAGTCCTTGAACATCTTCGTGCAATCAAAAATGGCGATAAACAATATCCTGTTGCTCGCCATTTTGAGATCCACCACGATAAAAATGTCAACTTATTGAGTTTTTGTGTTTTGGATACTGTTAGAACTAACGAACGAGGTGGCAACCGAGTGCAGGAACTGCGACGATTGGAATCAAGGCTTATTATTCAGTATAGAACATTGGTCCCAATAGGCCATAACTGCGATGAGGAATTAGCAGTTCATCTAGGTTAGCATAATTTGCGCTATGTATGTCTCTAGATTGCAAATAGGGAATAGGGACAAGGAGAGTCTTCTTGTTTTCCCTTAAAGTTTTGCCATTGCAGTGACTGTTTTTAAACAATATTGTGTGTTTTTATTGTGAAGGGATTAATTTTATGTTTGTGTTTTTTCTGTTACAGTTTTGAACGTGTGAGTGAAGGTCCTTTTGAAGAAGGCAAGAAAGCTAAATTATCTATTTGGTGGTGTTACCATCACGATTTAATATGGCAGGGTTTGTCCGCAACATATTGTTATCTGCCCATTGGGGCGAATGTTGTTCATGTGTAACAGCTTTATTGAATCAATGACGGTACAACAATGTCATAATATTGATGGATCATTATGGATTTTGTTGCAATGTATTTGCCCACTTGGGCTAATTGACGTGATGCTAGTCACTATTTCTAGCTGGATTCATTATTTAATTTTTGGGTCTATTGATTATATTATTCAGTTTATTAATGAGTAATGGCCATGAAATTGACACATTGCAAATACGATGTATTTTACAATTATTTTTGTTATGATCGAATAATTTCAATATGAAGTATATATATTTTTTCAGTCTTGCTTTCAGAGACCTTAGTAATAATGCGCTCATTGTTCTGGTAAACTATGTTCAAATTGATTTTTTTATTTACACTCATTAGTAAGTTTGTATAAATGTCTGTAACTAAGAGTGATTCAACTCGCCATATAGTCTGTTGTCACTTGCTATTAAAATGTAATCACGTGTTTATTTAAACCAGGAAGTTAAGTCACACATTACTCGTGAGCAAGGGAGTGTTTCCCGAAACGCGTCGAGCTGGTGATTGATTCATTAAACTGCTTTCTTAAGGAAACTGTGTCCACAGTAGCTGTTCTTTATCGGAAATGGCGTTTGTTGTGATGTTATGAGGCTCGCCCCCTGACTGTGGACCGCCGCTGAGGAGAGGAAGGGGTAAGGCGATTACGGTGCGCAAGCACCGTTTGGCGGTTGTATATATATATATATATATATATATATTCACTGAAAAAACCATAGGTTTTAGGGACAGTTATAGTTAGTTGGACATTGCACTCGTACAAAACCCGTGAAATTCCCCCGTTATAGTTAGTTCAGCTAACTATAACTCGCGCCCCCGCAATGCACTGCTGATGACGTCACATATTACATCACTCATGACATGGTCAGTGACATCACTGATGACATCACTGATGACATCTCAAATGACATCACTGATGACATCATCCAGTGACTGTGTGTTTCTGTAAAGTTTAAATATTTTTAATATATATAGGGAAAGGCGTATTGAAGAATGAGTGGGTGTATAAGTGTGTGTATGGATGATTTAGTAGGTGCGTGACTAATTCTATAAGTGAGTGATTAAACGTATCTTACTGAATGCATGGGTTAGTGACTAAACTGGGTTAATGTCTGTATCTGTCTGTTGCTGTGTAAGTGGCTGCATGGGTTTGTGAATAGCTACATGAGTGTCTATAAGAGTTATTGATTTGTTGTCTGAGTATCTGTATGTGTGCCTGAGTGTTTGTGTGGATGGGGTGTGTGCGACTGTGCATAGATGTGTGAGTGGGTGATTCACTGGGTGGATGGTTTCAAGAGTGCATCTGTGATAGACTGTATGGGTGGGTAAGTGTGTGTAAGAGTGTGTTAGTGAGTGAATGTATGTCCCAGTGGTACATGTGTGAGTAACTACATATGTGAAAGGCAGTATATATGTGTATTGGAGTATATAAATAGCTATAAGCGAGAGTGAGTGATTGTGATAGTGGCTGTATGGATGAGTGTGTGCTTGTATCAGTGATTGTATAAGAGCGTAACAATGTGCTAGTATTTGTATGATTAAGTGAGCTGGTGTGTGTATAACTGTATAGGTGAGTAAATGGCAGTGTGTTTAATTATTTGCATGACTGACTAGGTGTGTGAGTACCTCTATGGATGAGTGGCGGTGTTTGAGTGTCTATATAGGAGTAAGAGTGCATATGATTGTCCTGTACTGAGTGACCATAAGTATGAGTGACTGTACGGGTGAGTGAGTGGATGTGTGTGTGTAGACCTAAGAATCAGTGAGTGGGTATGTAGTTATTGGTGTTGGAGTGTCTATGGTTTTGCGAATGGCAGTCTGTAATTTAGATTGGGTGTATCAAAGGTTATATTAGGGTGTGAGGAGGTGCATCAGATTATCACGTGGATGATGTCATCAGTGATGTCATTTGAGATGTCATCAGTGATGTCATCAGTGATGTCACTGACCATGTCATGAGTGATGTAATATGTGACGTCATCAGCAGTGCATTGCAGGGCGCAAGTTATAGTTAGCTGAACTAACTATAACGGGGGAATTTAACGGGTTTTGTACGAGTGCAATGTCCAACTAACTATAACGGTCCCTAAAACCTATGGTTTTTTCAGTGAATTTCAAAGGTTTTTTAAATGCTAATTTCTAACTATAACTTATCTGAAACCTATGGTTTTTTCAGTGAATTTCAAAGGTTTTTTAAATGCTAATTCCTAACTATAACATGTCTGAAACCTACGGTTTTTTCAGTGAATTTCAAAGGTTTTGTAAATGACAATTTTTAAATGTATTAATTGTTATATTATTTTTTTTCATACTGATTTATTACATTTTTAGAATTTTTTTTTACATATTTTATTTTTTAAATTACATTGTAATTACATTATACATTACATTACAAAAAATACTTTCTCAGAATGAATTACTTTAGTTTAAATACTTTGCACATAGGCAATAGACTTTTAAGTACAGTAGTTACAGTTGTTGCAATGGGCACCACATTTTCAAACACAATGCAACATTCAGCTCAATGTGAATTTCTAGTTAAATGCAATTAGTTACTTTATGGATTACTTTTCTAACCACAGGACTGGATCCTAGATTCAGTCCTGGTACATCTCCTGTAAACAGTTGAGTAAAAGCGTTTTGGTTACAGTCGTGATTTTTAAGGAATATTATTGTATTTTAAAAGTTGACACTTAGAAACTTTTTCTCATAGAATCACCAATGTTATCCTATGGAAGGAAATTCACTTAGCAGGTAAAAACTGTTATCGTTACTTTTTCTTACTCAGTGTTGGATCCTGGATCCAGCACTGGTGCATCTCCTGTAAACAGTTGAAAGAATGCATTTAAGTCATACAGGCGATTTTTAAGGAATATTTGTAGTTTGTGAAAATCGACACTTTGAAACTTTTCTGCTGAAAACCAGACAATGGATTCCTATGGAAGAAAATATAAGTTACTGGTAAGTACGGTTAAAATTACTTTTCAGGACCAGTACCGGGCTGAAAGATGCAGCACTGAGGTCTCTCCTGATAACAGGTGAGTAAATCGAAATTCGTATTTCGGCTGATTTTAGAGGAATATTTGTATGTTTTAAAAATCAACACTTAGAAACTTTTTCAGCAAAAAGCAGGCAATGATATCCTATGGAAGGAAATTCAAGTTACTGGTAAGTACGGTTAAAATTACTTTTGAGGATCAGTACTGGGCTGAAAGATGCAGCACTGAGGTCTCTCCTGATAACAGGTGAGTAAATCGGAATTCGTATTTCGGCTGATTTTAGAGGAATATTTTAAAGTTCCAAAACTCCACACTTAGAAGAATTTCCAAGTGAAACCAGTCAATGTTAGCCTATGGAAGGAAATTCAAGTTACTGGTAAGTACGGTTAAAATTACTTTTCAGGACCAGTACTGGGCTGAAAGATACAGCACTGAGGTCTCTCCTTATAACAGGTGAGTAAATCGGAATTTGTATTTCGGCTGATTTTAGAGGAATATTTGTATGTTTCAAAAATCAACACTTAGAAACTTTTTCAGCAAAAAGCAGGCAATTATATCCTATGGAAGGAAATTCAAGTTACTGGTAAGTACGGTTAAAATTACTTTTGAGGATCAGTACTGGGCTGAAAGATGCAGCACTGAGGTCTCTCCTGATAACAGGTGAGTAAATCGGAATTCGTATTTCGGCTGATTTTAGAGGAATATTTTAAAGTTCCAAAACTCCACACTTAGAAGAATTTCCAAGTGAAACCAGTCAATGTTAGCCTATGGAAGGAAATTCAAGTTACTGGTAAGTACGGTTAAAATTACTTTTCAGGACCAGTACTGGGCTGAAAGATACAGCACTGAGGTCTCTCCTGATAACAGGTGAGTAAATCGGAATTCGTATTTCGGCTGATTTTAGAGGAATATTTTAAAGTTCCAAACCTCCACACTTAGAAGAATTTCCAAGTGAAACCAGTCAATGTTAGCCTATGGAAGGAAATTCAAGTTACTGGTAAGTACGGTTAAAATTACTTTTCAGGATTAGTACTGGGCTGAAAGATGCAGCACTGAGGTCTCTCCTGATAACAGGTGAGTAAATCAGAATTCGTATTTCGGCTGATTTTAGAGGAATATTTGCACAATGGTGAAGGGAGGGGGCGGGGCCTGAGGTGACATCTGTGCAAACGCGCCCCGTGGCGCGTTTTAAGTTGGGGGATTAAGTCCCCTTGAATCATGAGGGTCCCTACGGGCCAACTAGCCCACCAGGAACCTCCAGTATGCGCCAGGGGCTGCGTTGCAGAGACATGTACAGAGGCCACACCCCTTTTACACCTCTCTGCAACGCAGCTCTGTGGCGCTTTCTGGACGTACCTGTTGGGCTAGTTGGCCCCCAGGGACCCTCAGGATTGAAGGGGATTTAATTCCCCATCTTAAAACGCGCCACGGGGCCTGTTTGCACACATGTCACCTGAAGCCCCGCCCCTCCCTTCACCACTGTGCAAACGCGCCCCGTGGCGCGTTTTAAGTCGGGGGATTAACTCCCCTTGAATCCTGAGGGTCCCTGGGGTGCAACTAGCCCACCATATACCTCCAAAAGCGCCACAGAGATGCATTGCAGAGAGGTGTAAAAGGGGCGTGGCCTCTGTACACCTCTCTGCAAGGCAGCTCCCTGGCGCATACTAGAGGTTCCTGGTGGGCTAGTTGGCCCCCAGGGACCCCCAGTATTCAAGGGGAATTCGTTCCCTCTGCAAAACGCGCCAGGGGGCGCGTTTGCAGAGTGGTGAAGGAAGGGGCGGGGCCTGCGGGCCCGATCGTTTTTTTTTTTTTCCCTGAAGGGGGGCTGTGTGGCCCCCTTCCTTTTCCTATTTTTAGGCCCTGGGGACCCCATCCCCCAGAGCCTTACCCCTTTTTTTTAAATTAAAATAAAAAACGGGAAGGGGGCCGCGTGGCCCCCTTCCCTGGGCCTGTATTGGCCCCGGGGACCCCATCCCCCGGGGCATGGCCTCTTTTTTTTTTATTTGGAGGGGGCTGCGTGGCCCCCTCCTCAGGCCATTTAAGGCCCCGGGGACCCCATCCCCGGGGCCGGCCTTGCACTTTTTTTTTTTTTTAAACTTTTTTTTACCTTTGGGGAGGGGGCTGCGTGTCCCCCTCCGTGGCCACTTATGGCCCCGGGGACCCCATCCCCCGGGGCCTGGCCTCTCGTTGGGGACTGTGGGGGGTCCCCAAACCCCCCACAGTCCCGCCGGCTCCCCGTGTCCTACGGGAGCCGGCATTGCTTTACACATGGGGAGCAGCTAACATGCTGCTCCCCATGTGGAAAAGCAATCAGCTTTGGATATTGGAAGAGAGAGCAGGTTTCCTGCTCTCTCTTCCAATATCCAAAGCAGTTTGCAATGACAGGACGGGAGCCGCGAGGCTCCCGTCCTGTCATTGCAAACAGCAGTGTCCCGGGGTAGGCACCCCGGGACACTGCAGGAGCCGGCCCTGGGGGTGGCGGTCCCCAGGGCCACCACAGGCTCCAGGAGGGGGGCCGCGCGGCCCCCTCCTTACATTTTGAAAGCCCCGGGGAGGTGGTGGTCCCCGGGGCTTGGGGTCCAAAACGGACCCCCATTGTAATTTTTCTTAGTGCCCCGGGAGGTGGTGGTCCCCGGGCGTGTGGGGGCTGGAGCCCCCCACACAGGTTTTTCAAAAATAAAAAAGAAGCCCCGGGGAGGTGGCGGTCCTCGGGGCTGCGGGAGGGCTCAGAGCCCTCCCGCACCATTATACATAAAGCCCCGGGGGTGGTGGTCCCCGGGGCTTGGGGGCCCTCAGAGGCCCCCACACATAAAATTAACCCCCCCAGCATGCCCTCGGGACTTGGCCCACCCGGGGGCCAATTAACATCGAAGCGCGGGAGACCGCGCTTCAATTTTTTTTCGGCAGGATTCGCGCACCCTGAGCGCATCCTGCCGATTTAAAAAAAAAAAAAAAATTTTGCCCAGGGTGTCCTTGTGGGACCCCTGAGCAGACCTAGGGGGTCAGGGTGTTTCTACCCTGCCCCCTTTGTGCGCTTTGCGCACTTGTTTCTGTCCCTCGGTTCTACCAAGGGATAAAATGGCTGCCAACACTTCCTGATTTGGAGTGTTGACAGCCAATTAGCATGCAGCTCGTGATCGGGAGGGTGCGCGAATCCGACGCGGCCATAGATATATATATACTTTTACTTTTGATTTTCTCAGCAACTACTGAACGGATTTACACCATTTAACAAAAGGGTTCTTTCTGAACCAAGAACTACCTCTTTGCCAAATTTGGTGTAATTCCGTTCAGCAGTTCGGGCTGTAGCCGTGTCTAAAGTTTCCTATGGAAAATTGCATGGGGAAAACACGTTTTGGGACCCCCTTTTTCTCGGCCCCCGCTTGACGAATCCCCCCGAGACTTTCAGAGTAGGAGCGGACCGGAGCGCACCACAAAGTTTGAAAATTTTGCGAAGATA
The DNA here is from genome assembly GCA_963921515.1 of Calotriton arnoldi. Classification (NCBI taxonomy): domain Eukaryota; kingdom Metazoa; phylum Chordata; class Amphibia; order Caudata; family Salamandridae; genus Calotriton; species Calotriton arnoldi. The sequence goes on along the minus strand of CAWUFW010000163.1, from coordinate 4,966,993 downwards.
CGTCAACCGGCAAGAGAGTTATTTCAAATAGAATGTCGCGGATTTCCTATGGATAATAGGTTGTAACTATAACTATCTACTGGCGACCGCCAGTAGATAATATATATATATATATAGTTACCGATGTTAATTATATGGAAAAACATATACTGAACCATTCTAATATGCTTTGGAACATTTACCTGCAATGGCAAAAACATATATCGAAGCACCTGGTGCAGAGCCTTTTGTTTATGTTTATGTTGATTCACATTGATGACGTTGATAAAAAGCAATGAGTTGAACCTTGGGTTATGTGATCAAGACCCGTAGTGGTCGAAACGTGTTATCTGTTTGTTTTGTGGCTTGAAATGATGCAAACAACTTAATTCTGCTTGTTTGGAGTGGCTCATTTTTTTGCCGACACTTGTGGAGAAAAACATTTCATGTGGAATATATACATATATATATATTACCTACTGGTGATCGCCAGTAGTTAGTTATAGTTAGGACCATGTTTTCATAGGAAGTGTTTTTTGACATGCCTATATCTTTGGCTCTGGTTGACGAATCTTCATTAAATATTTCCCCAAAAAGTGTGCCAGAAATTCTAGTTGTGCATGGAAAGTTTCGGGGCGATCCGTCAAGCGGGGGCCAAGAAAAAGGGAGGGTCAAAAAAAGTGTGTTTCCCGTCGAGTTTTTAGACACACCTGCAGCCCGAACCGCTGGACGGAATTGCACTGAATTTGGCAAAAAGGTAGCTTTTGGTCCGCAGATCACATTTTCAGTTATTTGGTGTAAATCCGTTCAGTAGTTGCCAAGATATTAAAGGAAATCCAAATCTGTATATCTACTACAGTGAAGCCTTCGCGAATAATGACGAGCTTGTGCAGAGATCTGCAGAACTCTGATTGGCTGGCAATAGGAAGTGTTGGCAGTCATCTTGGGCGAGTCCCAACTAAAAACGCAGGAAAATAGAAAAGGGGGCAGAGGGGGCAGGGTACGAATACCCTATCCCCCTAGCCTTTGAACTGGGGTCCCAGATGGCTCAGTACAGACACGCATTATTTAAAAACATTTTTGCTATGAAATCGCGAAAAGTCATGGCTAAAATAGAAAAAAAATAAGCGCGGTCTCCCGCACTTGTTTCACCTTCAGCCCCAGGTGGATCAGGTCCTGGGGGAATTTTTTTTTATTAACAAATAGGGAGGGGGCACATGCGACCCCCCCCCAAGGCCAGTGTGAGCCCCGGGGACTGCTACCTCCCCAGGGCTTTATTTATTAATTAGGTGGGGGATGCACGGCCCCCCTCCTCAGGCCTCCCCGGGGCTTAACAGTTATGCAGGAGGGGGCTGTGCGGACCCCCTCTTACTTTCTAAATGCCCCAGGGACCGCCACCTCCCCAGGGCTTATTAGGTTGTACAGGAGGGTATCCACACGGACCCCCCTCTGACTTTCTAAATGCCCCGGGGACCGCCACCTCCCTGGAGCACAAAAGCACTGAAATGAAGGGAGGGGGGCTGTGAGAACAGAAGGAGGGGGGATGCGCTAACCCCCTCCTCGAGCCAATTATGGCACTGGGGATCACCACCCCCAGGGCTGCCTCCTGCTTTGTCCAGGGGTGCCCACCCTGGGACATAGCTGTTTGCTTTTGCTTGCCAGGAGCTTTGATAGCTCCTGATAAGCAAGAGCAAATGCACCACTTCCAGCAAGTGGGAGCTGTCTAACCTCTCCCGCTTGCTGGAAGCGGAGTTTTCATCTCTTTCCCTGCCCGCCGTCATGCAGGCAGGGAAAGAGATGAAACTATTGCTCTCACACGCAGGGAGCTGCAGTTCCAGCAGCTCCCTGTGTGAAACAGCAGTGCCGGCTCACGCAGGGGCCTGGGAGCTGGTGGGACTGTGGGTGCCTTGAGGCTCCCCTGCGATCCCCATCCTGCACACTGGGAGCCCTGGGTGGGCTCCAGGGCACCCAGGAGACATGGGCGGGCCCCGGGGATGAGGTCCCCGGCTGTACCAGCCCGGGGAGGGGTGCTGTGTGGCCCCCTCCCCATTGAATTATGGCTGGTCTCCAGGGGATAGGGTCCTCAGGGCCGAAATTGGCCCAGGGAGTGGGGCCACATGCCGCCCTCCTCCATTAAGTTTTTGCAGGGCCATTTGGGCCCTAAAGCTCATTTCACAGAAATTAAACCCCAACGTGAGGCACTTACAAATCTAAACACAGCAGGGGCCCCCTCTGAAGCTCCACTTCTGTAAAGGACAAATGATCCTAACTCATGGGCTTGGCGAAGGCAAAGCAAGTGAGTTTTCTCAGTAATTCCATATTGAAAAATGATCTGAAATCGTTCGTGAAGGTGACTGTATCATTGATCTATTGGACGGAAAAATGAATGTGACTGTGACGAGTGGGTTCTTGTCCTATCCTGGTGAGAGCAGAGTCCATGATTCACCCTTTAAATTACTACAAGTATGCAAATGTACAAATCACTTGGAAGCTTCGCCCATTTGACCCTGCCTACCTTAGTAGTATGCAAAGTTCTTCCTGCCTTTTGATAGGATAATGCACAGCTTAACAAGCGCTCCTCCCCCAGTGTATTTCCCCTGATTTTGGTGAGGAGTTCTTGATGCAGAGGAATATGAGGACATCTCCATCAAACAAAGAATCACTTATTTTATATAGTTAAGAGGAAAGACCCTTGTTTGGTGGAGATTTACGTCTTTGTAGGCTCATTTTCTTCTCTATAGGAGGATTCAAGTTATCACATATTTCTGGATAAACACGCTCCAGGAACAATCACATTGCCAAAATGCACACAAGGTCACTGGTGACATTGTGCTCACAGACCCCCTCAGAGACTCACTCAGACACTCAAGCACCCACTCAGACACCCACTCAAACACTCACTCACCCACTCACACACCCAGTGAGACACTTATGCAGCCACTCCCAGATCGATACAGACACTCACACCCCCACTTATACACCCATTGAGACATTCATGCACTCACTCACACACCCATTGAGACACTCATCCACTCACTCACTCACACTCTCACTCTTAAAGGTTGCAGGTTACAGTAAGGAAATAAAATGTATAAAACCTTAGAAATTCACTTAAAAAAACAAAGGTTACTGGGACGATACATTTAGGAAACAACATTAAAAAACCTTAGAAATTCACTAAAAAAAACGAAGGTTACAGGGACATTATAGTTAGGCTCAGATTTCACTCATACAAAACCAGTGAAATTAAGCAATTATAGTTAGCTGAGTCGACTATAATGTACGCCCCGCAATGCACTGCTTATGACCTCACATATGACATCACTTATGACATGGTCAGTGACATCACTGATGACATCAGTAATGACAACTCAAATATATAAAAAAATATATATGTATTACACAGTGGTAATTGCCACTGGGTAGTTATAGTCAGAACCACATTTCCATAGGACTTTGGCACAGTTTGGTGAGTCTTCACAAAAAGTTCCAGAAAAAAAGTTCATAAGTCTCAGCTCTTTCCTAGAATATTTGGTTGATCCGTCAAGGAGTGGCAGAGAAAAAGGGAGGGTGCCAAAACACGCATAGCTACAGCTGAACAAAATTACACTAAATTTGGCAGAAAGCTAGACCATGGTCCAGAAAGTGTGCTTTTCGTTATTTGGTGTAAATCTGTTCAATAGATTTTTAGAAATTAAGGTTAAAAACGTATGTATATATTACATCACAGAGGATCTGCTGAGTCGAAAGATCTGGAGATAAGATCTTACTCACTATCACCACATCAACAAAGATGTGATGGCAGGCATTTTAGGATTCAGGGACTCAGTCCCCTGTCCTGAAAATAAGTGATAAAAATCGTATAGGGGCAGGGTACGGATACCCTGCCCCTTAAGCCTGGTGGGGCCTCTCTCTGAGCCTTGGAAAGGCTCCCCCCAGCACCTAGCATGTACTATGACATCATTGATTACATCACTGCTGACATCTGAATAACATCATTGGTGACAATATTGTGCATGGCGGGGTATGAGCTATAGTTACTTCAGGGTTCGAGTTATAGTTACTTGAGTTAACTATAACTGGTCAATTTCAGTGTTTTTTTCAGTTGAAAATATAATGCTACAACTGGCATTGTCATCTAACTATAATGTCACTTTAACCTTTTCTTCTCAGTGATCAGCAGCGGTTGGCCATTCCCGGGAGTTAGGGGCAAGGCGTGAGTGCAAGTCGGTCCCTGCTCTCAATCACTACTGTGCACAGCCGAAGGCCATGTGCAGCATGATTTGAGCAGGATAAAGGCCAAAGGTTGTACCCAGCAGGAGCTGGCTGCTCCTGTGGGGTTGGGCACAGGTTCTACCCCCTGCCCTCGATGCACACGGCCAAATATATTTTAACAAATAGACAAAACATGAGAAACAACGTAATTGCTTTTTCTATTTTTAACCAAGAAAGATAGTTCTAAGAAGAACCTTTTTTGGGGGGTAGAATATTTTTTTTATTTAATTCTATATGTTTTGGAAGGTCAACTAAAAATAAAACAGGAAATCCGAACTAGGGTGTAAAAAAATACTTTTTCAAACAGGTTGGTGTGCAGCCACATGGGTACCCCGGGAATACTGTTGTACAAGAGACACCAAAAAAAAAATGAAAACAGCCATCTAATTGGGCACTTGGGGTTCAGGGCTCAAAATCTAAGGCCACAGTCTTTAGAAAAAAAAAACATTTTCAGAACACCATTTGCATATTACGATTTTGCAGACCCACTTTGCTTTGCAGAAAATCCTTGTGCATCATGGCATCTGATAAAACTCCACAGCAGCATCCATTGAATACACAACCAACTGGCCCTTCTACAGATGACTCATCACAAGATGGTGACCTGGTTGTGCTGCCTTCGACATCTGCAGCACACAACAAGCTAGCCGAAAATAAATTAGTGGTGTGGCAGCTCTTTTTGCTACCTGCTGGGCAAAAAAATGCATAGTAGTTTACATGCTCATTGTGCAAACAGGTGCTGTATAGAGGTAAAGTTGGCCAGTACTCCCTGGGACAAGTGGGATGTGGAAGCACCTGCGAGCTATGCATCCCAATTACATACCTTGAGCGGAATGTGAAAAAACATGCAAGGAGCAGAGGCTGAAGAAACTGCACCCACGGAAGTAAAACACCATCAACAACAAGAAGACGATGCTAATATGCAGAATTTTACCACATTTTGTAAACACTGCTTCAAAATTGTGACTTCCGGAAAGACCAACAATATCATTTTAGCTACAGCCATGGAAGATGAACTAAAAAGCAGCACAAGATGTTGTTTTAAAACCGAAGAAATAAACCAAAACAATGTTACATAAACAAGTTACAGTAGTGTAAAACTGCTCAAATAAAGTTGCAAAAAACATTCCCCAAAAAAATGTTTAAAAAAATCTTTACAAAATCAAAAAACAATAAAAAAGAATCATATTGTCCAGAAACAAACCCTCTATCCTATCTCTTCTGTACACAACTAGAGGTTCCGTGAAGAGGATGATCAGCTTGGATACTTGGGAAGGGCTGGGCACAAACTCTGGTTGAAAGACAGACTATACGCCATGCTCATTGAGGTTGCCCACCTGAAGAAGGTGTTAAACATGGTACATTAAGAATATGATCAAAAAAATCTCCTGGAAATTCACTGAAAAAAACCAAAGATTAAATTGACGCTGCAGTTAGGTGACTGAATTGCACAAAAACTGATGTTTTAAAAAACGAGAAAAATAAACCTGAAATTCACAAGTAATTATTGAATGAACTAACTATAACTTGTGCCCCATTATGCACTGCTTATGACTGCATATATGACTTCACTTAAGACATGATAAATGGCATAATTGATAACACCACTGATGACATCATTGATGACGTCACTAATGGCATCACTGATTATGTCAGTGTGCTTTAGGCTTTGTGGATGGGAAGCAATTCGACAAGCTATAGCTCTTCCCAATGTTCTATCACCACTCAAGTGCTAATGAGCATAACCTTTTGCACCTTGCATGATACATCGCATGTCTGACCTCACTCCCATTTGTTTTTACTGGTATTCACTGACATAATAAACAAAATGTGTCCATATATTTCAAAGGGTCACAGACTTTTAACATTTTTAACAGCCTATAAAATAGTGTTTGTTCTCTAATCACCTTAATGAGATCAAACTCTTAAGCTCCTCAAATGATTAGCAATTTACAGTCAAGAGGTTGACAGATATACATTAGACATCTATAAGGCACCTTTAGCCAGGTCATTTAGACAACCCTCTGTAGTTTGGTAAAATACCTGAATAGCAGAAGTGAGTACAACCTTAGATCCATTGTTACAACCACACTGTGACTTACACCTTCTGGATCAACCCTACATTGTACATTATTTATCAAGGTGTAATGCTTCAAAATCATCAGGGACTTACTGTAAATAAATGTCCACACCTTATAAATCTTCAGTTTAGACACAGTTTGTCTATAGCAGTGTCCGATATATGATTAAAACTGGCAGGTGCCAAAAATATCCACAGGTATATAATCATTTGTGAATAAAAGCTTTGCGTTTTTCATAGATTTGTGGACACAGCCTTTTTGTTCAATTCAATTCACACATTTTACATCCAAACATTTACATTAGTAAACCGAGCACCACATAATTTTCGCCATGGAGATCTAGACTTCGCTCCAAGTTCTGTGCTAATTCCATTCTATACACACAGTAATTCTATGCTGTCTGTAGGAAGGTGGCATATTATGTGATGATGCTGGTAAGGCTTCACTATGTAATACTATCACAAACCCCAAAGATGGTCATGGACTTCACAATAACAAATCCTAAGCTCAGACCTGGTAATGTGGCGGCAAAGAGCAGTTAGACTTTACTTGAGGAACACGTGTTAAGCATTTCAGAGTACCAACATGAACAATAAGTAATTAACACAACTCCAAAGAAATCAGACACCAATTAAAAAAATTAAGCACATTTTTTCCCTAATTTAGACACCAAAATGAATGGAATAGCACACATATAACTGGAGTTATAGATTTATGAAGCAATATAAAATCAGAGCGGAATAATACAGTGAAACTTTATCATTGCGGTCAATGAGAAAACAACTAGTGACAATCGGTTACTTGCAGGTTGAGTTGCACTGAACCCTTGCAGGGTAAAGGTGATGCAGGTCCCAGGACTAAGCCACAACAGTGAGTTCAATTTTACCTGCCCTGTGGATCCCGGGTGCAGAGTTGTCCTGGCTGTCCCTGTTGCTGAACGGGAGCCACGGGAGAACTACTTTTACCGCTAAAACGGTGCTGCAGGGAAACATGAAGCAAAAACACAATTGGCCGTTGCTGATGTCGGATGGAGGACGGATTGAGTTCCCTCTAGGTGCAGCATCGAGAGCAGGGGTCGGTTGCCAGACTGGTGACAAACAGGCCTTGGCAGCAGTAAGTGGAGCAGATAGTTACTTCGACGTCCGGAGGTCCCGGGGAACGCAGTAGCTGCCTGTAACTTCGTGGAAGGCAGTACTACAATTCCCACAATGCACTAGACCATCTGGATTTTGGCAATCCCCTGGAGGGCACGATGACCAGCCATTCTTCGGATCTGGAGTGCTCTTTTACCTGCAGTTCGCAGGGGACTAGTGCCACTAGTCCAGGTGAATTTGAGGGTTCTTCAGGCTTCCACGGGGGTCCCTCTGTCTGGGGGAACAGAGAGTTAGCCTAGAACGAGTCTCGATCCAGCAGTTCCAGGAGCGTTGCCACAGGGACAACGTATCTCTCTTTTGTTTTGGTGCATTTTCTGTTGTCACAGACACAGGTCTCTTCTTTGTCCTCTTCGATGCAGGTTGTTCAGAACTGAGGTCTGGTATCAGGGGTAGCCCTTAAATCCTAGATTTAGGTGTGTTAGGGGTGTGGGTGCAAATGGCCAATAGACAGTTTGCCCCAGCGGCTAATCTGCCCCTGAGGTGACCACATCCGGGGGTGTAGGTCAGCTTTTCTACCTATTCTGCCACTTCTAAAAATGGCAGTACCCTTCTTTCAGTGTATAGACCGGGCTTGCCACCCGGAGGAGTGGCGTGCCTTCTGGGGGTGTACACCTCCTTGATTATCTGATTTCCCACCTGCCTGGGTGCAAATGTGCCTGGGACAAGGGGAGGGCTGTTTCCTCTTCTGGGAGTCAGCCATGATGCATTTCAGAGGTGGTGTAGCCTTTAAAGCTCACCGCCTTCATGTGCCACTAAACTAGCCAGCCTGGGAGGGAGGAAGTGTGACACCCTTTCTGCCTTGGCCTTTGGTCCTGACTCATGGGAGTGTTCACACTGCCTGGTAGGAAGTCAGAAATCTGTCTTGGCGACAGCAGGCGCTGGCTGTCAGTCAGAGTGCAGGAAAGCTGGGGCAACCTCTAATTTAGCCACCTGGGTGCATGCCACATCGCTCCTGGCATAAGATTCATGTCAGGGGTGAGAGGGCACATTGTTTGATACCAAACACAACATATTTACGCGATACCATAATGGAGCTGCCAACCTCGGGTTTGCCCAGGTGCCAGCCCATGTTATCTTATAAACCGTCTATCACATATAGTGTCCTTTAATGGTAAAGGACACTATAAGGTCATATAAGCTTGTGCTTACATGTCCACGCCTTTAATATAATGCACCCTGCCTCCTGGGCTTTAGGAGGCCTTCCTTAGGGGTGACTGGCATATATCAAAGATAGCGCATAGACTTTGCCTCACACGGTGAGGGCAAAGTCGAGTTCGAGCAGTTTGCACTGCTCCTGCAGTCGGCAATGGCAGGCCTGCTGTCAGTAGTTTATCTGGGTCCCTCAGGGGGGCACAATTAGAGCTGCAAGCCCCGGGGACCCTTTACCACCCATGCCATGGGTACCACTGGTACCATATGCTAGGGACTTATAAGAGGGGTAAAGTCCTTGTCAATTGGGATTGCCAATTTACACATAACAGTTTTAGGGAGAGAGCACTGGCACTGGGGCCTGGGCAGCAGCCTCCAGTGCACTATCAGAGTCATAACCATCAGCATTGGAGCAAAAAGTGGGGGGTGACCATCCAAAAAGGGCACATTCCTACACTGGTTATATGAGTGTAGGCCCTATACTACTAATTTAATTTTGTTAAAATAATGTAAAGGCCGATTGAGTAATGATAATAGCAGTGATTCGGATGATGTCATCAATGATGTCATTTAACATGTCATGAGTGATGTAATATGTGAAGTCATAAGCAGTGAATGATAGGGGGTGCAAGTTATACTTAGTTCACTAAACTATAACCAGTGAATTCTAGTGATTCTTTCATTTTTAAATGTTAGCTCCTGTCTCATTCCAATACCAAACTATAGCATCACTTTAACAATGCACACTCCGGGTGCCTTTACAATTCCAAAATTTTATAGCGACAAATGACCATAGATGTACAGCTTGCCAACATATTTCGACAGAAAAGCCTTGCTCATGGTGGAATTTGGGGAGAAACAGGAAAAGGGAATGAGAGTAAAACACTTAACTGCATCCCACTCTCCTTCAAGTCTGGTTTTAGGGGATGGCACCACTACCTCTGGATGTTACAATGGTTGGTAAATCTAAACCTGCTGAATGACAGAGGATAGATGGCAAGTGATGCCAGCCCTTTGACCAACAATAAATGTCAAATGAAATCAAGCTCACCAATTCCAGCAGCTGACGCTGCTGTGACGAGCTGTGTACTGACCAAAAATTCAACGGAATGCCACAGGACATGGACATGGCTGCAACACAGGAGAGACAGCAAAACAAAGGACAATGATAGGAAGGGATAACTAGAGGAGAAAAACAACAAATGTGAGGAATAGCAGTCTAGTTTTCTTGTCCTTCAAAGTTTCTACTAGCCCTTTTTTCAGTGCCTCCAACTCTTGTGTGCCTGATGCTTTGCCTGGAAAAAAAATATATGTATGAAATTAAGGTACATAGCACATCGCCATATCGGCCGCCTTCCATGATTTCTCTCCAGGAGGCATAGACAATTGAAGTTCATTTCACAAAACTCAAAATAGTACAAGTCAAATCATTTCCATGGTGGTGACACATTCCACTCCACATCCAGTTTCAGCTGAAAAAAGAGAGACCATTCCTCTCTTACCTGCATACAAAAATCAAGCATGTTAAAATCACACACAAACCTTCCTCTCTTACATACTAACTCCAAGTCAACAGGCAGCAATCCCATTTTTACATTTCATCAACCCAAATGTATACGTAGTTCCTCTTCACTACTCAGCCCTGTTGGGAAATTAATTTCTAGGTCTATAATGTTTAAAGATTCCAGCCGTCTCAGCTCGAGTACCCTGTCACCACCTTTTTTGTTCTGTTGGATTCTGTCCACAGCAAAAAACTGTAATAGATCATTGTTCCCATAAAGATAATCAAACAAAGTGTCAGGCTACTGGGTAGTGTTTATCATTGTCGCTGATAGCGTTCATATGCTTAAGCACTCTTTTCCTCACCAGGTGGATGGTATTCCTATATACCTTTTCTTTAATGGACAAGTCAAAAATGTAAATTATATAATCTAAACCACTGGTATTGAACAGTTGTATTATCTTTTTACCTGTGTCAAATGGTACCTTAAATTCCCTAATGCTCTTGATAAACTTGCATGCTTTGCATCATCCACATACAAAAACTCCCATAATTTCTAAGAAAGTGGTGTCTTCTGTATCTGTTATACTTTTTTTTGTCACTGATATCTCCCATAGCAAATCGATATATATGATTTTGGGTTGTAACTAATAGTTACCCCAGTTGTGGTGTCACATTAAGGGATATCCAATGTTTCTTGATTAATCATTCAACCTTCTGTGTCTGACCATTGTATGTGGTGATCAATTGCACATCACATCTCCTTGCTCTTCATTTTCACTCACATATTGTCTCCCATACAAGACCTGTTCTCTGAATTTCTCATTCACTCTTTACATCGCCTTGTCCACTAAGCATTGTGAATACCCTCTTTCCTGGAAATTATCAATCATAAGTTCTTGTTCCTGTTGGTAGCCTGTTTCGCTACTACAATTATGTTTTGCTCTTAGTGGTTCCCCATATGGAATATTCAATTTGATGGGATCTGGATGACTCCTAAGGGCATGCAAGGCACTCATCCCTGCTGTTGGGTTGCTGTATAATTTGGTTACTTCACTCAGATCTTCAATCATTATCTCAACATCAAGGAATGCAATCTGTGTTTTGCTAACATTGCATGTTAACCTTAAATCTTAGGTTCAAATAATTGTCATTCAGTATATTTACAAATTCATTAACTTTAGTTTCTGAGCCATTCCAAATAATTAAATGGTCATCAATATATCTTAACCGGATTATCACATGTTCCACTTCTCTAATGAGCTCCTACGATGCCTACACTTGCTCCACCCACCAGCCCATCAATAAATTTGTGTAGCTGGAGGTGAAGCAGGTACTCATCCCAGTGCCATGAGTTTGTTTGTATATTGTAATATAAAAATATTGTTTTTAAGGCAGAAATCAAGCATTTTGATTAACACTTCCGTATGGGAGAAGTAACATAAAAGTCTTGCTCTAAGAAAGTATTTGCAGGCCTTTGTCCCCTCTTCATGATTAATACTGGTAGATAATGATGCAACTTCTAGTGTCAGGAGGAGATACTTTCCATTTTATTCCTTCAATCTTGGTAAGCAAGTCCCTACTATCCTTAATTTAAGGGGATAGGGTTATCACGAAGGGTCTCAGAAAAAGGTCAATGTATGTGGAAGTGTTCTCTAGAAGATTTCCTCTTCAGGACACTATTCTTTGCTCTGGAGGTTTTTGGGCATCTTTATAAATGTTTGGTAACAAATATAATACTGGTAATCTGAGGTAGTCACATTTAAGATAATTGAATTTCGAGTTTCGATCAGACCCTGACCCTTCCAGTCTTTTAGCATATCCAAACCCTGTCAATAGTCCAGATGTATTCTTTGGATTCAATCTCACAATAGAATCCTACATCTGGAAGCTGTCTATTGGCTTCTTCCATGTACATTTGTTTGGGCATTATGACATTTTTTCCCCCTATGTCTGATTATTTTATTATCTCCCTGTCATTTTTCAGCCACTTAAGGACTTTCCTTTGACACCATGTACGAATATTGTTGTTTTTATATTCCTTATGCCTAATGTCTTTTAGGCCTCTCCTGACTGCATCAAGAAAGGGATCATTTGCATCATATGGCAGCATGGTCATATATATATTTTGAATTGAGTTTAAACCAACTGGGAGCTCTTTTATCATAGGATATGTCCATCTTTTAAGAATTCCTCCATATTGTCATAGCCTATGTTACCACCCTGCTCCAATTCATTAAGTGTTATTAACATATCCACATAATTTATGAGTAAATCTGTGTCTATGCCAATACTGTTCAAAAAGCAAGCTCAAATAAGTGAATTGTTGACAGGTGAACACTAGATCCCAGAAGGAGTCTTAAGTACGGTTAGTTAAATTGTCTTTCTAATTTTGATTTAGTTTGCATCTGTTTGGTATTCTTCACGTTTGTTGTTTTTCTCCCTCTCCGTTCTCTTGGTTGCCTAGTTAGACCTTCTCATAATTGTCTTTTGTTGTGCTGCCTCTTGTCATGTTCTTCCGTGGGGTCAGCCCAGTGTGTTTGCAGCCATGTCCTGGGGCCTTTGGACTAATTTTTGGTCAGCGTACAGCTTGTCACAGCAAAGTCCTGCTGGAATGGGTAAACTCAGGTTCATTTGCCACTTATAGTTGGTCAAATGGCTGGCATCAACTACTTACCATTTGTACTCTGTGTTTCAGCTGGTGTAGCTTTACCAACCTTTGTAACGTTCAGAAAGAGTGAAGCCATCCACTGAAACAGACATGACTTGAAGAAGGTGGGCTCCAGTCCAGTATTTCTCTCTCACTTCCATTCCCTGTTTCTTCCCAGATTGCTATGTCTGGTGGCATGTTTCATTCCGTCCACCAATGCAGGAATTCACCAACAGCAGGTGCTTTTAGTAGGTCTCAAACTACGGAACCTGAAAGCTTGCCTGGCACAAAAATGTACCCATCCGAAAGTCCCATTCAAATGATGGCTCAAGCTACTACTATGATACACAAAGAGCTTGAGATCGCTCATCAGGAATGAGAGACTTCATAAAATTGAGTAAACCAAATCACGTCTTGTTCTGTCAACTCTTACTGACAGCTCTATAGAGAATGTTTTAATTCTGCAGAAAATACGAATAGTAACATGGGAGTGGTGCAAAACAGTCTTGTCACTAATAATTTGATAATTTGGTCTTTGCACCCCCTGAAAAGTTTGGAGGAGATTCTCAGAAGTTCCAGAGTTTTATGACACAATGTCAATTGCTCTTTTTGGTGAGACCACAACTATTTTCAGATGATAGCTTTTGCACTGTCATATCTTAATAAAGATGTCTTGATGTGGGCAGTGCCCAGGGCAGTTCACTGACAGAATATCGATGTAAAAAATATAAAAGTAAAAAATATTGATTAAAAAACTATAGGGGCATATTCTCAAGGAGCTATCGCCGAGTTATCGGCACTTTATCGCAGCCAAATCCGCGACAAATTTATCTCCCCATTCCCAAGCTGGTGCTAACAGCCCATAACACCAGTTTACCTGCGATAGCAGTCGCAAAAACCATCGCCACAGATGCCCCCGGCACTAACGCTAATGATAGGCAGAGTAGGCGTTCCCGTGCAAAAAGCCGCGACAACACCACTCCACAACATTCTCAACGACCAGCCTGATCGGCGATAAGACCACAAAACATGCGCTAAGCTCATGTTAGCAACAGGAAACTAACACCTGCTCCTACCTGGTGTAAAGTCGGACAACAACCGGCACCAGACAAGGGAGCACAGCCCATAGCCACACATGAAGAACAACAGATGCCCTGGAGCAACCGATCATGCAGCCCGGAGCCCCAATAGGTCAACAACACCCACCGCCACCACCCCCAGGACCCCCCACCTCCCCACCTCCCCTTTGGACAAAGATATTGCACCTCAACTCCACGAAATCATGAACCAAACAAATCACCTGAAGTCACACAATCACAACACCCAACATACATGTGTGGTCAGAAAAAGGGAAATCACACATCCATATCATAATATCCAAACAATACGTTTATTACAGAAGAAACCAGAAAATAAAAATCTGAAGAGGCATGGCGGGTCGTCTCAGGACATTCTGTAAGTCACAGCCTGCAAAACAGAAATCTGGATCAGAAGGTGTGCCATGCGCCCATCAAAGTACAGAGAGAGAGAGCGAAAGAGAGAAAGAGAGAGGGAGAGAGAAAGAGAGAGGGAGAGAGAAAGAGAGGGAGAGAGAAAGAGAGAGGGAGAGAGGGAGAGAGAAAGAGAGAGGGAGAGAGAGAGGGAGGAGAGAGGGAGAGAGGGAGAGAGAAAGAGAGAGAAAGAGAGGTAGAGAGAAAGAGAGGGTGAGAGAGTGCCGACACTGCGGACCTAGGCCTCACTGCTCACCTGCTGCCACCGGTGTGTCTCCAACCACGTGCCGGTATTCACAGCAGTCCCCCAGGTCCCTCATCTGAAACAGTTTCCAGAGACATGAATGGCAGAGTCCATACAGTTGCACACGCCATCATCGCTTGCCCGCCCCTGCGCACACAGGCTGCTTCACCCCAGCCCCTCCCGCCGCCCAGCGGTGATTGCCCGCCCCTGCGCAACTAGGCCTCACTGCTCACCTTCCGCCCCCCGGCGTGTCTCCAAGAGGGCCCACCACGTTCCGGAGGGATCTCCAAGCCCGGTGCCCGCGACCATGGCACCCTCCACATCATGTAGCCCCGCACCGCGAGCCACCAGGTCACACACCTGACTCTGGGTCTTGATTTCGCAATGGCAGAGACCACATCAGTGCACACGGTATCATCGCAGGCTGCACACCCGCTCAGCGCTTGAGGTGCCACTAACTCTGTGATACGCGAGGCAACGCCACGTGGCGGGAGGCCCGCAATGCCCGCTGGCTCAGGCCTACACTGCGGTCCAGCAGGGCTCACACTGATCCTTGCCAGTCCGGACCGCCAGGACGGTGCATCATCGCAGGCTGCACACCCGCTCAGCACTTTAGGTGCCCCTATCTCACTGCACCGCAAGACACCATCCCGTGGCAGTGTGCCTGCCGCAGTGTATCCGGTGCCACCAAGTCTCTGCACCGCTAGCCATGGACCCTCAATGATTGAGTCCCGTGGTGCGGACGCCATCATGTCACCCCCGGCACTGGGCAATGGGAGGTGGCAGGGCCCTAGGCCCTCATGCATACATGAGAACTACACGGAGACACCCAGTCAGAGAGAGTGGAAATGGCGTCCAGCACGTGCGCCAGGACCTTTTTATTGGTAGGGTCACATGTCCTGTGACGCCTGTGCTGGATGGGTGTGGTGTGGGTGTACACCAGCCGTGAGGGAGTGGCTGTGGCATGCTGACAACTAGACCTGTGAGCTGCAGATCCCAACAGTGAAGACCTGGGACATGTACCGTTTTCGTCCCCCCCTGTGTGTGTAATTGGAGTGGGCTGTCCTGGCATATGCCAGTCCAGCGTAAGGGTGTGAACAATGACCCCGGGGCTCTGGGCGTGGTTCCGTCCTGTGCTGGACAAGGAAGTGACTAATGGATGTGTCTCTGTTGTAGTGTCGGCGCCACCCGGACCGCAATCGGCAATGTGTCACCCTGTGACAAAAGTCCCACAACATGGGCAACATGGACGTAAGGGGGAATCACTGACCCTACATTCATCCATACTTCCACACTTGAAATATCATAGACATGACACATCTGGGTGAATATGAATGTTTATTGTACATTCAAGGGAGTGTTGCAGCTGGAGCAGTACAGGGCCATGCCAACCCCACTTCACATTGTCGGCCCGTGGAGGGCCAGCCAGAGTCCTTCAGGGAATGACAGATACATCAGGAGAGGAGGAGGACTTCAGTCCGCAGTCTGATAGCTGTGTCATTGATGACCAAACAGAATATGGCAGTCCATGTCGAGGTCCAAGGTGAGTGTCGCAGAGTGCATCGGGGGACAGTGGAAGGTGATGATGCAGAGGGCAGAACCAAGCAGAAACAGGCCACATGGCGGAGATGAATGCTACTGCGCCTCCTGACCACAAAGGCAGATTCATCCGCATCTTCGTCCTCTGCTGTTGCATGTGCCTCACATGTGGGTGGTGGTGTTCTGTCTCCAGCACTGTGTGGCACTGACACATCAGGGGCCGGAGATGTGGATGGGGTGGTAGCAGCAGCATGCATCAGCGCCAGGCCTTGTGGCAGCAATGCCATGAGGAGGGTCTTCAGGGCATTGAGGGACCCAGCTACCTCTCGCTGGTGTGCAGCCGTGGCAGCCGCTCTTTCCGCCTGCATCCGCTCCATGTTCTCCATGATCCTCCGCATGTGTCCCAACTCCCGGGCGAGATCGCTGGAGGCACTCTGACTAGACAGTCGTTCTTGTCGCAGAGTCAGGACTCGAGCGATGTCAGCCATGGTTCATTGGAGAGCATGGAGTGGACTGTGGGTGTCCGTTAGGGACTGTGAGTGGTCCCTGATGGGACTCAGACACCCACGTATGACGTCTAGTTTGGCTGCCATGCGGTCGAACCCCACCTGCACCTGTTCAGCCAGCTTCTCCTGGCACCCCAACACACGGCGTTGGAAGGCCATGTGTTCATCGTGGGGGTCCTGGGAGGCAGCCATGGTGGTGGGTGCTGCCTGCTGTGTGTGCTGTGCAGGGGGTGGGTTCTCCTTGTGGCAGCTGGGCTGCCCTGATCCTGGAAGTGGGCTGCGGAGGCTCACGACGAGTTGTTGGAGGGTGTCGGAGTCGAAGGTGTGGTGGTCCTCTTCGTCATCAGAGAAGAGAGGTTCGGACTGCTCTGCAGGAGGTGTTGGATTTCCCCCTGAAATGTGAAGGGGAGATGCAGTTTAACATCGTGTTCACATGTATGTTGACCCAGTGTACATGTTTACATTCAGACTGCATGACAGTGTACATTGTGACTGTTTGGGGGGAGCTGCCTATTTGATGCGGGACAGTGGACATTCCGACTACATCACGGATGTGTGTTTGTACTTGTACATTGTCAACTCACATTTCCCTGCAGTGCCAAATTTGATTGGCCAGTTTCTAGGCACATGCGGCACCAGTTGTGTCCTCTGTTCTGTTGTGGACGTGTTGCGGTTTGTACCACATCATTGTCAATGTTGCTGTGTTCTGCATGTAATGTGTGTGTGCCGCATTTTGGGGGAGTCGCCCCTGCAGCTCTGATTTGGCTGCCCTTATCCCTTTCATGCGGTGTGCCTCTGGGTTCTGTGCTTATGCAGTGCAGAGATGTTGCATACCTGTGTGCATTGGTCTCTTGGTGTGAGTTGTGGGTCTGGGGCATGGTTTGTCCGCAGATGTGCTATGCTTCATTGTGCATGTGTGCCATTGTGCCCATCTCCCCCCGTCCCCCCAGTCCCTGGTGGTTACTCACCCTGTTGCTGTTGTGTCCGGTCATGCTGACTGAGCAGTGTCGGGTCCCCCAACTCCTGCCACCCTCTCCCCACTGATGACTGTGGACACCATTTCCTCCATCTCGTCCAGCTCCTCCTGTGGCGCTGGACTGCCACCTCCAGTCTGCATTGCTGTCTTCCGGTTGTTTGCGAGTTACAGCTTGGTTTTGCGCTTCACATCATTCCAGCGCCTCTTGACCTCGTACATTGTCCTCTTCAGCACTCCGACTGCATTCACCTCGTCCACGATGGTCTGCCATATTCCATTTTTAGTTGCCAGTGACACAGTGGAGGTGACGAACAGTGGTTGATGGTGTTCTATCACCTCCGTTATCAGGATCCTGTTTTCCTGCGGACTGAACTGCTTCTTCCTACTCTTCTTGTCCTTGCCCTTCCCTGACCCCGAGGTCCCTGGCTGTTCCTCCGGGGGGCTTGTGGGGTTCTGGTTGTCCTCTGTACTTGCTCCGGATGCCTCCATTGTTGGATGTGTTAACGGCCCGTCCTGCCGTGACAAGAAGCCCCACCGCGTTCCAGCGGACCAATGCAGGCGCCAACCGACGCAAGCATTTATGGGCAGGAGGTGCATGGTATGAGTTCTACTGTGCAGTTCTCAATGCTGCGAGACATTTCACCGACCCACTGAGGTTTTGAATAATTTGTTATTTTGGCAGCGCGCAATCAACTCACAGGAGATTATTGCAAAGCACTACGAAGACCAGCAGGCAGATCTGCTGCCACGCCCACCTGGGCGAGTGTCACGAGTATGTAAAGCGCTGTGGACTGTTTGGCGTTTGCTTGAACTTTAGCCCAAGATGAAGTGCGAAGAGGAGCACGAAACGCGTTGGGCTTTGTGATCTGATGGGAATTGCCTTTGCCTTTGAAAACTGCAGCTGCTACCAATAAACGCTGAATACTTACCTTCCTGTGCGAGGCTTCTGTTAAGGGGACAACTTGTGTGTTGGATGTGTTAACGGCCCGTCCTGCCGTGACAAGAAGCCCCACCGCGATCCAGCGGACCAATGCAGGCGCCAACCGGCGCTAGCATTTATGGGCAGGAGGTGCGTGGTATGAGTTCTACGGTGCAGTTCTCAATGCTGCGAGACATTTCACAGACCCACTGAGGTTTTGAATAATTTGTTATTTTGGCAGCACGCAATCAACTCACAGGAGATTATTGCACAGCACTACGAAGACCAGCAGGGAGCTCCGCTGCCACGCCCACCTGGGCGAGTGTCATGAGTATGTAAAGCGCTGTGGACTGTTTGGCGTTTGCTTGAACTTTAGCCCCAGATGAAGTGCAAAGAGGACCACGAAACGCGTTGGGCTTTGTGAACTGATGGGAATTGCCTTTGCCTTTGAAAACTGCAGCTGCTACCAATAAACACTGAATACTTACCTTTCTGTGCGAGGCTTCTGTTAAGGGGACAACTTGTGTGTTGGATGTGTTAACGGCCCGTCCTGCCGTGACAAGAAGCCCCACCGCATTCCAGCGGACCAATGCAGGCGCCAACCGACGCAAGCATTTATGGGCAGAAGGTGCGTGGTATGAGTTCTACGGTGCAGTTCTCAATGCTGCGAGACATTTCACCGACCCACTGAGGTTTTGAATGATTTGTTATTTTGGCAGAAACTCACAGGAGATTATTGCACAGCACTGCGAAGACCAGCAGGCAGCTCTGCTGCCACGCCCACCTGGGCGAGTGTCACGAGTATGTAAAGCGCTGTGGACTGTTTGGCGTTTGCTTGAACTTTAGCCCCAGATGAAGTGCGAAGAGGAGCACGAAACGCGGTGGGCTTTGTGAACTGATGGGAATTGCCTTTGCCTTTGAAAACTGCAGCTGCTACCAATAAACGCTGAATACTTACCTTCCTGTGCGAGGCTTCTGTTAAGGGGACAACTTGTGTGTTGGATGTGTTAACGGCCCGTCCTGCCATGACAAGAAGCCCCACTGCGTTCCAGCAGACCAATGCAGGCGCCAACTGACGCAAGCATTTATGGGCAAGAGGTGCGTGGTATGAGTTCTTCGGTGCAGTTCTCAATGCTGCGAGATATTTCACCGACCCACTGAGGTTTTGAATAATTTGTTATTTTGGCAGCGCGCAATCAACTCACAGGAGATTATTGCACAGCACTACGAAGACCAGCAGGCAGCTCTGCTGCCACGCCCACCTGGGCGAGTGTCACGAGTATGTAAAGCGCTGTGGACTGTTTGGCGTTTGCTTGAACTTTAGCCCCAGATGAAGTGCGAAGAGGAGCACGAAACGCGTTGGGCTTTGTGAACTGATGGGAATTGCCTTTGCCTTTGAAAACTGCAGCTGATACCAATAAACGCTGAATACTTACCTTCCTGTGCGAGGCTTCTGTTAAGGGGACAACTTGTGTGTTGGATGTGTTAACGGCCCGTCCTGCCGTGACAAGAAGCCCCACCGTGTTCCAGCGGACCAATGCAGGCGCCAACCGACGCAAGCATTTATGGGCAGGAGTTGCGTGGTATGAGTTCTACGGTGCAGTTCTCAATGCTGCGAGACATTTCACCGACCCACTGAGGTTTTGAATAATTTGTTATTTTGGTAGCGCGCAATCAACTCACAGGAGATTATTGCACAGCACTACGAAGACCAGCAGGCAGCTCTGCTGCCACACCCACCTGGGCGAGTGTCACGAGTATGTAAAGCGCTGTGGACTGTTTGGCGTTTGCTTGAACTTTAGCCCCAGATGAAGTGCGAAGAGGAGCACGAAACGCGTTGGGCTTTGTGAACTGATGGGAATTGCCTTTGCCTTTGAAAACTGCAGCTGCTACCAATAATCGCTGAATACTTACCTTCCTGTGCGAGGCTTCTGTTAAGGGGACAACTTGTGTGTTGGATGTGTTAACAGCCCGTCCGGCCGTGACAAGAAGCCCCACCGAGTTCCAGCGGACCAATGCAGGCGCCAACTGAAGCAAGCATTTATGGGCAGGAGGTGCGTGGAATGAGTTCTACGGTGCAGTTCTCAATGCTGCGAGACATTTCACCGACCCACTGAGGTTTTGAACAATTTGTTATTTTGGCAGCGCGCAATCAACTCACAGGAGATTATTGCACAGCACTACGAAGACCAGCAGGCAGCTCTGCTGCCACGCCCACCTGGGCGAGTGTCATGAGTATGTAAAGCGCTGTGGACTGTTTGGCGTTTGCTTGAACTTTAGCCCCAGATGAAGTGCGAAGAGGAGCACGAAACGCGGTGGGCTTTGTGAACTGATGGGAATTGCCTTTGCCTTTGAAAACTGCAGCTGCTACCAATAAACGCTGAATACTTACCTTCCTGTGCGAGGCTTCTGTTAAGGGGACAACTTGTGTGTTGGATGTGTTAACGGCCCGTCCTGCCATGACAAGAAGCCCCACTGCGTTCCAGCAGACCAATGCAGGCGCCAACTGACGCAAGCATTTATGGGAAAGAGGTGCGTGGTATGAGTTCTTCGGTGCAGTTCTCAATGCTGCGAGACATTTCACCGACCCACTGAGGTTTTGAATAATTTGTTATTTTGGCAGCGCGCAATCAACTCACAGGAGATTATTGCACAGCACTACGAAGACCAGCAGGCAGCTCTGCTGCCACGCCCACCTGGGCGAGTGTCACGAGTATGTAAAGCGCTGTGGACTGTTTGGCGTTTGCTTGAACTTTAGCCCCAGATGAAGTGCGAAGAGGAGCACGAAACGCGTTGGGCTTTGTGAACTGATGGGAATTGCCTTTGCCTTTGAAAACTGCAGCTGATACCAATAAACGCTGAATACTTACCTTCCTGTGCGAGGCTTCTGTTAAGGGGACAACTTGTGTGTTGGATGTGTTAACGGCCCGTCCTGCCGTGACAAGAAGCCCCACCGTGTTCCAGCGGACCAATGCAGGCGCCAACCGACGCAAGCATTTAAGGGCGGGAGTTGCGTGGTATGAGTTCTACGGTGCAGTTCTCAATGCTGCGAGACATTTCACCGACCCACTGAGGTTTTGAATAATTTGTTATTTTGGTAGCGCGCAATCAACTCACAGGAGATTATTGCACAGCACTACGAAGACCAGCAGGCAGCTCTGCTGCCACACCCACCTGGGCGAGTGTCACGAGTATGTAAAGCGCTGTGGACTGTTTGGCGTTTGCTTGAACTTTAGCCCCAGATGAAGTGCGAAGAGGAGCACGAAACGCGTTGGGCTTTGTGAACTGATGGGAATTGCCTTTGCCTTTGAAAACTGCAGCTGCTACCAATAATCACTGAATACTTACCTTCCTGTGCGAGGCTTCTGTTAAGGGGACAACTTGTGTGTTGGATGTGTTAACGGCCCGTCCTGCCGTGACAAGAAGCCCCACCGAGTTCCAGCGGACCAATGCAGGCGCCAACCGAAGCAAGCATTTATGGGCAGGAGGTGCGTGGTATGAGTTCTACGGTGCAGTTCTTAATGCTGCGAGACATTTCACCGACCCACTGAGGTTTTGAACAATTTGTTATTTTGGCAGCGCGCAATCTACTCACAGGAGATTATTGCACAGCACTGCGAAGACCAGCAGGCAGCTCTGCTGCCACGCCCACCTGGGCGAGTGTCACGAGTATGTAAAGCGCTGTGGACTGTTTGGCGTTTGCTTGAACTTTAGCCCCAGATGAAGTGCGAAGAGGAGCACGAAACGCGGTGGGCTTTGTGAACTGATGGGAATTGCCTTTGCCTTTGAAAACTGCAGCTGCTACCAATAAACGCTGAATACTTACCTTCCTGTGCGAGGCTTCTGTTAAGGGGACAACTTGTGTGTTGGATGTGTTAACGGCCCGTCCTGCCATGACAAGAAGCCCCACTGCGTTCCAGCAGACCAATGCAGGCGCCAACTGACGCAAGCATTTATGGGCAAGAGGTGCGTGGTATGAGTTCTTCGGTGCAGTTCTCAATGCTGCGAGACATTTCACCGACCCACTGAGGTTTTGAATAATTTGTTATTTTGGCAGCGCGCAATCAACTCACAGGAGATTATTGCACAGCACTAGGAAGACCAGCAGGCAGCTCTGCTGCCACGCCCACCTGGGCGAGTGTCACGAGCATGTAAAGCGCTGTGGACTGTTTGGCGTTTGCTTGAACTTTAGCCCCAGATGAAGTGCGAAGAGGAGCACGAAACGCGTTGGGCTTTGTGAACTGATGGGAATTGCCTTTGCCTTTGAAAACTGCAGCTGATACCAATAAACGCTGAATACTTACCTTCCTGTGCGAGGCTTCTGTTAAGGGGACAACTTGTGTGTTGGATGTGTTAACGGCCCGTCCTGCCGTGACAAGAAGCCCCACCGTGTTCCAGCGGACCAATGCAGGCGCCAACCGACGCAAGCATTTATGGGCAGGAGTTGCGTGCTATGAGTTCTACGGTGCAGTTCTCAATGCTGCGAGACATTTCACCGACCCACTGAGGTTTTGAATAATTTGTTATTTTGGTAGCGCGCAATCAACTCACAGGAGATTATTGCACAGCACTACGAAGACCAGCAGGCAGCTCTGCTGCCACGCCCACCTGGGCGAGTGTCATGAGTATGTAAAGCGCTGTGGACTGTTTAGCGTTTGCTTGAACTTTAGCCCCAGATGAAGAGCGAAGAGGAGCACGAAACGCGTTGGGCTTTGTGAACTGATGGGAATTGCCTTTGCCTTTGAAAACTGCAGCAGCTACCAATAAACTCTGAATACTTACCTTCCTGTGCGAGGCTTCTGTTAAGGGGACAACTAGTGTGTTGGATGTGTTAACGGCCCGTCCTGCCGTGACAAGATGCCACTCCGCGTTCCAGCGGACCAATGCAGGCGCCAACCAACGCAAGCATTTATGGGCAGGAGGTGCGTGGTATGAGTTCTATAGTGCAGTTCTCAATGCTGCGAGACATTTCACCGACCCACTGAGGTTTTGAATAATTTGTTATTTTGGCAGCGCGCAATCAACTCACAGGAGATTATTGCACAGCACTATGAAGACCAGCAGGCAGCTCTGCTGCCGCGCCCACCTGGGCGAGTGTCATGAGTATGCAAAGCGCTGTGGACTGTTTGGTGTTTGCTTGAACTTTAGCCCCAGATGAAGTGCGAAGAGGAGCACGAAACGCGTTGGGCTTTGTGAACTGTTGGGAATTGCCTTTGCCTTTGAAAACTGCAGCTGCTACCAATAAACGCTGAATACTTACCTTCCTGTGCGAGGCTTCTGTTAAGGGGACAACTTGTGTGTTGGATGTGTTAACGGCCCGTCCTGCCGTGACAAGAAGCCCCACCGCGTTCCAGCGGACCAATGCAGGCGCAAACCGACGCAAGCATTTATGGGCAGGAGGTGCGTGGTATGAGTTCTACGGTGCAGTTCTCAATGCTGCGAGACATTTCACCGACCCACTGAGGTTTTGAATAATTTGTTATTTTGGCAGCGCGCAATCAACTCACAGGAGATTATTGCACAGCACTACGAAGACCAGCAGGCAGCTCTGCTGCCACGCCCAGCTGGGCGAGTGTCACGAGTATGTAAAGCACTGTGGACTGTTTGGCGTTTGCTTGAACTTTAGCCCCAGATGAAGTGCGAAGAGGAGCATGAAACGCGTTGGGCTTTGTGAACTGATGGGAATTGCCTTTGCCTTTTAAAACTGCAGCTGCTACCAATAAACGCTGAATACTTACCTTCCTGTGCGAGGCTTCTGTTAAGGGGACAACTTGTGTGTTGGATGTGTTAACGGCCCGTCCTGCCGTGACAAGAAGCCCCACCACGATCCAGCGGACCAATGCAGGCGCCAACCGGCGCAAGCATTTATGGGCAGGAGGTGCGTGGTATGAGTTCTACGGTGCAGTTCTCAATGCTGCGAGACATTTCACCGACCCACTGAGGTTTTGAATAATTTGTTATTTTGGCAGCACGCAATCAACTCACAGGAGATTATTGCACAGCACTACGAAGACCAGCAGGGAGCTCCGCTGCCACGCCCACCTGGGCGAGTGTCACGAGTATGTAAAGCGCTGTGGACTGTTTGGCGTTTGCTTGAACTTTAGCCCCAGATGAAGTGCGAAGAGGAGCACGAAACGCATTGGGCT
Organism: Calotriton arnoldi; assembly: GCA_963921515.1. NCBI lineage: Eukaryota > Metazoa > Chordata > Amphibia > Caudata > Salamandridae > Calotriton > Calotriton arnoldi. The sequence continues at coordinate 4,942,384 of CAWUFW010000163.1, read as the reverse complement.
TTGTGAACTGATGGGAATTGCCTTTGCCTTTGAAAACTGCAGCTGCTACCAATAAACGCTGAATACTTACCTTCCTGTGCGAGGCTTCTGTTAAGGGGACAGCTTGTGTGTTGGATGTGTTAACGGCCCGTCCTGCCGTGACAAGAAGCCCCACCGCAATCCAGCGGACCAATGCAGGCGCCAACCGGCGCAAGCATTTATGGGCAGGAGGTGCGTGGTATGAGTTCTACGGTGCAGTTCTCAATGCTGTGAGACATTTCACCGACCCACTGAGGTTTTGAATAATTTGTTATTTTGGCAGCACGCAATCAACTCACAGGAGATTATTGCACAGCACTACGAAGACCAGCAGGGAGCTCCGCTGCCACGCCCACCTGGTCGAGTGTCACGAGTATGTAAAGCGCTGTGGACTGTTTGGTGTTTGCTTGAACTTTAGCCCCAGATGAAGTGCAAAGAGGACCACGAAACGCGTTGGGCTTTGTGAACTGATGGGAATTGCCTTTGAAAACTGCAGCTGCTACCAATAAACACTGAATACTTACCTTTCTGTGCGAGGCTTCTGTTAAGGGGACAACTTGTGTGTTGGATGTGTTAACGGCCCGTCCTGCCGTGACAAGAAGCCCCACCGCGTTCCAGCGGACCAATACTGGCGCCAACCGACACAAGCATTTATGGGCAGAAGGTGCCTGGTATGAGTTCTACGGTGCAGTTCTCAATGCTGCGAGACATTTCACCGACCCACTGAGGTTTTGAATAATTTGTTATTTTGGCAGCGCGCAATCAACTCACAGGAGATTATTGCACAGCACTGCGAAGACCAGCAGGCAGCTCTGCTGCCACGCCCACCTGGGCGAGTGTCACGAGTATGTAAAGCGCTGTGGACTGTTTGGCGTTTGCTTGAACTTTAACCCCAGATGAAGTGCGAAGAGGAGCACGAACCGCGGTGGGCTTTGTGAACTGATGGGAATTGCCTTTGCCTTTTAAAACTGCAACTGCTACCAATAAACGCTGAATACTTACCTTACTGTGCGAGGCTTTTGTTAAGGGGACAACTTGTGTGTTGGATGTGTTAACGGCCCGTCCTGCCATGACAACAAGCCCCACCGCGTTCCAGCAGACCAATGCAGGCGCCAACTGACGCAAGCATTTATGGGCAAGAGGTGCGTGGTATGAGTTCTACGGTGCAGTTCTCAATGCTGCGAGACATTTCACCGACCCACTGAGGTTTTGAATAATTTGTTATTTTGGCAGCGCGCAATCAACTCAAAGGAGATTATTGCACAGCACTACGAAGACCAGCAGGCAGCTCTGCTGCCACGCCCACCTGGGCGAGTGTCACAAGTATGTAAAGCACTGTGGACTGTTTGACGTTTGCTTGAACTTTAGCCCCAGATGAAGTGCGAAGAGGAGCACGAAACACGTTGGGCTTTGTGAACTGATGGGAATTGCCTTTGCCTTTGAAAACTGCAGCTGATACCAATAAACGCTGAATACTTACCTTCCTGTGCGAGGCTTCTGTTAAGGGGACAACTTGTGTGTTGGATGTGTTAACGGCCCGTCCTGCCGTGACAAGAAGCCCCACCGCGTTCCAGCGGACCAATGCAGGCGACAACCGACGCAAGCATTTATGGGCAGGAGGTGCGTGGTATGAGTTCTACGGTGCAGTTCTCAATGCTGCGAGACATTTCACCGACCCACTGAGGTTTTGAATAATTTGTTATTTTGGTAGCGCGCAATCAACTCACAGGAGATTATTGCACAGCACTACGAAGACCAGCAGGCAGCTCTGCTGCCACGCCCACCTGGGCGAGTGTCATGAGTATGTAAAGCGCTGTGGACTGTTTAGCGTTTGCTTGAACTTTAGCCCCAGATGAAGTGCGAAGAGGAGCACGAAACGCGTTGGGCTTTGTGAACTGATGGGAATTGCCTTTGCCTTTGAAAACTGCAGCAGCTACCAATAAACTCTGAATACTTACCTTCCTGTGCGAGGCTTCTGTTAAGGGGACAACTTGTGTGTTGGATGTGTTAACGGCCCGTCCTGCCGTGACAAGATGCCACTCCGCGTTCCAGCGGACCAATGCAGGTGCCAACCAACGCAAGCATTTATGGGCAGGAGGTGCGTGGTATGAGTTCTATGGTGCAGTTCTCAATGCTGCAAGACATTTCACCGACCCACTGAGGTTTTGAATAATTTGTTATTTTGGCAGCGCGCAATCAACTCACAGGAGATTATTGCACAGCACTGCGAAGACCAGCAGGCAGCTCTGCTGCCACGCCCACCTGGGCGAGTGTCACGAGTATGTAAAGCGCTGTGGACTGTTTGGCGTTTGCTTGAACTTTAACCCCAGATGAAGTGCGAAGAGGAGCACGAACCGCGGAGGGCTTGTGAACTGATGGGAATTGCCTTTGCCTTTGAAAACTGCAGCTGATACCAATAAACGCTGAATACTTACCTTCCTGTGCGAGGCTTCTGTTAAGGGGACAACTTGTGTGTTGGATGTGTTAATGGCCCGTCCTGCCGTGACAAGAAGCCCCACCGCGTTCCAGCGGACCAATGCAGGCGCCAACCGACGCAAGCATTTATGGGCAGGAGGTGCGTGGTATGAGTTCTACGGTGCAGTTCTCAATGCTGCGAGACATTTCACCGACCCACTGAGGTTTTGAATAATTTGTTATTTTGGCAGCGCGAAATCTACTCACAGGAGATTATTGCACAGCACTACGAAGACCAGCAGGCAGCTCTGCTGCCACACCCACCTGGGCGAGTGTCACGAGTATGTAAAGCGCTGTGGACTGTTTGGCGTTTGCTTGAACTTTAGCCCCAGATGAAGTGCGAAGAGGAGCACGAAACGCGTTGGGCTTTGTGAACTGATGGGAATTGCCTTTGCCTTTGAAAACTGTAGCTGCTACCAATAAACGCTGAATACTTACCTTCCTGTGCGAGGCTTCTGTTAAGGGGACAACTTGTGTGTTGGATGTGTTAATGGCCCGTCCTGCCGTGACAAGAAGCCCCACCACGTTCCAGCGGACCAATGCAGGCGCCAACCGACGCAAGCATTTATGGGCAGGAGGTGCGTGGTATGAGTTCTACGGTGCAGTTCTCAATGCTGCGAGACATTTCACCGACCCACTGAGGTTTTGAATAATTTGTTATTTGACAGCGCGCAACCAACTCAAAGGAGATTATTGCACAGCACTACGAAGACCAGCAGGCAGCTCTGCTGCCACGCCCACCTGGGCGTGTGTCACGAGTATGTAAAGCGCTGTGGACTGTTTGGCGTTTGCTTGAACTTTAGCCCCAGATGAAGTGCGAAAAGGAGCACGAAACGCGTTGGGCTTTGTGAACTGTTGGGAATTGCCTTTGCCTTTGAAAACTGCAGCTGCTACCAATAAACGCTGAAGACTTACCTTCCTGTGCGAGGCTTCTGTTAAGGGGACAACTTGTGTGTTGGATGTGTTAACGGCCCGTACTGCCGTGACAAGAAGCCCCACCGCGTTCCAGCGGACCAATGCAGGCGCAAACCGACGCAAGCATTTATGGGCAGGAGGTGCGTGGTATGAGTTCTACGGTGCAGTTCTCAATGCTGCGAGACATTTCACCGACCCACTGAGATTTTGAATCATTTGTTATTTTGGCAGCGCGCAATGAACTCACAGGAGATTATTGCACAGCACTACGAAGACCAGCAGGCAGCTCTGCTGCCAAGCCCACCTGGGCGAGTGACACGAGTATGTAAAGCGCTGTGGACTGTTTGGCGTTTGCTTGAACTTTAGCCCCAGATGAAGTGCGCAGAGGAGCACGAAACGCGTTGGGCTTTGTGAACTGATGGGAATTGCCTTTGCCTTTGAAAACTGCAGCTGCTACCAATAAACGCTGAAGACTTACCTTCCTGTGCGAGGCTTCTGTTAAGGGGATAACTTGTGTGTTGGATGTGTTAACGGCCCGTACTGCCGTGACAAGAAGCCCCACCGCGTTCCAGCGGACCAATGCAGGCGCCAACCGACGCAAGCATTTATGGGCAGGAGGTGCGTGGTATGAGTTCTACGGTGCAGTTCTCAATGCTGCAAGACATTTCACCGACCCACTGAGGTTTTGAATAATTTGTTATTTTGGCAGCGCACAATCTACTCACAGGAGATTATTGCACAGCACTACGAAGACCAGCAGGCAGCTCTGCTGCCACACCCACCTGGGCGAGTGTCACGAGTATGTAAAGCGCTGTGGACTGTTTGGCGTTTGCTTGAACTTTAGCCCCAGATGAAGTGCGAAGAGGAGCACGAAACGGGGTGGGCTTTGTGAACTGATGGGAATTGCCTTTGCCTTTGAAAACTGCAGCTGCTACCAATAAACGCTGAATACTTACCTTCCTGGGCGAGGCTTCTGTTAAGGGGACAACTTGTGTGTTGGATGTGTTAACGGCCCGTCCTGCCATGACAAGAAGCCCCACCGCGTTCCAGCAGACCAATGCAGGCGCCAACTGACGCAAGCATTTATGGGCAAGAGGTGCGTGGTATGAGTTCTACGGTGCAGTTCTCAATGCTGCGAGACATTTCACCGACCCACTGAGGTTTTGAATAATTTGTTATTTTGGCAGCGCGCAATCAACTCACAGGAGATTATTGCACAGCACTACGAAGACCAGCAGGCAGCTCTGCTGCCACGCCCACCTGGGCGAGTGTCACTAGTATGTAAAGCGCTGTGGACTGTTTGGCGTTTGCTTGAACTTTAGCCCCAGATGAAGTGCGCAGAGGAGCACGAAACGCGTTGGGCTTTGTGAACTGATGGGAATTGCCTTTGCCTTTGAAAACTGCAGCTGATACCAATAAACGCTGAATACTTACCTTCCTGTGCAAGGCTTCTGTTAAGGGGACAACTTGTGTGTTGGATGTGTTAACGGCCCGTCCTGCCGTGACAAGATGCCACTCCGCGTTCCAGCGGACCAATGCAGGTGCCAACCAACGCAAGCATTTATGGGCAGGAGGTGCGTGGTATGAGTTCTATGGTGCAGTTCTCAATGCTGCGAGACATTTCACCGACCCACTGAGGTTTTGAATAATTTGTTATTTTGGCAGCGCGCAATCAACTCACAGGAGATTATTGCACAGCACTGCGAAGACCAGCAGGCAGCTCTGCTGCCACGCCCACCTGGGCGAGTGTCACGAGTATGTAAAGCGCTGTGGACTGTTTGGCGTTTGCTTGAACTTTAACCCCAGATGAAGTGCGAAGAGGAGCACGAACCGCGGTGGGCTTTGTGAACTGATGGGAATTGCCTTTGCCTTTGAAAACTGCAGCTGCTACCAATAAACGCTGAATGCTTACCTTCCTGTGCGAGGCTTCTGTTAAGGGGACAACTTGTGTGTTGGATGTGTTAACGGCGCGTCCTGCCATGACAAGAAGCCCCACCGCGTTCCAGCAGACCAATGCAGGCGCCAACTGACGCAAGCATTTATGCGCAAGAGGTGCGTGGTATGAGTTCTACGGTGCAGTTCTCAATGCTGCGAGACATTTCACCGACCCACTGAGGTTTTGAATAATTTGTTATTTTGGCAGCGCGCAATCAACTCACAGGAGATTATTGCACAGCACTACGAAGACCAGCAGGCAGCTCTGCTGCCACGCCCACCTGGGCGAGTGTCACGAGTATGTAAAGCGCTGTGGACTGTTTGGCGTTTGCTTGAACTTTAGCCCCAGATGAAGTGCGAAGAGGAGCACGAAACGCGTTGGGCTTTGTGAACTGATGGGAATTGCCTTTGCCTTTGAAAACTGCAGCTGATACCAATAAACGCTGAATACTTACCTTCCTGTGCGAGGCTTCTGTTAAGGGGACAACTTGTGTGTTGGATGTGTTAACGGCCCGTCCTGCCGTGACAAGAAGCCCCACCGCGTTCCAGCGGACCAATGCAGGCGCCAACCGACGCACGCATTTATGGGCAGGAGGGGCGTGGTATGAGTTCTACGGTGCAGTTCTCAATGCTGCGAGACATTTCACCGACCCACTGAGGTTTTGAATAATTTGTTATTTTGGCAGTGCGCAATCAACTCACAGGAGATTATTGCACAGCACTATGAAGACCAACAGGCAGCTCTGCTGCCGCGCCCACCTGGGCGAGTGTCATGAGTATGCAAAGCGCTGTGGACTGTTTGGCGTTTGCTTGAACTTTAGCCCCAGATGAAGTGCGCAGAGGAGCACGAAATGCGTTGGGCTTTGTGAACTGTTGGGAATTGCCTTTGCCTTTGAAAACTGCATCTGCTACCAATAAACGCTGAATACTTACCTTCCTGTGCGAGGCTTCTGTTAAGGGGACAACTTGTGTGTTGGATGTGTTAACGGCCCATCCTGCCGTGACAAGAAGCCCCACCGCGTTCCAGCGGACCAATGCAGGCGCCAACCGACGCAAGCATTTATGGGCAGGAGGTGCGTGGTATGAGTTCTATGGTGCAGTTCTCAATGCTGCGAGACATTTCACCGACCCACTGAGGTTTTGAATAATTTGTTATTTTGGCAGCGCGCAATCTACTCACAGGAGATTATTGCACAGCACTACGAAGACCAGCAGGCAGCTCTGCTGCCACACCCACCTGGTCGAGTGTCACGAGTATGTAAAGCGCTGTGGACTATTTGGCGTTTGCTTGAACTTTAGCCCCAGATGAAGTGCGAAGAGGAGCACGAAACGCGTTGGGCTTTGTGAACTGATGGGAATTGCCTTTGCCTTTGAAAACTGTAGCTGCTACCAATAAACGCTGAATACTTACCTTCCTGTGCGAGGCTTCTGTTAAGGGGACAACTTGTGTGTTGGATGTGTTAATGGCCCGTCCTGCCGTGACAAGAAGCCCCACCACGTTCCAGCGGACCAATGCAGGCGCCAACCGACGCAAGCATTTATGGGCAGGAGGTGCGTGGTATGAGTTCTACGGTGCAGTTCTCAATGCTGCGAGACATTTCACCGACCCACTGAGGTTTTGAATAATTTGTTATTTTGGCAGCGCGCAACCAACTCAAAGGAGATTATTGCACAGCACTACGAAGACCAGCAGGCAGCTCTGCTGCCACGCCCACCTGGGCGTGTGTCACGAGTATGTAAAGCGCTGTGGACTGTTTGGCGTTTGCTTGAACTTTAGCCCCAGATGAAGTGCGAAGAGGAGCACGAAACGCGTTGGGCTTTGTGAACTGTTGGGAATTGCCTTTGCCTTTGAAAACTGCAGCTGCTACCAATAAACGCTGAAGACTTACCTTCCTGTGCGAGGCTTCTGTTAAGGGGACAACTTGTGTGTTGGATGTGTTAACGGCCCGTCCTGCCGTGACAAGAAGCCCCACCGCGTTCCAGCGGACCAATGCAGGCGCCAACCGACGCAAGCATTTATGGGCAGGAGGTGCGTGGTATGAGTTCTACGGTGCAGTTCTCAATGCTGCGAGACATTTCACCGACCCACTGAGATTTTGAATCATTTGTTATTTTGGCAGCGCGCAATGAACTCACAGGAGATTATTGCACAGCACTACGAAGACCAGCAGGCAGCTCTGCTGCCAAGCCCACCTGGGCGAGTGTCACGAGTATGTAAAGCGCTGTGGACTGTTTGGCGTTTGCTTGAACTTTAGCCCCAGATGAAGTGCGCAGAGGAGCACGAAACGCGTTGGGCTTTGTGAACTGATGGGAATTGCCTTTGCCTTTGAAAACTGCAGCTGCTACCAATAAACGCTGAAGACTTACCTTCCTGTGCGAGGCTTCTGTTAAGGGTACAACTTGTGTGTTGGATGTGTTAACGGCCCGTCCTGCCGTGACAAGAAGCCCCACCGCGTTCCAGCGGACCAATGCAGGCGCCAACCGATCGCAAGCATTTATGGGCAGGAGGTGCGTGGTATGAGTTCTACGGTGCAGTTCTCAATGCTGCGAGACATTTCACCGACCCACTGAGGTTTTGAATAATTTGTTATTTTGGCAGCGCACAATCTACTCACAGGAGATTATTGCACAGCACTACGAAGACCAGCAGGCAACTCTGCTGCCACGCCCACCTGGGCGAGTGTCACGAGTATGTAAAGCGCTGTGGACTGTTTGGTGTTTGCTTGAACTTTAGCCCCAGATGAAGTGCGAAGAGGAGCACGAAACGCGTTGGGCTTTGTGAACTGATGGGAATTGCCTTTGCCTTTGAAAACTGCAGCTGCTACCAATAAACACTGAATACTTACCTTTCTGTGCGAGGCTTCTGTTAAGGGGACAACTTGTGTGTTGGATGTGTTAACGGCCCGTCCTGCCATGACAAGAAGCCCCACCGCGTTCCAGCAGACCAATGCAGGCGCCAACTGACGCAAGCATTTATGGGTAAGAGGTGCGTGGTATGAGTTCTACGGTGCAGTTCTCAATGCTGCGAGACATTTCACGGACCCACTGAGGTTTTGAATAATTTGTTATTTTGGCAGCGCGCAATCAACTCACAGGAGATTAATGCACAGCACTACGAAGACCAGCAGGCACCTCTGCTGCCACGCCCACCTGGGCGAGTGTCACGAGTATGTAAAGCGCTGTGGACTGTTTGGCGTTTGCTTGAACTTTAGCCCCAGATGAAGTGCGAAGAGGAGCACGAAACGCGTTGGGCTTTGTGAACTGATGGGAATTGCCTTTGCCTTTGAAAACTGCAGCTGATACCAATAAACGCTGAATACTTACCTTCCTGTGCGAGGCTTCTGTTAAGGGGACAACTTGTGTGTTGGATGTGTTAACGGCCCGTCCTGCCGTGACAAGAAGCCCCACCGCGTTCCAGCGGACCAATGCAGGCTCCAACCGACGCAAGCATTTATGGGCAGGAGGTGCGTGGTATGAGTTCTACGGTGCAGTTCTCAATGCTGCGAGACATTTCACCGACTCACTGAGGTTTTGAATAATTTGTTATTTTGGTAGCGCGCAATCAACTCACAGGAGATTATTGCACAGCACTACGAAGACCAGCAGGCAGCTCTGCTGCCACGCCCACCTGGGCGAGTGTCACGAGTATGTAAAGCGCTGTGGACTGTTTGGCGTTTGCTTGAACTTTAGCCCCAGATGAAGTGCGAAGAGGAGCACGAAACGCGTTGGGCTTTGTGAACTGATGGGAATTGCCTTTGCCTTTGAAAACTGCAGCAGATACCAATAAACTCTGAATACTTACCTTCCTGTGCGAGGCTTCTGTTAAGGGGACAACTTGTGTGTTGGATGTGTTAACGGCCCGTCCTGCCGTAACAAGATGCCACTCCGCGTTCCAGCGGACCAATGCAGGCGCCAACCAACGCAAGCATTTATGGGCAGGAGGTGCGTGGTATGAGTTCTATGGTGCAGTTCTCAATGCTGCAAGACATTTCACCGACCCACTGAGGTTTTGAATAATTTGTTATTTTGGCAACGCGCAATCAACTCACAGGAGATTATTGCACAGCACTATGAAGACCAGCAGGCATCTCTGCTGCCGCGCCCACCTGGGCGAGTGTCATGAGTATGCAAAGCGCTGTGGACTGTTTGGTGTTTGCTTGAACTTTAGCCCCAGATGAAGTGCGAAGAGGAGCACGAAACGCGTTGGGCTTTGTGAACTGTTGGGAATTGCCTTTGCCTTTGAAAACTGCAGCTGCTACCAATAAACGCTGAATACTTACCTTCCTGTGCGAGGCTTCTGTTAAGGGGACAACTTGTGTGTTGGATGTGTTAACGGCCCGTCCTGCCGTGACAAGAAGCCCCACCGCGTTCCAGCGGACCAATGCAGGCGCAAACCGACGCAAGCATTTATGGGCAGGAGGTGCGTGGTATGAGTTCTACGGTGCAGTTCTCAATGCTGCGAGACATTTCACCGACCCACTGAGGTTTTGAATAATTTGTTATTTTGGCAGCGCGCAATCAACTCACAGGAGATTATTGCACAGCACTACGAAGACCAGCAGGCAGCTCTGCTGCCACGCCCACCTGGGCGAGTGTCACGAGTATGTAAAGCGCTGTGGACTGTTTGGCGTTTGCTTGAACTTTAGCCCCAGATGAAGTGCGAAGAGGAGCACGAAACGCATTGGGCTTTGTGAACTGATGGGAATTGCCTTTGCCTTTGAAAACTGCAGCTGCTACCAATAAACGCTGAATACTTACCTTCCTGTGCGAGGCTTCTGTTAAGGGGACAACTTGTGTGTTGGATGTGTTAACGGCCCGTCCTGCCGTGACAAGAAGCCCCACCGCGATCCAGCGGACCAATGCAGGCGCCAACCGGCGCAAGCATTTATGGGCAGGAGGTGCGTGGTATGAGTTCTACGGTGCAGTTCTCAATGCTGCGAGACATTTCACCGACCCACTGAGGTTTTGAATAATTTGTTATTTTGGCAGCACGCAATCAACTCACAGGAGATTATTGCACAGCACTACGAAGACCAGCAGGGAGCTCCGCTGCCACGCCCACCTGGGCGAGTGTCACGAGTATGTAAAGAGCTGTGGACTGTTTGGTGTTTGCTTGAACTTTAGCCCCAGATGAAGTGCAAAGAGGACCACGAAACGCGTTGGGCTTTGTGAACTGATGGGAATTGCCTTTGAAAACTGCAGCTGCTACCAATAAACCCTGAATACTTACCTTTCTGTGCGAGGCTTCGTTAAGGGGACAACTTGTGTGTTGGATGTGTTAACGGCCCGTCCTGCCGTGACAAGAAGCCCCACCGCGTTCCAGCGGACCAATGCAGGCGCCAACCGACACAAGCATTTATGGGCAGAAGGTGCGTGGTATGAGTTCTACGGTGCAGTTCTCAATGCTGCGAGACATTTCACCGACCCACTGAGGTTTTGAATAATTTGTTATTTTGGCAGCGCGCAATCAACTCACAGGAGATTATTGCACAGCACTGCGAAGACCAGCAGGCAGCTCTGCTGCCACGCCCACCTGGGCGAGTGTCACGAGTATGTAAAGCGCTGTGGACTGTTTGGCGTTTGCTTGAACTTTAACCCCAGATGAAGTGCGAAGAGGAGCACGAACCGCGGTGGGCTTTGTGAACTGATGGGAATTGCCTTTGCCTTTGAAAACTGCAGCTGCTACCAATAAACACTGAATACTTACCTTCCTGTGCGAGGCTTCTGTTAAGGGGACAACTTGTGTGTTGGATGTGTTAACGGCCCGTCCTGCCATGACAAGAAGCCCCACCGCGTTCCAGCAGACCAATGCAGGCGCCAACTGACGCAAGCATTTATGGGCAGGAGGTGCGTGGTATGAGTTCTACGGTGCAGTTCTCAATGCTGCGAGACATTTCACCGACCCACTGAGGTTTTGAATAATTTGTTATTTTGGCAGCGCGCAATCAACTCACAGGAGATTAATGCACAGCACTACGAAGACCAGCAGGCACCTCTGCTGCCACGCCCACCTGGGCGAGTGTCACGAGTATGTAAAGCGCTGTGGACTGTTTGGCGTTTGCTTGAACTTTAGCCCCAGATGAAGTGCGAAGAGGAGCACGAAACGCGTTGGGCTTTGTGAACTGATGGGAATTGCCTTTGCCTTTGAAAACTGCAGCTGATACCAATAAACGCTGAATACTTACCTTCCTGTGCGAGGCTTCTGTTAAGGGGACAACTTGTGTGTTGGATGTGTTAACGGCCCGTCCTGCCGTGACAAGAAGCCCCACCGCGTTCCAGCGGACCAATGCAGGCGCCAACCGACGCAAGCATTTATGGGCAGGAGGTGCGTGGTATGAGTTCTACGGTGCAGTTCTCAATGCTGCGAGACATTTCACCGACTCACTGAGGTTTTGAATAATTTGTTATTTTGGTAGCGCGCAATCAACTCACAGGAGATTATTGCACAGCACTACGAAGACCAGCAGGCAGCTCTGCTGCCACGCCCACCTGGGCGAGTGTCACGAGTATGTAAAGCGCTGTGGACTGTTTGGCGTTTGCTTGAACTTTAGCCCCAGATGAAGTGCGAAGAGGAGCACGAAACGCGTTGGGCTTTGTGAACTGATGGGAATTGCCTTTGCCTTTGAAAACTGCAGCAGATACCAATAAACTCTGAATACTTACCTTCCTGTGCGAGGCTTCTGTTAAGGGGACAACTTGTGTGTTGGATGTGTTAACGGCCCGTCCTGCCGTGACAAGAAGCCCCACCACGTTCCAGCGGACCAATGCAGGCGCCAACCAACGCAAGCATTTATGGGCAGGAGGTGCGTGGTATGAGTTCTACGGTGCAGTTCTCAATGCTGCAAGACATTTCACCGACCCACTGAGGTTTTGAATAATTTGTTATTTTGGCAGCGCGCAATCAACTCACAGGAGATTATTGCACAGCACTATGAAGACCAGCAGGCAGCTCTGCTGCCGCGCCCACCTGGGCGAGTGTCATGAGTATGCAAAGCGCTGTGGACTGTTTGGTGTTTGCTTGAACTTTAGCCCCAGATGAAGTGCGAAGAGGAGCACGAAACGTGTTGGGCTTTGTGAACTGTTGGGAATTGCCTTTGCCTTTGAAAACTGCAGCTGCTACCAATAAACGCTGCATACTTACCTTCCTGTGCGAGGCTTCTGTTAAGGGGACAACTTGTGTGTTGGATGTGTTAACGGCCCGTCCTGCCGTGACAAGAAGCCCCACCGCGTTCCAGCGGACCAATGCAGGCGCCAACCGACGCAAGCATTTATGGGCAGGAGGTGCGTGGTATGAGTTCTACGGTGCAGTTCTCAATGCTGCGAGACATTTCACCGACCCACTGAGGTTTTGAATAATTTGTTATTTTGGCAGCGCGCAATCAACTCACAGGAGATTATTGCACAGCACTACGAAGACCAGCAGGCAGCTCTGCTGCCACGCCCACCTGGGCGAGTGTCACGAGTATGTAAAGCGCTGTGGACTGTTTGGCGTTTGCTTGAACTTTAGCCCCAGATGAAGTGCGCAGAGGAGCACGAAACGCATTGGGCTTTGTGAGCTGATGGGAATTGCCTTTGCCTTTGAAAACTGCAGCTGCTACCAATAAACGCTGAATACTTACCTTCCTGTGCGAGGCTTCTGTTAAGGGGACAACTTGTGTGTTGGATGTGTTAACGGCCCGTCCTGCCGTGACAAGAAGCCCCACCGCGTTCCAGCGGACCAATGCAGGCGCCAACCGACGCAAGCATTTATGGGCAGGAGGTGTGTGGTATGAGTTCTACGGTGCAGTTCTCAATGCTGCGAGACATTTCACCGACCCACTGAGGTTTTGAACAATTTGTTATTTTGGCAGCACGCAATCAACTCACAGGAGATTATTGCACAGCACTACGAAGACCAGCAGGCAGCTCTGCTGCCAAGCCCACCTGGGCGAGTGTCATGAGTATGTAAAGCGCTGTGGACTGTTTGGTGTTTGCTTGAACTTTAGCCCCAGATGAAGTGCAAAGAGGACCACGAAACGCGTTGGGCTTTGTGAACTGATGGGAATTGCCTTGCCTTTGAAAACTGCAGCTGCTACCAATAAACACTGAATACTTACCTTCCTGTGCGAGGCTTCTGTTAAGGGGACAACTTGTGTGTTGGATGTGTTAACGGCCCGTCCTGCCGTGACAAGAAGCCCCACCGCGTTCCAGCGGACCAATGCAGGCGCCAACCGACGCAAGCATTTATGGGCAGAAGGTGCGTGGTATGAGTTCTACGGTGCAGTTCTCAATGCTGCGAGACATTTCACCGACCCACTGAGGTTTTGAATAATTTGTTATTTTGGCAGCGCGCAATCAACTCACAGGAGATTATTGCACAGCACTGCGAAGACCAGCAGGCAGCTCTGCTGCCACGCCCACCTGGGCGAGTGTCACGAGTATGTAAAGCGCTGTGGACTGTTTGGCGTTTGCTTGAACTTTAACCCCAGATGAAGTGCGAAGAGGAGCACGAACCGCGGTGGGCTTTGTGAACTGATGGGAATTGCCTTTGCCTTTGAAAACTGCAGCTGCTACCAATAAACGCTGAATACTTACCTTCCTGTGCGAGGCTTCTGTTAAGGGGACAACTTGTGTGTTGGATGTGTTAACGGCCCGTCCTGCCATGACAAGAAGCCCCACCGCGTTCCAGCAGACCAATGCAGGCGCCAACTGACGCAAGCATTTATGGGCAAGAGGTGCGTGGTATGAGTTCTACGGTGCAGTTCTCAATGCTGCGAGACATTTCACCGACCCACTGAGGTTTTGAATAATTTGTTATTTTGGCAGCGCGCAATCAACTCACAGGAGATTATTGCACAGCACTACGAAGACCAGCAGGCAGCTCTGCTGCCACGCCCACCTGGGCGAGTGTCACGAGTATGTAAAGCGCTGTGGACTGTTTGGCGTTTGCTTGAACTTTAGCCCCAGATGAAGTGCGAAGAGGAGCACGAAACGCGTTGGGCTTTGTGAACTGATGGGAATTGCCTTTGCCTTTGAAAACTGCAGCTGATACCAATAAACGCTGAATACTTACCTTCCTGTGCGAGGCTTCTGTTAAGGGGACAACTTGTGTGTTGGATGTGTTAACGGCCCGTCCTGCCGTGACAAGAAGCCCCACCGCGTTCCAGCGGACCAATGCAGGCGCCAACCGACGCAAGCATTTATGGGCAGGAGGTGCGTGGTATGAGTTCTACGGTGCAGTTCTCAATGCTGCGAGACATTTCACCGACCCACTGAGGTTTTGAATAATTTGTTATTTTGGCAGCGCGCAATCAACTCACAGGAGATTATTGCACAGCACTACGAAGACCAGCAGGCAGCTCTGCTGCCACGCCCACCTGGGCGAGTGTCACGAGTATGTAAAGCGCTGTGGACTGTTTGGCGTTTGCTTGAACTTTAGCCCCAGATGAAGTGCGAAGAGGAGCACGAAACGCGTTGGGCTTTGTGAACTGATGGGAATTGCCTTTGCCTTTGAAAACTGCAGCTGATACCAATAAACGCTGAATACTTACCTTCCTGTGCGAGGCTTCTGTTAAGGGGACAACTTGTGTGTTGGATGTGTTAACGGCCCGTCCTGCCGTGACAAGAAGCCCCACCGCGTTCCAGCGGACCAATGCAGGCGCCAACCGACGCAAGCATTTATGGGCAGGAGGTGCGTGGTATGAGTTCTACGGTGCAGTTCTCAATGCTGCGAGACATTTCACCGACCCACTGAGGTTTTGAATAATTTGTTATTTTGGCAGCGCGCAATCAACTCACAGGAGATTATTGCACAGCACTACGAAGACCAGCAGGCAGCTCTGCTGCCACGCCCACCTGGGCGAGTGTCACGAGTATGTAAAGCGCTGTGGACTGTTTGGCGTTTGCTTGAACTTTAGCCCCAGATGAAGTGCGAAGAGGAGCACGAAACGCGTTGGGCTTTGTGAACTGATGGGAATTGCCTTTGCCTTTGAAAACTGCAGCTGCTACCAATAAACGCTGAATACTTACCTTCCTGTGCGAGGCTTCTGTTAAGGGGACAACTTGTGTGTTGGATGTGTTAACGGCCCGTCCTGCCGTGACAAGAAGCCCCACCGCGTTCCAGCGGACCAATGCAGGCGCCAACCGACGCAAGCATTTATGGGCAGGAGGTGCGTGGTATGAGTTCTACGGTGCAGTTCTCAATGCTGCGAGACATTTCACCGACCCACTGAGGTTTTGAATAATTTGTTATTTTGGCAGCGCGCAATCAACTCACAGGAGATTATTGCACAGCACTACGAAGACCAGCAGGCAGCTCTGCTGCCACGCCCACCTGGGCGAGTGTCACGAGTATGTAAAGCGCTGTGGACTGTTTGGCGTTTGCTTGAACTTTAGCCCCAGATGAAGTGCGAAGAGGAGCACGAAACGCGTTGGGCTTTGTGAACTGATGGGAATTGCCTTTGCCTTTGAAAACTGCAGCTGCTACCAATAAACGCTGAATACTTACCTTCCTGTGCGAGGCTTCTGTTAAGGGGACAACTTGTGTGTTGGATGTGTTAACGGCCCGTCCTGCCGTGACAAGAAGCCCCACCGCGTTCCAGCGGACCAATGCAGGCGCCAACCGACGCAAGCATTTATGGGCAGGAGGTGCGTGGTATGAGTTCTACGGTGCAGTTCTCAATGCTGCGAGACATTTCACCGACCCACTGAGGTTTTGAATAATTTGTTATTTTGGCAGCGCGCAATCAACTCACAGGAGATTATTGCACAGCACTACGAAGACCAGCAGGCAGCTCTGCTGCCACGCCCACCTGGGCGAGTGTCACGAGTATGTAAAGCGCTGTGGACTGTTTGGCGTTTGCTTGAACTTTAGCCCCAGATGAAGTGCGAAGAGGAGCACGAAACGCGTTGGGCTTTGTGAACTGATGGGAATTGCCTTTGCCTTTGAAAACTGCAGCTGCTACCAATAAACGCTGAATACTTACCTTCCTGTGCGAGGCTTCTGTTAAGGGGACAACTTGTGTGTTGGATGTGTTAACGGCCCGTCCTGCCGTGACAAGAAGCCCCACCGCGTTCCAGCGGACCAATGCAGGCGCCAACCGACGCAAGCATTTATGGGCAGGAGGTGCGTGGTATGAGTTCTACGGTGCAGTTCTCAATGCTGCGAGACATTTCACCGACCCACTGAGGTTTTGAATAATTTGTTATTTTGGCAGCGCGCAATCAACTCACAGGAGATTATTGCACAGCACTACGAAGACCAGCAGGCAGCTCTGCTGCCACGCCCACCTGGGCGAGTGTCACGAGTATGTAAAGCGCTGTGGACTGTTTGGCGTTTGCTTGAACTTTAGCCCCAGATGAAGTGCGAAGAGGAGCACGAAACGCGTTGGGCTTTGTGAACTGATGGGAATTGCCTTTGCCTTTGAAAACTGCAGCTGCTACCAATAAACGCTGAATACTTACCTTCCTGTGCGAGGCTTCTGTTAAGGGGACAACTTGTGTGTTGGATGTGTTAACGGCCCGTCCTGCCGTGACAAGAAGCCCCACCGCGTTCCAGCGGACCAATGCAGGCGCCAACCGACGCAAGCATTTATGGGCAGGAGGTGCGTGGTATGAGTTCTACGGTGCAGTTCTCAATGCTGCGAGACATTTCACCGACCCACTGAGGTTTTGAATAATTTGTTATTTTGGCAGCGCGCAATCAACTCACAGGAGATTATTGCACAGCACTACGAAGACCAGCAGGCAGCTCTGCTGCCACGCCCACCTGGGCGAGTGTCACGAGTATGTAAAGCGCTGTGGACTGTTTGGCGTTTGCTTGAACTTTAGCCCCAGATGAAGTGCGAAGAGGAGCACGAAACGCGTTGGGCTTTGTGAACTGATGGGAATTGCCTTTGCCTTTGAAAACTGCAGCTGCTACCAATAAACGCTGAATACTTACCTTCCTGTGCGAGGCTTCTGTTAAGGGGACAACTTGTGTGTTGGATGTGTTAACGGCCCGTCCTGCCGTGACAAGAAGCCCCACCGCGTTCCAGCGGACCAATGCAGGCGCCAACCGACGCAAGCATTTATGGGCAGGAGGTGCGTGGTATGAGTTCTACGGTGCAGTTCTCAATGCTGCGAGACATTTCACCGACCCACTGAGGTTTTGAATAATTTGTTATTTTGGCAGCGCGCAATCAACTCACAGGAGATTATTGCACAGCACTACGAAGACCAGCAGGCAGCTCTGCTGCCACGCCCACCTGGGCGAGTGTCACGAGTATGTAAAGCGCTGTGGACTGTTTGGCGTTTGCTTGAACTTTAGCCCCAGATGAAGTGCGAAGAGGAGCACGAAACGCGTTGGGCTTTGTGAACTGATGGGAATTGCCTTTGCCTTTGAAAACTGCAGCTGCTACCAATAAACGCTGAATACTTACCTTCCTGTGCGAGGCTTCTGTTAAGGGGACAACTTGTGTGTTGGATGTGTTAACGGCCCGTCCTGCCATGACAAGAAGCCCCACCGCGTTCCAGCAGACCAATGCAGGCGCCAACCGACGCAAGCATTTATGGGCAAGAGGTGCGTGGTATGAGTTCTACGGTGCAGTTCTCAATGCTGCGAGACATTTCACCGACCCACTGAGGTTTTGAATAATTTGTTATTTTGGCAGCGCGCAATCAACTCACAGGAGATTATTGCACAGCACTACGAAGACCAGCAGGCAGCTCTGCTGCCACGCCCACCTGGGCGAGTGTCACGAGTATGTAAAGCGCTGTGGACTGTTTGGCGTTTGCTTGAACTTTAGCCCCAGATGAAGTGCGAAGAGGAGCACGAAACGCGTTGGGCTTTGTGAACTGATGGGAATTGCCTTTGCCTTTGAAAACTGCAGCTGATACCAATAAACGCTGAATACTTACCTTCCTGTGCGAGGCTTCTGTTAAGGGGACAACTTGTGTGTTGGATGTGTTAACGGCCCGTCCTGCCGTGACAAGAAGCCCCACCGCGTTCCAGCGGACCAATGCAGGCGCCAACCGACGCAAGCATTTATGGGCAGGAGGTGCGTGGTATGAGTTCTACGGTGCAGTTCTCAATGCTGCGAGACATTTCACCGACCCACTGAGGTTTTGAATAATTTGTTATTTTGGCAGCGCGCAATCAACTCACAGGAGATTATTGCACAGCACTACGAAGACCAGCAGGCAGCTCTGCTGCCACGCCCACCTGGGCGAGTGTCACGAGTATGTAAAGCGCTGTGGACTGTTTGGCGTTTGCTTGAACTTTAGCCCCAGATGAAGTGCGAAGAGGAGCACGAAACGCGTTGGGCTTTGTGAACTGATGGGAATTGCCTTTGCCTTTGAAAACTGCAGCTGCTACCAATAAACGCTGAATACTTACCTTCCTGTGCGAGGCTTCTGTTAAGGGGACAACTTGTGTGTTGGATGTGTTAACGGCCCGTCCTGCCGTGACAAGAAGCCCCACCGCGTTCCAGCGGACCAATGCAGGCGCCAACCGACGCAAGCATTTATGGGCAGGAGGTGCGTGGTATGAGTTCTACGGTGCAGTTCTCAATGCTGCGAGACATTTCACCGACCCACTGAGGTTTTGAATAATTTGTTATTTTGGCAGCGCGCAATCAACTCACAGGAGATTATTGCACAGCACTACGAAGACCAGCAGGCAGCTCTGCTGCCACGCCCACCTGGGCGAGTGTCACGAGTATGTAAAGCGCTGTGGACTGTTTGGCGTTTGCTTGAACTTTAGCCCCAGATGAAGTGCGAAGAGGAGCACGAAACGCGTTGGGCTTTGTGAACTGATGGGAATTGCCTTTGCCTTTGAAAACTGCAGCTGCTACCAATAAACGCTGAATACTTACCTTCCTGTGCGAGGCTTCTGTTAAGGGGACAACTTGTGTGTTGGATGTGTTAACGGCCCGTCCTGCCGTGACAAGAAGCCCCACCGCGTTCCAGCGGACCAATGCAGGCGCCAACCGACGCAAGCATTTATGGGCAGGAGGTGCGTGGTATGAGTTCTACGGTGCAGTTCTCAATGCTGCGAGACATTTCACCGACCCACTGAGGTTTTGAATAATTTGTTATTTTGGCAGCGCGCAATCAACTCACAGGAGATTATTGCACAGCACTACGAAGACCAGCAGGCAGCTCTGCTGCCACGCCCACCTGGGCGAGTGTCACGAGTATGTAAAGCGCTGTGGACTGTTTGGCGTTTGCTTGAACTTTAGCCCCAGATGAAGTGCGAAGAGGAGCACGAAACGCGTTGGGCTTTGTGAACTGATGGGAATTGCCTTTGCCTTTGAAAACTGCAGCTGCTACCAATAAACGCTGAATACTTACCTTCCTGTGCGAGGCTTCTGTTAAGGGGACAACTTGTGTGTTGGATGTGTTAACGGCCCGTCCTGCCGTGACAAGAAGCCCCACCGCGTTCCAGCGGACCAATGCAGGCGCCAACCGACGCAAGCATTTATGGGCAGGAGGTGCGTGGTATGAGTTCTACGGTGCAGTTCTCAATGCTGCGAGACATTTCACCGACCCACTGAGGTTTTGAATAATTTGTTATTTTGGCAGCGCGCAATCAACTCACAGGAGATTATTGCACAGCACTACGAAGACCAGCAGGCAGCTCTGCTGCCACGCCCACCTGGGCGAGTGTCACGAGTATGTAAAGCGCTGTGGACTGTTTGGCGTTTGCTTGAACTTTAGCCCCAGATGAAGTGCGAAGAGGAGCACGAAACGCGTTGGGCTTTGTGAACTGATGGGAATTGCCTTTGCCTTTGAAAACTGCAGCTGCTACCAATAAACGCTGAATACTTACCTTCCTGTGCGAGGCTTCTGTTAAGGGGACAACTTGTGTGTTGGATGTGTTAACGGCCCGTCCTGCCGTGACAAGAAGCCCCACCGCGTTCCAGCGGACCAATGCAGGCGCCAACCGACGCAAGCATTTATGGGCAGGAGGTGCGTGGTATGAGTTCTACGGTGCAGTTCTCAATGCTGCGAGACATTTCACCGACCCACTGAGGTTTTGAATAATTTGTTATTTTGGCAGCGCGCAATCAACTCACAGGAGATTATTGCACAGCACTACGAAGACCAGCAGGCAGCTCTGCTGCCACGCCCACCTGGGCGAGTGTCACGAGTATGTAAAGCGCTGTGGACTGTTTGGCGTTTGCTTGAACTTTAGCCCCAGATGAAGTGCGAAGAGGAGCACGAAACGCGTTGGGCTTTGTGAACTGATGGGAATTGCCTTTGCCTTTGAAAACTGCAGCTGCTACCAATAAACGCTGAATACTTACCTTCCTGTGCGAGGCTTCTGTTAAGGGGACAACTTGTGTGTTGGATGTGTTAACGGCCCGTCCTGCCGTGACAAGAAGCCCCACCGCGTTCCAGCGGACCAATGCAGGCGCCAACCGACGCAAGCATTTATGGGCAGGAGGTGCGTGGTATGAGTTCTACGGTGCAGTTCTCAATGCTGCGAGACATTTCACCGACCCACTGAGGTTTTGAATAATTTGTTATTTTGGCAGCGCGCAATCAACTCACAGGAGATTATTGCACAGCACTACGAAGACCAGCAGGCAGCTCTGCTGCCACGCCCACCTGGGCGAGTGTCACGAGTATGTAAAGCGCTGTGGACTGTTTGGCGTTTGCTTGAACTTTAGCCCCAGATGAAGTGCGAAGAGGAGCACGAAACGCGTTGGGCTTTGTGAACTGATGGGAATTGCCTTTGCCTTTGAAAACTGCAGCTGCTACCAATAAACGCTGAATACTTACCTTCCTGTGCGAGGCTTCTGTTAAGGGGACAACTTGTGTGTTGGATGTGTTAACGGCCCGTCCTGCCGTGACAAGAAGCCCCACCGCGTTCCAGCGGACCAATGCAGGCGCCAACCGACGCAAGCATTTATGGGCAGGAGGTGCGTGGTATGAGTTCTACGGTGCAGTTCTCAATGCTGCGAGACATTTCACCGACCCACTGAGGTTTTGAATAATTTGTTATTTTGGCAGCGCGCAATCAACTCACAGGAGATTATTGCACAGCACTACGAAGACCAGCAGGCAGCTCTGCTGCCACGCCCACCTGGGCGAGTGTCACGAGTATGTAAAGCGCTGTGGACTGTTTGGCGTTTGCTTGAACTTTAGCCCCAGATGAAGTGCGAAGAGGAGCACGAAACGCGTTGGGCTTTGTGAACTGATGGGAATTGCCTTTGCCTTTGAAAACTGCAGCTGCTACCAATAAACGCTGAATACTTACCTTCCTGTGCGAGGCTTCTGTTAAGGGGACAACTTGTGTGTTGGATGTGTTAACGGCCCGTCCTGCCGTGACAAGAAGCCCCACCGCGTTCCAGCGGACCAATGCAGGCGCCAACCGACGCAAGCATTTATGGGCAGGAGGTGCGTGGTATGAGTTCTACGGTGCAGTTCTCAATGCTGCGAGACATTTCACCGACCCACTGAGGTTTTGAATAATTTGTTATTTTGGCAGCGCGCAATCAACTCACAGGAGATTATTGCACAGCACTACGAAGACCAGCAGGCAGCTCTGCTGCCACGCCCACCTGGGCGAGTGTCACGAGTATGTAAAGCGCTGTGGACTGTTTGGCGTTTGCTTGAACTTTAGCCCCAGATGAAGTGCGAAGAGGAGCACGAAACGCGTTGGGCTTTGTGAA
This sequence comes from Calotriton arnoldi, assembly GCA_963921515.1. Lineage (NCBI taxonomy): Eukaryota > Metazoa > Chordata > Amphibia > Caudata > Salamandridae > Calotriton > Calotriton arnoldi. The sequence goes on along the minus strand of CAWUFW010000163.1, from coordinate 4,920,404 downwards.
CTGATGGGAATTGCCTTTGCCTTTGAAAACTGCAGCTGCTACCAATAAACGCTGAATACTTACCTTCCTGTGCGAGGCTTCTGTTAAGGGGACAACTTGTGTGTTGGATGTGTTAACGGCCCGTCCTGCCGTGACAAGAAGCCCCACCGCGTTCCAGCGGACCAATGCAGGCGCCAACCGACGCAAGCATTTATGGGCAGGAGGTGCGTGGTATGAGTTCTACGGTGCAGTTCTCAATGCTGCGAGACATTTCACCGACCCACTGAGGTTTTGAATAATTTGTTATTTTGGCAGCGCGCAATCAACTCACAGGAGATTATTGCACAGCACTACGAAGACCAGCAGGCAGCTCTGCTGCCACGCCCACCTGGGCGAGTGTCACGAGTATGTAAAGCGCTGTGGACTGTTTGGCGTTTGCTTGAACTTTAGCCCCAGATGAAGTGCGAAGAGGAGCACGAAACGCGTTGGGCTTTGTGAACTGATGGGAATTGCCTTTGCCTTTGAAAACTGCAGCTGCTACCAATAAACGCTGAATACTTACCTTCCTGTGCGAGGCTTCTGTTAAGGGGACAACTTGTGTGTTGGATGTGTTAACGGCCCGTCCTGCCGTGACAAGAAGCCCCACCGCGTTCCAGCGGACCAATGCAGGCGCCAACCGACGCAAGCATTTATGGGCAGGAGGTGCGTGGTATGAGTTCTACGGTGCAGTTCTCAATGCTGCGAGACATTTCACCGACCCACTGAGGTTTTGAATAATTTGTTATTTTGGCAGCGCGCAATCAACTCACAGGAGATTATTGCACAGCACTACGAAGACCAGCAGGCAGCTCTGCTGCCACGCCCACCTGGGCGAGTGTCACGAGTATGTAAAGCGCTGTGGACTGTTTGGCGTTTGCTTGAACTTTAGCCCCAGATGAAGTGCGAAGAGGAGCACGAAACGCGTTGGGCTTTGTGAACTGATGGGAATTGCCTTTGCCTTTGAAAACTGCAGCTGCTACCAATAAACGCTGAATACTTACCTTCCTGTGCGAGGCTTCTGTTAAGGGGACAACTTGTGTGTTGGATGTGTTAACGGCCCGTCCTGCCGTGACAAGAAGCCCCACCGCGTTCCAGCGGACCAATGCAGGCGCCAACCGACGCAAGCATTTATGGGCAGGAGGTGCGTGGTATGAGTTCTACGGTGCAGTTCTCAATGCTGCGAGACATTTCACCGACCCACTGAGGTTTTGAATAATTTGTTATTTTGGCAGCGCGCAATCAACTCACAGGAGATTATTGCACAGCACTACGAAGACCAGCAGGCAGCTCTGCTGCCACGCCCACCTGGGCGAGTGTCACGAGTATGTAAAGCGCTGTGGACTGTTTGGCGTTTGCTTGAACTTTAGCCCCAGATGAAGTGCGAAGAGGAGCACGAAACGCGTTGGGCTTTGTGAACTGATGGGAATTGCCTTTGCCTTTGAAAACTGCAGCTGCTACCAATAAACGCTGAATACTTACCTTCCTGTGCGAGGCTTCTGTTAAGGGGACAACTTGTGTGTTGGATGTGTTAACGGCCCGTCCTGCCGTGACAAGAAGCCCCACCGCGTTCCAGCGGACCAATGCAGGCGCCAACCGACGCAAGCATTTATGGGCAGGAGGTGCGTGGTATGAGTTCTACGGTGCAGTTCTCAATGCTGCGAGACATTTCACCGACCCACTGAGGTTTTGAATAATTTGTTATTTTGGCAGCGCGCAATCAACTCACAGGAGATTATTGCACAGCACTACGAAGACCAGCAGGCAGCTCTGCTGCCACGCCCACCTGGGCGAGTGTCACGAGTATGTAAAGCGCTGTGGACTGTTTGGCGTTTGCTTGAACTTTAGCCCCAGATGAAGTGCGAAGAGGAGCACGAAACGCGTTGGGCTTTGTGAACTGATGGGAATTGCCTTTGCCTTTGAAAACTGCAGCTGCTACCAATAAACGCTGAATACTTACCTTCCTGTGCGAGGCTTCTGTTAAGGGGACAACTTGTGTGTTGGATGTGTTAACGGCCCGTCCTGCCGTGACAAGAAGCCCCACCGCGTTCCAGCGGACCAATGCAGGCGCCAACCGACGCAAGCATTTATGGGCAGGAGGTGCGTGGTATGAGTTCTACGGTGCAGTTCTCAATGCTGCGAGACATTTCACCGACCCACTGAGGTTTTGAATAATTTGTTATTTTGGCAGCGCGCAATCAACTCACAGGAGATTATTGCACAGCACTACGAAGACCAGCAGGCAGCTCTGCTGCCACGCCCACCTGGGCGAGTGTCACGAGTATGTAAAGCGCTGTGGACTGTTTGGCGTTTGCTTGAACTTTAGCCCCAGATGAAGTGCGAAGAGGAGCACGAAACGCGTTGGGCTTTGTGAACTGATGGGAATTGCCTTTGCCTTTGAAAACTGCAGCTGCTACCAATAAACGCTGAATACTTACCTTCCTGTGCGAGGCTTCTGTTAAGGGGACAACTTGTGTGTTGGATGTGTTAACGGCCCGTCCTGCCGTGACAAGAAGCCCCACCGCGTTCCAGCGGACCAATGCAGGCGCCAACCGACGCAAGCATTTATGGGCAGGAGGTGCGTGGTATGAGTTCTACGGTGCAGTTCTCAATGCTGCGAGACATTTCACCGACCCACTGAGGTTTTGAATAATTTGTTATTTTGGCAGCGCGCAATCAACTCACAGGAGATTATTGCACAGCACTACGAAGACCAGCAGGCAGCTCTGCTGCCACGCCCACCTGGGCGAGTGTCACGAGTATGTAAAGCGCTGTGGACTGTTTGGCGTTTGCTTGAACTTTAGCCCCAGATGAAGTGCGAAGAGGAGCACGAAACGCGTTGGGCTTTGTGAACTGATGGGAATTGCCTTTGCCTTTGAAAACTGCAGCTGCTACCAATAAACGCTGAATACTTACCTTCCTGTGCGAGGCTTCTGTTAAGGGGACAACTTGTGTGTTGGATGTGTTAACGGCCCGTCCTGCCGTGACAAGAAGCCCCACCGCGTTCCAGCGGACCAATGCAGGCGCCAACCGACGCAAGCATTTATGGGCAGGAGGTGCGTGGTATGAGTTCTACGGTGCAGTTCTCAATGCTGCGAGACATTTCACCGACCCACTGAGGTTTTGAATAATTTGTTATTTTGGCAGCGCGCAATCAACTCACAGGAGATTATTGCACAGCACTACGAAGACCAGCAGGCAGCTCTGCTGCCACGCCCACCTGGGCGAGTGTCACGAGTATGTAAAGCGCTGTGGACTGTTTGGCGTTTGCTTGAACTTTAGCCCCAGATGAAGTGCGAAGAGGAGCACGAAACGCGTTGGGCTTTGTGAACTGATGGGAATTGCCTTTGCCTTTGAAAACTGCAGCTGCTACCAATAAACGCTGAATACTTACCTTCCTGTGCGAGGCTTCTGTTAAGGGGACAACTTGTGTGTTGGATGTGTTAACGGCCCGTCCTGCCGTGACAAGAAGCCCCACCGCGTTCCAGCGGACCAATGCAGGCGCCAACCGACGCAAGCATTTATGGGCAGGAGGTGCGTGGTATGAGTTCTACGGTGCAGTTCTCAATGCTGCGAGACATTTCACCGACCCACTGAGGTTTTGAATAATTTGTTATTTTGGCAGCGCGCAATCAACTCACAGGAGATTATTGCACAGCACTACGAAGACCAGCAGGCAGCTCTGCTGCCACGCCCACCTGGGCGAGTGTCACGAGTATGTAAAGCGCTGTGGACTGTTTGGCGTTTGCTTGAACTTTAGCCCCAGATGAAGTGCGAAGAGGAGCACGAAACGCGTTGGGCTTTGTGAACTGATGGGAATTGCCTTTGCCTTTGAAAACTGCAGCTGCTACCAATAAACGCTGAATACTTACCTTCCTGTGCGAGGCTTCTGTTAAGGGGACAACTTGTGTGTTGGATGTGTTAACGGCCCGTCCTGCCGTGACAAGAAGCCCCACCGCGTTCCAGCGGACCAATGCAGGCGCCAACCGACGCAAGCATTTATGGGCAGGAGGTGCGTGGTATGAGTTCTACGGTGCAGTTCTCAATGCTGCGAGACATTTCACCGACCCACTGAGGTTTTGAATAATTTGTTATTTTGGCAGCGCGCAATCAACTCACAGGAGATTATTGCACAGCACTACGAAGACCAGCAGGCAGCTCTGCTGCCACGCCCACCTGGGCGAGTGTCACGAGTATGTAAAGCGCTGTGGACTGTTTGGCTATTGCTTGAACTTTAGCCCCAGATGAAGTGCGAAGAGGAGCACGAAACGCGTTGGGCTTTGTGAACTGATGGGAATTGCCTTTGCCTTTGAAAACTGCAGCTGCTACCAATAAACGCTGAATACTTACCTTCCTGTGCGAGGCTTCTGTTAAGGGGATAACTTGTCTGTTGGATGTGTTAACGGCCCGTCCTGCCGTGACAAGAAGCCCCACCGCGTTCCAGCGGACCAATGCAGGCGCCAACTGACGCAAGCATTTATGGGCAGGAGGTGCGTGGTATGAGTTCTACGGTGCAGTTCTCAATGCTGCGAGACATTTCACCGACCCACTGAGGTTTTGAATAATTTGTTATTTTGGCAGCGCGCAATCAACTCACAGGAGATTATTGCACAGCACTACGAAGACCAGCAGGCAGCTCTGCTGCCACGCCCACCTGGGCGAGTGTCACGAGTATGTAAAGCGCTGTGGACTGTTTGGCGTTTGCTTGAACTTTAGCCCCAGATGAAGTGCGAAGAGGAGCACGAAACGCGTTGGGCTTTGTGAACTGATGGGAATTGCCTTTGCCTTTGAAAACTGCAGCTGCTACCAATAAACGCTGAATACTTACCTTCCTGTGCGAGGCTTCTGTTAAGGGGACAACTTGTGTGTTGGATGTGTTAACGGCCCGTCCTGCCGTGACAAGAAGCCCCACCGCGTTCCAGCGGACCAATGCAGGCGCCAACCGACGCAAGCATTTATGGGCAGGAGGTGCGTGGTATGAGTTCTACGGTGCAGTTCTCAATGCTGCGAGACATTTCACCGACCCACTGAGGTTTTGAATAATTTGTTATTTTGGCAGCGCGCAATCAACTCACAGGAGATTATTGCACAGCACTACGAAGACCAGCAGGCAGCTCTGCTGCCACGCCCACCTGGGCGAGTGTCACGAGTATGTAAAGCGCTGTGGACTGTTTGGCGTTTGCTTGAACTTTAGCCCCAGATGAAGTGCGAAGAGGAGCACGAAACGCGTTGGGCTTTGTGAACTGATGGGAATTGCCTTTGCCTTTGAAAACTGCAGCTGCTACCAATAAACGCTGAATACTTACCTTCCTGTGCGAGGCTTCTGTTAAGGGGACAACTTGTGTGTTGGATGTGTTAACGGCCCGTCCTGCCGTGACAAGAAGCCCCACCGCGTTCCAGCGGACCAATGCAGGCGCCAACCGACGCAAGCATTTATGGGCAGGAGGTGCGTGGTATGAGTTCTACGGTGCAGTTCTCAATGCTGCGAGACATTTCACCGACCCACTGAGGTTTTGAATAATTTGTTATTTTGGCAGCGCGCAATCAACTCACAGGAGATTATTGCACAGCACTACGAAGACCAGCAGGCAGCTCTGCTGCCACGCCCACCTGGGCGAGTGTCACGAGTATGTAAAGCGCTGTGGACTGTTTGGCGTTTGCTTGAACTTTAGCCCCAGATGAAGTGCGAAGAGGAGCACGAAACGCGTTGGGCTTTGTGAACTGATGGGAATTGCCTTTGCCTTTGAAAACTGCAGCTGCTACCAATAAACGCTGAATACTTACCTTCCTGTGCGAGGCTTCTGTTAAGGGGACAACTTGTGTGTTGGATGTGTTAACGGCCCGTCCTGCCGTGACAAGAAGCCCCACCGCGTTCCAGCGGACCAATGCAGGCGCCAACCGACGCAAGCATTTATGGGCAGGAGGTGCGTGGTATGAGTTCTACGGTGCAGTTCTCAATGCTGCGAGACATTTCACCGACCCACTGAGGTTTTGAATAATTTGTTATTTTGGCAGCGCGCAATCAACTCACAGGAGATTATTGCACAGCACTACGAAGACCAGCAGGCAGCTCTGCTGCCACGCCCACCTGGGCGAGTGTCACGAGTATGTAAAGCGCTGTGGACTGTTTGGCGTTTGCTTGAACTTTAGCCCCAGATGAAGTGCGAAGAGGAGCACGAAACGCGTTGGGCTTTGTGAACTGATGGGAATTGCCTTTGCCTTTGAAAACTGCAGCTGCTACCAATAAACGCTGAATACTTACCTTCCTGTGCGAGGCTTCTGTTAAGGGGACAACTTGTGTGTTGGATGTGTTAACGGCCCGTCCTGCCGTGACAAGAAGCCCCACCGCGTTCCAGCGGACCAATGCAGGCGCCAACCGACGCAAGCATTTATGGGCAGGAGGTGCGTGGTATGAGTTCTACGGTGCAGTTCTCAATGCTGCGAGACATTTCACCGACCCACTGAGGTTTTGAATAATTTGTTATTTTGGCAGCGCGCAATCAACTCACAGGAGATTATTGCACAGCACTACGAAGACCAGCAGGCAGCTCTGCTGCCACGCCCACCTGGGCGAGTGTCACGAGTATGTAAAGCGCTGTGGACTGTTTGGCGTTTGCTTGAACTTTAGCCCCAGATGAAGTGCGAAGAGGAGCACGAAACGCGTTGGGCTTTGTGAACTGATGGGAATTGCCTTTGCCTTTGAAAACTGCAGCTGCTACCAATAAACGCTGAATACTTACCTTCCTGTGCGAGGCTTCTGTTAAGGGGACAACTTGTGTGTTGGATGTGTTAACGGCCCGTCCTGCCGTGACAAGAAGCCCCACCGCGTTCCAGCGGACCAATGCAGGCGCCAACCGACGCAAGCATTTATGGGCAGGAGGTGCGTGGTATGAGTTCTACGGTGCAGTTCTCAATGCTGCGAGACATTTCACCGACCCACTGAGGTTTTGAATAATTTGTTATTTTGGCAGCGCGCAATCAACTCACAGGAGATTATTGCACAGCACTACGAAGACCAGCAGGCAGCTCTGCTGCCACGCCCACCTGGGCGAGTGTCACGAGTATGTAAAGCGCTGTGGACTGTTTGGCGTTTGCTTGAACTTTAGCCCCAGATGAAGTGCGAAGAGGAGCACGAAACGCGTTGGGCTTTGTGAACTGATGGGAATTGCCTTTGCCTTTGAAAACTGCAGCTGCTACCAATAAACGCTGAATACTTACCTTCCTGTGCGAGGCTTCTGTTAAGGGGACAACTTGTGTGTTGGATGTGTTAACGGCCCGTCCTGCCGTGACAAGAAGCCCCACCGCGTTCCAGCGGACCAATGCAGGCGCCAACCGACGCAAGCATTTATGGGCAGGAGGTGCGTGGTATGAGTTCTACGGTGCAGTTCTCAATGCTGCGAGACATTTCACCGACCCACTGAGGTTTTGAATAATTTGTTATTTTGGCAGCGCGCAATCAACTCACAGGAGATTATTGCACAGCACTACGAAGACCAGCAGGCAGCTCTGCTGCCACGCCCACCTGGGCGAGTGTCACGAGTATGTAAAGCGCTGTGGACTGTTTGGCGTTTGCTTGAACTTTAGCCCCAGATGAAGTGCGAAGAGGAGCACGAAACGCGTTGGGCTTTGTGAACTGATGGGAATTGCCTTTGCCTTTGAAAACTGCAGCTGCTACCAATAAACGCTGAATACTTACCTTCCTGTGCGAGGCTTCTGTTAAGGGGACAACTTGTGTGTTGGATGTGTTAACGGCCCGTCCTGCCGTGACAAGAAGCCCCACCGCGTTCCAGCGGACCAATGCAGGCGCCAACCGACGCAAGCATTTATGGGCAGGAGGTGCGTGGTATGAGTTCTACGGTGCAGTTCTCAATGCTGCGAGACATTTCACCGACCCACTGAGGTTTTGAATAATTTGTTATTTTGGCAGCGCGCAATCAACTCACAGGAGATTATTGCACAGCACTACGAAGACCAGCAGGCAGCTCTGCTGCCACGCCCACCTGGGCGAGTGTCACGAGTATGTAAAGCGCTGTGGACTGTTTGGCGTTTGCTTGAACTTTAGCCCCAGATGAAGTGCGAAGAGGAGCACGAAACGCGTTGGGCTTTGTGAACTGATGGGAATTGCCTTTGCCTTTGAAAACTGCAGCTGCTACCAATAAACGCTGAATACTTACCTTCCTGTGCGAGGCTTCTGTTAAGGGGACAACTTGTGTGTTGGATGTGTTAACGGCCCGTCCTGCCGTGACAAGAAGCCCCACCGCGTTCCAGCGGACCAATGCAGGCGCCAACCGACGCAAGCATTTATGGGCAGGAGGTGCGTGGTATGAGTTCTACGGTGCAGTTCTCAATGCTGCGAGACATTTCACCGACCCACTGAGGTTTTGAATAATTTGTTATTTTGGCAGCGCGCAATCAACTCACAGGAGATTATTGCACAGCACTACGAAGACCAGCAGGCAGCTCTGCTGCCACGCCCACCTGGGCGAGTGTCACGAGTATGTAAAGCGCTGTGGACTGTTTGGCGTTTGCTTGAACTTTAGCCCCAGATGAAGTGCGAAGAGGAGCACGAAACGCGTTGGGCTTTGTGAACTGATGGGAATTGCCTTTGCCTTTGAAAACTGCAGCTGCTACCAATAAACGCTGAATACTTACCTTCCTGTGCGAGGCTTCTGTTAAGGGGACAACTTGTGTGTTGGATGTGTTAACGGCCCGTCCTGCCGTGACAAGAAGCCCCACCGCGTTCCAGCGGACCAATGCAGGCGCCAACCGACGCAAGCATTTATGGGCAGGAGGTGCGTGGTATGAGTTCTACGGTGCAGTTCTCAATGCTGCGAGACATTTCACCGACCCACTGAGGTTTTGAATAATTTGTTATTTTGGCAGCGCGCAATCAACTCACAGGAGATTATTGCACAGCACTACGAAGACCAGCAGGCAGCTCTGCTGCCACGCCCACCTGGGCGAGTGTCACGAGTATGTAAAGCGCTGTGGACTGTTTGGCGTTTGCTTGAACTTTAGCCCCAGATGAAGTGCGAAGAGGAGCACGAAACGCGTTGGGCTTTGTGAACTGATGGGAATTGCCTTTGCCTTTGAAAACTGCAGCTGCTACCAATAAACGCTGAATACTTACCTTCCTGTGCGAGGCTTCTGTTAAGGGGACAACTTGTGTGTTGGATGTGTTAACGGCCCGTCCTGCCATGACAAGAAGCCCCACCGCGTTCCAGCAGACCAATGCAGGCGCCAACTGACGCAAGCATTTATGGGCAAGAGGTGCGTGGTATGAGTTCTACGGTGCAGTTCTCAATGCTGCGAGACATTTCACCGACCCACTGAGGTTTTGAATAATTTGTTATTTTGGCAGCGCGCAATCAACTCACAGGAGATTATTGCACAGCACTACGAAGACCAGCAGGCAGCTCTGCTGCCACGCCCACCTGGGCGAGTGTCACGAGTATGTAAAGCGCTGTGGACTGTTTGGCGTTTGCTTGAACTTTAGCCCCAGATGAAGTGCGAAGAGGAGCACGAAACGCGTTGGGCTTTGTGAACTGATGGGAATTGCCTTTGCCTTTGAAAACTGCAGCTGCTACCAATAAACGCTGAATACTTACCTTCCTGTGCGAGGCTTCTGTTAAGGGGACAACTTGTGTGTTGGATGTGTTAACGGCCCGTCCTGCCGTGACAAGAAGCCCCACCGCGTTCCAGCGGACCAATGCAGGCGCCAACCGACGCAAGCATTTATGGGCAGGAGGTGCGTGGTATGAGTTCTACGGTGCAGTTCTCAATGCTGCGAGACATTTCACCGACCCACTGAGGTTTTGAATAATTTGTTATTTTGGTAGCGCGCAATCAACTCACAGGAGATTATTGCACAGCACTACGAAGACCAGCAGGCAGCTCTGCTGCCACGCCCACCTGGGCGAGTGTCATGAGTATGTAAAGCGCTGTGGACTGTTTAGCGTTTGCTTGAACTTTAGCCCCAGATGAAGTGCGAAGAGGAGCACGAAACGCGTTGGGCTTTGTGAACTGATGGGAATTGCCTTTGCCTTTGAAACCTGCAGCAGCTACCAATAAACTCTGAATACTTACCTTCCTGTGCGAGGCTTCTGTTAAGGGGACAACTTGTGTGTTGGATGTGTTAACGGCCCGTCCTGCCGTGACAAGATGCCACTCCGCGTTCCAGCGGACCAATGCAGGTGCCAACCAACGCAAGCATTTATGGGCAGGAGGTGCGTGGTATGAGTTCTATGGTGCAGTTCTCAATGCTGCGAGACATTTCACCGACCCACTGAGGTTTTGAATAATTTGTTATTTTGGCAGCGCGCAATCAACTCACAGGAGATTATTGCACAGCACTACGAAGACCAGCAGGCAGCTCTGCTGCCACGCCCACCTGGGCGAGTGTCACGAGTATGTAAAGCGCTGTGGACTGTTTGGCGTTTGCTTGAACTTTAACCCCAGATGAAGTGCGAAGAGGAGCACGAACCGCGGTGGGCTTTGTGAACTGATGGGAATTGCCTTTGCCTTTGAAAACTGCAGCTGCTACCAATAAACGCTGAATACTTACCTTCCTGTGCGAGGCTTCTGTTAAGGGGACAACTTGTGTGTTGGATGTGTTAACGGCCCGTCCTGCCGTGACAAGAAGCCACCACCGCGTTCCAGCGGACCAATGCAGGCGCCAACCGACGCAAGCATTTATGGGCAGGAGGTGCGTGGTATGAGTTCTACGGTGCAGTTCTCAATGCTGCGAGACATTTCACCGACCCACTGAGGTTTTGAATAATTTGTTATTTTGGCAGCGCGCAATCAACTCACAGGAGATTATTGCACAGCACTACGAAGACCAGCAGGCAGCTCTGCTGCCACGCCCACCTGGGCGAGTGTCACGAGTATGTAAAGCGCTGTGGACTGTTTGGCGTTTGCTTGAACTTTAGCCCCAGATGAAGTGCGAAGAGGAGCACGAAACGCGTTGGGCTTTGTGAACTGATGGGAATTGCCTTTGCCTTTGAAAACTGCAGCTGCTACCAATAAACGCTGAATACTTACCTTCCTGTGCGAGGCTTCTGTTAAGGGGACAACTTGTGTGTTGGATGTGTTAACGGCCCGTCCTGCCGTGACAAGAAGCCCCACTGCGTTCCAGCGGACCAATGCAGGCGCCAACCGACGCAAGCATTTATGGGCAGGAGGTGCGTGGTATGAGTTCTACGGTGCAGTTCTCAATGCTGCGAGACATTTCACCGACCCACTGAGGTTTTGAATAATTTGTTATTTTGGCAGCGCGCAATCAACTCACAGGAGATTATTGCACAGCACTACGAAGACCAGCAGGCAGCTCTGCTGCCACGCCCACCTGGGCGAGTGTCACGAGTATGTAAAGCGCTGTGGACTGTTTGGCGTTTGCTTGAACTTTAGCCCCAGATGAAGTGCGAAGAGGAGCACGAAACGCGTTGGGCTTTGTGAACTGATGGGAATTGCCTTTGCCTTTGAAAACTGCAGCTGCTACCAATAAACGCTGAATACTTACCTTCCTGTGCGAGGCTTCTGTTAAGGGGACAACTTGTGTGTTGGATGTGTTAACGGCCCGTCCTGCCATGACAAGAAGCCCCACCGCGTTCCAGCAGACCAATGCAGGCGCCAACTGACGCAAGCATTTATGGGCAAGAGGTGCGTGGTATGAGTTCTACGGTGCAGTTCTCAATGCTGCGAGACATTTCACCGACCCACTGAGGTTTTGAATAATTTGTTATTTTGGCAGCGCGCAATCAACTCACAGGAGATTATTGCACAGCACTACGAAGACCAGCAGGCAGCTCTGCTGCCACGCCCACCTGGGCGAGTGTCACGAGTATGTAAAGCGCTGTGGACTGTTTGGCGTTTGCTTGAACTTTAGCCCCAGATGAAGTGCGAAGAGGAGCACGAAACGCGTTGGGCTTTGTGAACTGATGGGAATTGCCTTTGCCTTTGAAAACTGCAGCTGCTACCAATAAACGCTGAATACTTACCTTCCTGTGCGAGGCTTCTGTTAAGGGGACAACTTGTGTGTTGGATGTGTTAACGGCCCGTCCTGCCGTGACAAGAAGCCCCACCGCGTTCCAGCGGACCAATGCAGGCGCCAACCGACGCAAGCATTTATGGGCAGGAGGTGCGTGGTATGAGTTCTACGGTGCAGTTCTCAATGCTGCGAGACATTTCACCGACCCACTGAGGTTTTGAATAATTTGTTATTTTGGTAGCGCGCAATCAACTCACAGGAGATTATTGCACAGCACTACGAAGACCAGCAGGCAGCTCTGCTGCCACGCCCACCTGGGCGAGTGTCATGAGTATGTAAAGCGCTGGGGACTGTTTAGCGTTTGCTTGAACTTTAGCCCCAGATGAAGTGCGCAGAGGAGCACGAAACGCGTTGGGCTTTGTGAACTGATGGGAATTGCCTTTGCCTTTGCAAACTGCAGCAGCTACCAATAAACTCTGAATACTTACCTTCCTGTGCGAGGCTTCTGTTAAGGGGACAACTTGTGTGTTGGATGTGTTAACGGCCCGTCCTGCCGTGACAAGAAGCCCCACCGCGTTCCAGCGGACCAATGCAGGCGCCAACCGACGCAAGCATTTATGGGCAGGAGGTGCGTGGTATGAGTTCTACGGTGCAGTTCTCAATGCTGCGAGACATTTCACCGACCCACTGAGGTTTTGAATAATTTGTTATTTTGGCAGCGCGCAATCAACTCACAGGAGATTATTGCACAGCACTACGAAGACCAGCAGGCAGCTCTGCTGCCACGCCCACCTGGGCGAGTGTCACGAGTATGTAAAGCGCTGTGGACTGTTTGGCGTTTGCTTGAACTTTAACCCCAGATGAAGTGCGAAGAGGAGCACGAACCGCGGTGGGCTTTGTGAACTGATGGGAATTGCCTTTGCCTTTGAAAACTGCAGCTGCTACCAATAAACGCTGAATACTTACCTTCCTGTGCGAGGCTTCTGTTAAGGGGACAACTTGTGTGTTGGATGTGTTAACGGCCCGTCCTGCCGTGACAAGAAGCCCCACCGCGTTCCAGCAGACCAATGCAGGCGCCAACTGACGCAAGCATTTATGGGCAAGAGGTGCGTGGTATGAGTTCTACGGTGCAGTTCTCAATGCTGCGAGACATTTCACCGACCCACTGAGGTTTTGAATAATTTGTTATTTTGGCAGCGCGCAATCAACTCACAGGAGATTATTGCACAGCACTACGAAGACCAGCAGGCAGCTCTGCTGCCACGCCCACCTGGGCGAGTGTCACGAGTATGTAAAGCGCTGTGGACTGTTTGGCGTTTGCTTGAACTTTAGCCCCAGATGAAGTGCGAAGAGGAGCACGAAACGCGTTGGGCTTTGTGAACTGATGGGAATTGCCTTTGCCTTTGAAAACTGCAGCTGCTACCAATAAACGCTGAATACTTACCTTCCTGTGCGAGGCTTCTGTTAAGGGGACAACTTGTGTGTTGGATGTGTTAACGGCCCGTCCTGCCGTGACAAGAAGCCCCACCGCGTTCCAGCGGACCAATGCAGGCGCCAACCGACGCAAGCATTTATGGGCAGGAGGTGCGTGGTATGAGTTCTACGGTGCAGTTCTCAATGCTGCGAGACATTTCACCGACCCACTGAGGTTTTGAATAATTTGTTATTTTGGTAGCGCGCAATCAACTCACAGGAGATTATTGCACAGCACTACGAAGACCAGCAGGCAGCTCTGCTGCCACGCCCACCTGGGCGAGTGTCATGAGTATGTAAAGCGCTGTGGACTGTTTAGCGTTTGCTTGAACTTTAGCCCCAGATGAAGTGCGAAGAGGAGCACGAAACGCGTTGGGCTTTGTGAACTGATGGGAATTGCCTTTGCCTTTGAAAACTGCAGCAGCTACCAATAAACTCTGAATACTTACCTTCCTGTGCGAGGCTTCTGTTAAGGGGACAACTTGTGTGTTGGATGTGTTAACGGCCCGTCCTGCCGTGACAAGATGCCACTCCGCGTTCCAGCGGACCAATGCAGGTGCCAACCAACGCAAGCATTTATGGGCAGGAGGTGCGTGGTATGAGTTCTACGGTGCAGTTCTCAATGCTGCGAGACATTTCACCGACCCACTGAGGTTTTGAATATTTTGTTACTTTGGCAGGGCGCAATCAACTCACAGGAGATTATTGCACAGCACTACGAAGACCAGCAGGCAGCTCTGCTGCCACGCCCACCTGGGCGAGTGTCACGAGTATGTAAAGCGCTGTGGACTGTTTGGCGTTTGCTTGAACTTTAACCCCAGATGAAGTGCGAAGAGGAGCACGAACCGCGGTGGGCTTTGTGAACTGATGGGAATTGCCTTTGCCTTTGAAAACTGCAGCTGCTACCAATAAACGCTGAATACTTACCTTCCTGTGCGAGGCTTCTGTTAAGGGGACAACTTGTGTGTTGGATGTGTTAACGGCCCGTCCTGCCGTGACAAGAAGCCCCACCGCGTTCCAGCAGACCAATGCAGGCGCCAACTGACGCAAGCATTTATGGGCAAGAGGTGCGTGGTATGAGTTCTACGGTGCAGTTCTCAATGCTGCGAGACATTTCACCGACCCACTGAGGTTTTGAATAATTTGTTATTTTGGCAGCGCGCAATCAACTCACAGGAGATTATTGCACAGCACTACGAAGACCAGCAGGCAGCTCTGCTGCCACGCCCACCTGGGCGAGTGTCACGAGTATGTAAAGCGCTGTGGACTGTTTGGCGTTTGCTTGAACTTTAGCCCCAGATGAAGTGCGAAGAGGAGCACGAAACGCGTTGGGCTTTGTGAACTGATGGGAATTGCCTTTGCCTTTGAAAACTGCAGCTGCTACCAATAAACGCTGAATACTTACCTTCCTGTGCGAGGCTTCTGTTAAGGGGACAACTTGTGTGTTGGATGTGTTAACGGCCCGTCCTGCCGTGACAAGAAGCCCCACCGCGTTCCAGCGGACCAATGCAGGCGCCAACCGACGCAAGCATTTATGGGCAGGAGGTGCGTGGTATGAGTTCTACGGTGCAGTTCTCAATGCTGCGAGACATTTCACCGACCCACTGAGGTTTTGAATAATTTGTTATTTTGGTAGCGCGCAATCAACTCACAGGAGATTATTGCACAGCACTACGAAGACCAGCAGGCAGCTCTGCTGCCACGCCCACCTGGGCGAGTGTCATGAGTATGTAAAGCGCTGTGGACTGTTTAGCGTTTGCTTGAACTTTAGCCCCAGATGAAGTGCGAAGAGGAGCACGAAACGCGTTGGGCTTTGTGAACTGATGGGAATTGCCTTTGCCTTTGAAAACTGCAGCTGATACCAATAAACGCTGAATACTTACCTTCCTGTGCGAGGCTTCTGTTAAGGGGACAACTTGTGTGTTGGATGTGTTAACGGCCCGTCCTGCCGTGACAAGATGCCACTCCGCGTTCCAGCGGACCAATGCAGGTGCCAACCAACGCAAGCATTTATGGGCAGGAGGTGCGTGGTATGAGTTCTACGGTGCAGTTCTCAATGCTGCGAGACATTTCACCGACCCACTGAGGTTTTGAATCATTTGTTATTTTGGCAGCGCGCAATGAACTCACAGGAGATTATTGCACAGCACTACGAAGACCAGCAGGCAGCTCTGCTGCCACACCCACCTGGGCGAGTGTCACGAGTATGTAAAGCGCTGTGGACTGTTTGGCGTTTGCTTGAACTTTAGCCCCAGATGAAGTGCGAAGAGGAGCACGAAACGCGTTGGGCTTTGTGAACTGATGGGAATTGCCTTTGCCTTTGAAAACTGTAGCTGCTACCAATAAACGCTGAATACTTACCTTCCTGTGCGAGGCTTCTGTTAAGGGGACAACTTGTGTGTTGGATGTGTTAATGGCCCGTCCTGCCGTGACAAGAAGCCCCACCGCGTTCCAGCGGACCAATGCAGGCGCCAACCGACGCAAGCATTTATGGGCAGGAGGTGCGTGGTATGAGTTCTACGGTGCAGTTCTCAATGCTGCGAGACATTTCACCGACCCACTGAGGTTTTGAATAATTTGTTATTTTGGCAGCGCGCAACCAACTCAAAGGAGATTATTGCACAGCACTACGAAGACCAGCAGGCAGCTCTGCTGCCACGCCCACCTGGGCGAGTGTCACGAGTATGTAAAGCGCTGTGGACTGTTTGGCGTTTGCTTGAACTTTAACCCCAGATGAAGTGCGAAGAGGAGCACGAAACGCGGTGGGCTTTGTGAACTGATGGGAATTGCCTTTGCCTTTGAAAACTGCAGCTGCTACCAATAAACGCTGAATACTTACCTTACTGTGCGAGGCTTCTGTTAAGGGGACAACTTGTGTGTTGGATGTGTTAACGGCCAGTCCTGCCATGACAAGAAGCCCCACCGCGTTCCAGCAGACCAATGCAGGCGCCAACTGACGCAAGCATTTATGGGCAGGAGGTGCGTGGTATGAGTTCTACGGTGCAGTTCTCAATGCTGCGAGACATTTCACCGACCCACTGAGGTTTTGAATAATTTGTTATTTTGGCAGCGCGCAATCAACTCACAGGAGATTATTGCACAGCACTACGAAGACCAGCAGGCAGCTCTGCTGCCACGCCCACCTGGGCGAGTGTCACGAGTATGTAAAGCGCTGTGGACTGTTTGGCGTTTGCTTGAACTTTAGCCCCAGATGAAGTGCGAAGAGGAGCACGAAACGCGTTGGGCTTTGTGAACTGATGGGAATTGCCTTTGCCTTTGAAAACTGCAGCTGCTACCAATAAACGCTGAAGACTTACCTTCCTGTGCGAGGCTTCTGTTAAGGGGACAACTTGTGTGTTGGATGTGTTAACGGCCCGTCCTGCCGTGACAAGAAGCCCCACCGCGTTCCAGCGGACCAATGCAGGCGCCAACCGACGCAAGCATTTATGGGCAGGAGGTGCGTGGTATGAGTTCTACGGTGCAGTTCTCAATGCTGCGAGACATTTCACCGACCCACTGAGGTTTTGAATAATTTGTTATTTTGGTAGCGCGCAATCAACTCACAGGAGATTATTGCACAGCACTACGAAGACCAGCAGGCAGCTCTGCTGCCACGCCCACCTGGGCGAGTGTCATGAGTATGTAAAGCGCTGTGGACTGTTTAGCGTTTGCTTGAACTTTAGCCCCAGATGAAGTGCGAAGAGGAGCACGAAACGCGTTGGGCTTTGTGAACTGATGGGAATTGCCTTTGCCTTTGAAAACTGCAGCTGATACCAATAAACGCTGAATACTTACCTTCCTGTGCGAGGCTTCTGTTAAGGGGACAACTTGTGTGTTGGATGTGTTAACGGCCCGTCCTGCCGTGACAAGAAGCCCCACCGCGTTCCAGCGGACCAATGCAGGCGCCAACCGACGCAAGCATTTATGGGCAGGAGGTGCGTGGTATGAGTTCTACGGTGCAGTTCTCAATGCTGCGAGACATTTCACCGACCCACTGAGGTTTTGAATAATTTGTTATTTTGGCAGCGCGCAATCAACTCACAGGAGATTATTGCACAGCACTACGAAGACCAGCAGGCAGCTCTGCTGCCACGCCCACCTGGGCGAGTGTCACGAGTATGTAAAGCGCTGTGGACTGTTTGGCGTTTGCTTGAACTTTAGCCCCAGATGAAGTGCGAAGAGGAGCACGAAACGCGTTGGGCTTTGTGAACTGATGGGAATTGCCTTTGCCTTTGAAAACTGCAGCTGCTACCAATAAACGCTGAATACTTACCTTCCTGTGCGAGGCTTCTGTTAAGGGGACAACTTGTGTGTTGGATGTGTTAACGGCCCGTCCTGCCGTGACAAGAAGCCCCACCGCGTTCCAGCGGACCAATGCAGGCGCCAACCGACGCAAGCATTTATGGGCAGGAGGTGCGTGGTATGAGTTCTACGGTGCAGTTCTCAATGCTGCGAGACATTTCACCGACCCACTGAGGTTTTGAATAATTTGTTATTTTGGCAGCGCGCAATCAACTCACAGGAGATTATTGCACAGCACTACGAAGACCAGCAGGCAGCTCTGCTGCCACGCCCACCTGGGCGAGTGTCACGAGTATGTAAAGCGCTGTGGACTGTTTGGCGTTTGCTTGAACTTTAGCCCCAGATGAAGTGCGAAGAGGAGCACGAAACGCGTTGGGCTTTGTGAACTGATGGGAATTGCCTTTGCCTTTGAAAACTGTAGCTGCTACCAATAAACGCTGAATACTTACCTTCCTGTGCGAGGCTTCTGTTAAGGGGACAACTTGTGTGTTGGATGTGTTAATGGCCCGTCCTGCCGTGACAAGAAGCCCCACCGCGTTCCAGCGGACCAATGCAGGCGCCAACCGACGCAAGCATTTATGGGCAGGAGGTGCGTGGTATGAGTTCTACGGTGCAGTTCTCAATGCTGCGAGACATTTCACCGACCCACTGAGGTTTTGAATAATTTGTTATTTTGGCAGCGCGCAACCAACTCAAAGGAGATTATTGCACAGCACTACGAAGACCAGCAGGCAGCTCTGCTGCCACGCCCACCTGGGCGAGTGTCACGAGTATGTAAAGCGCTGTGGACTGTTTGGCGTTTGCTTGAACTTTAACCCCAGATGAAGTGCGAAGAGGAGCACGAACCGCGGTGGGCTTTGTGAACTGATGGGAATTGCCTTTGCCTTTGAAAACTGCAGCTGCTACCAATAAACGCTGAATACTTACCTTACTGTGCGAGGCTTCTGTTAAGGGGACAACTTGTGTGTTGGATGTGTTAACGGCCAGTCCTGCCATGACAAGAAGCCCCACCGCGTTCCAGCAGACCAATGCAGGCGCCAACTGACGAAAGCATTTATGGGCAAGAGGTGCGTGGTATGAGTTCTACGGTGCAGTTCTCAATGCTGCGAGACATTTCACCGACCCACTGAGGTTTTGAATAATTTGTTATTTTGGCAGCGCGCAATCAACTCACAGGAGATTATTGCACAGCACTACGAAGACCAGCAGGCAGCTCTGCTGCCACGCCCACCTGGGCGAGTGTCACGAGTATGTAAAGCGCTGTGGACTGTTTGGCGTTTGCTTGAACTTTAGCCCCAGATGAAGTGCGAAGAGGAGCACGAAACGCGTTGGGCTTTGTGAACTGATGGGAATTGCCTTTGCCTTTGAAAACTGCAGCTGATACCAATAAACGCTGAATACTTACCTTCCTGTGCGAGGCTTCTGTTAAGGGGACAACTTGTGTGTTGGATGTGTTAACGGCCCGTCCTGCCGTGACAAGAAGCCCCACCGCGTTCCAGCGGACCAATGCAGGCGCCAACCGACGCAAGCATTTATGGGCAGGAGGTGCGTGGTATGAGTTCTACGGTGCAGTTCTCAATGCTGCGAGACATTTCACCGACCCACTGAGGTTTTGAATAATTTGTTATTTTGGTAGCGCGCAATCAACTCACAGGAGATTATTGCACAGCACTACGAAGACCAGCAGGCAGCTCTGCTGCCACGCCCACCTGGGCGAGTGTCACGAGTATGTAAAGCGCTGTGGACTGTTTAGCGTTTGCTTGAACTTTAGCCCCAGATGAAGTGCGAAGAGGAGCACGAAACGCGTTGGGCTTTGTGAACTGATGGGAATTGCCTTTGCCTTTGAAAACTGCAGCAGCTACCAATAAACGCTGAATACTTACCTTCCTGTGCGAGGCTTCTGTTAAGGGGACAACTTGTGTGTTGGATGTGTTAACGGCCCGTCCTGCCGTGACAAGAAGCCCCACCGCGTTCCAGCGGACCAATGCAGGCGCCAACCGACGCAAGCATTTATGGGCAGGAGGTGCGTGGTATGAGTTCTACGGTGCAGTTCTCAATGCTGCGAGACATTTCACCGACCCACTGAGGTTTTGAATAATTTGTTATTTTGGCAGCGCGCAATCAACTCACAGGAGATTATTGCACAGCACTACGAAGACCAGCAGGCAGCTCTGCTGCCACGCCCACCTGGGCGAGTGTCACGAGTATGTAAAGCGCTGTGGACTGTTTGGCGTTTGCTTGAACTTTAGCCCCAGATGAAGTGCGAAGAGGAGCACGAAACGCGTTGGGCTTTGTGAACTGATGGGAATTGCCTTTGCCTTTGAAAACTGTAGCTGCTACCAATAAACGCTGAATACTTACCTTCCTGTGCGAGGCTTCTGTTAAGGGGACAACTTGTGTGTTGGATGTGTTAATGGCCCGTCCTGCCGTGACAAGAAGCCCCACCGCGTTCCAGCGGACCAATGCAGGCGCCAACCGACGCAAGCATTTATGGGCAGGAGGTGCGTGGTATGAGTTCTACGGTGCAGTTCTCAATGCTGCGAGACATTTCACCGACCCACTGAGGTTTTGAATAATTTGTTATTTTGGCAGCGCGCAACCAACTCACAGGAGATTATTGCACAGCACTACGAAGACCAGCAGGCAGCTCTGCTGCCACGCCCACCTGGGCGAGTGTCACGAGTATGTAAAGCGCTGTGGACTGTTTGGCGTTTGCTTGAACTTTAACCCCAGATGAAGTGCGAAGAGGAGCACGAAACGCGGTGGGCTTTGTGAACTGATGGGAATTGCCTTTGCCTTTGAAAACTGCAGCTGCTACCAATAAACGCTGAATACTTACCTTCCTGTGCGAGGCTTCTGTTAAGGGGACAACTTGTGTGTTGGATGTGTTAACGGCCCAGTCCTGCCATGACAAGAAGCCCCACCGCGTTCCAGCGGACCAATGCAGGCGCCAACTGACGCAAGCATTTATGGGCAAGAGGTGCGTGGTATGAGTTCTACGGTGCAGTTCTCAATGCTGCGAGACATTTCACCGACCCACTGAGGTTTTGAATAATTTGTTATTTTGGCAGCGCGCAATCAACTCACAGGAGATTATTGCACAGCACTACGAAGACCAGCAGGCAGCTCTGCTGCCACGCCCACCTGGGCGAGTGTCACGAGTATGTAAAGCGCTGTGGACTGTTTGGCGTTAGCTTGAACTTTAGCCCCAGATGAAGTGCGAAGAGGAGCACGAAACGCGTTGGGCTTTGTGAACTGATGGGAATTGCCTTTGCCTTTGAAAACTGCAGCTGCTACCAATAAACGCTGAAGACTTACCTTCCTGTGCGAGGCTTCTGTTAAGGGGATAACTTGTGTGTTGGATGTGTTAACGGCCCGTCCTGCCGTGACAAGAAGCCCCACCGCGTTCCAGCGGACCAATGCAGGCGCCAACCGACGCAAGCATTTATGGGCAGGAGGTGCGTGGTATGAGTTCTACGGTGCAGTTCTCAATGCTGCGAGACATTTCACCGACCCACTGAGGTTTTGAATAATTTGTTATTTTGGTAGCGCGCAATCAACTCACAGGAGATTATTGCACAGCACTACGAAGACCAGCAGGCAGCTCTGCTGCCACGCCCACCTGGGCGAGTGTCATGAGTATGTAAAGCGCTGTGGACTGTTTAGCGTTTGCTTGAACTTTAGCCCCAGATGAAGTGCGAAGAGGAGCACGAAACGCGTTGGGCTTTGTGAACTGATGGGAATTGCCTTTGCCTTTGAAAACTGCAGCAGCTACCAATAAACTCTGAATACTTACCTTCCTGTGCGAGGCTTCTGTTAGGGGGACAACTTGTGTGTTGGATGTGTTAACGGCCCGTCCTGCCGTGACAAGATGCCATTCCGCGTTCCAGCGGACCAATGCAGGTGCCAACCAACGCAAGCATTTATGGGCAGGAGGTGCGTGGTATGAGTTCTATGGTGCAGTTCTCAATGCTGCGAGACATTTCACCGACCCACTGAGGTTTTGAATAATTTGTTATTTTGGCAGTGCGCAATCAACTCACAGGAGATTATTGCACAGCACTATGAAGACCAGCAGGCAGCTCTGCTGCCGCGCCCACCTGGGCGAGTGTCATGAGTATGCAAAGCGCTGTGGACTGTTTGGCGTTTGCTTGAACTTTAGCCCCAGATGAAGTGCGCAGAGGAGCACGAAACGCGTTGGGCTTTGTGAACTGTTGGGAATTGCCTTTGCCTTTGAAAACTGCAGCTGCTACCAATAAACGCTGAATACTTACCTTCCTGTGCGAGGCTTCTGTTAAGGGGACAACTTGTGTGTTGGATGTGTTAACGGCCCATCCTGCCGTGACAAGAAGCCCCACCGCGTTCCAGCGGACCAATGCAGGCGCCAACCGACGCAAGCATTTATGGGCAGGAGGTGCGTGGTATGAGTTCTACGGTGCAGTTCTCAATGCTGCGAGACATTTCACCGACCCACTGAGGTTTTGAATAATTTGTTATTTTGGCAGCGCGCAATCTGCTCACAGGAGATTATTGCACAGCACTACGAAGACCAGCAGGCAGCTCTGCTGCCACACCCACCTGGGCGAGTGTCACGAGTATGTAAAGCGCTGTGGACTGTTTGGCGTTTGCTTGAACTTTAGCCCCAGATGAAGTGCGAAGAGGAGCACGAAACGCGTTGGGCTTTGTGAACTGATGGGAATTGCCTTTGCCTTTGAAAACTGTAGCTGCTACCAATAAACGCTGAATACTTACCTTCCTGTGCGAGGCTTCTGTTAAGGGGACAACTTGTGTGTTGGATGTGTTAATGGCCCATCCTGCCGTGACAAGAAGCCCCACCACGTTCCAGCGGACCAATGCAGGCGCCAACCGACGCAAGCATTTATGGGCAGGAGGTGCGTGGTATGAGTTCTACGGTGCAGTTCTCAATGCTGCGAGACATTTCACCGACCCACTGAGGTTTTGAATAATTTGTTATTTTGGCAGCGCGCAACCAACTCAAAGGAGATTATTGCACAGCACTACGAAGACCAGCAGGCAGCTCTGCTGCCACGCCCACCTGGGCGAGTGTCACGAGTATGTAAAGCGCTGTGGACTGTTTGGCGTTTGCTTGAACTTTAACCCCAGATGAAGTGCGAAGAGGAGCACGAACCGCGGTGGGCTTTGTGAACTGATGGGAATTGCCTTTGAAAACTGCAGCTGCTACCAATAAACGCTGAATACTTACCTTACTGTGCGAGGCTTCTGTTAAGGGGACAACTTGTGTGTTGGATGTGTTAACGGCCAGTCCTGCCATGACAAGAAGCCCCACCGCGTTCCAGCAGACCAATGCAGGCGCCAACTGACGAAAGCATTTATGGGCAAGAGGTGCGTGGTATGAGTTCTACGGTGCAGTTCTCAATGCTCCGAGACATTTCACCGACCCACTGAGGTTTTGAATAATTTGTTATTTTGGCAGCGCGCAATCAACTCACAGGAGATTATTGCACAGCACTACGAAGACCAGCAGGCAGCTCTGCTGCCACGCCCACCTGGGCGAGTGTCACGAGTATGTAAAGCGCTGTGGACTGTTTGGCGTTTGCTTGAACTTTAGCCCCAGATGAAGTGCGAAGAGGAGCACGAAACGCGTTGGGCTTTGTGAACTGATGGGAATTGCTTTTGCCTTTGAAAACTGCAGCTGATACCAATAAAAGCTGAACACTTACCTTCCTGTGTGAGGCTTCTGTTAAGGGGACAACTTGTGTGTTGGATGTGTTAACGGCCCGTCCTGCCGTGACAAGAAGCCCCACCGCGTTCCAGCGGACCAATGCAGGCGCCAACCGACGCAAGCATTTATGGGCAGGAGGTGCGTGGTATGAGTTCTACGGTGCAGTTCTCAATGCTGCGAGACATTTCACCGACCCACTGAGGTTTTGAATAATTTGTTATTTTGGTAGCGCGCAATCAACTCACAGGAGATTATTGCACAGCACTACGAAGACCAGCAGGCAGCTCTGCTGCCACGCCCACCTGGGCGAGTGTCATGAGTATGTAAAGCGCTGTGGACTGTTTAGCGTTTGCTTGAACTTTAGCCCCAGATGAAGTGCGAAGAGGAGCACGAAACGCGTTGGGCTTTGTGAACTGATGGGAATTGCCTTTGCCTTTGAAAACTGCAGCAGCTACCAATAAACTCTGAATACTTACCTTCCTGTGCGAGGCTTCTGTTAAGGGGACAACTTGTGTGTTGGATGTGTTAACGGCCCGTCCTGCCGTGACAAGATGCCACTCCGCGTTCCAGCGGACCAATGCAGGTGCCAACCAACGCAAGCATTTATGGGCAGGAGGTGCGTGGTATGAGTTCTATGGTGCAGTTCTCAATGCTGCGAGACATTTCACCGACCCATTGAGGTTTTGAATAATTTGTTATTTTGGCAGCGCGCTGTCAACTCACAGGAGATTATTGCACAGCACTGCGAAGACCAGCAGGCAGCTCTGCTGCCACGCCCACCTGGGCGAGTGTCACGAGTATGTAAAGCGCTGTGGACTGTTTGGCGTTTGCTTGAACTTTAACCCCAGATGAAGTGCGAAGAGGAGCACGAACCGCGGTGGGCTTTGTGAACTGATGGGAATTGCCTTTGCCTTTGAAAACTGCAGCTGCTACCAATAAACGCTGAATACTTACCTTCCTGTGCGAGGCTTCTGTTAAGGGGACAACTTGTGTGTTGGATGTGTTAACGGCCCGTCCTGCCGTGACAAGAAGCCCCACCGCGTTCCAGCAGACCAATGCAGGCGCCAACTGACGCAAGCATTTATGGGCAAGAGGTGCGTGGTATGAGTTCTACGGTGCAGTTCTCAATGCTGCGAGACATTTCACCGACCCACTGAGGTTTTGAATAATTTGTTATTTTGGCAGCGCGCAATCAACTCACAGGAGATTATTGCACAGCACTACGAAGACCAGCAGGCAGTTCTGCTGCCACGCCCACCTGGGCGAGTGTCACGAGTATGTAAAGCGCTGTGGACTGTTTGGCGTTTGCTTGAACTTTAGCCCCAGATGAAGTGCGAAGAGGAGCACGAAACGCGTTGGGCTTTGTGAACTGATGGGAATTGCCTTTGCCTTTGAAAACTGTAGCTGCTACCAATAAACGCTGAATACTTACCTTCCTGTGCGAGGCTTCTGTTAAGGGGACAACTTGTGTGTTGGATGTGTTAACGGCCCGTCCTGCCGTGACAAGAAGCCCCACTGCGTTCCAGCGGACCAATGCAGGCGCTAACCGACGCAAGCATTTATGGGCAGGAGGTGCGTGGTATGAGTTCTACGGTGCAGTTCTCAATGCTGCGAGACATTTCACCGACCCACTGAGGTTTTGAATAATTTGTTATTTTGGTAGCGCGCAATCAACTCACAGGAGATTATTGCACAGCACTACGAAGACCAGCAGGCAGCTCTGCTGCCACGCCCACCTGGGCGAGTGTCATGAGTATGTAAAGCGCTGTGGACTGTTTAGCGTTTGCTTGAACTTTAGCCCCAGATGAAGTGCGAAGAGGAGCACGAAACGCGTTGGGCTTTGTGAACTGATGGGAATTGCCTTTGCCTTTGAAAACTGCAGCAGCTACCAATAAACTCTGAATACTTACCTTCCTGTGTGAGGCTTCTGTTAAGGGGACAACTTGTGTGTTGGATGTGTTAACGGCCCGTCCTGCCGTGACAAGATGCCACTCCGCGTTCCAGCGGACCAATGCAGGTGCCAACCAACGCAAGCATTTATGGGCAGGAGGTGCGTGGTATGAGTTCTATGGTGCAGTTCTCAATGCTGCGAGACATTTCACCGACCCACTGAGGTTTTGAATAATTTGTTTTTTTGGCAGTGCGCAATCAACTCACAGGAGATTATTGCACAGCACTATGAAGACCAGCAGGCAGCTCTGCTGCCGCGCCCACCTGGGCGAGTGTCATGAGTATGCAAAGCGCTGTGGACTGTTTGGCGTTTGCTTGAACTTTAGCCCCAGATGAAGTGAGCAGAGGAGCACGAAACGCGTTGGGCTTTGTGAACTGTTGGGAATTGCCTTTGCCTTTGAAAACTGCAGCTGCTACCAATAAACGCTGAATACTTACCTTCCTGTGCGAGGCTTCTGTTAAGGGGACAACTTGTGTGTTGGATGTGTTAACGGCCCATCCTGCCGTGACAAGAAGCCCCACCGCGTTCCAGCGGACCAATGCAGGCGCCAACCGAAGCAAGCATTTATGGGCAGGAGGTGCGTGGTATGAGTTCTACGGTGCAGTTCTCAATGCTGCGAGACATTTCACCGACCCACTGACATTTTGAATAATTTGTTATTTTGGCAGCGCGCAATCTACTCACAGGAGATTATTGCACAGCACTACGAAGACCAGCAGGCAGCTCTGCTGCCACACCCACCTGGGCGAGTGTCACGAGTATGTAAAGCGCTGTGGACTGTTTGGCGTTTGCTTGAACTTTAGCCCCAGATGAAGTGCGAAGAGGAGCACGAAACGCGTTGGGCTTTGTGAACTGATGGGAATTGCCTTTGCCTTTGAAAACTGTAGCTGCTACCAATAAACGCTGAATACTTACCTTCCTGTGCGAGGCTTCTGTTAAGGGGACAACGTGTGTGTTGGATGTGTTAATGGCCCGTCCTGCCGTGACAATAAGCCCCACCACGTTCCAGCGGACCAATGCAGGCGCCAACCGACGCAAGCATTTATGGGCAGGAGGTGCGTGGTATGAGTTCTACGGTGCAGTTCTCAATGCTGCGAGACATTTCACCGACCCACTGAGGTTTTGAATAATTTGTTATTTTGGCAGCGCGAAACCAACTCAAAGGAGATTATTGCACAGCACTACGAAGACCAGCAGGCAGCTCTGCTGCCACGCCCACCTGGGCGTGTGTCACGAGTATGTAAAGCGCTGTGGACTGTTTGGCGTTTGCTTGAACTTTAGCCCCAGATGAAGTGCGAAAAGGAGCACGAAACGCGTTGGGCTTTGTGAACTGTTGGGAATTGCCTTTGCCTTTGCCTTTGAAAACTGCAGCTGCTACCAATAAACGCTGAAGACTTACCTTCCTGTGCGAGGCTTCTGTTAAGGGGACAACTTGTGTGTTGGATGTGTTAACGTCCCGTACTGCAGTGACAAGAAGCCCCACCGCGTTCCAGCGGACCAATGCAGGCGCAAACCGACGCAAGCATTTATGGGCAGGAGGTGCGTGGTATGAGTTCTACGGTGCAGTTCTCAATGCTGCGAGACATTTCACCGACCCACTGAGGTTTTGAATCATTTGTTATTTTGGCAGCACGCAATGAACTCACAGGAGATTATTGCACAGCACTACGAAGACCAGCAGGCAGCTCTGCTGCCAAGCCCACCTGGGCGAGTGTCACGAGTATGTAAAGCGCTGTGGACTGTTTGGCGTTTGCTTGAACTTTAGCCCCAGATGAAGTGCGCAGAGGAGCACGAAACGCGTTGGGCTTTGTGAACTGATGGGAATTGCCTTTGCCTTTGAAAACTGCAGCTGCTACCAATAAACGCTGAAGACTTACCTTCCTGTGCGAGGCTTCTGTTAAGGGGATAACTTGTGTGTTGGATGTGTTAATGGCCCATACTGCCGTGACAAGAAGCCCCACCGCGTTCCAGCGGACCAATGCAGGCGCCAACCGACGGAAGCATTTATGGGCAGGAGGTGCGTGGTATGAGTTCTACGGTGCAGTTCTCAATGCTGCGAGACATTTCACCGACCCACTGAGGTTTTGAATAATTTGTTATTTTGGCAGCGCACAATCTACTCACAGGAGATTATTGCACAGCACTACGAAGACCAGCAGGCAGCTCTGCTGCCACACCCACCTGGGCGAGTGTCACGAGTATGTAAAGCGCTGTGGACTGTTTGGCGTTTGCTTGAACTTTAGCCCCAGATGAAGTGCGAAGAGGAGCACGAAACGCGTTGGGCTTTGTGAACTGATGGGAATTGCCTTTGCCTTTGAAAACTGCAGCTGCTACCAATAAACGCTGAATACTTACCTTCCTGTGCAAGGCTTCTGTTAAGGGGACAACTTGTCTGTTGGATGTGTTAACGGCCCGTCCTGCCGTGACAAGAAGCCCCACCGCGTTCCAGCGGACCAATGCAGGCGCCAACTGACGCAAGCATTTATGGGTAGGAGGTGCGTGGTATGAGTTCTACGGTGCAGTTCTCAATGCTGCGAGACATTTCACCGACCCACTGAGGTTTTGAATAATTTGTTATTTTGGTAGCGCGCAATCAACTCACAGGAGATTATTGCACAGCACTACGAAGACCAGCAGGCAGCTCTGCTGCCACGCCCACCTGGGCGAGTGTCACGAGTATGTAAAGCGCTGTGGACTGTTTGGCGTTTGCTTGAACTTTAGCCCCAGATGAAGTGCGAAGAGGAGCACGAAACGCGTTGGGCTTTGTGAACTGATGGGAATTGCCTTTGCCTTTGAAAACTGCAGCTGCTACCAATAATCGCTGAATACTTACCTTCCTGTGCGAGGCTTCTGTTAAGGGGAAAACTTTTGTGTTGGATGTGTTAACGGCCCGTCCTGCCGTGACAAGAAGCCCCACCGAGTTCCAGCGGACCAATGCAGGCGCCAACTGAAGCAAGCATTTATGGGCAGGAGGTGCGTTGTATGAGTTCTACGGTGCAGTTCTCAATGCTGCGAGACATTTCACCGACCCACTGAGGTTTTGAACAATTTGTTATTTTGGCAGCGCGCAATCTACTCACAGGAGATTATTGCACAGCACTACGAAGACCAGCAGGCAGCTCTGCTGCCACACCCACCTGGGCGAGTGTCACGAGTATGTAAAGCGCTGTGGACTGTTTGGCGTTTGCTTGAACTTTAGCCCCAGATGAAGTGCGAAGAGGAGCACGAAACGCGTTGGGCTTTGTGAACTGATGGGAATTGCCTTTGCCTTTGAAAACTGTAGCTGCTACCAATAAACGCTGAATACTTACTTTCCTGTGCGAGGCTTCTGTTAAGGGGACAACTTGTGTGTTGGATGTGTTAATGGCCCGTCCTGCCGTGACAAGAAGCCCCACCGCGTTCCAGCGGACCAATGCAGGCGTCAACCGACGCAAGCATTTATGGGCAGGAGGTGCGTGGTATGAGTTCTACGGTGCAGTTCTCAATGCTGCGAGACATTTCACCGACCCACTGAGGTTTTGAATAATTTGTTATTTTGGCAGCGCGCAATCAACTCACAGGAGATTATTGCACAGCACTACGAAGACCAGCAGGCAGCTCTGCTGCCACGCCCACCTGGGCGAGTGTCACGAGTATGTAAAGCGCTGTGGACTGTTTGGCGTTTGCTTGAACTTTAGCCCCAGATGAAGTGCGAAGAGGAGCACGAAACGCGTTGGGCTTTGTGAACTGATGGGAATTGCCTTTGCCTTTGAAAACTGCAGCTGCTACCAATAAACGCTGAATACTTACCTTCCTGTGCGAGGCTTCTGTTAAGGGGACAACTTGTGTGTTGGATGTGTTAACGGCCCGTCCTGCCGTGACAAGAAGCCCCACCGCGTTCCAGCGGACCAATGCAGGCGCCAACCGACGCAAGCATTTATGGGCAGGAGGTGCGTGGTATGAGTTCTACGGTGCAGTTCTCAATGCTGCGAGACATTTCACCGACCCACTGAGGTTTTGAATAATTTGTTATTTTGGCAGCGCGCAACCAACTCACAGGAGATTATTGCACAGCACTACGAAGACCAGCAGGCAGCTCTGCTGCCACGCCCACCTGGGCGAGTGTCACGAGTATGTAAAGCGCTGTGGACTGTTTGGCGTTTGCTTGAACTTTAGCCCCAGATGAAGTGCGAAGAGGAGCACGAAACGCGTTGGGCTTTGTGAACTGATGGGAATTGCCTTTGCCTTTGAAAACTGCAGCTGCTACCAATAAACGCTGAAGACTTACCTTCCTGTACGAGGCTTCTGTTAAGGGGACAACTTGTGTGTTGGATGTGTTAACGGCCCGTACTGCCGTGACAAGAAGCCCCACCGCGTTCCAGCGGACCAATGCAGGCGCCAACCGACGCAAACATTTATGGGCAGGAGGTGCGTGGTATGAGTTCTACGGTGCAGTTCTCAATGCTGCGAGACATTTCACCGACCCACTGAGGTTTTGAATAATTTGTTATTTTGGCAGCGCGCAATCAACTCACAGGAGATTATTGCACAGCACTACGAAGACCAGCAGGCAGCTCTGCTGCCACGCCCACCTGGGCGAGTGTCACGAGTATGTAAAGCGCTGTGGACTGTTTGGCGTTTGCTTGAACTTTAGCCCCAGATGAAGTGCGAAGAGGAGCATGAAACGCGTTGGGCTTTGTGAACTGATGGGAATTGCCTTTGCCTTTGAAAACTGCAGCTGCTACCAATAAACGCTGAAGACTTACCTTCCTGTGCGAGGCTTCTGTTAAGGGGACAACTTGTGTGTTGGATGTGTTAACGGCCCGTACTGCCGTGACAAGAAGCCCCACCGCGTTCCAGCGGACCAATGCAGGCGCCAACCGACGGAAGCATTTATGGGCAGGAGGTGCGTGGTATGAGTTCTACGGTGCAGTTCTCAATGCTGCGAGACATTTCACCGACCCACTGAGGTTTTGAATAATTTGTTATTTTGGCAGCGCGCAATCTACTCACAGGAGATTATTGCACAGCACTACGAAGACCAGCAGGCAGCTCTGCTGCCACAGCCACCTAGGCGAGTGTCACGAGTATGTAAAGCGCTGTGGACTGTTTGGCGTTTGCTTGAACTTTAGCCCCAGATGAAGTGCGAAGAGGAGCACGAAATGCGTTGGGCTTTGTGAACTGATGGGAATTGCCTTTGCCTTTGAAAACTGCAGCTGCTACCAATAAACGCTGAATACTTACCTTCCTGTGCGAGGCTTCTGTTAAGGGGACAACTTGTCTGTTGGATGTGTTAACGGCCCGTCCTGCCGTGACAAGAAGCCCCACCGCGTTCCAGCGGACCAATGCAGGCGCCAACTGACGCAAGCATTTATGGGTAGGAGGTGCGTGGTATGAGTTCTACGGTGCAGTTCTCAATGCTGCGAGACATTTCACCGACCCACTGAGGTTTTGAATAATTTGTTATTTTGGTAGCGCGCAATCAACTCACAGGAGATTATTGCACAGCACTACGAAGACCAGCAGGCAGCTCTGCTGCCGCGCCCACCTGGGCGAGTGTCATGAGTATGCAAAGCGCGGTGGACTGTTTGGCGTTTGCTTGAACTTTAGCCCCAGATGAAGTGCGCAGAGGAGCACGAAACGCGTTGGGCTTTGTGAACTGTTGGGAATTGCCTTTGCCTTTGAAAACTGCAGCTGCTACCAATAAACGCTGAATACTTACCTTCCTGTGCGAGGCTTCTGTTAAGGGGACAACTTGTGTGTTGGATGTGTTAACGGCCCGTCCTGCCGTGACAAGAAGCCCCACCGCGTTCCAGCGGACCAATGCAGGCGCCAACCGACGCAAGCATTTATGGGCAGGAGGTGCGTGGTATGAGTTCTACGGTGCAGTTCTCAATGCTGCGAGACATTTCACCGACCCACTGACATTTTGAATAATTTGTTATTTTGGCAGCGCGCAACCAACTCACAGGAGATTATTGCACTAGCACTACGAAGACCAGCAGGCAGCTCTGCTGCCACGCCCACCTGGGCGTGTGTCACGAGTATGCAAAGCGCTGTGGACTGTTTGGCGTTTGCTTGAACTTTAGCCCCAGATGAAGTGCGAAAAGGAGCACGAAACGCGTTGGGCTTTGTGAACTGTTGGGAATTGCCTTTGCCTTTGAAAACTGCAGCTGCTACCAATAAACGCTGAAGACTTACCTTCCTGTGCGAGGCTTCTGTTAAGGGGACAACTTGTGTGTTGGATGTGTTAACGGCCCGTACTGCCGTGACAAGAAGCCCCACCGCGTTCCAGCGGACCAATGCAGGCGCAAACCGACGCAAGCATTTATGGGCAGGAGGTGCGTGGTATGAGTTCTACGGTGCAGTTCTCAATGCTGCGAGACATTTCACCGACCCACTGAGGTTTTGAATCATTTGTTATTTTGGCAGCGCGCAATGAACTCACAGGAGATTATTGCACAGCACTACGAAGACCAGCAGGCAGCTCTGCTGCCAAGCCCACCTGGGCGAGTGTCACGAGTATGTAAAGCGCTGTGGACTGTTTGGCGTTTGCTTGAACTTTAGCCCCAGAAGAAGTGCGCAGAGGAGCACGAAACGCGTTGGGCTTTGTGAACTGATGGGAATTGCCTTTGCCTTTGAAAACTGCAGCTGCTACCAATAAACGCTGAAGACTTACCTTCCTGTGCGAGGCTTCTGTTAAGGGGATAACTTGTGTGTTGGATGTGTTAACGGCCCGTCCTGCCGTGACAAAAAGCCCCACTGCGTTCCAGCGGACCAATGCAGGCGCCAACCGACGCAAGCATTTATGGGCAGGAGGTGCGTGGTATGAGTTCTACGGTGTAGTTCTCAATGCTGCGAGACATTTCACCGACCCACTGAGGTTTTGAATAATTTGTTATTTTGGTAGCGCGCAATCAACTCACAGCAGATTATTGCACAGCACTACGAAGACCAGCAGGCAGCTCTGCTGTCACGCCCACCTGGGCGAGTGTCATGAGTATGTAAAGCGCTGTGGACTGTTTAGCGTTTGCTTGAACTTTAGCCCCAGATGTAGTGCGAAGAGGAGCACGAAACGCGTTGGGCTTTGTGAACTGATGGGAATTGCCTTTGCCTTTGAAAACTGCAGCAGCTACCAATAAACTCTGAATACTTACCTTCCTGTGCGAGGCTTCTGTTAAGGGGACAACTTGTGTGTTGGATGTGTTAACGGCCCGTCCTGCCGTGACAAGATGCCACTCCGCGTTCCAGCGGACCAATGCAGGTGCCAACCAACGCAAGCATTTATGGGCAGGAGGTGCGTGGTATGAGTTCTACGGTGCAGTTCTCAATGCTGCGAGACATTTCACCGACCCACTGAGGTTTTGAATAATTTGTTATTTTGGCAGCGCGCAACCAACTCAAAGGAGATTATTGCACAGCACTACGAAGACCAGCAGGCAGCTCTGCTGCCACGCCCACCTGGGCGTGTGTCACGAGTATGTAAAGCGCTGTGGACTGTTTGGCGTTTGCTTGAACTTTAACCCCAGATGAAGTGCGAAGAGGAGCACGAACCGCGGTGGGCTTTGTGAACTGATGGGAATTGCCTTTGCCTTTGAAAACTGCAGCTGCTACCAATAAACGCTGAATACTTACCTTACTGTGCGAGGCTTCTGTTAAGGGGACAACTTGTGTGTTGGATGTGTTAACGGCCCGTCCTGCCATGACAAGAAGCCCCACCGCGTTCCAGCAGACCAATGCAGGCGCCAACTGACGCAAGCATTTATGGGCAAGAGGTGCGTGGTATGAGTTCTACGGTGCAGTTCTCAATGCTGCGAGACATTTCACCGACCCACTGAGGTTTTGAATAATTTGTTATTTTGGCAGCGCGCAATCAACTCACAGGAGATTATTGCACAGCACTACGAAGACCAGCAGGCAGCTCTGCTGCCACGCCCACCTGGGCGAGTGTCACGAGTATGTAAAGCGCTGTGGACTGTTTGGCGTTTGCTTGAACTTTAGCCCCAGATGAAGTGCGAAGAGGAGCACGAAACGCGTTGGGCTTTGTGAACTGATGGGAATTGCCTTTGCCTTTGAAAACTGCAGCTGATACCAATAAACGCTGAATACTTACCTTCCTGTGCGAGGCTTCTGTTAAGGGGACAACTTGTGTGTTGGATGTGTTAACGGCCCGTCCTGCCGTGACAAGAAGCCCCACCGCGTTCCAGCGGACCAATGCAGGCGCCAACCGACGCAAGCATTTATGGGCAGGAGGTGCGTGGTATGAGTTCTACGGTGGAGTTCTCAATGCTGCGAGACATTTCACCGACCCACTGAGGTTTTGAATAATTTGTTATTTTGGTAGCGCGCAATCAACTCACAGGAGATTATTGCACAGCACTACGAAGACCAGCAGTCAGCTCTGCTGCCACGCCCACCTGGGCGAGTGTCATGAGTATGTAAAGCGCTGTGGACTGTTTAGCGTTTGCTTGAACTTTATCCCCAGATGAAGTGCGAAGAGGAGCACGAAACGCGTTGGGCTTTGTGAACTGATGGGAATTGCCTTTGCCTTTGAAAACTGCAGCAGCTACCAATAAATTCTGAATACTTACTCTTCCTGTGCGAGGCTTCTGTTAAGGGGACAACTTGTGTGTTGGATGTGTTAACGGTCCGTCCTGCCGTGACAAGATGCCACCTCCGCGTTCCAGCGGACCAATGCAGGTGCCAACCAACGCAAGCATTTATGGGCAGGAGGTGCGTGGTATGAGTTCTACGGTGCAGTTCTCAATGCTGCGAGACATTTCACCGACCCACTGAGGTTTTGAATAATTTGTTATTTTGGCAGCGCGCAATCTACTCACAGGAGATTATTGCACAGCACTACGAAGACCAGCAGGCAGCTCTGCTGCCACACCCACCTGGGCGAGTGTCACGAGTATGTAAAGCGCTGTGGACTGTTTGGCGTTTGCTTGAACTTTAGCCCCAGATGAAGTGCGAAGAGGAGCACGAAACGCGTTGGGCTTTGTGAACTGATGGGAATTGCCTTTGCCTTTGAAAACTGTAGCTGCTACCAATAAACGCTGAATACTTACCTTCCTGTGCGAGGCTTCTGTTAAGGGGACAACTTGTGTGTTGGATGTGTTAATGGCCCGTCCTGCCGTGACAAGAAGCCCCACCACGTTCCAGCGGACCAATGCAGGCGCCAACCGACGCAAGCATTTATGGGCAGGAGGTGCGTGGTATGAGTTCTACGGTGCAGTTCTCAATGCTGCGAGACATTTCACCGACCCACTGAGGTTTTGAATAATTTGTTATTTTGGCAGCGCGCAACCAACTCAAAGGAGATTATTGCACAGCACTACGAAGACCAGCAGGCAGCTCTGCTGCCACGCCCACCTGGGCGAGTGTCACGAGTATGTAAAGCGCTGTGGACTGTTTGGCGTTTGCTTGAACTTTAACCCCAGATGAAGTGCGAAGAGGAGCACGAACCGCGGTGGGCTTTGTGAACTGATGGGAATTGCCTTTGCCTTTGAAACTGCAGCTGCTACCAATAAACGCTGAATACTTACCTTACTGTGCGAGGCTTCTGTTAAGGGGACAACTTGTGTGTTGGATGTGTTAACGGCCAGTCCTGCCATGACAAGAAGCCCCACCGCGTTCCAGCAGACCAATGCAGGCGCCAACTGACGAAAGCATTTATGGGCAAGAGGTGCGTGGTATGAGTTCTACGGTGCAGTTCTCAATGCTGCGAGACATTTCACCGACCCACTGAGGTTTTGAATAATTTGTTATTTTGGCAGCGCGCAATCAACTCA